>CM056057.1:25303840-25908840 GCA_029574335.1 Rana kukunoris
AAGTCATGTGTAATATGTTCATGATCTTTATGAGGAATAGAAATTGATAAATTATGCATTTTTAAGTGGCCAGACAATAGCAGCTGCTGTTAGCATGAAAAAAAAGTTTTTATTTCGGAAGGTTTTAAATGTAAGCTCACTGTATGTATATATTTTTTTAATGGCTTGTTTACATGAGCTTTGAGAAAAGAGTTTTTGTTTTATGTTGCTTCATATAACCAACATTTTATTTGAATGTGCTGTTTTTGGCAAAAGGTCAGCTTTGAAGCAGCCTAAAATGCGCTCATTATGAGGGGTTCACACCATAAAAAGGTCAGATTTGAAGGAACCTAAAGTGTGTGCCTTTTAGGTTGGTTGTTTTTAGAAAATGTTTTTTTGTTTGTTTTTGATGATCAATGTTTTGTCTTTGTGGAAGAAAGGTTCTAGGCAAGTTTTTAAAAAAACTGCATATGGCGGCCATTTTGGTCATCAGTGGCCATTTTGGGGGCGTAGTCTGTTTGCACTGTGGGTCACCCCAGGGGGGAGGTGCAGCCACCTCTCCTTTTTGTGTGGTATTTCTCTGGCTATTTTGCTGGTGGATTTTAGCAGCCTTTGGGGCAGGTTTCGATGTTTAGTGCGAATTGGATTAGCGCGCTCTTTTCTGTGTTAGGATCGGGTGGAGAACATTTTTGTTTTCCTTTATGTGTGTGTAGTATGGTATGTCCTGTGGTAAACAGGTGATTTGGAAGCGCAGTTAAATTGTTTTACTACAAGCGTAAATGGCGCCATTGTTGCTTGGTTTGTTGTCGGCCATTTTGTGACTCAGTGTAAAGCGCTATCTTTTGAGTAGCGTTTGCGGACGCTAGGGCCAGTATATACAGGATCTGACTAACCTGTTGGCTGACGTTGCAGTGTAAAAGTGGAGACTTTTTGTGTAACATTTCATTTTTGAATGTTACTGGCGGTGACTGCATTTTTGTGCACAGCGATGTGCGTTGTTTGAATGTTTGGGAGTTGTTCATTGTTTTTGAATAATGGTTGGGTCAGGGGGGATCAACTCCCATTCTGCAGATGGGAGGAGATGGTTTTATTTTCCCTGAACCAAAGGTGTTTTGTTTTTAAGAAAAAAAAACGCAGGAGATTTGAGTTTTGGCTTTGTTTACTAATTTATAATACTTCCAGGGGATATATGTGGTCCATGGAGTTTTTTGATGTGTTGAGACGAGGCAGTGAAGACAGACTTCCCCTCTCTCTCCATCTTTCTGTCATTATGTAAATAAATCAGATTTGGGTTTTAAAGAGCTGAGCATACAACAGGAAGTCCTTTTTCAGCATTTTATATATAAGCAGGAAGTCAGTGGGAGGAGTTTTGAAGTCTTCTGAAAGATGAGCAATGAGATTTGTGTCCTGAAAGGACAACAGAAATATTTGAAAGAGTGTTTTAAAGTTTAATTTCAGTTGTTTTTGTGAAGTTTTATACTGTAAATACAGTTTTGGGTATGAGAGGAAACAGAGGGGCGTCACCATTATTGTTGTATCATGTAGACGCAGGTAGAAAGAAGCCATAATATTTTGAAAAGTGGAGGATTTCATGGTGCTTTGAAGATTGTCTGACGACCACATTTTAGGAGGCTTTATATCGTGATACAGATTTGGCCGTGTATGATAGTCGGAGATCTTATTAGCGATTATATTAGCATAAATGTGTAGGAGTAGTACGCTAGTGGTCCTGCTCAGGCTGTGTAGAATAATCAGAATGCAGGCATCGGTTTTGATGATAAAGGCGCAAGTCAGAACCGCTCCGAAAACAAAGCGCGGTGTGTTCTGGACGCAGAGCTCACTTAAAAAAAGCGATTCGAATCGGCATGGGATGTGCCGCCCATGCAGTACATCAGTCAGACAGCTGCACCGCACATGAGGTCCGGATTAGGGGCTCCGGACATGAGACCCCTAAAGAATGTCGTAGGTGGTCAGAGGGTACAGTAAGGTGTACTCCTTTGGAAGGTACTCTGACTGGAGGTATGAGACCTCAGAATAAAGTTACCTTGGATGTAGATCTGATGTGGTTTCAGAAATCTGTAATGAGTGTGGATGGAGGTGTGGTACGCGCCTCAGGAGAACTTTGTATAGCTGGTCTATGCAAGTTTCTCGCGCTGTTCTCGTATTTTTCCATTGTATTTTCTTGTATTGCGGAAAGAGTGAAGGCAGATTTCCGGCTGGTTTTTGTTTTTTCATTTTTGTTTTGAAAGCTATGAATATCTCCCCCACATTTGTATTTGAATGTTTGTATGTAGTAACGTGAATGTTTTTTTTTATTCAAACTTACCGCGGCGATCTTCTGACGCGTCGCGGCTTTTGTATTTTTGTAGGAACGGGAAAAGTAAGGGTTACAAAGGGTTTTTGTTTGAATCGGTTTTGTGAAGAATGTCACTGACAATGTACAGGAATGTCATTTTTGTTTGCCATTCTCTGCAGGATAAATATGAAGGATGGAGTAATGATTTCTGCTTATAAGTATTTTTCAGGTCCAAAGAGTTTCCGGAAGTGTTTGTACATAGAGAGCAGGTGTATGTAGACAGCTGTACACATGGATAATTACGGGTCTAAGGAGGTGAAAGTATCATAGGCTATTTCATTGTTTCTTTTTATCATTTCTTCCTCCAGTCTGTATTGAGGAAGAAAAGGGGGGGATGGTAGATAAAATGTAAAGGTGACAGTTCTCCGAACTAATAACACTAATCTTTCTAATTTTAATCAAGTTTTGTGCCAAGATTGTCTTTCTTTGATAGAATTTGAATCGGCAAGCAGCAGTCTGGTGAAGTAGGTTCCCATTTTAGTTGCTATGAAACTGTCAATGGTTCCGGGTATTACAGGTGCTGGTAAGCGATTACAGGCGACGGTGAGCCACGCACAGGTTAAGCAGCGACCACAGTTACGAGGTCTGGGTTGTTGTCATTGAAGGCCCACCAAAACCAGGGTCGTACTCCCTCAACTGTCACTCTCTCATTCTTGGGTGATGGGGTGGGTACGATCCCTGTAATGTGAACTTCACAGGGTTCAGGAGTCTCTCCTGGACCCCGACACGGTAATTGGTTTTCATTTTTCCCCAACCAGGTGACTGGTTCATTTGTAAAGAAGCTTGATGGACGAGACCACGCCAGCCACTGCAAGAAGCGGCTCAACCACATCAAAGAAATGAGGAGTATCTTTGTTTATTTTGTATTTGTTTGTTTAGTAAATTTTAGCACGGGTAACGATGGAAAGCATCCCAAGTTATTATTTAAAGTGTATTCCATGACTAATTAAGAAGACGAACGGGACCGATTGCTGGGTCTGTTCTGAGTCTCCGTTGAGCTTTAGTCCCCAGCGATGACAGTGGTACATGCTAATTATGAGGATTATTGACAAACGAGTGAAGACTCCAAACAGACACCTGTCAATGGAATTTATTAATATGTTTTTAGAGGGTAAAATTGATTATTGTTTTTATGGCTCCGCCTCTTGTCGGTCGGGTATCAGGACTGGGTAGCCCACAAGGGTGTAACTTTAGTTTGGTGTTTATGCAGATCTACAGCTTATAAGGTAATTCCCCCAATGCAAGAGGTTCATGCGTGGTGGTGAAGCTGTCCCTGTCCTATGTCGCGGCCAATTGCGAGGATCTGATGGCGCGAGAGAAATTGGGAATGGCGGGGACAGCTAGAAGGGAATTGTTCACCAACCCGGACTAGGTCTGGGCACGGTTTCCTGCATATACAAGGTGGGGGGGGTTTGAGCTTATGATACGTTTGAACAATTCACACCTATTGAGGATGGAATGTTTCATGTAACTGTTGAAGCTACAAGGAAGTTCTCACAGCCCAAGGGGGGGTTTCTGGGAATTTACAAGTAAATATTGTTATATCTGGTTTGGGGGATACTGGGAATTGGAGTTCAGGCCCATATGGATAAGGTTTGGGTCCCTACAAGGCAAAGCCAGAGCTGTAACTGAGTGAAGGTTGGGAGTCCTTTGAAGGGTCTGGGAATCTGAGGGGATTTAATTCTTATTTTTCAGCGGATCGTGGTTGATTGAAATGGGAATACATGTACTCATGTCGTTTTTATTTCTATTCTTTCTATGTCGTGATGAGCGCTCCTGTTGCCTGATTGGACGCGTGACCAGAGCCGGAGCAGATGACCACGTACCAGATGAGACGCCCCGGAGCAGATGACCACGTACCAGATGAGACGCCCCGGAGCAGATGACCCTCGTACCAGATGAGACGCCCCCGGAGCCGGACTAACGGACAAGACACAGAGGATCACTACCCAATCTGCGATTACTACAGCTCACCAAGTTGTGTCCTCCTTATGTCATGTCTCCTGAAGAACAGAGTCTACATGTCAAGCCGTGTTTTCCTTTTTATGGACTGTAAGGACTGATTAGTTTCTAGGTGTAAGAAGACTATCAAGATTTGAAGGACAAGTGGGAGCAATATGACAAAAAGGGAGGACTGTGGTGGAAATTTGAAGATGTATTTATTATGTATTGTCATAATTGGCACCCAGTCTTGACACTTCCCCAGCCAGCTCTAAATAGAGCTGACTGTGGCAGTCCTGAGGCTGGTTGACTCTCGTCTTGAGGTTGGAGTGTGATGATTGCGGCATGGGCGTATGCCCACCAGCGAGGGGCCCCTCTGTGCATTTAGCACAGACGATCGTTGAGGGGGATGCATTCATTTCGCAAGCACGCTAGTGGCTATGGACAGATGTACGCTCTTATCTGGGTCATGTCTGATCAGCAGGATTTGGGATTCATAGGGTACATCTGTAAATAGCCTCAATAAGGGTATAATCTTTATATGCATTATTCTATGGAATGGCGCAGATTAAAGGTTCTATCAGGGTATATTTTGAGGGCTTGTGAGCGTTTCTGGGGTCAGGGGGGGGGCACATGCACACCCTGACCGGACACACCCATAAGACATTGTTTGTATTTCTATTCATTGTATTCATTGTATTATAGTCTATTCATCTATTCAATTTGACTTCCTGTCAGAAGGAATGTTTTGGTGCTGTGTATAGGAGACATCTGGTAATGTCGCCTCCCATGTGGGGAGGCGACTTACTGGTGATGGCTTCCTGTTTTGTGTAAATAAAAGCGCCATGGTCAGCCCTGGGAGGGGAGATGATTTGCAAGGATGGTAACATGAGAGCAGCTGTTGTAATGTCTCTTGATTGGTATGGATGGGCATGGAATATATGGTGAGTAAATCTGTTAGCTTAAACATGGCATCATTTCATTTAAGATGGCGAATGTGCTTTACAGCACATGGCAAGATGGCAGTGTGCTTTGCACACCCCATTTTGCCATTACACATTGCTAAAGGGGCAAGGGAAGGGGTAGAATCCTTGAGGTTGGAGCTTTGAGAAAACCAAACAGGAAATTAATAGTGGATGTATGCTACAGGCCCCCTAACCTAAAGGATGAAGAGAAGACTGATAGAAATGGTGGCAAGGCAATGTTATCATGGGGGACTTAAATCATCCGGATATTGACTGGGCAGATGGAATAGTTGTCTTAAGGTACACAGTGCACATTTCTTTCCTACAACCACAATTCCCCCATCAACACAGACAGTGCTGATAGGGGAATCCCTCCTGCCAGGCTATTGTCCCCTCCCAGTAGAGGAAAGCCGTCTCTACCAAGAGAAGACAGTGATTATCGCTAGAGGCTATAGCAGCGCCAGCAATAACCTTCATGCCCTGAACACATGAGCAGTTTTCCTGTTGTAAAAAGTCAGAGCTTTTGTCCAGGAATCCCGACCGTGAGTATACTCCATCAGACTTTTTCCAACAGGAAAACTGCTGGAAAAAAAAATAGTGTCATGATCTGTGTTGTGGCTTCGGTCACCTGCTGGTGACACTGTTCCTTTCAACAACAAGAGTGCAGTTCTGGTGGCCACCAGCAGGCATCTCCCAGTGGATGGACTCCTCATTAAGGTACACTTGATGTGAGCTGCTGCAGGTATATAAGCCCGCCCTTCACAGTGGTTCAGGGCTTCAGTATTTTCTCGGTTAGCCTTCTGCCCTCCGCCCAGCCTGATGTCTTGGTACCTGTTAAACCAGTTCCTGATGCTCAGCTTGCCACTGATTCTTCCCTGTCTTATTTTCAGCCTGACTATGATGCTCTCGTGTTGTCGGCCCCCGAGAGGTTTATACATGTTTCCCTGCCTGTTTTCATCTCTAGATCCAAACTTCCAGACCCTGGTGGTGGCGGGATGCATGCTCCGTGTTCGGACTCGGGGGGGGGGGGGGGGCTTGTCTCCCAATGAATTAAGAGACTTTGACCAGAAGACTTTTTTGGACTTTTCCGCATCCACATGCACTACCAGGGCAAGGGCAGAATGGAGTGTCCTTGGAGGGGGGGGGGGGGGGAACTGTCATGATCTGTGTCGTGGCTTCGGTCACCTGCTGGTGGCACTGTTTCTTCCAACAACAAGGGTGCAGTTCTGGTGGTCACCAACGGGTGTCTCCCAGTGGATGGACTCCTCACTAATTAAGGTTCACTTGATGTGAGCTGCTGTAGGTATATAAGCCCGCCCTTCACAGTGGTTGAGGGCTTCAGTATTTTCTCTGTTAGCCGTGTTCCTGCCTGACCTGATGCCTGTATGTGTTCCTGATATGCTCCCCGCCCTGTCCTGGACTCTGTTCCTTATACCTTGTACCCAGTCCTTGCTTGATTTTGCTATGTATGCTCTTGTTCTTTGTATATATTAGCCAGTTAGATTAGGTGTCTTTGAGGGTTGCTGTGTTTCTTCTTGTATGTGTAGCGATACTCCCTCAAGAGCCGCTGGTTGATTTGGGATCGGCGTATTAAGTTACCTTTCAGTGTTGTCTAGGGGTGAAGTCGGTGAGCAGAGCAATAAGCGAATGTTCAGCCAGTAGATAGGGTTTTCCAAATGCTTTATTTCTTGGGTCCAACACGACCAACAGAAGGTAGATAGGACAGGTTGATAAAGTAGAGAAAGCCTTGCGGTTTCAGGCTTGGATGAACAGGAGAGCAAGCCTGCTTTCAGTAACAATATATTTTGTCGCCACTCTAGCCAGGGTGGGTTAAGTGATCCCCGGACAGACTTCTGCCACAAGCCTGGCAGCCAAAGTTCTACTTTCTTCCTGCTGTGGAGAAAGCCTCTTGAGAGGGGAGGGGGCGAGCCGGCAAGTCAGCACACTCTGTACGTTGCAGAAAGAGAGAGGAGCTGTGTGTTAGTGGGTGTCCTGACACTCCTGCTCGCCACCTCCCCTCTCAAGAGGCTTTCTCCACACCAGGAAGAAAGGGACTAGTAACATTATTACAGTGATCAGAGCTAAAAATAGCCACTAATCAATATATAAATGACACTGGAAGGGAAGGAGTTAACACAAGGAAGCGATCAAAGGGTTAATCAAGGAGTTTCTAACTGGGGGGAGGGAGTGGACTGACTGGGAGTACAGAGAGATCGCTGTTCCTGATCACTAGGTACAGACGATCACACTGTACTCCCCTAACAGAGCATGGATCTGCTTTGTTTACACTGGCAGATCTACATTCTGTCTTTATGAGGAGCGATCACAGGTGGCTGCCAGACCTGCGCATCGGCTCCCCCGCTGTGTTTGTCGGTAACAAGCGGTTGCAGTTTGGGATCAAGCAGAAGCGCAATTGAGGAACAAGCCAAGTTCTTAATGAGTAGTAGTAAAGATATGGATGTCAGCAGGCAGGGCCGATCCTAGGCGGGTGCACCATGCCCCAGCGCTGTAAGCTGCTGCAGAGAAGGAGTGCCTAGCTGTGGCAGGCCACTTGACTGCACTGGTTGCAAGAATCACCGGCCGCCCGGCGCCTAGCAACCAGTGACGTCAGAGGCCGCCCCAGCATTCAGAGTGCGCCGCCTCCACGTCTGGAAAACTAGCTTGGCTCCACCCACCTCTGCCATCTTCAGACTCAGACGACGTGGCTCAGATAGAGGGGAGAGAGCAGAGGACTTCTGAAAAGAGCTGCCTGTTTGAGCCTGCCTTTCTGTGAGTGACTGCACCTGACCTGACCCCTCGGCCTCACCCTGTAAACAGGAAGTTCATGGGAGGAGCAAGGAGGAGTTCAAGGTTTGCAGAATTGTCCAAAGGATCCGATGAGCCAGTTGAGTTGCTGGACAGCGACCTAACAAAAACTACTGCCAGGTGCAGCAGAGGTTAAAAATGCAAAAAAAAGTTTTGCCTTTAGTTCTATTTTAAGTCCAACAGAATGTGAATAGATACTACTAGCTACTCTCAGGAGAGGAAAATGGGAGTTGTTACTACTGACCTATTAAAATTACAAGCTTCAGGGTTGTCATCTGTGTCCTTGCTCCACTGGTTTGAAAGTCAATGAACTGGATCAAACGTGCTTATCGGATGCGGAGATAACTGACTAATTAGCGAAGCTAGAGTAAATAGGATTGCACTGGAGCGTAAGAAAATTGACAATGTTTTTTAAGGTCAGCCCAAAAAGTAACATTACCAAATGTTATGATTATTAATAAGCGTGAATATGTATTTTTTTTTTCTCCAGTGGCAGCATCGCCAAATTACATGAATATCTAATAACTCAACTTTTTGGATGTGTGAGTTTTTTATTTTTTTATAAATAGCTGTGAAGGTTATTGTAGCTCCTTCCATTTTAACGCATTTAATAACAGAAGGTTGGGGGGGGGGGGGTGTCTGTGTTCTAAAGCTGAGTCTACCTGACTGAATATCATTTGGATTAACCACTTAAGACCTGGACCTTTAGGCAGCTAAAGGACCTGGCCAGTTTTTGCGATTCGGCACTGCGTCGCTTTAACTGACAATTGCGCGGTCGTGCGACATGGCTCCCAAACAAAAGTGGCGTTCTTTTTCCCCCACAAATAGAGCTTTCTTTTGGTGGTATTTGATCACCTCTGCGGTTTTTATTTTTTGCGCTATAAACAAAAATAGAGCGACAATTTTGAAAAAAAATGCAATATTTTTTACTTTTTGCTATAATAAATATCCCCCAAAATATATAAAAAAAACATTTTTTTGTTCCTCAGTTTAGGCAGATATACGTAATCTTATACATATTTTTGCTAAAAAAAAATCGCAATAAGCGTTTATCGATTGGTTTGCGCAAAATTTTTAGCGTTTACAAAATAGGGGATAGTTTTATTGCATTTTTATTAATATTTTTTTTTACTACTAATGGCGGTGATCAGCGATTGTTTTTTGTGACTGCGACATTATGGCGGACACATCGGACAATTTTGACACATTTTTGGGACCATTGTCATTTTCACAGCAAAAAAATGCATTAAAAATGCACTGATTACTGTGAAAACGACAATTGCAATTTGGGAGTTAACCACAAGGGGGCGCTGAAGGGGTTAAGTGTGACCTCATCTCTGTTTTTTGTGCCTGCGACATTATGGCGGACACATCGGACAATTTTGACACATTTTTGGGACCATTGTCATTTTCACAGCAAAAAAATGCATGAAAAATGCACTGATTACTGTGAAAACGACAATTGCAATTTGGGAGTTAACCACAAGGGGGCGCTGAAGGGGTTAAGTGTGACCTCATCTCTGTTTCTAACTGTAGGGGGGTGTGGCTGTAGGTGTGACGTCATTGATTGTGTTTCCCTACAAAAAGGGAACACACCATCAATGACGCCGCAACAGTGAAGAACGGGGAAGCTGTGTTTACACACAGCTCTCCCCGTTCTTCAGCTCTGGGGACTGATCGCGGGACTCCAGCGGCGATCGTGTCCCGCGGCCGCGGTCACAGAGCTTCGGACCGGGTCGCGTGCACGTGCCGGCCACCCCACGGCTGGGATTAAAGGGCAACGTACAGGTACGTTGATGTGTCCAGCCGTGCCATTCTGCCGACATACATATGCCGACATGTCGCGTGAAGGGGTCCTTAAGTGGTTAATTGTCCAGGGTATGGGCTCATATTATACAATTGTTAGTATAGCTTTTTGATCAAACCAATCACAATTTACCTTTTCCCTGAATATAGAGACCTACGTAATTGTGGCCAACCTATAGACGATAAAGTATTTACATGACCGATGTAGCTGCAGGCACCATGGAGAAATTCATCTGTAACACAGCACCCTGCCAAACCCTCTCTGTTCTGTGTTTACATTAGAGATTAAGATGGCTGCTAAGTCACAGCTGGGGGAGGTAACAGGCTTCTTTACAGTAAGAGCTGTGAAAATGTGTAATAGCTGACCAGAACTAGTTCTTGAAGTAGTCTAAGTAGATCGTTTAAGGAACAAAAAAGGGGGGAGTGGGAGGAAAATTCCTAAATGTACAAAATATAACCCTCGTGTTTTTTCACCTGAAAATGGAACTTCTGCTTTTCGGAATCCTCCCCACCTCCGGTGTCACATTTGGCACCTTTCAGGGGGGAGGAGGGAGCAGATACCTGTGTATTTTTCTGAAATGTCATTGCAACAACTCGAAATGGTCCTCTCAGTAGTTTGTATGGCCCCCAAGTGCTTGTATGCATGCCTGACAACATCAGGGCATGCTCCTAATGAGACGACGGATGGTGTCCTGAGGTATTTCCTCCCAGATCTGGACCAGAGCATCACTGAGCTCCTGAACAGACAAGTGCAACCTGACGGCACCTGATGGACTGAAACATAATGTCCCAGAGGTGTTCTTTTGGATTTATGTCAGGTTAGCGTGGGGGCCAATCAATTTCTTCATCCACCAGGATGCATGCTCTCGCCACATGAAGCTGGGCATTGTCATGCACCAGGAGGAACCCAGGACCCACTGCACCAGCGTAGGGTCTGACAATGGGTCCACGGATTTCATCCCAATACCTAATGGCAGTCAGGGTGCCATTGTGTTGCCTGTAGAGGTCTGTGCGTCCCTCCATGGATATGCCTCCCCAGACCACCAATGACCCACCACCAAACCTGTCATGCTGAACGATGTTACAGGCAGCATAAAGTTCTCCGTGGCTTCTCCAGACCCTTATACGTCTGTCACATATGCTCAGGGTGAACCTGCTCTCATCTGTGAAAAGTATGGGGCACCAGTGGAGGAGCTGCCAATTCTGGTGTTCAATGGAAAATGCCAATCGAGCTCCACAGTGTCTGGCAGTGAGCACAGAGCACACTAGAGGAACGACGGGCCCTTAGGCCACCCCCATGAAGTCTGTTTCTGATTGTTTGGTCAGAGACGTTCACACCAGTGGCCTGCTGGAGGTCATTTTGTAGGGCTCTGGCAGTGCTCATCCTGTTCCTCCTTGCACAAAAGGAGCAGATACCGGTCCTGCTGATGGGTTAAGGACCTTCTGCGGCTCTGTCCACCTCTCCTAAAGTAACTGCCTGTCTCCTGGAATCTCCTCCGTGCTCTTGAGACTGCGCTGGCGGACACAGCAAACTGGCAATGACACGTGCCATCCTGAAGGAGTTGGACTGCTTGTGCAACCTTTATAGGGTCCAAATATCGCCTCATGCTACCAGTAGTGACACTGGCCCTAGCCAAATGCAAAACTAGTGAAAAACAGTCAGAAAAAATGAGTATGGGAATTTCTTTTTAGACACCTCCACCTGAAAAAAACATTCATATTTTGGAGGTCGTCTCATTGTTGCCCATCTAGTGCACCTGTTGTTTATTTCGATAAACAGCAAAGTGGCTGAAATGGATTAACAACCCCCTCTGTATACACCCCTCCCCCTCTGCTAATTAACTCACCAGATCAAAAACCCAGGAGTTAGGATTCAAAAGTGTTCCTTTAATTTTTCGGAGTAAATTAGATCAGATTAGATTAGATTTTTTGCTTTTCTCTGGATCCTAACTTCTGTGTATAGGAGTCTGTATATGGAAGTTTTCTATTTATTTAAATTTTTTATTCTTTTTAAATTTTTCTACTGGTTAAACTAGATAGACTGTTTTTTTTCAACCTGACTATATACTGAGCCACTACAGGGAGGGCAGAGCGAGTTGATCTGCTGAGAAAACAATCTGAATGGCTTCAATGGTTCTAAACCTTAATTTCTCCACAGTGTCTGCAGCTACGGAAGCCAGTGAAGGCTTGTTGTAAACCTCCATTTACTGATTGCTAAGATGATGTAAAATTCTTGAATGGCCATAGCCTGACTTCGGTTGTAGTTTGCTTTAAAGAAACCCTTTGGCCGCACAACTAATTTAACAACAATCTTCCTATACTATGTACATTTAGACTCGGTTCACACTGGGGCGATGAGCCGCCTGACGAGTTGCGTCCCATGCTATGCAATGGAATAGTTCTAATAGGAGCGACGCAAGTCGCTCCGACATAGAAATTTGGTTCCTGTACGACTTCGGGGGCGGCTCGGGGTGACTTGCATTGACTTCTATACAGAAGTCGTTTTGCAAATCGCCTCTGAAGTCGTCCTCAGGATGACTTGCAGAGCCGTCCCCGAAAGTCGTGTTGCCTTAGTGTGAACTGACTGAAACCTTATCTCAATGGTTCCTCTGTATGAGAAAGTTTGCTCTATAGTATTTGCATTTCCTTATTCCCTGACTGCTATATAAAAGGGGACTTGGTGAAGGGAGGGATAGAGCAGCTCGGCCAACACAGACAATAATTAGACACTCCTAGTAGAGGGAGAGTGCTATGATATACAGGGAGGGGACTGTGCTAGGTAATTGAACTTGCATGCAATTTTTACTTCAGAAAAAGTCAGACGCAAAATGTAAGTTTATAAAATATCCTTTATTGAAGGGGAAAAGGCTCCAAAAGTACTTTCAGCCTTCCAACCAGCATCTGCATACCTAGGAACTTGGCATTTTAGGCCAGGTTCACATTCTGTTCGCTTATCCTACCGGCTGTCTGGGGGCCTGTCTCCTGTTCTCCGATTTTATGGGGCTTGACAGGCATGACTCACTCCTAATGGGAGTTTACTCTTCTAATTATCCATTAAAGTAAAATTCCAGTCAAAACCTAACTAGGCTTAAATCTACTCTTACCCCCATTCTAAGCCTAATCTATCTACCCTGTAAAGGGAAAGATGCCTATACATACCTTTTCTGAAGGCACTCCAGACCTCTCCAGTGGCTGCTTAATGCCGTGTACACACGATCGGAATTTCCAACTGACTTTTTCCATAGGAATTTCCGACCGTGTGTATGCCCCATCGGAGAAATTCCAATGAATTCCATCGGAGTTTAAATATAGAACATATTCTTTTTTACTCCGATGGAATTTGTCGGAATTCCAATGTGCTTTGGCCGGGGGAAAAGCCTGATCGTGTGTGTATGCGGCATTAGTGTAGAGAGCAACGACAACAGCGCCAGAGCCTGGATGATGTCACCCATAGGCTTACTATAGGGCAGCCATGGTTGGCTGTCCCTCCTCTACACTAAAGCCAGCACTGGGACCCGATCATATGACCAAACTGGAGCGACTTCAGAATAGATACATATTGGAACTTTCCTTTTACAGGGTAAATATAATAAGCTTAGAATGGGAATGGGTTTAGGCTTAGTTTGTTTTTGGCTGGAATTACATTTTAAATAGAACATTGTTTATGTTCCACCAACTGGCTCTTGCTGGATGTTTCTGTAAAATGCTCCTGTACTGCAGTTACTGAAGCAGACATTTTAAAAGAAGAAATTTGGGGTCATTAAAAAATAAAACAAACATACATACTTACCTCTATGCTATAGCATTGATGTGATGTTGCAGCTGCCCCCTGCTGGCTCTAAGCCTGAGAACTGAGTGACCACATGACCACTGATTGCTCAGTTCTCACTGG
This sequence comes from Rana kukunoris, assembly GCA_029574335.1. Lineage (NCBI taxonomy): Eukaryota > Metazoa > Chordata > Amphibia > Anura > Ranidae > Rana > Rana kukunoris. The sequence continues at coordinate 25,317,585 of CM056057.1, forward strand.
AGTGCCAGGCTGGAGAGGCGGTGGGTGCGGCTGGCTCAGGCATCTGGGTGGATTCCAACCATATGGTTGGCATTCTTCCAAAGCTTGGAGCGGCTCTGTGACATCATGGACTTTAGCCTGCTGTTGGCTTATTCTGGGCCACAGGTGAGGACAAGTAAATGCACTTTAGTTCTTTTTGGGGGGGGATGTGACGTATTTAAATGCTTTTTTCACTTTCAATTGTTTTTGTTATTTTAACTATGTATTAGTGTAGTTCTACACGCTGTGTTGGTTGTTTGCCTGACCTTGTAATCATGGGCTCACATGAATTGGCTGCAGTTTGTAGTGTCATGGCTAACCAATACTCCAATGTCCATGGATAAATTCACCCAGCTTGTCCTTATTCACTAAAGTTCACACTGTGACCAATGTATGGCTTGCCATTTTCTCTGTGTTGCCTCTCAAATTTGAGAGTGCTAATGTGATTAGAGACTGCATGGTGATCCCTCTTTTATTTGCTATGCCTGCTTGGTCTGTGTCAGATCTAATTACTGCATCTGTACTAGTGCTAGACTGGGAGATCCAGGGATTTTGGGATATGTTAGTTCTTCACAGTAAGTGTCGGTTCTCAGCCTATAGCCAGAAGTCATGCATTAACCTGTGCAGTGCCATGCCACATGTTTGAACACAAACAAACTTCTGATGCCGGAATGTGAAGATTTACTCTTCTATAGGCTGTGCATACAGAGCAACAAATGACACCATGAACCGACATGATCAATGTACATCTCATGCAGGTAAAAAAAAACACAAGGTGAAGGAAGGTTTATAATACCTTCAAAGCCTTCTCTTCTATGGCTGTCCAAGAAGAAATATCAAACTCCTCTGATATTTAGTATCTCTGCATTTGACATTACACACTTCCAGAGTCTAGTCTATACTAAGAGGATTAGAGTCGGTTTACACTGGGGCGACTTGGGATCCGACTTGAAGTCGCCTCAAGTCGTCCCAAGTCGCGCTGTCCAGAAAAGCAATGTAAGTGAATGGGAGCCGTCTTAATACACACTACTGAAGTCGCTCTGACTCCAGAAGAGGTTCCTGTACTACTTCAATCCGACTTGTAGGCGATTTGTACCCATTGATTTCAATGGAAGTCGCCTCCAAGTCTGATCACTGTCTTAACTGAAGCAACTTTCCAGGAAGATAACATACATTTCTCAGGCAAACCCCTCCCTCCCCTAGAGCTGATTGTTGTTTGATTGGCCACTGGAAAGTCTCCTGTCCTGGAGATGACTTCAAGATGTGTTGTAAATCGCCCCAGATCACCATGTGGTTCATGCTCAAGCTGTGTTGGAGTTGCCTCTGAAAGTCGTGCTGGAAGTCGTGTCGCCCCAGTGTGAACCGACTCTTAAGCTTTAGCAGGGCTTTTTTTCAACGGGATTGTCGGGGAACACAGTTCCGGCACCTCCAGCACTAAATGTATGTACTGGAAAAGGGTGCTGGAGGGGTCTATTGATGCTGGCTGCTGGGTTATCTATTGTCTCTGGTGGGGATCCGTTTTGGGGTGGGGGTCTATTGTTGCTGCCTAAGTCTACTGTTGCTGGTGGGGAGGGTCTTATCTTGCTGGGGGGGTCAATTGTTACTGGGTGGGATATACTGTTGAGGAAGAGGTCCATTGTTGCTGGAGAGCCTGTTGATGCCAGCTGCCGATAAATCTGTTATTTCTACTAGGGGGTCTATTGTCGCGGGAGTGGTATAGTGTTGTAGGGGGTCCACTGTTGCTCGGAGGTATATTTTTGCTGGGGTGGTATCTTGTTGTGGCGGGTTTATTGTTGCTGGGGGAAGTCTTTTGTTGTGTGTGTGGGGTTCATTGTTGTTCGGGGATATATTGTTGCTGGGGTGATATAGTGTTGTGGGGGGTCAATTGTTGCTGGGGGAAGTCTTTTGTTGTGTGTGTGTGGGGGGTGCATTGTTGCTCTGGGATATATTGTTGCTGGGGTGGTATAGTGTTGTGGGGGGTTTACTGTTGCTGGGGGAAGTCTTTTGTTGTGTGGAGGATCCATTGCTGCTCCGGGATATATTGTTTCTGGGGTGGAGTCTATTGTTGCTGGGGTGGTATAGTGTTGTGGAGGGTTTATTGTTGCTGGGGGGGGGCGGAGTCTTTTGTTGTATGGGGGTCTATTATTGCTGCGGAGGGTCTATTGTTGCTGGGGTGGAGTTTGCAAGGTATCTGTTTTACTATCTTTCATGTTTTCATTACCAAATTCCATATAAATTACTGAGTAGCACAAAACACTTGGTTCTGTATTCTCTGAAAGGTGCTGTACAGGAAGGTGGGTAGGGGGTGGAACCAAGGGATGGCGCTCAGAGACAGGTAGGGGGTGGAGACAAAGGGTGGAGTTCCTACACCTATTCCCTGAGAAAAAAAGTCCTGAGCTTTAGTATATGAGATATAGGTCTTGGTTCATAAGATCAAGCTATAGAAATACAGAAAGGAGCACCAGACCAAAAGTGGATAAAGGAGTTTAAAGGGGTTGTAAAGGAAAACTTTTTTTTTTCTCACAATAAGCAACATTTACCCACAGACATTCCTCTTTTCACTTCCTCATTGTTTCGTTTTTGCTCAGAAGTTGCTCTATTTCTTCTCTGTTCTCTTCACTTCCTGCTGGTCTGATTGTTACTCACCACCATGAAGGGAGACTGTGGTCAGTGATGTGCTCGCACCCTTCTGGGAACTACATCTGTGTGGCAGGACACTCTCTACGTGTTAGAGACTTCAAGGAGGTGTGAATTACTGGGCGTGCCGCAATTCATACTGGGAAATGTAGTTCTTACATGAACAAATAATGCAAACCAGGAAGTGAATGAGAGAACAGAAACTAGAACTCTGGAGGTGATATAGATGAAGGAATTTAATAGGTATTTATTCGTTTGTTAAGGCGGAGTTCCACCCTTAAAACCACTTTGTTTCATCCCATCCAGCATACTGGCGTCAGCACCAGTATGCTGTTTTTTTATTTTTTTATTCCATGTACTTACTTTATAATCGATCATGTAATTTTGGGCGCACCGCGGTATGTCGCCGCTATAAGGCGTCACGCCTTCCGGAAACAGCCGATTAGCGTTTGGCTCTTCTCGGCGCCTGCGCACAGACCCAGGAGCTGACTGCGCAGGCGCCGTAAATAGCCGGTCCTAGTTCGGCTTTTTTCGGAGGGCGTGACGCGGCTATATACGGCGCCTGTGCGTCAGCTCCTGGGTCTGTGCGCAGGGGCCGAGAAGAGCCGAACGCTAATCGTCTGTTTCCGGAAGGCGTGACGCCTTATAGCGGCGACATACCGCGGTGCGCCCAAAATTACATGATCGATTATAAAGTAAGTACATGGAATAAAAAAAAAAAACAGCATACTGGCGCTGACGCCAGTATGCTGGATGGGATGAAACAAAGTGGTTTTAAGGGTGGAACTCCGCTTTAACAGAATCATTACACTATTCTGTCTTTCTACCTCGCAGACATTAATTTTAGGCAAAACTTTTTTCCTTTACAACTCCTTTAAGATAATTTTAACTGTTAGTAAATTATAATTCTCTTGGACTCTTATCTGGTTTTGGTCTGGAGATCCTTTGAGTATGCATGGTTTGAGCTTTTGTCAGAAGCCCATTGGGGAAAGCCTGGTTGTGTTGAAGTTTACCTTTATCTGATTACAATTCTAAGGCTGCATTCACACCTAGGCGACCTGATCGCAGCGTTTTGTCCTGCTAATTGCGGCGACAATTTGCGGCGTTTTGTTCCCGCAATTTAACCACCAGGTCCACATCTCCTATGCCGAACGCCGAAAGCCGCCTGAAAAAAGGGTCCGGGACTTGTTTTGAGCTTCAGGCGTACAGCGTATCGGCGTGGAGACGTGAACCAGCTCCATAGAGGGGAATGTTGAATTTCCCCTCTAGCGTCTTAGGGCTGCATTGGCGTCCTGCTTCAGGCGACAAAACGCCTAAGTGTGAATGCACCCTAAAAGCTCCTATCCCTCTTGAGTGTGTTGTTCTTGGTTCAGAAGATAACACATTTGAAAGCTTTGCCATCTCCTTTCTTTACAAGTTAATGCTTCATCCAAACGAACAAGTACATTTTATATTATTCAGCGAGTGGATGACTCCATAAACATAATCTTACTACAAATAGAAATCATTTATACATTCATTTTCTCTTATATTACATAAATATTTAAGCAGATTTAGCTTTTTACATCATAAGCAAGTCTAAAAAGTAGAAGTAGACTCGTCAATGAGCCTACTCAACTCATCTCCTGAACACAGGACTTAGGAACGCATAGTTATTGAAAATAGAAAAACGGATGAAGAGGTTCATTCTGGCCTGTGAAAATAGAGTAATAACATTCTTGAGATGTCACTTAAGCAATTTGCTGTGCCTTTCATCTCGAAACATGATGATCAGCATCCAAGAGACCATTATTCAAAATAAATGTTGCTTGACAATTTGACATCGGTCCATCAGTGTCCCATATGAGAGACGTGTTGTTGCCAACAAGTATAGGTCCTTATCAAGCAGCTTTATAGGTACCTACAGCATTTCACATCTTTGTTGCTTTCCTTGACTTCATAAGGTGCAGTTTGATCAAAGAGTCTAAAAAGAAAGAAGCTTGTTCTTATACACATAGTGGCTTATTCCTAATTTTCTGTATCTTAGATATTTTCGTGACACGGTGAAATCATTGATAAGTAGATCTGACTTTGTCACCTTTGTTTCCCCATTTATTGCCACAGATCTTCTGCTTGTCCTTTTTTTTTTCTTTGGGACCCCAAGCTGGCGGCACTACAGTGCCTCCATCTCCTTGTATGTCTTTCGCTTTGTGCTCAGTACAGGGACTCTTTGGGTAACGAGGTGGAACCAGTAAAACAGGAGTCTTCAGGCAGAGAGTTTTTGCGTTGTCTTTTTTTACAGATGCAGCACAGGATCGCTTGGATGTCTTTGGAAACACTGCTGCTGAAGATGGTGTAGATCCAAGGGTTGGTACAACTGTTCAGGCTAGCTAGGATCATCAAAATCCTGATAGAAACTGAAAACAAGAATAGAAAATAATATTATACTATAGTATTACATTATGACTCAATATTATCAATATGAACTGAATAGATATCTATATGCTTTTATGTATGTGCTTTTTTTTTTGTGTGCGTGAACTCGAGAGAGAGGAGCCGGACTGCAGGAGTTGGGAGTAGGCAGACCCTCCCCCCGGAGACAATCGCCATCCTTCTCCATGCCCCCGGTGGCAATGGCTGGTGTGAGGGCCTCCCACTCACCCCGTCCTACCTGCTCCACTTGGGAGCCCGACTGGGGCCCAACGGGAACCCCAACGGGGCAGAGGGACTCCCCCTATGAGGGAGTGAGGGGGTCTAGCCCACCCAGCCAGCCCTGTAGGTCCTTCGCCTCTCTTTATTTTAGGAGACCTCATGGCCAAAGTGCGTGTGTGTTAAACCAATTTTGTGTGCGTGCAAGTGTGGTGGTTTTTGGGGGGGTGGGGGTGGGCATACACAGGCGTACCTTGCATAGCACACCCACCGGGAGCCGGGCTGAGACCACCAAACTCAATTCACATGTAGCCGAGACTGGGATCCGAACCCTTGGCTGCAGAGGTGAACGGCTTGTCAGCGCAGTGCCAATCACGTTGAGCCACCACAGCTCCCGTATGTGCTTTTTTTTTATAGAGTATACCAAGGCCAAAACTTTTCTTTTTTCAATTGTTGGTAGAGTGTTGATTAGAACCCTTGTCAGGTTTGAATTGCTATCTAGGTCCAATCCTGTCTAATTATCCTAGTGACCATTGTCACCAGAACATCAAATGAAGGGAACCTTCCAGTGAAGTGTTTATGAAGTGTCTTCAGGAGAAGGGAAGGAAACCCCCCCCCCCCCAATTAAAAAATGCTTTTGCTCTTGTATCATACTAAAAACAGTTTGGGATTTAACCACTTAAGGACCTGAAGATCTGAAGCTCTGTGACCACAGGACCCGCGGACCCCATCGCCGATGGAGTCCCACGGTCGGTTCCTGGAGCTGAAGAACGAGGAGAGCTGTGTGTAAACACAGCTTCCCCGTTCTTCACTGTGGCGCCGTCATTGATCATGTGTTCCCTGATATAGGGAAACACAATCAATGACGTCACACCTACAGCCACACCCCCCTACAGTTAGAAACACAGATGAGGTCACACTTAACCCCTTCAGCGCCCCCTTGTGGTTAACTCCCAAACTACAATTGTCATTTTTACGATAAACAATGCATTTTTTAATAAATGAGAAAGTATGTGGGAGAGACCACTGGTGATACAAATGGGGCGTTTAATTTTTTTTTTAAATGTCACTTTAAGAGTGACCAGGCGCCGGACATGCGGCGGTCTATGGGAAGCTTCCCAGCCTGCAATTAGCTGATTGCAGGCTGGGAAGCTGATTTGCCAGTGTTTAGGGTGTGTGCAGGGCGCAAGCTGTGCGCCCGCACACACTCCCACTCTCCAGTGATTTGTCCCTGGCTCTTGTTCCTTTTTTTTATTGGATCGGACGGCAAGTGGGCAGTGCTTTTTCAGCACTACTCGTTACTTCCCTGGAGTCGGCTGAAATGAACAGGACAGGTGTACTCTATTCCAAGCATCCCGGGACGATGATCGTGTAACGTGAGGACGGTGCAGAAGGTGAGTGACTGGGTGCGGGGATCGGAAGTGAGCTCTCTCCCTGTCACTCTCCTTCCCGGCAACATGCTTCCCATCTTGTGCGGCGGGTGGATGCAGTGCCTGCCTAGCCTGAGCGTAGGGGAACCAGGGCAGAAGGTGAGTGACTGGGTGCGGGGATCGATGTGAGCTCTCTCACTGTCACTCTCCTTCCCTGGCAACATGCTTCCCATTCCCCGAGTCCAGTCAGAGTCAGACTCCTCTGCACGGCAGCTAGACTGAGGCTCAGTGTGTACTGTGTCCTGCTGTGAGCCAGGCTCCCCTCCCCCTCCCAGAACTTCTGTTCACTTCTCCTTCTCAGCTGCTGCAGAGCCTGTAGAGTTCCCAAACTGCCTCTCCACCCTAAAACGGCCCCCCCTGTCTCTCCACTATAGGCAAGAACCCCCCTCCCTGCCTCTCCAGTCCACCCTAAAACGGCCCCCCTGTCTCTCCACCCTAAACAATAACAATGTGTATAGTGTTCTCTGTGTATAGTGTGCACTCTGTGTATAATGTTCTCTGTGTATAGTGTGCTCTGTGTATAGTGTGCTCTGTGTATAGTGCGCTCTGTGTATAGTGCGCTCTGTGTATAGTGCGCTCTGTGTATAGTGCGCTCTGTGTATAGTGCGCTCTGTGTATAATATATAGTGTTTTGCAATTTATGGGACAGGTGATGGCTGCATTTGATGTGACACAGGGCTGTATGTAAGGAGGGACTCCGCTGGGGACACGTGATGGCATCTGGTGGCGGGCGACGCACTCAGGGCTCCCACTGATTCGGCATTATGGTGAGTTGAATGATTTCATTTTATATTACAATGTAATAATAGAAATAATGCACTTCAATCATCCTGACACCATAACAACCATGGTGCCGGGATGATTGAAGTATCTTTATCTGCTGATTGTTAAACTTTCTAGAATGCACATATTTCTATTATTGTGTAGGATCTGGGCCTGCTCTTCCTCCATCCCTCGTTCAACTCAGATGCTAACCACACCACCTTAGAGCTACGCCCACTAATTCGATGAAACCACGCCCATTTCCACCAAGTGGGAGGGGTCAAAAAGGAAGGGCGGGGTCTGGCGCCCCCCCATCCTAAAAATTCACCAGCCGCCACCGTTTGCCAGTACACCATGGAACAACATAAATGGCGTCCAAACGGATAGTTTATTGCATGATCACAACACAAGGAGAGTGCAACGTTTCCGAGTCACGCAGGACCCCTTCGTCAGGCATGTGAATCAGTCCTGCATGACTCCGAAAACCTTGCACTCTCCTTGTATTGTGATCATGCAATAAATAACCTATCCGTTTGGACGCTATTTATGCCGTTCAATGGTGTGCTGGCAAATATATTCGTTGTGACTTGAACCAGTATCCAGCTGGTTGTTTCTGCAGCACCCAAATTTGAGCGCTCATCCAGGAATGTGTGCAATGGGAATATGAAGTATTATGTGTTTCTCTGATGGGGACACAAATATGCAGTGGAGCTCTGATGTGGACACAAATGTGTGGCGTGGGGGGGGTCTGATGGAGACACAAATGTGCATGAAGGGCCCTGATGGGGGAGCAAACGTATGTGTGAAGGGCTCTGATGGGGACACATATGTGTGGGAGGGGGCAATAAATTGCAGGGGAGATGGTGATGGCGACCTAAATGTATGGGAAACTTTGAAAGGGACACAAATGTTTGTGTGGGGTCTCTGAGGGGGACACAAATGAGAAAAGGGGGATCTAATAGAGACACAAATGTGCAGAGGGGGGACTGTTTGGGACACATATACGCAAGTAGCTCTGTTGGGAAAACCAGTTTTTGGGGAGACTCTGGTGGGAACCAAATGTATAGGAGGGGGTTCTGACGGGAACACAGATGCAGGGCCGCCATCATGGCATTACACCTGTAAGGGGCCCCCCACCTTTAGAAACTCGCTGCATGGGACCGTCCCTCCCGTTTTTTTTTTTAATTTTTTTCCGGTCTGACTCCCCCCCCCACCTTTAGCGGCTCGTGGCAGGGGACCGTCCCCCCATTTTTTTTATTTTCTATTTTTTTTTGTCTGACTTTAGCAACTCGCGGCAGGAGAGAGAAGAGAAGACTTGACTTGACTTTGTTTTGTTCGTCAGCACCGACCCCCCCGTCCCGTTTGACTTGTGGCAGGAGAAAGGAGGCCCCCCAGTTCTCTGCTCCAGTGGGGCCCTGCCTAAAGCTGTGTAAGGGGCCCCAAAATTTGTAACGGCTGCCCTGCACAGATGTAAGCGCCATGCACACTGGAAGACTAGTCCCGTGTATAAGGCTCAGTCATTTAGGCATGAGTGGAGCTGCCGCCAGCCTGTCAAATTCTATTATTTTCCGTTGCTGCAGATTCATTCTTAAATAATATTTTTTTTTTACCTGAGAACATGTGTAAAATATACAATGTGGCCCTCAAAGAGAAAATAATTGGAGACCCCTGATTGAAATCTTAAAAAAAAAAAGTTTTTGCTTTAGATACACTTGCATCTTATAAGCACAGTAGGAAAACACATTATGAGTCGGACACATTATCAGTCGGACACATTATCGGCCTTGGTAGGGTTCCTCCTCTGAACATGATGTTTCTCCTAATTGGCTGTTGCGTGTTGGCTGCTGTTTCAAACATACTTGTTATATATTTACATGTTGACAGTAATTGATGAATGTGAAACAGTACTCATACTGCCAACCTGTCAAAATACAAGTAAATCAGGGTATTTGCAATAGGGCTCCATTGAGTAACCTTCCCTGCCCTCAGTGTAATGTATATGACTAGCCAAAGCACATGCAAAGGATGTGCACACAGCAGCATGTATAGATATACTGTATATAAATAGTAAAGGACTTCATGTGTTCTCTGTACAGGCTCTTGGAATTTTAAGGGTCATTCAAGAGGTGTATGTGGGTTATTCTAAGAAGTTCAGGGTGAGTGTGCTGATGAAGCAAGTTACATATGTAGTCTGGCTGAAAAAAAGAAAAAAGTCCATCCAGTTCAACCAGTAAAATAATTTTTTTAAATAAAATTATTATATATATTAGGGCTGCACATCTTCACCGGTCTCACGATTCGATGCGATTACGATTATCAACTCCACGATTTGATTACGCGATGCATCACGATTGCAGCGCAAGTGCGCATGGCTCTCCCCCGAAAATACTAAAGGAGATAATCAGAGACTGCAGACATGCTACAGGAGATGGTCAGAGACTGCAGACATAGTACAGGAGATGATCAGAGACTGCAGACATGCTACAGGAGATGGTCAGAGACTGCAGACGTGGTACAGGAGATGGTCAGAGACTGCAGACATGCTACAGGAGATGATGAGAGACTGCAGTTATGCTACAGGAGATGATCAGAGACTGCAGACATGCTGCAGGAGATGATTAGAGACTGCAGACATGCTGCAGGAGATGATTAGAGACTGCAGACATGCTACAGGAGATGATCAGAGACTGCAGACATGCTACAGGAGACGATCAGAGACTGCAGACATGCTACAGGAGACGATCAGAGACTGCAGACATGCTACAGGAGATGATCAGAGACTGCAGACATGCTACAGGAGATGATCAGAGACTGCAGACATGGTACAGGAGATGGTCAGAGACTTGAGACATAGTACAGGAGATGATCAGAGACTGCAGACGTGGTACAGGAGATGATCAGAGACTGCAGACATGCTACAGGAGATGATCAGAGACTGCAGTTATGCTACATGAGATGATCAGAGACTGCAGACATGCTGCAGGAGATGAATAGAGACTGCAGACATGCTGCAGGAGATGATTAGAGACTGCAGACATGCTACAGGAGATGATCAGAGACTGCAGACATGCTACAGGAGATGATCAGAGACGGCAGACATGCTACAGGAGATGATCAGAGACTGCAGACATGCTACAGGAGATGATCAGAGACTGCAGACATGCTACGGGAGATGATCAGAGACTGCAGACATGCTACAGGAGATGATCAGAGACGGCAGACATGCTACAGGAGATGATCAGAGACTGCAGACATGCTACAGGAGATGGTCAGAGACTGCAGACATAGTATAGGAGATGATCTCAGTGTTTGTATATGTGCTCATGTGACTGCCCGGACTGGCCCGCCAATTCGGCACCCCTAATATATATATATATATATATATATATATATAAAATTTGTCCACATTAGAATGTGTTTTCTACCTGCTTAAACCACTGTGTAGCCAGACAGTACTGGGACCCCTGTTCTTTTGAGCTCCAGCCCTATTGCATGGTCTGCTTTGGCTATGGTTACTCTATTAATGGTGGAGCTGGGAGACAGAATGGGGAGCAGAAAGTGTTACACAACAGTGAATGTATGAAATAGTTAGTATCATTATTTTCATTCTTCAATTTTGTCTTGTAGTCACATTAAAAAAAAATAGTTTCTCTCGGAGTTGAACTTTTCCTAAGTCTGTGATTCCTACCACGTGTTATTTTAAACGTTTTCATTACCTTGATAACTAGCTCTTGCTTCTACCAATACACAGAGCAATATTCTCTTTCTTCTTTTTAAGTCATGCTGCCCGAACATGGCCATAAAGCTGAGAGAGGAGGTAGCTGAAATGCAGCTTTGTTCTTGGCTTGTCCCGGGATACAGTACGAAGCCAGCAGGTTGATGGTTAAAAACACTCAACTCTGCCCCCTGATCTGTTTGATGTGGACGTTCTCTCTCTCCTATCTCCTCTCACGTCTCGCATCTCTCCTGGCGTCAGCCTCTCCCGCTTCTCTTCTGAGCTTGATAGCTACAGTCATATTGGGCGGGGCTGACGCCAGGTGGAACGTGAGACGTAAGAGCTCAGAGGAAAGAGGAGAGAGGCGGGCCAGGAAGTCACATGAGCGCAGGATACAGTAGGAAATTAGGGAACGGCTGCACGGAGCGCTCTCCCGGGAGGGGGTGGGGCCAGGCATCGATTATTACGATAGCATGCATCGGTGCCGCATCGAGGACACCCGAATCGCGATGCAGCGATTAAATTCAGCACCCTTAATAAATATATATATATACATATACACACACTATATAATATAAAAAAAATCCTAAAAAATAAAATAAAAACCATGCAATCCAGTATGTAGTAATAATAGCTGCCTGTAAGCTCTAAGACACCTAGAACAATGTCCGAGAGGAGGCTATTGATCCCGGGAAATGGAATGACCAAAAAAAAAGGGACTTTTGCATTGAAGTTTTTTTATTAACCACTTCATCCCCGGAGGAGGATTTGGCTTCTAAATGACCGGGCCGCTATTTTGCGATTTGGCACTGCTTCGCTTTAACTGACAATTGGGTGGCAATTTGTTGGTGTTTGGAAGTGTATCAGAGCCAGCGGCTTTGATAGTCTTTCCGATTACAGCCTGTTGGCTCTAATCGGCCTCCAAATAGTTAGCCAGGGGAAGCAGGGGGTGTGCGTTCCCTGGTTAACACTGACACTCGTCTCAGCCAATCAGGTACACCAGGGTCTGGTTACTGGTAACCTGCTTGGCTAAAGCGACATCAAGGACGGGACTTGGGAGAAGACATTGAGGGAGCGTGGCTGACCCGAGAAAGGTAAGTGCTGGGGGACGGGGAAGCAATCTGGCAGCAATTGCTGGGCACAGTGGCGACAATTGCTGGGCACAGTGGCGACAATTGCTGGGCACAGTGGCGACAATTGCTGGGCACAGTGGCGACAATTGCTGGGCACAGTGGCGACAATTGCTGGGCACAGTGGCGACAATTGCTGGGCACAGTGGCGACAATTGCTGGGCACGGTGGCGACAATTGCTGAGCACAGTGGTGACAATTGCTGGGCACAGTGGTGACAATTGCTGGGCACAGTGAGACTGCAATTGATTTTTTTTGTTTGTTTGTGCCCCCCAAAAAATTTGGAGCACCAACTGCCACTTATTATTGGTTGAAAAATCCCTTTCTGTACTTGTGCATTGGAAGTTGTTGTTTCTACAAATGTTCAATGAAAACTTTTCGGATAAAAAAAAAAAAAGAAAAAAATATTCTCCTGTTTGCCCATGCATGGGATTTTACAGAAACATTTATGATCATTAGTAGCTTATTATTGAACACCAGATATTCTTCTCAAAGAGAAATTCTGTTGGAGTTCTTCCCAGTTCAAAAACATCTTATCATGCTAATGTTTTTTCCTCTGTGACATCTCATAAATGTTTACAATGTCCTCCAGCAATGCCCTGGCAACAGACATCATCTCACAATCACACACTACAACAGATATTATCAGTCCCTCTGCAAACATTCTTATGAACTGGTCCATGACCATGAAGTCCTGCAATAACCTTTGGGAATTTTACAAACTGACTGATTAGAAGAATGGTTATTGGGCTAATTACTGTACTCGATGTAAGCTGGCCTTACACTGTTCACATTTTGACCGGTTCCTGAAGTGGTGTGAAAACATTCCCAGGTGTGTCTTATTCAGCATTGCTGGATAGAACGTCCTTCCTGTATGAAATGCACCCTCTCAGCCCAGTTATATTAAAATAGATTTCCAGCAGAGCCACTTTTAGCCCCCTTTCACACTTGTACGACTTTAAATTCGTGCGATTTTACCGCGATTCGCCGCCACGATTTCAATGAATGCATGTGTAAGTGGCATCAAAATCAGACCAAAGTAGTGCAAGGACTACTTTGAAGTAGGCACAACTTAGTCGTGCCAGCATAGGCGTGCGCGAAGAATGTGCCAGGTGTGCCCAGGCACACCCTAATCACTCCCTGCAGTGCAGATTCCCCCTGCTGCCCGGTGTCCCCTCCCACAGCATAGCTGGCTCCCCTCCTCTCCCATTGGCTACTGCAGTGGATACACATAGGGCCAGATTCTCAGCGGCGTTACGACGGAGTATCTCAGATACCCCGTCGTATCGCCTTTTTTTTAGCCTCAGATCTATGCGCGTAGGTGGCCTTTACGTTGTTTTCTCATTTGCCTATGCAAATGAGGCTACTACGCCGATTCCCGAACGCTTTTACGCCGCCCCGTCGTCGCGTACGTCGTTTTCGTTCGCGTAAGGTTACCCCAGCTTCTATGTGGAGTGACCTTACGAAGTTCCGTCGGATGCCATGTTAAGTATGGCGTCGGGTCAGCGTCGGCTTTTTCCGTTGTTTACGTCGTTTTACTGACTCGTTCGCGAATAGGGAGTTGCGTAAATGACGCTCACGTCGTTTTGACGTCGGTTTCAACAACGCTTTCCGACGTGAGCTGGAGCATGCGCACTGGGCTTTTTCCCCGGCCGGCGCATGCGCAGTTCATTCGACGCGGGGGCACGCTTAATTTAAATACAAGCCGCCCCATTTGAATTGCGCGGGTTTACGCTGCGCGATTTACGCGACGCAGGCGAAACCTACGGAGCAAGTGCTTTGAGAATAAAGCACTTGCTCTAGTACGATGCGGCGGCGTAGTGTAACTGGCTTACGCTACGCCGCCGGAATTCTTAGAGAATCTGGCCCATAGATGATATTTTAGGATGAGTGGGGGAAGGGGTAATGTCATTTACCGGCCCCTTCTCTTTCTGAATGAACATATTGAGAGATCGGTACCGTGTTTTTGAACTTTCTGGTGCACACCCTAATGCAACAGGCTGTGCACACCTATGCGTGCCAGTATAAATGGTAGTCATTGAAAATAATGGATAATGACTTGTCATACGATTTTGCAGTCGTATAAGTGTGAAAGGGGACTAATGCCGCGTACACACGGTCGTTTTTAGTGATGATATAAAACGACGTTTTAAAAAACGTCATTTAAAATGATCGTGTGTGGGCAAAACGCCGTTTTATGTCTTCTTAAAAACGACCAAAAAAAAATTTGAACATGCTTCAATTTTTTATGTCGTTTTTCAGAATGTCGTTTTTTGTGTCATAAAAAGTGATGGTGTGTGGGCAAAACGACGTTTAAACGTGCCGTCGAACGTGGTGTACGTAACCGCGCTTTGCAAGAGCATTTTCAAGAAAACGATGGTGTATAGGCAACGATGTTTTTTAAAATGAAGTTTGAAAAACGTTGTTTTGTTTCTTGAGATAAAACAACGTTTTTTCACATCACAAAAAGTGATCGTGTGTACGCGGCATAAGGCTCCGTTCACACTGGATACCGATGCGGCTCACAGCAGGGGTCCTGTGTGTCCTGGGTCACCGTTTCAGGTCTGATTTCAGCCCGGACCAAAAGATACAAAGGACTCGTGTGCAAGTTCGCATCGGGGCCGCATCAGAGATATGTGAACTGGATCCATAGAGAGCCATTCACACCTTCATGCAGGTCTTAATTTTAGCACAATAGTACTTTGTTTTTAAAAATACAGTGAATTAAATTTTTATAATTTTTTTTAAAAATACCTTGAACATATTTTTTTATAATAAGCAGAGAAATCCTCAGAACCCCCCCCCCCCCCCCAAAAAAAAGGGTGCAATTTTTGTTTATAGTGCAACATTTTGTATATTCATATTATTTCAATTGTTTTTAGTAAATGATTTTCATATTTTTATCCCATTTTGCCACCTAGCAACATTTTAATGGGGTGCCCCTAGACTAAATTTCTCTGTAACAGCTTACACTGTCAACTGTGACAAGAGGGGAGTGAATTACTAAGACTGGAGCACTCAGAATCTGGTGCAGCTGTACATAGTAGCCAATCAGCTTCAAATTTTTGCTTGTTACCTGCTTGCCGACCAGCCGCCGCAGTTATACGGCGGCAGGTCGGCTCTGCTGGGCAAAATCACGTAGCTATACTTCATCTCGCCGAGCAGCCAATAGGGTCTCCGGCGGGCGCGATCACCGCCGGGCACCCGCGATCGCTCATTACAGGCAACAAATAGAATTAAACACCCCTGCTCTGCCGTGCCTACTAGCATAGGGTGGTTGTATTTTTCCCATTATCTTTGCCCATTTCTGATGATCATGTGCTGGTCGGAGTGGAGGGAATATTTCTTCAGTTTCGGGCAATGCCCATTCAGCTCCGCTCGCATGTTCTTCTGCCTTGGCTCAAATCCTGGCTAGCCACCTTGCCTTCCCTGGCGGAGTGATCTTCCTCCGCTCCCCACCCAGTAGTAGCTGCGGCCCAAGGAGTAAGACTTGAGAGGCTGTGAGACGGGCAGAGAGTCACGGATTGTTGCCATTACTAGTAAAGGAAAAATATGTCCCCGGATTTCATTTTAAAAATCTGGTCACCTTACCTTACAGGGAGACCAGAATGACACCCTTGCAGTCATGCCACTGGTTCTGCCAAGTGATGTTGAACCTGTAACTATGTGAGCAGTATCAGATAGGAGGTCAGTTAGCCACAGCTAAAGGAACCCTTAGCCACCCCGAAGGAAAAATGAAAAAATATGGCAGGTGGTTAGTACAACCACAGATGAACAGCTATTCTATCCAAGAAGAAGCTGGGTGGAGACTTGCACAGTTTGATACAAACACATGCCCAATGAAAGACTCCCTCAGGCCCCGTACACACGACAGAGAACCTCGACGGGCAGAACACATCGTTCCGCCCATCGAGGTTCTCTGCCGGCCGGCAGAATCGGCGACCCGCCCGTCGGGAAAGGAAACCAGCCATTCATCCCGACGGGCTGTCGAGCAAATAGAGAACCTGCTCTCTATTTGCTCGACGGGTTTCCCGACGGGTGGGGCTCGCCGAGAGCGTACACACGGCCGTGGGTTCTCAGCAGAATGCGGCTCCCAGGTTCTCTACAGGAGAGTCAGAACGCCCACTAACACACAGCTCCTTTCTCTATCTTCGCAGTCCCATCATGCTCCGGTAGGTACCACGTGGGTAGGTACCACGTGGTACCTACCGGAGCATGATGGGACTGCGATGTCACAAGATAAGCCTATATAAGTCGCTGGGAGCCGCGCGCCCGGCATAACAGCGGGAAGAAGCGTCGCGTCAACATCTGGAGAAGAAGAGAAGAAGAAGACGTGACAGAAGAGCGGACTGGCCGCCGCTAGTAATTGAGCTAACACGAAGATAGCGGTGGCCAGTCCTGAAGAAGAAGGCACCGGACAGTGGGAGAAGACCCCCGGAGAGCGGGAGAAGACCCCGGAGAGCGGAGAGCTTTTATAAAAGCGACCCCCCCGGCGGCGGCAGAGAACCAGATGGCGGCGAAGAACAGAGGCACCCACCCCCCGCAGAATATGTCAGAGAAGCCCGCCGGGGGGGCGCTTTTTTTTAAAAGCGACCATACACACCCCCCCCGGCGGCCAACTAATAAAATATTTTAATACCCTGTGTGGTTTATTTGTGTTTGCACTTTTTTTGCAGGTGAATGGGTAGGGGTACGATGTACCCCATACACATTCACTTAGGGTGGGGGGCTGGTATCTGGGGGCCCCCTTATTAAAGGGGGCTCCCAGATTCCGATAAGCCTCCCGCCCGCATACCCCGACAACCAACGGCCAGGGTTGTCGGGAAGGGGCCCTGTCCTCATCAACATGGGGACAGGGTGCTCTGGGGTGGGGGGGCCGCAGTGTGCCCCCCTGCCCCAGAGCACCTGGCCCCCCGAAGTTGAGGGCATGCTGCCCGGTACGGCTCAGGAGGGGGGGGCTCGCTCGCCCCCACTCCCTTCCTGACCGGCCGGACGGTGTGCTTTGGATACAGGTCTGGTATGGATTGTGGGGGGACCCCCACGCCGTTTTTTCGGCGTGGGGGGGGTCTCCTTACAACCCATACCAGACCTAAGGGCCCGTTATGCTCCTGAGGGGGAACCCATGCTGGATTTTTATTTCAAATCCGGCGGGGAGTTCCCCTTCAGGATTCATAACAAACGCCGCCCACGTGTAGAATTGGCGGGAATCCACGTCGGATCCCCATCGCTTCTATGACGCACTCACTGGAATGGCCAATCCCTCGATCGTGGCAGCTCCCGGGGCTGCCATCCTCACTGAGGGTAACAGGCAGTGGAACCTTGTGGCTTCACTGCCCATTTCCTACTGTGCATGTGCAAGTCTCGTAGTGCTTTGTGAATGGGTGGCTGCTTTCTGGGATACACGCAGTTCTCAGAAGGCAGCGTGCCCCATTCCCCAGAAGACAACGTGGGGAGGACGAGAAAGAAGACCTGCCGCGTTATGGGAAGAGGCAGATTAGGAAGTTCTGCATAGCAACCGCCATTTCTGGTAAGTAAAACATTTATTTATTTTTTAGATGGGGGGGGGGGGGGGGATTCGGTTTTGGTGGACCTTCACTTTAAGAACGTCCCCACCACAGCCGTTGTACTCCACTAGAAATTGTCTGAACTTCTTCAATCATAATTCATTGATAAGTTGAATTCAGCACCTCAGTTACACATTTCTGTATAATGCACATGACAGTCCTGAAAATAATTGGCAATACGTTGTAACTGCCTTAAGCAGTACAAGTAATAAATTATACTAAAGCTATAAATATTACAGTTGAACTAAAAATTCCATTGCATAACTATTAGTAAAAATTCAGTTTATCTCACGTTCTTTCAGTTTTTCTAAAGCTTCTTTTTGGCAGTTTTCTTGTCACAGATGTCAGTTTCCCAGAAGACAACAAAGGACAAAGAGCTTCAGGAAGTGATGTTAAGAGGGAACAAAAGGTTATCTCACAAGCTATGGCATGCTCCCAGGGTTCTCATCCCACCCCTTTGTGTCTCCATTTCTGCTACAAATTCTGGGCCAGATCCACATACAATTGCCCCGGCGTAGTGTATCAAAGATACACTACGCCGCCGTATTTTACCTGGCTCTAAGTCGAATCCAGGAAGATTTCGGCCCGTAAGGTATGGCGGCGTAGTGTATTTCTCGCGGCGGAATTGAATTACGTGGGTAGGGGGCGTGAATCATTTAAATCAGGCGCGTCCCCGCGGCGATCGAACTGCGCATGCTCCATTCAGAAATTTCCTAATGTGCATTGCGCGAAATTACGTTGAAACGTCTTTTTTTTTTGGCGTAAATTACGTACATTCCTATTCACGGACGACTTACGCACAAAAAAAAAAAAAAAATTAAAATTCGACGCCGGAACGGCGGCCATACTTAACATGGCCAGTCTAACTATAGACCGGATAATAGCAGCTTTAACTATACACCGGAAAAAGCCGACTAGCGACGACGTAAGAGAATGCGACAGCCGTTCGTAACTTCGTGGATCGCCGTAAAAAGCTCATTTGCATACCCGACGCGGAAAACGACGCAAACTCCACCCAGCGGGCGCAGAAATATTGCAGCTTAGATCCGAAGGCGTACGAAGACGTAAGCCTGTCGGATCGAAGCCCGAAGCCGTCGTATCATGGTTTGAGGATTCAGACTAATGATACGACGCGGGT
Organism: Rana kukunoris; assembly: GCA_029574335.1. NCBI lineage: Eukaryota > Metazoa > Chordata > Amphibia > Anura > Ranidae > Rana > Rana kukunoris. Next base: position 25,336,607 of record CM056057.1, read on the forward strand.
AATTTGAAAGTACGCTGGTGTATCAGGAGATACACCGGCGTACTAGCTCTGTGGATCTGACCCTCTATGTTTAGCTTATTTATTGCTCTGTTAAAAAGATCTGCCTTGTTAAAAAGATCTGCTTGATTGATTGACACAGGGGTATATGGTAAGGTGACCAGATTTTTTTTAATGAAATCCAGGGACATTTTTTTTTTTTTGGCAAATGGTAAACTATTTTTTAAGCATATTTTCCATCAATTATATATGCAGTGTCTGTGGTATGTGTTTATGGAATGATTGTATGATATATACATTATTTCTCACATTTCGTTCGTAAATAAAGATAAAAAAAAAGATGTTACTTTGAATTTTCGGAGATATTACTACTGTGACAGAACCCACTGTCACCGTCTTTGTTTTGGAAGGGACTGTGGGCTGGCCTGTTACCCACATATTTTGGCCCAGAAGAGACTGAAGACCTGGGGACAAGCTGGCATTGAGATAATGTAATGTAATGCTACATCCCTTCTCCCCCAACCCCCCCCCCTCTTGTTGCTGTGTCTAATTGTGTTGGTAAATGGCACATAGACAATGGTCTGGACTGGAGACATCTCTCCACAGGGGATGTGTATTGAAAGGCTGCCTGCTTACCATAATCACTTTATGTTTATCTGTAGTCTCAATGTACAAGTGTTCCGTTCCCATTGGTTCTTTCTTGTCCCCTACCCCCTCCCCTCTATGATAAGGCTAAGGGGAGTGTCCCTGTGTGTAAAAGTGTATGTTTTGTATTTAATAAAAACAGTTTATGTTCTGCATGTTTAACCCTCAACACCTGTGTGGATTGTCTCGTTATTGAGGGGTTAAGGGCTGGTTATGGCGAATCTGCAGGCTGCCGGTGCATTTGGAGGACAGGAGACACAGGTCTGGCGGAGGTGTCCACCTGGGGTATCAGAGATCCATCACAACTACCAAATGTTATGAAAATAAGGTAGAGAAAAAGTGCAGAGTTCAGGAGTGCACTACATAATGAATGCAGGGCTCAGCAATAAGCTTTATAACCAGTGCCCAGCAATGCAGCCTCACCTGTGCAGTGGATTGGAGAGGAAGAGGAGAGCCGACCTGATCATCGCACAGGCCGGCGTCTCTCACTGTGTCAGCTTTCATTTGAATCGCCGGGTACAGCCGTCACAAAAGAATCACCTCCTGGATCGGCTCCCACCTATGATAGACAGAGCATGTCCCGGCATTGGAAAAGTGTGATGTCTGTCAAAGGAGCCATACCAGGAGCGGGGGAATTTGTGACGGCAGGCACCCGGCAATTCAAATTAAAGCTGACACAAACAGGAGACGCCGGCCTGACACCCCCCAGTGTGACGCTCAGGGCAGACCATCCCCCATCTGGCTCAGCACCCGCCCTGAAATCTGGGGACAGACAGGCTCCGGGGACAGTGTCCTCATTCCGGGGGAGGTCTAGCCACCCTAGTATATGGGGCATAATGATTCCAGTCCTATCACCGATTTAGCATTTCACACATGAGACATGTGGCATACCAGGGTGTGCCAACAGATTTTAGCTGGCAATAGACATGAGTTGATAAGTATACAACAATTTCCTGGTTGGGTTTGTTTACAGGAGTGAGATGCCACCACAAATCTCTTTTCAGATGTTGATAGAGCAGTGGCATTTGTTCATAAGTAATTTTTGCAGCCAAACAGCGATTTTAAATGGAAATACCATTGCAACCATTGTAGTTTCAGTGTTGCCCCATTTACTTGAGTGGATTGCCTTTGGCAGCAGTGTCGAATACCATGACCACCAGCCAACTTCAAGTTGGCCAGTCAAGAGGCAGAAAAACTGCAGCTCAACTGCCTATTTGTGTTGCCTCCCGGCGCCAATGAAAACAAGGGGCCAGATTCAGAGAGCCGTAACTCCTGTCTAACTAGTGTTAGACTGGAGTACTTTCAAATTACGCACGTTTTTTAGCTAGTCTGAAACCTCAAATCATGAATAGACGGCTGCGGGCTTCAATTCGACTGGATTACGTGTTCGTACGCCTTCGGATCTACGCTGCAATAAAATTGCGGCCACTGGGTGGACTTCCCGTCGTTTTCCGCGTCGGGGTATGCTAATGAGCTTTTGCCGGCGATCCCCGAAATTACGATGTTCAATCGCAATCTCTTACGGCATCTTTAGTCATCTTTTTTTTCCGTAACACTATACCAGCTTTTTGCTGCTCTAATATTAGACAGCCCGTGTTAAATATGGCCGTTGTTCCCGCGTCAACGTTTGTTTTTATTTTTAACGTAAGTCGTCCGGGAATAGGAATGTTCGTAAACTACGCTACTCAAACAAAAAATGACGTAACGACGTGATTTCGCGCAATGCACGGCGGGAAATTTCTGAACGGAGCATGCGCAGTTCGATCGCCGCGGGGACGCGCCTAATTTAAATGCTTCACGCCCCCTAATCGCGTATTTAGATTACGCGGCGAGAAATAGACTACGCCGCCGTAATGTACGGGCAAAAATCTACCAGAATTCGATGTAGAGCCTGGTAAAATACGGCAGCGTAGAGTATTTTGATTACGCTGCGCAAATTTAAGTGTACCTGAATCTGGCCCAAGGTTTTTATTATCCAGACAACCAACTGCATGGGACATTTGGGTTCCTCCAGAGGCTGCAAGGGGTTCCTTGAGCAATTTATGACTTTCAGATAAGTTCCCACCGACACCATTAATATTTTTGGCTATCTGTAAGGGGGGTAAATCATCCCAATGACCACAAGTGTAATGAGCATTCTTCCCACTGACCATCACTAATATATTATGAGTTGTAGATATAGTAATTTTTATCAGGTGCTTCCTAAGACCGGAAAGTTATTTTAAAAGTTCCTCTGTGTTGAAAAGCTTGAGAAAGGCTGTTCTAGGTAATGATATACTGTATAGGAAGAATCTAAACCCAAAATCTAAAATGGAAAATATTGCAGTTTACCAGTCCTTAGATTCCACATTTTTTTCTGCCTTCAAAAAATACACTCACTTCTCCATTGTATCTATAGAGGAAGACTTTGTTCTCACCTAGGCTGGACTACTCAAATGTCTGCCTTCGTCTGATCGGACAATCCGACCGTGTGTATGCTCCATCAGACAATTGTTTTCGTTTATTCAGAGGACAAATGTTCACTCTGGATGCTCTCAAACTTTCCGGCAACAAATGTCTGATGAAGGATCATCCAATCGTGGGTACACAAGTCCATCGGACTAAAGTACAACATTTGTCCGTAGAAATTCCGACAATTGTCCGATGGAGCATACAGATGGTCGGATTGTCCGATAAAACACGTCCTTCGGACCGTTTCAGCAGACAAATTCGATCGTGTGTACGGGCGGACAGACAGATTTTTCCAGCAGACAGATTTTAAAGCATTCTTTAAAATCTGTCTGCTGGGAACCCGTCCGTCCGACATGTCTGCTGGTTAGTACGCTAACCAGCAGACATATCTGTCCACACATGCGTCGAATTGATTCGACGCATTCGCGGAAGTGTTTTACTTCCTGGTGACATTGACGTGGCGGCGTCAACGTCACCGCCACGTCACCACGATGTCTGCCGGCGGGGATTTTGGTTTGATCGTGTGTACACGATCAAACCAATCTATCCCAGCAGACAAATCCGATCAAATCGGTCTGACAGACCGATTTGATCGGATTTATTTGGTCGTGTGTACGCGGCCTTATAGATCAGCACTATGGCAGTAGTTTAGAAAGGATGAGAGTGACTTTACATACACTTTAATGGCACTAAATAAGTACCTGTAATAAATAAAAAAATAAGGTAAAATAATACCTTACCATTTGCACCTTCATTCCAGACATTCCACAGCTGAGCAATAAAGAATGGAGCCCAACATATCACGTAAATCAGTACAATGGCCAGGGTCATTCGCACAGTCTTGGACATGGCTTTTGTCACGCCGGAATCTGAGGTTGACTGCATTCCATTCGTCCCACTAACCAATTTTCCTTTTCGTCTTGACCCCGGCGACCTTTCTGTCCCCAAGTGCATACTGTAGTGAATTTCTCTAAAAATCAGGACCTGGCATGTGGTGATAAACAAAGCTGGTAAGATGAGGACAGCCAACGTTATCCACGTCACATAAGCTTTGAGACCCCATGGCTGCACAAAATTTGCCCAGCAGTCATAAACTCCTGGATGGACCTCTGTTCTTGAGAAAATAAAAATCTGTGGAAGGCTGAGAACTGCAGATGCCCCCCATGCCAAGCAGACAGGGATATTCCACCGAGCGGAACCCTTTTTAAATGTCATCATAGGTCGACAAATAGCTTGATGCCTATCAAAGGTCATGGCCACAATCATGTAAGAAGATACGAACATCCCAACAACCTGAAGATATCTTACGGAGCGGCACAGGAAATCTGGACCTGGAAATCGGTCAACGATGTCCCAGATAAGCTGTGGTAAAACCTGGAAAAAAGCCACCACCAAGTCTGCCAGGCAGAGATGGATCATGAAGGTGTGCATGAGGGCATTGTGCTTCCGCCGCCTAAGGAGGGTGAAGAGAACCAGCGAGTTTCCAAAGGTGGCCAAAGCCAGGATGATGGTTAGGAGAGCAATGCTCCATTGTGTGATGTAAGGATTTAACGTGTCCGCAGCTTCACCAGTGATGTTGGTACTGATACTGGCAAGGGGGCTCTCAGTCGTAGACATCTGTAACAATACAAAATATGAAGAGAAATTAATAAAGATAAGAAAATCATATCTACAACCAGATGAACTGCAACAGTGTGATCAGATATTCAGGAACTCTTCATCACACTAGCGGGCCTAGGCCAATGATTTGATTTTTAAAAAGGCAATCAGCTAACCGTTTAAATACTCATACGTAAATTCTATCTGGCAAAGAATGATTCATTCTGTTCAGGTGGTCTTGTGATTCACATACCCCTAGCTAGGCAGGTGGCACCTTTATTTCCTGCAGTGTAATCAATCTATGCAACACTCTTCACAAGTGCCTGGGTAAGAGCGTGCTCGCTCCGCAGTAGTTTTTTTCAGTAGTCATAGTCTTTGGAGAAGCAGTTATTACTAGACATGTGCACACTGAAATATTTTGTTTCGGATTTTCGTTTTCATCTAAAAAATAAGTTTAGTTACTCCCGAAATTCGTTTTATTTCGTTTTTCGTTGGAAATTGCATTCGTGCGAAAATCCAAAAGAATTACGGTTGAATCTGTCATTGAAGGCTTATGGTGTCTGACTGTCTGTCGAATGTTCAAAGAAGATTCGACGAAGATTTTTCCGGTCGAATGTTCCGCCTACAAGCTAAAAGTAGAATTCTAATGTTGTATGACACTAGTAATAATAATGTTTATTAATTAATATTATTAGTCAACCAAAAATAGAATTTTTCTATAGCCTATGGGCCGAGCATTTGATGGAAATGTACGATTGCAGCATTGTAGAGTTTAGCTGCTCCGTCGAATCAGACAACATAAGCCTTCAATGACAGATTCAACGCTTTTCGATGCTTTGTCGAATCTTTGTTGTTGATGTTGAATTGTCAAGTTAGTTCTAGCTATTTTACTGCCCCTCCTCTTTGGTTACAATCAGCCAATAACATTCATCATCATCTATTTTTTTTTTTTTACTTCCCCCACCCAATTCCAGCAGCAATCTTTTCTCCCTATAATGTCGAATCTTTCCTCGCTATAATGTCAAATCTTTTCTTTCTATAATGTTGAATCTTTTATCTCTATAATGTCGAATCTTTCCCCTCTATAATGTCGAATCTTTCCCCTCTATAATGTCGAATCTTTCCCCTCTATAATGTCGAATCTTTCCTCTCTATAATGTTGAATCTTTTATCTCTATAATGTCGAATCTTTTCTCTCTATAATGTCGAATCTTTTTTTCTCTAATGTCGAATCTTTTCTCTCTATAATGTCGAATCTTTTTTTCTCTAATGTCGAATCTTTTCTCTCTATAATGTCGAATCTTTTCTCTCTATAATGTCGAATCTTTCATCTCTATAATGTGGAATCTTTTCTCTCTATAATGTTGAATCTTTTCTCTCTATAATGTCAAATCTTTCCTCGCTATAATGTCGAATCTTTCATCTCTATAATGTCGAATCTTTCCTCTCTAAAATGTTGAATCTTCCCTCTCTATAATGTCGAATCTTTCCCCTCTATAATGTCGAATCTTTTCTCTCTATGTAGAATAATCTTGGACTAATAGAGTTAAGGTTAGGCACATTCGACCGACGAGAACTAAAAGAAAGCATTTTTTTATTTCTATTTTTGTATTCTGTGTGTTCATTTTCATTTGTTAAAACGATAACGAAAATACCTGAAATTTGGATGAAAATTCGTGGGGACGAAAGCGAATGCACATGTCTAGTTATTACACTAGTGCCAAAAAAAGGCTTCTGTCCTCTGTTGGCTTCCCAACCTCTAGAAGCAAGCAGAAGTTTTATATATTTTTAATGTATTTGCCCTCGCAAACAAACTCTCTTTGTTGCTTTCATATTTTATGCAAGCTGTGGAATATTGAAACGCAACAGGAAAACATTTGAATGCCCTGTACACACGTCGGTTTTTCTCGGCAAGAAAAAAACCAAAGTTTTTCCGGACGGAATTCCCCTCAGGCCTGCCTTGCATACACACGTTCAGGCCAAATACCGTCCGTCCAAAGCGCAGTGACGTACACAACATACGGAGAGACTATAAAGGGGGAGTTCCATTCAAACGGCGCCACCCTTTGGGCTGCTTTTGCTGATCCTCGTGTTGGTAAAACTTTGGTGAGAGACGATTTGCGCTTTTCAGTCTTCGTGCTTTTCAGTCCGTTACAGCGTGACAAATGTGCCATCTCAACAACGAGCGCTCCTGTCTCATACTTGATTCTGAGCAAGCACGCTTTTTTCCCCTCGGAAAGCATACACGCGACCGGTTTTCCCGAGGGGAAAAAGTCAGCCGGGAATGTTCTTTTTTTCCCCGCAGTTTTCCTGTTGGGAAAACTGTGATGGAGCATACACATGGCAAAAAGCATACAAAAAGCTCTCATCCGGTCGTGTGTACGAGGCATAACGGAATATATTGGACTTGTTCACTTTGCTGGAATTTCTCACCACTCAAGTTACGGGACACGTTGACATAAATTTGATATTATTGCCTACTGGTTTTATGTTGGATGATGTAATCCAGTCCAATAATTTGTACAAACAGATGTTTGTACACTGTTCATGTGCGTGTAAAGGCAGGCATCCCAATACTTTTGACAATGTAGTAGATGTATATATTTCATTGATCTAAAGTAGCTTGACAGCCAGCCCCGGTTTGGTAAAAGTAAACAATAGCTTACATTAAGGTGACCAGATTTTTAAAATGAAATCCGGGGACATATTTTTTCTTTACTAGTAATGGCAACAATCTGTGACTCTCTGCCTGTTGACGCCCGCCTCACAGCCTCTTAAGTCTTACTCTTTGGGCCCCGGCTACTACTGGATGAGGAGCGGAGGAAGATCACTCCGCCAGGGAAGGCAAGGAGAAGGCAGGTGGCTGGCCAGGATTTGAGCCAAGGCAGAAGAACATGAGAGTGAAGCTGAATGGGCATGCGCCCGGAACTGAAGAAATATTCCCTCTGCTTCGACCAGCACATGATCATCAGAAAGGGGCACGGATAATAGGAAAAATACAACCCCCCTATGCTAGTAGGCACAGCGGAGCGGGGGGTGTAATTCAATTTTTTTATTTAAATTCTGCACTGACTGTCTTTGAAATTGCCCCTGCCCCCGCCCCCTATTAAATCCAATCTGGGGACAAAACCAGGGACAGACTTGGTCCGGGGACAGTGTCCTCAATCCAGGGACTGTCCCCTGAAACTGGGGATGTCTGGTCACCCTAGCTTACATCTAACTAAACCAATCAATGGTCCAAAGTCCTGGTACCACAAAACTATACAACTGGCTCACCACCAATCTTTTTGGCCTTGTACTGGGGTTGGGCACTTCCGTGGTAAGGGTGTCAGACAGTCCACGAGGGGGATCAGCAAACAGCAACTCAGCTTGTCTGAGAGCTCACGCTTTACTCACAGCTTGTGAGCCTCTCTCCACTCGACTTTCCTGACATAGGTGCTGATTTCCCTCTGCTGCTGGGGCTTAACCTCTTCGGGGACCAGTGTCCTGGCAGTAAGGGTTTGGAGGTTATTCCTATTCAAATCTCTTTGAACCCCCAAAATTCTGGGTCCCTAATAATACAAGAGCGATGACAATTAGTCCTCTCTTTCAAACAGATCACCCTGGAACCCCTCATCCTGCATGGGTGAACACCCCTGAGTACTCAAACCAGTCTCTAAACTGTCCCCCTTAAAAGGGAACATAACTCAAATACTGGTGCAATATACCTGCAGTCCAGGACACCCCCGATGTCCTGTACAGTACTCAATGTTTTTTAGGGAAAACCTAGAATATTGCCTGTGAATATTATCTTGTCTTGTCTTTTACCATCCAGAAGGTGTCACTCTAGGGTTACTGCTGTCTCTACATATTGAATATAGAAAAAAGCCTATGTACAGTGACAGAAAACCACACACACACACACAACTACAGTAGTCAGAGAAATTAATGCTCTGCTCAAAGTTTCAAAGAGAGACTTATGTCTGAAAATGTGCTACTTCTTATTAGCTGTCTTTTATGCAAAGCCTGGTGCTTTGGGAATCCTTTGTCTCCTTTATATAATAGTAAAAAACAGTTATAAACACTGGTATAACACATTACAAGATTATTATAATATAACTTAAGGCAAAACTTTTTTCTTTTTAGTTTTGAATAGAGTGGAGAGGAAATAGAAGACCTGTCTGGTTTCATTGCTTTCTGTGTACCCCCCTCTATTAGTCCTTTATACCACGATCATCGATTTTGGGTTGATACCAGAGCAGTAATAGAGGGGATATATTCCAATGGAGGAACTAGTTCTGGGAACGCTCGTGACTCCCCAGCATTTCCTCACTTTGGAGGTATCGCCCCTCACTTCCTGTTTTGGCTATGGGACAGGAAGTGAAGGGAAATCTCCCCTATGAGACACAGATGGCAAACAAATCTGACAGGTGTTATAACCCCTCGCTTACTCTATCCAAAAAAAACAAGAGAAACGTTTTGCCTTTTAGTTGCTCTTTAAACAAAGAAAAAAAATGTGTTAAAATTAAATGATTGACTCATTGATCTATTGAATTCATATAGAAAAGAAAGTCATAGAGGAAAGCATGAAAAAAAGGAAGCGCTCAGCACTCGCACACAATGAACATGCAAAAACAAAAAAACTCCCGTTTTTATATTATGGCAACTCACATAAATTCACAATCAGATAAAGCTATAGAATCAGAACTATCATAATAAACAAAATGTCTAACGCTTATCTTAGGAAAGATATAAACATTACCTTCTGTGTTGCAAAGGCCAAGTAAATGCTATATGCCGTTTATACACCAATCAGCCATAACATTATGACCACACACCATAACCTGTTGAGGGATGGAATCCAATAGATCTATGAAGGTATGCTGTAGTACGAAGCACCAAGCCATCAGAGGCAGATACTTTAAATCCTGTAAATCAGGAGGTGGTGCCACCATAGACCTGACTTGTTGGGGGGAGCGGCAATCTGTTCACTGCCAACCCTGCCCGACACTCGGTTAGGTCCCGGGCTTTCTCTGGCAGCGGGCCTCTGTGTCTCCTCCCTTCTCCTCCTTGGCAGCAAATAGGATCACTTCTCCTCTCGGCCAAAAAAAAAAACTCCCATTGGAATCCATGCATCTGGAGCCCTGCATGTAAATTAGGAGATGGGCGCACAGATTAGAGAGGCGGCGCCCCCGTATGGATGGACCGCCACTGATTAGAACACCTTGCGTGCTAGTTACCTTGATTGTTGTTGCAGAAGTTATGTTGGGTGTCACAAGGTGAGATTAGCTGGATGTATAATTACCCAAGAATGATTATTATTTTAGGAACCTCCTAAGAACTGCATAGGTTATTATTAAATATGCAGTTTTGGATGCTCTCCATATAAATGAGTATATCAGAAACAGGTGTAGTTCATCTGATTGCATAAGTAGTACAAAATAATTCATGTTCCCGAAATTCATTTCTATATTTGGATATGATAATTACTACCTGTCATCGGTGTTTCAATGCAATTTCCAGGAACGTTTTGCAGTCAGGCAGCTGTATTTCCACTTTAAATAGTCGTTCACTGGGGTGAGGTTTTACATTTTTTGAGAACATGGCTGGAGGAACAGGATATATACTGTAAATTATAACTTTGACATACAATGTTACAGCCTGTGCCACCGAGTTTAAAGAGAATATATAGTCCTTTTGTAAATTTTTTATTAGGTGTAAGCCAAAAAATATATTTTTGAAATTTCTATTTTATTGGGTAAATATTAAATATTGCATGGACATATTTAATATTTATCATATCCAGCCAGTTGGTAGCAAGGTGTTTGTAGGAGTACCAGATTTTTAAAGGCTCTGCACAGCATATACACACACACATACATTTTTTTAAATATATATATATATACACATACATATACACACACACACACATACACAGTGGCAAAAATAATTATTTGATCCCTTGCATATTTTGGAAGTTTGCCCTCTTACAAAGAAATTAAGGGTCTATACTTTTTTATCATAGGTGTATTTAATTGATAGAGACAACCAAAAATCCAGAAAAAAAAAACATAAAACAAAGGCTATAAATTGAGTTGCAGTTTAGTGAGTAAAAAAAAAAAAAAACATGACTTCGTACTTGGTGGAGAAACCCTTGTTGGCGAGCACAGAGGTTTTGGTGACCAGGTTTGCACACATCTCAGGAAGGATTTTGGTCCACTCTTTCTTACAGATCTCCTCTAAATCATTAGGCCCCTTTCACATATACGGATCCCCTGAGGATCCATACATGTCTCATCCGCTTGCTCAGCAGGGATCACTCCGTCAATCCCCGCTGAGCTGGCAGATAACAGGATGTGCAGGGACCGCCCTGTCAGATCTCCGCTCTCCACTGTAGGGGGATTGAATGAACACAGACCGCAATAAAAAATGGTGTAACCGTCGCCCTTCCTTCAATGTGACACCACTCAGCGCTTAGGTACAACAACTCAAGGTATTTTGGAATAGCTTCTCTGATATGCATAGAAACTAGCTGCTGCTGAATAAAATCAAACAATGTATACAAAACAGTACAATAGAACAGTGGAACCTAAACAAGTCAAAACTAAAAAGTCAAGACCTCAAAAGAGTCCATAAGTTACATATAATACTGTAGCAGCGCTTAGTCTCAGAACCAAATCTGAGATTCTTCTAGGGGTCCAGAAGACCTTCTAGGAATAGGATGATAGTGCAGATGGTATAGACACAAAAAGCAGTCCTTAATTAAGTGCTCCTTTCACCAAAAGAGGGGGTGTTCACCACGTGGGGGGATAATTAGTCCCCAGTTGGGGATGCACTCACCACAAGACTGAATCAAAAGGGCCTGGATTATATATCTGTGTGTATCCTGGAAGATGCACTCTCCACCGTCAGGAATGTTTAAGATCAAACCGTATACATATAAAGTAAAAAAACTCATATAGTGTGATAACGTTTAAAATTATTTAAAGCCCAAAATATCCCAAATCATATATTGTGCGTACCACAATGTAAAATCATCAAGCATAAAACGAAAATCTGTACTGTGCCTGTCAGCTTCTCCCTGTGAGTCTGTAGAGATGTAGGTTATTGCTACAAAAACTCTCCTGTTCCTGCTCTGGAGGCTGCACAGCGTCTCTGGTCAGTGATAAGCGTCACGCCCTGACGCGTTACGTCATTGGTTAGACTTCAACAGACGCCCTCAACAAACAGCCTCCAGAGCAGGAACAGGAGAGTTTTTGTAGCAATAACCTACATCTCTACAGACTCACAGGGAGAAGCTGACAGGCACAGTACAGATTTTCGTTTTATGCTTGATGATTTTACATTGTGGTACGCACAATATATGATTTGGGATGTTTTGGGCTTAATAAATAATTTTAAACGTTATCACACTATATGAGTTTTTTTACTTTATATGTATACGGTTTGATCTTAAACATTCCTGACGGTGGAGAGTGCATCTTCCAGGATACACACAGATATATAATCCAGGCCCTTTTGATTCAGTCTTGTGGTGAGTGCATCCCCAACTGGGGACTAATTATCCCCCCACGTGGTGAACACCCCCTCTTTTGGTGAAAGGAGCACTTAATTAAGGACTGCTTTTTGTGTCTATACCATCTGCACTATCATCCTATTCCTAGAAGGTCTTCTGGACCCCTAGAAGAATCTCAGATTTGGTTCTGAGACTAAGCGCTGCTACAGTATTATATGTAACTTATGGACTCTTTTGAGGTCTTGACTTTTTAGTTTTGACTTGTTTAGGTTCCACTGTTCTATTGTACTGTTTTGTATACAATGAACACAGACCGTCTGTCTGTGTTCACCCGATCTGCTCTGCAGACGGATGGAAAAATAGTATTTTCCTTCGTCTGCAGAATTGGACCGTAGCGGGGGCTGATAAGATCGGGTGTCAGCGGATGTTCATCCACTGACAACCGGTAACCCATAGAGATACATGTATGTCCCTTTTTCATCTGAAAACAGATACAGACATATGGTCCTCTGGTGTAAAAGGGCCCTTTAAGCTGGGTTCCAACCACAATTAGCATTTTTTAAATGTATGTCCTTTCATAATGCGTTTTTATAATATAAATCCGGTCACTTACTATTTTACAATCTGCTGCAGCTCCACATAGTTTCATAAACTATCCTTTTTAAAAATCTATGTCCACACCGTTGTCAATTTGCTTGTGGGCATTGTGAAGCCCACAAGCACTCACTTCCTGGAAGTTTTGGATGGGGAGTTATAATGGGGTAGCATACTGCATCCTGGGAAATGATGACACACATTTCCCAGGAGCATTAGTGTACTGAGGAGCCAAGGGAGATGATGTCAGAATCCAAGGTGATTCCGAAGGCAGATTTCGTGGGACCGCATAGCAACAGGCATTTCCAGGTGATTTTTTTTTTCTTTTTTAAGGTCTAATGAGCACAATAATGAAAAAAAAAAAATTGGGGATGGAAACTCCACTTTCAGGTGTAACTCCACTTTTGTTGAAAAAAAAAATGATCTATAGGATTTAAAAAAAATACAGTGCTCGTATTGTGAAACGCTCGTTAACCGCGTTACTCGCAATCCGAGGTTCCACTGTACATGTTTAGAGGAATACAGAGCAGACTTTTAAAGCAGAGTTCCAGTCCCCAATTTTTTTTTTTTTTAGAGTTTAAATTTATGCAATCAGGCCTTTGTACTACATGGTTTTGGTAAATCTGAAGACAAAAATCTGCAGAAAATCTAATAGTATGTATGAAGCTTAAAGAAGTTGTAAAAGGAAAAAAAAATTTTGCCTAAAATTAATGTCTGCAAGGTAGACAGACAGAATAGTGTAATGATTCCGTTAAAAAAACGAGTAAATACCTATTAAACTCCTTCATCTATATCACCTCCGGCAATCTACTTTCTGTTCTCTTATTCACTTCCTGGTTTGCGTCGCTCGTTCATGTAAGAACTACATTTCCCAGTATGCATTGCAGCACGCCCAGTAATTCACACCTCTTTTAAGTCTCTAACATGTAGAGAGCGTCCTGCCGCACAGATGTAGTTCCCAGGAGGGGGCGAGCACGTCACTGACCACCGCAGTAAAGTCTCCCTTCACGGTGGTGAGTAACAATCAGACAAGCAGGAAGTGAACAGAACAGAGAAGAAATAGAGCAACTTCTAAACAAAAACGAACAATGAGGAAATAAAAAGAGAAATGTCTGCAGGTAAAGGATGCTTATTATGAAAAAATTAATTTTTTCCTTTACAACCCCTTTAAGTCTATAAACTGGTACTTTGTAAATATCTAGGGACACTTGTGCAGTTTACTTGTTGGCGAGCACAGAGGTTTTGGTGACCAGGTTTGCACACATCTCAGGAAGGATTTTGGTCCACTCTTTCTTCCAGATCTCCTCTAAATCATTGGGCCCCTTTCACATATACGGATCCCGTGAGGATCCATACATGTCTCATCCGCTTGCTCAGCGGGGATCGCTCCGTCGATCCCAGCTGAGCTGGCAGATAACAGGATGTGCAGGGACCGCCCTGTCAGATCTCCGCTCTCCCCTGTAGGGGGATTGAATGAACACAGACCGTCTGTCTGTGTTCACCCGATCTGCTCTGCAGACGGATGGAAAAATAGTATTTTCCTTCGTCTGCAGAATTGGACCGTAGCGGGGGCTGATAAGATCGGGTGTCAGCGGATGTTCATCCACTGACAACCGGTAACCCATAGAGATACATGTATGTCCCTTTTTCATCTGAAAACAGATACAGACATATGGTCCTCTGGTGTGAAAGGGCCCTTTAAGCTGGGTTCCAACCACAATTAGCATTTTTTAAATGTATGTCCTTTCATAATGCGTTTTTATAATATAAATCCGGTCACTTACTATTTTACAATCTGCTGCCGCTCCACATAGATTTTTAAAAAGGATAGTTTATGAAACTATGTCCACACCATTGTCAATTTGCTTGTGGGCATTGTGAAGCCCACAAGCACTTACTTCCTGGAAGTTTTGGATGGGGAGTTATAATGGGGTAGCATACTGCATCCTGGGAAATGATGACACACATTTCCCAGGAGCATTAGTGTACTGAGGAGCCAAGGGAGATGATGTCAGAATCCAAGGTGATTCCGAAGGCAGATTTCGTGGGACCGCATAGCAACAGGCATTTCCAGGTGATTTTTTTTTCTTTTTTAAGGTCTAATGAGCACAATAATGGAAAAAGAATTGGGGAAGGAAACTCCACTTTCAGGTGTGAAGCCCCGTACACACGGCCGAGGTTCTCGGCAGAAACCAGCGAGAACCTCGCTGGGATCCTCATTCTACCGAGAACCTTGGCCGTGTGTACGCTCTCGGCAAGCCCCGCCTGTCGGGAAACCCGTAGAGCAAATAGAGAGCAGGTTCTCTATTTGCTCGACGGCCCGTCGGGATGAATGGCTGGTTGCCTTTCCCAACGGGCGGGTCGCCGATTCTGGCGGCCGGCAGAGAACCTCGACGGGCGGAACGATGTGTTCCGCCTGTCGAGGTTCTCTGCCATGTGTACGGGGCCTAACTTTTGTTGAAAAAAAATGATCTATAGGATTTAAAAAAAATACAGGGCTCTTATTGTGAAACGCTCGATAACCGCGTTACTCGCAATCTGAGGTTCCACTGTACATGTTTAGAGCAATACAGAGCAGACTTTAAAAAAAAAAAATTTGGGGACTGGAACTCCGATTTAAGAGTTTAAATTTATGCAATCAGGCCTTTGTACTACATGGTTTTGGTAAATCTGAAGACAAAAATCTGCAGAAAATCTAATAGTATATATGAAGCTTAAAGGAGTTGTAAAAGGAAAAAAAAATGTTGCCTAAAATTAATGTCTGCAAGGTAGACAGACAGAATAGTGTAATGATTCCGTTAAAAAACGAGTAAATACCTATTAAACTCCTTCATCTATATCACCTCCGGCAATCTAGTTTCTGTTCTCTTATTCACTTTCTGGTTTGCGGCGCTCGTTCATGTAAGAACTACATTTCCCAGTATGCATTGCAGCGCGCCCAGTAATTCACACCTCCTTGAAGTCTCTAACACGTAGAGAGCGTCCTGCCGCACAGATGTAGTTCCCAGGAGGGGGCGAGCACGTCACTGACCACCGCAGTAAAGTCTCCCTTCACGGTGGTGAGTAACAATCAGACAAGCAGGAAGTGAACAGAACAGAGAAGAAATAGAGCAACTTCTAAACAAAAACGAACAATGAGGAAATAAAAAGAGAAATGTCTGCAGGTAAAGGATGCTTATTATGAAAAAATTAATTTTTTCCTTTACAACCCCTTTAAGTCTATAAACTGGTACTTTGTAAATATCTAGGGACACTTGTGCAGTTTACTATCTACAGCAAGAATAAAATAATTTTGAAATATCTATAGGAGCCTCTAGAAAGAAATAGAGAATCCCTGCGTGACACCCATGGGTTTATGAAGAATTGATGGGGATATTCTTGGTTTAAAGGCCATTTATGTAACAACTTTCAGTCCTCTTTGTAATGTTCCCTAAATGCTGGTTTGGTAATCCTTGCTCTAAACCATTGGAAAGATGTGTTCATGTCAAGTTTACTAGAGTGTGGGGCTAGTAAAACCTGAGAGCCGGCATAGCTGTAATCCCAGTGTATATATAAGAGAAGGTTAGCGCCAGTGAACCTATTTACAGAATACAGGAGATGTAGCAATAGACTTAAAGTGGCACTCAACTTGTTTAAAAAACGTATTTGCTTTTAACTAAAAAAAACCCGTCTGTTGCTCAGCCTCTTCCAATTGCTTGTGATCCAACTTCCTGTTGGAGGGTGGCTACATTTGTTCTCTATGATCTATCCCACCGATTGAAGGAACGTAGCCACCCTCTCCCGCTTGCTTCTGTGATTGACTATGGACGATGGGATTTGTAGATTTGTAGTTGTACAGTTGTGGCCAAAAGTTTGGAGAATGACACAAATATTAGTTTTCACAAAGTTTGCTGCTGAACTGCTTTTAGATCTTTGTTTCAGTTGTTTCTGTGATGTAGTGAAATACAATTACACGCAATAATATACAATTAATACTTTTCAAAGGCTTTTATCGACAATTACATGACATTTATGCAAAGAGTCGGTATTTGCAGTGTTGGCCCTTCTTTTTCAGGACCTCTGCAATTCGACTGGGCATGCTCTCAATCAACTTCTGGGCCAATTCCTGACTGATAGCAACCCATTCTTTCATAATCACTTATTGGAGTTTGTCAGAATTAGTGGGTTTTTGTTTGTCCAACCGCCTCTTGGGGATTGACCACAAGTTCTCAATGGGATTAAAGAAGAGAAGACTGATAGAAATGGTGGCAGGGCAATGTTATCATGGGGGACTTAAAGGATCACTAAAGGAATTTTTTTTTTTTGAGCTAAATAGCTTCCTTTACCTTACTGCAGTACTGGTTTCATGTCCTTATTGTTCGTTTTTGCTTTGAAGTTGCTGTAATCCTGCTCTGTTCTCCACACTTCCTGCTTGTCTGTTTCCTTATAACCACAGTGCTGGGAGCTTTCTCATGATGGTTTAAGCCAGGGGTGCCCAAACTTTTGAAGAGCGAGGGCCACTTAAGAAACTTCGTAACCAGTCGCGGACCACAATGAGCGGAGAGGGCAGATGACAGGTCACGGCTACTCTATAGGCCCTCTGATCCGTCCTGATGGAAGGGGATGAATTCCCTTCTGTTTTTCGGATTTAAGGTAGGTGGGCGTAAACGGACACCTGACTCTCTATAGAGTTGAATTGAGGGTCCCATTTGGTCGGGCTGATCGTGTGAAAAGGGCTAAGACTGCTTTCACACTGATGTGCCGCGGTTTACCCACACTGCGGGTGCAGTGTAGTGCACCTGTGTCTATCCTGCGGGTTAGCTGAATTTTGCCACAGACTCCTCCTACGGCAAAAGCCAGTGCTGTAGAGGAAGCATTGGCTTATGGGGCTCTGCCTCCGCAGCCACTTTCTTCCTCTACCACCTGCTTCATTCACACCACTGATGCTGTGGTATAGCAGGTCGGCAATCTGCGATCTGGGGTTGTCAGCCTGCCATTCCAAAACAGGAGGTCGCGGGCCACATCAGAGGGCTCCGCGGGCCACTGGTTGGCCACCCCTGGTTTAAGCTGTCATTACTGTGTGTCTAAAACTTCCCAGAACCAATCAGATTCATTTTAAAAACAAAACACTGCCCTGGATTTGTTTGTTTTTGTTCTGTGTGTCTATTTCTACTTTGCAGAAACATGAAGCCAGTTCAAAAGTGAAACTAACCTGCGGGCACATTATATGATTGATTTTTATCTATTTTTAATCATTTTGAAAAGGAATCAGTTAACTTTTATGTCTCTATACCCTGTAAACAGTCATTTCAGCCAAAATGTTTTTTTCCTTTAGTGACTCTTTAAGATCTGGGGAGTTTCCAGGCCATGGACCCAAAATGTCAACGTTTTGGTCCCCGAGCCACTTAGTTATCACTTTTGCCCTATAGCATGGTGCTCCATCGTGCTGGAAAATTGTATTGTTCTTCACCCAATTGTTGGATTGTTGGAAGAAGTTGCTGTTGCTGTTGGAGGGTGTTTTGGTACCATTCTTTATTCATCGCTGTGTTTTTGGGCAAAATTGTGAGTGAGCCCACTCCCTTGGATGAGAAGCAACCCCACACATGAATGGTCTCAGGATGCTTTACTGTTGGCATGACACAGGACTGATGGTAGCGCTCACCTTTTTATTCTCCGGACAAGCCTTCTTCCTGATGCCCCAAACAATCGGAAAGAGGCTTCACCGGAGAATATGACTTTGCCCCAGTCCTCAGCAGTCCATTCACCGTATTTTCTGCAGAAGATCAATCTGTCCCTGATGTTTTTTTTTGGAGAGAAGTGGCTTCTTTGCTGCCCTTCTTGACACCAGGCCATCTTCCAAAAGTCTTCGCCTCACTATGCGTGCCGATGCGCTCACACCTGCCTGCTGCCATTCCTGAGCAAGCTCTGCACTGTTGGCACTCAGATCCCGCAGCTGAATCCTCTTTAGGAGACGGTCCTGGCGCTTGCTGGACTTTTTTGGGCACCCTGAAGCCTTCTTCACAAATGCAGTGGAAATTGTTTTTATGGGATTAGGTTAAATTTCATGGCAAAGAGGAAATTTGCAATTAATTGCAATTCGTCTGATCACTCTTTTTTTTTTTTTCTTTTTAAAGTGTATTTTTGTGCGTGAACTCGAGAGAGGGGCCGGACTGCAGGAGCTGGGAGTAGACTGACCCTCCCCCTGGAGGCTATCTGCCATCCTTCTCCATGCCCCCGGTGGCAATGGCGGGTGTGAGGGAGGGCCTGCCACTCACCCCGCCCTACCTGCTCCACTTGGGAGCACGACGGGGCAGAGGGACTCCCCCTATGAGGGAGTGAGGGGGTCTAGCCCTCCCAGCCAGCCCCGTAGGTCCTTTGCCTCTCTTTTAGGAGACCGCATGGCCAAAGTGCGTGTGTGTGTTCAACCAATTTTGTGTGCGTGCAAGTGTGGTGGTTTTTGTGGGGGGGTGGGCGTACTAAGCACAGGCATACCTTGCATAGCACACCCACCAGGAGCCGGGCTGAGACCACCAAACTCAATTCACATGTAGCCGAGACCGGGATCCGAACCCTTGGCTGCAGAGGTGAATGGCTTATCAGCGCAGTGCCAATCACGTTGAGCCACCACAGCTCCTTCGTCTGATCACTCTTCATAACATTCTGGAGTATATGCAATTTCCCATCTCAAAAACTGAGGCAGCAGACTTTGTGAAAATTAGTATTTGTGTCATTCTCAAAACCTTTGGCTATGGCTGTACATAGAGCGGTGCACATGATCACAACCAACGTGCACTGCTCGCCCCCAAACAAAGGAAAGTGATGGGGAAAAGAAGATAAAATAAAATAGGGATAAGGGATCAACCACTTGTCTGCTGGTTTTATTACCAAGTGTAGATGTTATTTTGCAACTGTTTCACATACTCGTGGAAGTGCTTATTGCCATTCTCCATTTGATTGATGAATTATTGTGTATTGTTGCAATAAATATCCACCCCTTCAGCCCTGGTGTGTCTGAGAGCATGGTCCCGCTTGGAGAGTCATGGGCACTGGAAAAAGGGGACCCCGAGAAAAACAGCACCTCCTTCAGGGGTAAGTGCTACACTGAAAAGAATTGCCTTTTGTTAGGCTATGCTACATGGATCTAAAAACATTGATGAATATTTTCTGGAGCATATCGATGCAATGTCATAAGCAGTTGCTCGAGTCATGTTACTAAGTGTTGTACCTCTTCTTTGCTATCTGTAACCTTTAAAAATCTTCTTTCAATTAAAGATATTGAATGAAAAAAGTACCAGAGGAAATAAACTTAAAGAAAAGGAATGAACGGCACAGAGAAAAAAAAATGTATGTGTGAAAGAAATAAACCAAACCATATGAAAACTAGAAAGTTGAAAGAATTTTCAATTACTGGCTTAAAATTAAGTTAGCACCTTGAAGCAAACCACAGCCTGCAGGGGCTCGGTGGGGTAAAAAATAAAAAATAAAGGACCAAAAGGGCCACAGGCTGGGCTCCAGGACACCAAATTATTGCATTTCTTATTAAAAAAGTAGCAGTGAAAAATCGGACTTCTGGGTTTAACCAATAATGTTTGGGGTATTCTTCATGGTCTACTTAACTTAGGCATGGTAGGGGTGTGCTTTTTGGTTAAATATTTTGGTACACTCTTTCCCATCTCAAATTTAAGAGGCATGCAAGTGCTGGACAAGCAGACTCTTATTTTCTTTAACGGTTCAGTGTAGATGTCAGTCCTGATGCCGCGTACACATGATTGTAAATTCCGACAACAAAACCGTGGATTTTTTTCCTGACTGACTTTTAGCTCAAACTTGTCTTGCATACATACGGTCACACGAATGTCGGAACTACCACCCTGGATTCTGTTCAACATCCCCTCATTCAGTTTTCTGTCCAAATCCTGCCACCTTAACCTTCGTAACATTTCTGAAAAACTGACACCACAAAGCTCCCTGTATCTGGGGACAGAGTTATGGTGGCTTTTTTTGTTGTTAGTATTTAGAATGTTTTTAATTATTTATTAGTGGTTTAGAAGCCGGTGGAGGGATTGATGTATCTTGCCCCAACTTATTCAACTCTCTTCCTATTGGCCAAACTTTACACAGTCTATTCTCCCTTTTAGTCTATCATGAATGGTGCTGCAAGACTCATCCAACTCATGGATGGTGTCTGTGTTTTTTATTTAAATTTTTATTACTTTTTAAAAATTTTTTGCTATTGTGCTCTCCCGGAGGGGAGCGCAAGGAGTCTTCCCTGCCGGCAGTACACAATGAATACTTTAGCTGGCTTATAGTCAGTGGCACCAACTGTTCGGGCAAAAACAGACATGCACCAGGGTGCTCAGCTTCAGACATTGATCACAATGTGTTCAGTGCCTACTGAACCGGCCAAATTTCGATCCATGTATGGTTGGCTTTACATCCTCATTCATTTTTGGTGCAGCCTGAAGGCACAATAGCAGTTAAACGTTTTTTACTGACAGTACGGTTATCCTTTTACTATACAGAAACAGTGTTTAGCCAACAAATGTTACAAAGTAAAATATTTTGTAAATTGCTCATAAATGTAAGCTCCTGATCTGTTCCAGAATGGTGACTCAAACTGCGGAATCTAATGACTCGGCATGGCAGCCATAAAAACAGTATTTTTAAAAGAAAGCTCAGCAGGAGAAGCTTTTATATCCTTCTCTTATCTTTTCTTTGAAATAAATATTCCCTGATAAAAATATGGGAATGTGTATTGTGGAATCCCCTTTGAATAGCCTAGAGGTCTGAACCAAGCATGTCAATCAAGAAAGTTTCTCCACATTTCTCCCATGAAAGTGAAATACTAAGAAGATCAGCTTTTTTATAAGACGCTTTACAAGAACATGTACACATACTACCTTCTTATATTCAAGCTATGTCCCACCTATTGAAAACATTTGAGAATGTCATACTACTAAAGGATTTTAGTGTCATTCGATTTAAAATAAAAATATTCCCCAATTTCACAGACATTGGGAGTGTTGGTGGTTGAACAAGTCTTTGGTCTATGGAAACAGGGACCCAATCCGTCTAGGATATTAAGGTTTTTGCTCATTTGTCTCTATGCAGGGACCTACTTCTTCCAGGTTCAAGGCACCTTTAGCCTTTAGAGTGGTTGATCTGTGCCAGATGTTAACCCCTTCCCAGCCAGTATCATTAGTACAGTGAAAGTGTATATTTTTTTAGCACTGATCAGTGTATTAGTGTCACTGGTCCCCAAAATATGTAAAAGGTGTCAGTTAGGTGCCTGATTTGTCCAGCGCAATATCGCAGTCCAAAGAAAAAGAAAGAAAAAAATCCAGATAGTTTGCAGATGCTTTAACGTTTGGGCAAAATCAATAAACGCTTATTGGGATTTTTTTTTTTTTTACCAAATATATGTTACAGAATACAAATTGATGAATAATTTGGATTTTAAATTTTTTTTTATCAGATATGTTTTATAGCAGAAAGTAAAAAATATAGTTTTTTTTTTAACATTGTCGGTCTATTTTTGTTTATAGCGCAAAAAATAAAAACCACAGATGTGATCAAATACCACCAAAATAAATCTCTATTTGTGGTACAGTGTCGCAAGACAGAGCAATTGTCAGTTAAAATAACGCAGTGCTGTATCACAAAAAATGGCCTGGTCATGAAGGGGGTAAACCTCCTGGAGCTGAAGGGGTTAAAGGGGATATAAAAGGAGGCTTATGTACTCCACTGAAAGCACACCTGTACCTGGGGGAGTGGGATAGGGAGTTGCTTGGGAATGAGGACTTGTTTATCTCCTGTGCTACATCATTTCACGGCACAGGTACGTAGACGACATCTGTTTCTAAGTTCATATTAGTAGCCTGCAAACTTTGACATTCACCTTAAAGAAGAGTTCCAGTATGGATAATTTATACACAGTTACATTGGTCCAGCTTGGACCAATCTATGCAATTACAATATCTGGTCAATACCCTCGGAAGATGAAAATCACTGAAGTAGACAGCACTAATCCAGTGATCTCCATTTGCTTCCAGGTCATTTGCCAAGCAGCTGCCCTTATGCATTCTGAACACAGGAAGTCGGCTGCTCAGCACAGAGGATATTTAGAGAATGAATAAATGCATAGCATTTTCTGATTGGATGAGGTGGAGAGTATGACATCACCACCCCACTACCCCATCCAAGTGCAGCCAATTGGTATGAGACTCAGAACCAAGTGGAGATCGCTGCAGAAGCAGTGTCTAATTCAGTGAATCCCAACATTCAGGGGCACCAGCCATGTGCATAGTTACATTAGTCCAAGCAAGACTTGTAGCTATGTAAAAACTATCCATACCTGGAATTATTTATGTTGTGATACCTAAAGATCCATATGGCAATAACTTGTACAGGAAGCCCACCAAAGGTAATCAGACACACAACAAATGGCCACTCCATTAAGTCATTCCCAATATTCCATGGGTCATTATCTGAGAATCTTTCATAACTGCACAGAATATGAAGATTTTGAAAAGGGAGACAGATTTGTTCTGTCTGCATTTAAAACTGAGAGGTTATAAAGATAAAGATGTCATAAAAGCTCACAAAAGGACCATTAAGCCTTGTGAGTATAGATTGGTTCAGATAAAATAACTGCAAAATAAACCCATTGAAGATAATACAACTAGATAAATCACCACTTTCTTCTAATCCACACACCACAAGTTCATAATAGTTTTTAATTGGCTGGTTATGAAAAGATTAACTTATTTCAAGCCATTCCTCTGGACCCAGCGCTTGCTCTATTATTGCGTAAAAAGATAACACAGCCATTATGATTGCTGTAAAAACGAATGGCACCTACGTATATGGCCCGTGTTTCATGTGCCCATATTTGGAATCGGGCCGTTGATAGCTTATACCTAATGGACAAACATTGATGGATCCCATTTTGCTAACTAGGGATTATGGGCTCCATTCCATTCCAGGCCCCTATCGGAACACCAGCCTCTCTTGGTACTCCACAGGCAGACTGTCCACCGTATGGCTTCTCCAACTGGACGGACGACCCAGGACCTTTTTAGGTGGGACCCAGTCGATTACTGAGTCCCCAAGCGGCGGATCAATTGCTCCGGGCCAATGTGGTCGCAAAATCAGGAATTTTTGCGTTGCATGCGCAACCCTGGCTCGGAAGGCTATTTGCCAGGCGGCGTGAGGTGGCTACCCCAAAGGTGGGCGCCGCACGAGGAGAGAGACCCAGTAAAATGGCTTCTGCCTCAAATACTCTCTCCCAGCATGCACAGCGAGGCCAAAGCCTCCCAGCTGTCGAATCCTTGACTCCACTGCTGCCACCTGCCAATCTGGGGTGAGATCAGCACCCCAGAAACAACAGAATGGACCCAGAGCACAGCCAAAGCTGAGACAAAGACCCAAATTTGAATAAATCAACATGCTCAGAGTTGACTAACTCTCTGACCCCCTCTAAATTTAACATAGCACCGG
Source organism: Rana kukunoris (assembly GCA_029574335.1). Classification (NCBI taxonomy): domain Eukaryota; kingdom Metazoa; phylum Chordata; class Amphibia; order Anura; family Ranidae; genus Rana; species Rana kukunoris. The sequence continues at coordinate 25,360,866 of CM056057.1, forward strand.
TACTGGAAAGTGACCAGGCGCTACATGTTGTATATATGTGACAGCACAATGGTTGGCTGTAATGTACAGCCAGTGCTGCTGTTTTGTGCTGGAAGCACGCTCACTTGGTGCTCTTTGCAGTGTGATTGTGCTACCCCCCTACGGCTCCCAAGCCTGGTTTGCAATCAAAAGCCAGTGGAGGGACTCATTAATCACATGATCACTGTGACAGTCAGCCCATGTTTGGAAGTGGCTAAAGTTTATATATCTGATCACATCTCAGATGTGGCATCAGGTAATTTAAGGAAGAATTCCAAGAGTGGATATTTTTATACATAGTGACATTGGTCTGGGTTGTAGTACCAATGGATATATATATCTATACAATATATACATACACACACAGTGCCTTGAAAAAGTATTCACACCCCATGGCATTTTCCACATTTTGTCATGTCACAACCAAAAACATAAATGTATTTTATTGGGATTTTATGTGATAGACCAACACAAAGTGGCACATAATTGTGAACTGGAAGGAAAATGTTTTTCAACTTTTTTTTTTATATATCTGAAAAGTGTGATGTGTATTTGTATTCAGCCCCCTTTACTCTGATACCCATAACTAAAGTCTAGTGCAGGGGTGTCAAACTGAATTTCATCGAGGGCCGCATCAGTATTATGATTGCCCTCAAAAGGGCCGGTTGTATCTGTAAGATTATATGTCCAGCGCATCCCCTCCCCTTACATTAGATGTTAAGAGCCACCCCACCATCAGAAGTTGAGTCCCCCACTCTCCATTACATCACAGTGCACTCCCCTTTCCTTATACTGCTGCTGGGAAGAAGCTGATGCATTGCTTGAAAGCAGAAAGTAAGGGTCTTGAGGAAGGCGAGGGCCACATGAAATAGCTTGTGTTTGACACCCCTGGTCTAGTGGAACCAATTGCCTTCAGAAGTCATATAAATTAGTAAACAGAGTCCCCTTGTGTTTAATTTAATCTCAGTATACTGTAAATAAAGCTGTTCTGTGAAGCCCTCAGGGGTTTGTTAGAGAACATTTGTGAAATAACAGCATCATGAATGCTAAGGACCACACCAGACAGGTCAGGGATAAAGTTGTGAAGAAATGTAAAGTAGGGTTAGGTTATAAAAAAATATCCCAAGCTTTGAACATCTCATCCATCAATCCATCATCCAAAAAGGGAAAGAGTATGGCACAACTGCAAGTCTACCAAGACATGGCCGTCCACCTAAACTGACAGGCCGGGAAAGGAGCGCATTAATCAGAGAAGCAACCAAGAGGCCCAAGGTAACTCTGGAGGAGCTGCAGAGATCCACAGCTCAGGTGGGAGAATCTTTCCACAGGACAACTATTAGTCGTGCACTTGGAAGTGCAGTCGCTGTAGATCCGAGGGGGACATGCAAGGAAAATGAAAACCGGTATTTTAGCTTGCACATGATTGGATGATAAAATCAGAAGAGCTTCCCCTCATTTCAGATCTACCCCTCAGATTTACAACGACTGCACTTCCAGTGCAATTTCAAGTGCAGTTTGCACTTGTAGTGCAAAGTGGATTTGCCTTTTGTAAATAACCCCTGTTGTTGGAAGAAAGCCATAGGAAGTCCTATTTGAAGTTTGTGGAAAGCCAAGTGGGTGACACACATGCTGGTAACCCCCTTGTATTGTTGCTGTATTGTCTCCCTTTTTATTGTAAAGTGCTGTGCAAACTGTTGGCACTAGGAAAATCTTGTATAATAATTAGGGTTGTCCAGATACCGATACTAGTATCGGTATCGGGACCGATACCGAGTATTTTTGGGAGTACTTGTACTCACGCAAATGCTCCCGATACCTAAATAGAATACTTTTTTTGTATTTATCAACATGTTCTGTGAAAATTCTTTGAGTTTTTTACTACTGCGTGACAAGAAAATACATTTTTTTTATTCATTTTTACTCATTTTTATTCTTTTATAATGTCTTGATTTAGAGTTCTTCATAATTCTAAAGAAAATATCCTTAGTCTGTATTGTGGTTTGAAAACTGTCACATGACATTTAAAAAAAGTATCGGTATTCGGTATCGGCAAGTACATGAAAAAAAGTATCGGTACTTGTCCTCGGTCCTAAAAAAGTAGTATCGGGACAACCCTAATAATAATAATAATAACTTGTGAAACTGACAGTTAGCAACCACTTAAACCAACTTCAGCGCTCCAGGCACCACCACATAAAACCGCTTACCAGAGCCCAAGACCTCATAACACAGGAGGTCTAAAATCACTTAAGATCTTTCCCAAAAGGATGCTTTCAATCAGCAGGATACTGTATAAGGGAGAGGAAGCCACACGGTGTAGTATTTTTCCAACCATTTAATTAGAAAACAAATGACGCACTCATAAAGGGCAAAGAAACAGCCAGGCATTAACAAGATTAACGCTGCCTGTCCAAACCAGCCTGATAATGTCACCGACTGACCCCACCCTTACGCATTTTGTTCCAAGGAAAGTCCAAAGGATGTTTGAGAATTTAGATATTTCATTAAAAATCTTGCAAGAGAAATAAACATTTCACACCTTTTGGAATATAATCACGTACAATCCACTATCCAGAAATCAAATATTATATGAGAGAATTTACATTCCAGGAGTTTACAATATACGGTTTCTGAACATCTATAGCCAGATTCAGTAAGACTTACAATGGCGTATCAGTAGATACGTCATTGTAAGTCCGAATCTGCGCCGTCGTATTTTTAAGCGTATTCTCAAACTGAGATACGCTTAACTGTTGCTAAGGTACGACCTGCGTAAGTTTCCTACGCCGTCATATCTTAGCTGCATATTTACGCTGGCCGCAAGGGGATTTACGCCTAGAATATTTAAATTAGCTAGATACGCCTATTCACGAATGTACGTACGCCCGTCGCAGTAAGCTACGCCATTTACGTAAGGCGTTTTTCAGGTGTAAAGATAAACCACCAAAAAGATGGCGCAGCTAATGTTAAGTATGGACGTCGGAACAAGCGTATCTTTTTACGTAGTTTACGTAAGTCGTACGGGAGTGGGGCTGTGCGTAGGTTACGTTCACGTCACAGGCATTGAGCCGGCGTAACTTAGGGAAAAAACTTGACGGGAGACGTGATACTGAGCATGAGTCACCTTTTTGCACCTGATCTCCCGAACTTTGGGGGCTCGGTACTTAGCAAACATGTAGCCCAACTCTTTCTCTACAAGTGTGGGACCTATGACTGTGGTACACCGATTTTGCAAAATCGAGCACCTCTTCTATAGACTCCCATGTTAAACGGTAATTTCTCTGGTGTCTTTGGGGACTGGTACAGGCAGCTTGTAGATCCCCCTGGACCCAGAACTTAGCACACATGTAGCCCCATTTCTTCCATAGACTCCCATGTTAAACGTCAGTCTAGTCATGGGCACAGTGAGACATGGGCACAGTGAGACATGGGCACAGTGAGACATACAGATTATACTCAAGTCAATAAGTTTTCTAATTTTTTTGTGGTAAATTAGGTGCCTTGGCTTATATTCGGGTCGGCTTGTACGCGAGTATATATACGGTAATACCTTATTACAACTACCTGCCTGGTGACATTCAATGATAAAAGTGGTGCTTTTACATTTGAACTTTCATGTTATAATGTCTACAGTATGTCAGCCATTCTAAACTAGGGTTTCATGGAACACTAAGGTTGAGTTGTGCTTGATTGTACTGTTTGAAGGTGCTTGCCTAGTTCCTGAGGAAAGGCTTCTTGGCAAAGACAGCAGTATAATACCATTTTTTTTTCTTTAATGCTCTGTAAGGGTAGCAATCTTCCCACCATTTTAAAGGGGGGCATTCTTACTACTGGCCACCAATGTTATCAGTATTATTTTCTTATTGAACCCCAATTAACTGGTTTCATTGAGGGTTCCTCTTGTAAATTATTCTAAGGGTTCCACTGGGGGGAAAAAGTTTGAGAAAGGCTGGTCTATATGGAGTCACTAGGCAATATCCCTTTTTTGTAGGTTGCATTAAATTTCATGATAACTTGATGTTTTTGTTTGTCATGTAAGATTATATATACACACACACACACACACACACACACACTATATTATCAAAAGTATTGGCTGCCTTTATATGCACACAAACTTTAATGGTATCCCAGTCTTAGTCTGCAGGGTTCAATATTGAGTTGGCCCACCCTTTTCGGCCATAACAGCTTCAACTCTTCTGGGAAGGTTCTCCACAAGGTTTAGGAGTGTGTCTATGGGAATGTTTGACCGTTCTTCCAGAAGCGCATTTGTGAGGTCAGGCACTGATGTTAGACGAGAAGACCTGGCTCGCAATCTTGGCTCCAATTCATCCCAAATGTGTTCTATCGGGTTTAGTTGAAGGCCAATCAAGTTCCTCCACCCCAAACGTGCTTATCCATGTCTTTATGGACCTTGCTTTGTTCACTGGTCCAAATTATTTGTTTTTCAGGGGTTGGGCTTGGCCCCCTAGTTCCAGTGAAGGAAACTCTTAGGCCACGTACACACGATCAAATTTATCTGCTGAAACCGGTCCGACCGTTTCAGCAGACAAATTCGATCGTGTGTACGGGTGAACAGACAGGTTTTTCCAGCAGACAAATTTTAAAGCATGCTTTAAAATCTGTCTGCTGAAACCCGTCCGTCCGACATGTCCGCTGGTTAGGCGTACTAACCAGCGGACAAAAATCTCCCGCATGCGCCGAATGGATTCGACGAATGCGTGGAAGTATTTTACTTCCTGGAGTGGTGACGTGGCGGCGTCAACATCACCGCCACGTCACCGCGCTGTCTGTCGGCGGGGATTTTGGTTTGATCGCGTGTACACAGATCAAACCAAAATCTTCCAGGAGATCTGTCCGATGAAAACGGTCTGTCGGACCGATTCATCGGACATATCTCCTTGTGTGTACGGGGCCTTAAGGTATCAGCATACCAAGACATTTTGAACAATATCATGCTCCCAACATTGTGGGAACAGTTTGGGGATGGCCCCATTCCTGGTCCAACATGACTGCGCACCAGTCTTGACCTCAACTCGATTGGGATGAATTAGAGTGGAGACTGTGAGGCGGGCCTTCTTGTCCTATATCAGTGCCTGACCTCACGAATGCTCTTCTGGAAGAATGGTCAATCATTCCCATAGATACACTTCTAAACCTTGTGGACAGCCTTCCCAGAAGAGTAGAAGCTGTTATAGCTGCAAAGGGTGGGCCAATGTAATATTGAACCCTACGGACTAAGACGCCATTACATTTTATGTGGGTGTCCCAATACTTTTGACAATATAGTGTGTGTGTGTGTGTATATATATATATATATATATATATATATATATATATATATATATATATTGTACAGGACGTCGTGGCTGGGTCCTGGAAGGAAGCTATATTTCCACTCTGTTTAGACTGTGGTCCCTTTAAGGGAACAAGGAAGTGGTTTAAGGCTGGGTTCACACTGGTACAACAAACGCTCCAACATTGGGAGCTCATGTCGCATGACGTGTGAAAATCAAGGTTTCCCTATGGGAGCCGTCTTAACTGGTCCGACACAAGTCGGTCCGACTTTGAAAATGCTCCCAGTACTACTTTGGTCCAACTTTGATCCTACTTCAGCCCATTGGATATCATTGAAGTCGGATCAAAGTAAGAGCCTTGTCCTTACCATCCGACTTTTGCCATGTGATTACAGCAGCAGTAAAAGGAATTTATCTCACACTGGGATTGTTTTGATTGGTCAAGAAGTCAGACTATCACAAAGTCGGATCAAAGTAGTATCCTGTTCATGAAAGTGGATGGATGTCGGACCAATGTAGGATCAATGTAGGACTGATGTCGCAGGGCAAAGTAGGATGAAAGTCGTACTACTGTTGTGTAGTATCAGTGTGAACCCAGCCTAAAACAAGACAGGAAGTTGTAGGTGTGTGTGGAGGAGTATAGTGGAGACTGTGGATGGTGGACAGTGAAAAGCTGTGAAAGCACATGGCAGTGTCCTGCCTGGAAGCCTGCTAGCTGGGGAAGTTCCCTGCAACATAAAGTAAGGACTATTTAACTGCGAAAGTACTTCTGAGCTCTACAAGTCGGCGAGACTGTTATTTCTTTTGTTTCTGCTGCTGTGAAGCTATTTAAAGGAGGTGTAAAGGAATTTTTTTTTTGCCTAAAATGAATGTCTGCAAGGTAGACAAACAGAATAGTGTAATGATTCTGTTAAAAAAAAACGAGTAAATACCTATTAAATTCCTTCATCTATATCCGGCGTTCTAGTTTCTGTTCTCTCATTCACTTCCTGGTTTGCGGCGCTCGTTCATGTAAGAACTACATTTCCCAGTATGCATTGCGGCACGCCCAGTAATTCACACCTCCTTGAACTCTCTAAGGCCGCGTACACACGAGGGGATATGTCCGCTGAAAACGGTCCGATGGACCGTTTCAGCAGACATCTCCGCTCGTGTGTATGGGCTAGCGGACAGATTTGTCCACCCGACAGATTTCAAAGCATGCTTTGAAATCTATCCGGTGGGAATCTGTCCGCCCGACATGTCTGCTGGTTAGTACACTTACCAGCAGACATGTCGGCCCCCACCGCCGCCGCGCGGCTGCCGAATGGATTCGGCGCATGCGCGGAAGTGTTTTACTTCCTGGTGCGGTGACGTGGCGGTGACGCGGCGGCGTCAACGTCACCGCCACGTCACCGCCACGTCACCGCGCCGTCCGGCGGCAGGGAATTTGATCCGATGGTGTGTACACGCCATCGGATCAAACTCCCGATCGGACATATCCCATGGAAATGGTCCGCGGACCGTTTTCATCGGATATGTCCGATCGTGTGTACGCGGCCTTACACGTAGAGAGCCTCCTGCCGCACAGATGTAGTTCCCAGGAGGGGTCGAGCATGTTACTGACCACTGCAGTAAAGCCTCTCTTCACTTCTGAGCAAAAACGAACAATAGGAAGTGAAAAAAGAGGAATGTCTGCAGGTAAAGGATGCTTTTTATGAAAAAAAATAAAAATTCCTTTACAATCCCTTTAAGTTTAACTACTTGAGCCCCGGGCCATAGTCAAATGACGGCCTCACGATGGCCGCAAGGTACCCGCAATCGGCAATGTCAGAGCAGGGACGTGGATCTGTGTGTGTAAACACAGAGCTCCACGTCCTCTCAGGGAGAGGAGAAAGAATGCTGTGTCCCTTGTACATAGGGACACAGCATCGGTCACCTCCCCCAGTTAGTCCCCCTCCACACACAGGATACACATTTAATCCATTCCATGCCCCCCTAGTGTTAACCCCTTCCCTGCCAGTCACATTTATACAGTAATCAATGCGTTTTTAAAGCACTGTTCGCTGTATTAATGTGAATGGTCCCAAAAATGTGTCAAAAGTGTCCGATGTGTCCGCCGCAATATCGCAGTCCTGACAAAATCCGCAGATCACCGTATTACTAGTAAAAAAATAAAAAAAAACAGAATTCTATCCCCTATTTTGTAGTCACTATAACTTTTGCGCAAACCAATCACTATATGCTTACTGCGATTTTTTTTTACCAAAAATATGTAGAATACATATCGGCCTAAACTGAAAAAATATATATATTTTTTTTATGGATATTTATTATAGCAAAAAGTAAAATATAGTGTTTTTTTTTTTCTAAATTGTCGCTCTTTTTTTTCTTATTTATTTTTATATATTTTATTATTTTTTACACTGGAAAAAAAATTGATCACTTTTATTCCTATTACAAGGAATGTAAACATCCCTTGTAATATAAAAAAGCATGACAGGTCCTCTTTTATATATGAGATCTGGGGTCAAAAAGACCTCAGATCTCATATTTAGACTAAAATGCAAAAAAAAAGAATTGAAACTGTCATTTTTTTCAAATGACAAAAAAAATAAAAAATGTTTCTTTAAGACGCTGGGCGGAACAGACGTTATGACGTCACTTCTGCCAGCAGAGCTATGGGGACGGGTGAGGGACATATTTCCCTCACTCGCATCCCCACACAGCAGACGAGCGGACCCAATCGCCTCCGCCGCTACCGACGGCTCCGGTAAACAGCGGAGGGCGCGGGAGAGCGGTGGGAGGGGGGGCCCTCTCCCGCCACCGATAACAGCGATCTCGCGGCGAATCCGCTGCGGAGACCGCTGTTATCTTTTACAGGACCACTCGTACTAAAGATGGATATCTCGGTTGTGGCAGCAGCTGCTGCCGTTACCGAGATATCCATCTTTAAAGTGCCGCCGTATAAAGTCGTAAGGCGGTCGGGAAGTGGTTAAAAGGCTGTAGACCCTCTGGACTATCAAAAATATTTCACAGAGTGTTGTGTGTGTATAAATATATTGTAAAGTTCTGGGAACCTGTTAGATCGCAGGACACAGGATTTTCAATTAAAAAGGATGTTTATTAACCACTTGCCTCCTGGGCACATATACCCCCTTCCTGCCCAGGCAAAATTTCAGCTTTCAGCACTGAGACGCTTTAAAATTGCGTGGTCGTGCGACGTGCCTCCCAAACAAAATTGACGTCCTTTTTTTCCCACTAATAGAGCTTTCTTTTGGTGGTATTTGATCACTTCCGCGGTTTTTATTTTTTGCGCAATAAACAAAAAAACTTTTTTTTAAAGTGCCCCGTCCCGACAAGCTCGGACGCAGAAGCGAACGCATACGTGAGTAGCGCCCGCATATGAAAACAGTGTTCAAACCACACAAGTGAGGTATCGCCGCGATTGTTAGAGCAAGAGCAATAATTCTAGCCCTAGACCTCCTCTATATCTCAAAAAATGCAACCTGTAGAATTTTTTAAACGTCGCCTATCGAGATTTTTAAGGGTAAAAGTTTGACGCCATGCCACGAGCGGGCGCGATTTGTAAGCGTGACATGTTGGGTATCATTTTACTCGGCGTAACATTATCTTTCACAATAAATAAAAAAATTGGGCCAAATTTATTACTGTCTTATTTTTTTATAAAAAAAAGTGATTTTTTTCCAAAAAAAGTGCGCTTGTAGGACCGCTGCGCAAATATGGTGTGACAAAAAGTATTGCAACGATCGCCATTTTATTCTCTAGGGTGTTAGAAAAAAAATATATAATGTTAGGGGGTTTTAAGTAATTTTCTAGCAAAAAAAACAGTTTTAGTCTTGTAAACACCAAATCTGAAAAACACCCACGGTACTCAAGTGGTTAAATTAAGCACTTACTAGTTTTTTATTGTGTTATGTGATTTGGAGGTCTAATTTAATTTTACTATATTTTATAAATCAAAAAGGAGAGAGAAGCGCCAAGCCAATCAAAAGAAAATAATAATAAATAATCTAAATTTTAGCAATAAATACCTGACATGAATTTTAACCCCCCACCAATCTTTATCCAAAAAAAAATTAAATAAAAGTTTTGGCTTCATATACACTATAGCTACAAATTATTTTTGTCATTTTACAAAAGCATATAAAAAGATACTTGTCCAGGTGGCCAATATGACAAATTGGAAAACTGCTGAATATTTTTTCTTACACCAATAAAACGATTTAGAGAAAAAACATTTCTTTGAATTGTATGAGCTAAACAAAATCATCCTGCATACAGTATGCCCCGTATCTATTACATCGGGACATAAAGATCTATTTTATTTTGTATTTTGTGATATTGTTTATAGGCTATGCTTGGCTACTTTTTCAATCAATGCTAGGCTATTTTTAGAGACTGAACTTTTCCGACTTACCTTGCTTTGTCATAAATCTCCGGTGCTCTAGATTCCTGAAGTGTGACCTGTCTTATCCATGACTGTAGGTGGATGACGGGACAATATGTAACCTTTTCTCCTCCCACCCCTCTCACCAACCACGCAACACGTTCTGCTGTCACGGCTACAAATTGATTTCTAAAATTTTTACACTGTTGTCCCATTTACCTGGAATGTCAAAAGGATTTTTTTTTTTTTTTTTTGTAATCATCTCTATACGCACGTACAGCATCTTCTCCTTCTTGGTCCTTAAAGGCTTGGATAGCACATGGCTGTAAAAAATGCAGCACTTTTATAAGAAAACTTTTTTTTTTTATGGCTCTGAAAGCAGGTGTATTGTTTTCTGTGGGTCTATGCATAACGCAATGTAAGGATCAGTGAACCTGTGCTGTGTTCAGATTTGTTAAAAAAAAAAAAAAAAAAAAAAATGTAAAAATTTGCATCTTGGATCTTGCATATAGACCATATTTTACAATGTATGCATAGAAATGTGTGTGCCAAGTGCCAACATTTACAAGCTCTGACGAAGAGGGTATATCCCTTAAAGGGGTTGTAAAGGTAAAAATTTTTTTCCCTAAATGGCTTCCTATTCCTTAGTACAGTCCTCCTTCAGGCCACGTACACACAATCAGACCAAACCGATGAGACTGGTACGATGGACCGTTTTCATTAGACCACCGCTGAAGTGGTCTGATGGTCTGATGTGCATACACACCATCAGTCCAAAATTCCATCGGGCCAGAACGCGGTGACGTAGAACACGACGACGTGCTGAAAAAACGAAGTTCAATGCTTCCAAGCATGCGTCGACTTGATTCTGAGCATGCGCGGGTTTTTGGTCCAATGCTTTTGTGTACTAACCATCGATTTTGCTTTATGTTTTGGATCATTGTCTTGTTGGAAGACAAATCTCCGTCCCGGTCTCAGGTCTTTTGCAGACTCCATCAGGTTTTCTTCCAGAATGGTCCTGTATTTGGCTCCATCCATCTTTGCATCAATTTTAACCATCTTCCCTGTCCCTGCTGAAGAAAAGCAGGCCCAAACCATGATGCTGCCACCACCATGTTTGACAGTGGGCATGGTGTGTTCAGGGTGATGAGCTGTGTTGCTTTTACGCCAAACATAACGTTTTGCATTGTTGCCAAAAAGTTTGATTTTGGTTTCATCTGACCAGAGCACCTTCTTCCACAAGTTTGGTGTGTCTCCCAGGTAGCTTGTGGCAAACTTTGAACGACACTTTATGGATATCTTTAAGAAATGGCTTTCTTCTTGCCACTCTTCCATAAAGGCCAGATTTGTGCAGTATACGACTGACTGTTGTCCTATGGACAGAGTCTCCCACCTCAGCTGTAGATCTCTGCAGTTCATCCAGAGTGATCATGGGCCTCTTTGCTGCATCTCTGATCAGTCTTTTCCTTGTATGAGCTGAAAGTTTAGAGGGATGGCCAGGTCTTCGTAGATTTGCAGTGGTCTGATACTCCTTCCATTTTAATATTATCGCTTGCAAAGTGCTCCTTGGGATGTTTAAAAATTGGGAAATCTTTTTGTATCCAAATACGGCTTTAAACTTCTCCACAACAGTATCTTGGACCTGCCTGGTGTGTTCCTTGTTCTTCATGATGCTCTCTGCGCTTTAAACGGACCTCTGAGACTATCACAGTGCAGGTGCATTTATACCGAGACTTGATTACACACAGGTTGATTCTATTTATCATCATTAGTCATTTAGGTCAACATTGGATCATTCAGAGATCCTCACTGAACTTCTGGAGAGAGTTTGCTGCACTGAAAGTAAAGGGGCTGAATAATTTTGCACGCCCAGATTTTCAGTTTTTTTGTTAAAGTTTGAAATATGCAATACATTTCGTTCCACTTCATGATTGTGTCCCACTTGTTGTTGATTCTTCACAAAAAATTACAGTTTTATATCTTTATGTTTGAAGCCTAAAATGAGGCAAAAGGTCGCAAAGTTCAAGGGGGCCGAATACTTTCGCAAGGCACTATAAAAGCCTGTGTAGCCATATCATTTAACATAACATATTAAGGGTCAGTGAGCACCACTATCTACTCAACGAGCGGTGCCCACATATTACAAATATGCTAGGGCTTTTGTTATTGTGGTAAACGCAATAGGGGGGGAACTCTATGTGGGTCACAGAGTTCCCATCTTTCGAGACTAGAGATTATGTTTTGGGTATTTGTGTATCATAACGACTTTCATTTTTTTTTTATCATTAAATGGTGTCTTGAGATAATGCACTAGGCTGGAGCACCCTCTTCATCATTTTTCTTGCAAATGTACTCCAATGCAACTGAAGCATGCAAGGTGGCAATAGCTGCCTGGGTTCTAGTAACAGAAAATGCTAGGGGGATTTCTTGAGAAGCCGCCTACATCCTAACAATGGACCTGCCCACATCCTATCAATGAACCATGAGAAGCCGCATGCATCCTAGCAGCAGAAGACGTTATATGGCTTATTTGAGAAGCTGCTTGTATCATGGCAATTTTCAGGTAAATGGCCATAGGAGAACAGGCAACGTTGCCAATATCCATCATGGGCAAATCTGGCGAAAGTCCGTACGCATTAGTGCGCAAAGCGGCGAACGTCCTTGCGCAATGGAGCGCACAATTGGCCTGACAGATTATGGCGCCTATTTAAACCTGCTGCTGTGATAACTACATTGCTGGATTATCATCAGCCCCCCTCCCCCCATGTTTCCTGTGCTCCAGGATATCCTGAATCTTGGACCTCCCATTACTGACCTGGCTTGCCTTGAAAACAATATTATATTCACAAGGGTTTAAAAAAAAAAAAAAAATCAGGCATTCTATGTGTACTGTCCTGCACCCCGGCGGGCGTGCTGACGTCACCGCTATGTCCTCCGCCCAACATTTGTTTTGTCGTAGAAGACGTCATTACTGGAGCAACAGAGATAGCGGCACTAGCGCGGTACACATGTAAATGTTTTTTATATATTTCATTTGCACAGCATACAGAGCTGACAGCAAGATCCTGCATGCAAGTTGATCGTGTGCATAAGCCCTAAATGCTATGAAAACTAAAATGGTTTGTATGAATACTTGGAAAAGTAAAACCATTATAAAATACAAAAACAAAAAATAACTTTCAATGCATGTATAGCTGCCATAAAAAAAATAAAAAAAGTAAAAATATGTATAAAAACATAGCTCTGAATCTCTTTCCTTGCAGTTCTGGGTACAAATCCCACCTAAGATACTATCCACAAGGAGTCTGTCCATTAATCATGTCTGTATGGGTTTTTTCCCCCCACAATACTAAAAACATACTGCCCACGTTGTGTTATGAGGGTTTTAGGGTTTTTAAATTTGTGTAATTTGCTGCATGAAAGTATTTAAAAACTATAAATAAATATGTAAATGGATCTATAATGAAATACAATTTTATACTATATAACGTGTTATTACAATAATGATAAATCATTTATTGTATGTAATTATTTGTTGCATAGATAATTAAAGCAAATTAAAATCCTAACTGGAGGACATTTAGTTTCCCACGCCAATGCATGACAAATATATTTCATGTTTTTCATGAAATACAGCTTCACCTTTGTCAGATGTCTTCTGCCCAGTTATGTAGTTGCGTGACACATGTGGGTGTTATTTACTAATGGAAAATCTACTTTGCACTACAAGTGCAAAGTGCACTTGAAATTGCACTTGGAAGTGCAGTCGCTGTAAATCTGAGGGGTAGATCTGAAATGAGGGGAAGCTCTGCTGGTTTTATTATCCAAGCATGTACAAGCTAAAATTCAGTTTTTTATTTTCCTTGTATGTCCCCCTCGGATCTACAGGGACAGTGGATTTGCCTTTAGTAAATAACCCCCATGGTGTCCTCTTCCTCTTTGTCAATTCTTTAGCAGTGGACAGTTCTTTTTTTTTTTTTTTTAAGTGTATTTTTGTGCGTGAACTCGAGAGAGAGGAGCCGGACTGCAGGAGTTGGGAGTAGGCAGACCCTCCCCCCGGAGGCAATCGCCATCCTTCTCCATGCCCCTGGTGGCAATGGCGGGTGTGAAGGGGGGCCTCCCACTCACCCCGCCCTACCTGCTCCTCTTGGGACCCCAATGGGGCAGAGGGACTCCCCCTATGAGGGAGTGAGGGGGCCTAGCCCACCCAGCCAGCCCCGTAGGTCCTTCGCCTCTCTTTATTTTAGGAGACCGCATGGCCAAAGTGCGTGTGTTTTAAACCAATTTCGTGTGCGTGCAAGTGTGGTGGTTTTTGTGGGGGGGTGGGCGTACTAAGCACAGGCGTACCTTGCATAGCACACCCACCGGGAGCCGGGCTGAGACCACCAAACTCAATTCACATGCAGCCGAGACCGGGATCCGAACCCTTGGCTGCAGAGGTGAGCGGCTTGTCAGCGCAGTGCCAATCACGTTGAGCCACCACAGCTCCAGTGGACAGTTCTTAACGATGCAGAGAGTGGTGGTAAGTTTGCTGTTGTGACACCCTCTAAATGGTGTCAATGCCATGTCTAAAAGGTGCCCATGACACCTTGCATTCACAGTAAGTCCTCAGTCTTACAGGTTGAACGATGCTGGGCTGTCCTCGACACCCTTAACTCGTGGTAAAACCCCTATGGCGGCGGGGGGCAAACAATCTACCTGCCACCAACCCCCATGTTCAGTTCTCCAATTGGAATCCATGTGTCTGGCACCCTGTACAATCCATGACAATCCGGATGCATGGATAGGGGGGTGGGGCCTGTGAGCCCCTAATGGACAGGCCGCCAGTGATAGAACCTTGGTTTTCCAAGCTGAATGATGCTGGACTTGTAGGCATGTGCAGTTAGCTATTTTGTCACTAGGTGGTTCTGTACTTTTTCCAAAAGTAGTGTCTGAATTTAGATACTACGTGGCACATGTTCACCATTCTGTATCCACAGTACCACCCTGTGGTGATACAAATTGTTTCCACGTATCTGTACTAAAATAGTGTCATCAGGTGCAAAGGCCTACCTGCAGTGATCTCATGGATGAGTTTGTGCCCAGTTATAAGCCAGGTCAGAGGAACCCTTACACACTTTGGCACGGAAGTGACCGGCATGTGTAGGCCCTGGTCAGGAGGAGTAGACTTGCACCTGGGAGAGCCAGCTGTAGACTTTGACCTTTTTGGGAGGTGGGGGCTAGGGCAGATTGCAAAAGGCCTTTTAGGCCAGGCCATGAGTTCCCTGAGTGAAGCTGCTTCCCTGTAGGGTCTTGGGAGAGGTGTATCTATGGAGGTGATGACTACAGAGAGCACAGTTCTGTGACCCCAGGTGAGAGGATAGACTGTTAGGGGGAGATGACTGCCTAAAGTGCTGCATATGCTTTCACATGTGACTACTGCAGACCCTCCACTAAATTTGATGACTATATGTAATGTCAAGTGGCTCCGGAATGTATGTCAATGTGATTTGTTATGCCATCCCCTGAATTCCATCAGTAAAGTGCAGCAATTCTACTCATATATGTGGACTTTTCTTCCTTGGGATATAAAGGTCAAAGGCCGGGAATGCTGTGTGGAGACCTCTGGCATTGAGTGGGGTGCAATATGGGGGAGGATTTGACCTCAGCAGGAGGAGCAGTGTTCCAGCAGGACAGGAACAGGGGTAGGGACGTGTGCTCTTAGTGCCAGATTCTAATCAAGAAGCCCCTCTTATAGGCTGTCCGTTAAACCCTGCACTCACAGTAAGTCCCCAGTCTTCTAGTTTAAATGTCCCTGGGTGTCATTCAACACATAATACTGAGGACCACCAATTACAGTGGAGGACAGTGCTAAAAAAGACTGTACTTCTTTATATTTTACCCAATACCCGGGGGGACCGCAATAAAAAAATTGTTGGAGTTGGGCTTTCTTTTTTATGTGGCAATAGAAAACATATTTTTCAATTCCTCCTGTCCTCTTTGATACACTTCTATGTCTTATTCACTGGGTGCTGATCCAGGACTGGACACTAGGTGGTCCAACTGAACTATTTAAAGTTCACCAAAATATGGAGTTAGGCGTTAAATCTAGTTTCCAGGTATGATATATTTCATACATTTCTTAACAACATGATGCTCACATAATTAGAACAAATAACATTTAAACATCCAGTATATTTATTTGTTACAGCCTTCCAGCATTCCAAAATGTATTATTCATTATTTTTCTCAAAATTCTACAAACAATACCCCATAATGACAACATGAAATATGTTTGTTTGAAATCTTTGCAAACGTAATAAAAAAAAATAAAAAAAAAAAATGAAAAAAAAAATAAAGTATTCACAGCCTTTGCCATGACACTCAAAATTAAGCTTAGGTACATCCTGTTTCCACTGATCATCCTTGAGATGTTTCTACAACTTAATTGGAATCCACCTGTGGTAAATTCAGTTGATTGGACATGATTTGGAAAGGCACACACCTGTCTATAGAAGGTCCCACAGTTAACAGTGCATGTCAGAGCACAAACCAAGCCATGAGGTCCAAGGAATTGTCTGTAGACCTCCGAGACAAAATTGTATGGAGGCACAGATCTGGAGAAGGGTACAGAAAAATGTGTGCAACATTGAAGGTCCCAAGGAGCAAAGTGGCCTCCATCATCTGTAAATGGAAGAAGTTCAGGACTCTTCCTACAGCGGGCCGCCCAGCCAAACTGAGCAATCGGAGGAGAAGGGCTTCGTCAGGGAGGTGACCAAGAACCCGATGGTCACTGACAGAACTCCAGCATTTCTCTGTGGAAAGAGGAGAAAATTCCAGAAGAACAACCATCTCTGCAGCACTCCACCAATCAGGCTTGTATGGTAGAGTGGCCAGACGGAAGCTACTCCTCCGCAAAAGTCACATGACAACCCACCTGGAGTTTGCCAAAAGGCACCTGAAAGACTCTTAGGACCATGTGAACAAAATTCTCTGGTCTGATGAAACAAAGATTGAACTCTTTGGTCTGAATGTCTGAAGGAAACCAGGCACCGCTCATCACCGGGCCAATACCATCCCGACAGTGAAGCATGGTGGTGACCGCATCATGCTGTGGGGATGTTTTTTAGCTTCAGGAACTGGGAGACTAGTCAGGATCGAGGGAAAGATTAATGCAACAATGTACAGAGACATCCTTGTTGAAAACCTGCTCCAGAGCTCTCTGGACCTCAGCCTGGGGCGAAGGTTCACCTTCCAATAGGACAACAACACTAAACACACAGGCAAGATAACAAATGACTGGCTACAGGACAACTCTGTGAATGTCCTTGAGTAGCTCAGCCAGAGCCCAGACTTGATCCCAATTAAACATCCCAGAAGAGATCTGAAAATGGCTGTGCACCGACGCTCCCCCATCCTTATTGAGCTTGAGAGGTCCTGCAAAAAAACAATGTGAGAAACTGCCAAAAAATAGGTGTACCAAGCTTGTAGCATCATACTCAGAAATCCTTGAGGCTATAATTGGTGCCAAGGTGCTTCAGTATTGAGCAAAGGCTGTGAATACTTACTGTATGAACATGTGATTTTTTTCGTTTTTTATTTTTAATAAATTTCCAAAGATTTCATACAAACTTCTTTCAAGGTGTCATTATGGGGTATTGTGGAATTTTGAAGAAAATAATGAATTTAGTACATTTTGGAATAAGGCTGTAACATAACAAAATGTGGAAAAAGTGAAGCACCGTAAATATATTCTAGATGCACTGTATCATATTGATTTGATTGCTAACTTTTTTACACTTTTTGATGGGAGCAAACCTCTTTACACCATCTTATTATATTTTATCATATATTATATCATATTATTGGATTGTATTTAAAGACTCGTACACACGATCGGACTTCCATCCGACTTTTCCGTGGATTTTTGTCCGAAGGGCGTTGGCTGTGAACTTGTTCTGCATAAACACGGCCCAACATTTTCAGCCAACATTCACCAAACCACATGTTTTTTCAGCTCTTTACCACCACCCTTTGGGCAACTTCTGCTATTGTTGTCTGATGTTTAGCATTGGTTCTGAGCATTCGTGTTTGTACTTTGGATTTTAGTTGGACGGACTTGCGTACACACGATTGGATAAACCGACATAACAGATTTATTGCCCAACAGTTGGTGAGCATGAACAGCCAACTTTAGTTGTCGTTAATTCAGCCAATAGTTGTCTAATGGAGAATACACGGTCGGATTATCTGACACAACACGTCCATCAGACAATTATGGCCATAAAATTGGATCGTGTGTACAGGCCTTTATACTGCATATAACTATTATATTGGACATAGAGATGGTATTATTTGGTAGATAGCAAATGTTTTGTGCTAGTGAAGAGTTGCAGTATGTAAAATGCGTGAAAAGTCCACTTTAATTGAGGGTTTCATTTGGACAATACATAGCTGCTAGAGGACATGGCACCGTTCCAAACCTCTGTGAGATATTACATCCAGGATCTGTCCTCGCTCTGACAGATTTATGTAAATTACTCAAAAGGGAACCACAAAAACTATTAGATGGGTAACAGTGAATACACAGAAGTGGAAGCTGGGGCACTGTTTGGCTAACTCATTTAATGGTGGTTAGCAGGGACTGTGGTGATGTTGTATATACCTTGCATCATTAAAGGGGTCACTTCACAAGCACTATGAGCCTGCTGTTACAAAAAACAGTCTGCATGCATCCTAGTCGATAGTTAAATAATCAATTTTTACATACTGTACATGTACGTATGTGTGTGTGTATATATATATATATATATATATATATATATACACATACACACATACACACACACAGTATATATATATATATATATATTTTTTTTTTTGTGAAGCCCTGTGCACACGGGCCAGAATCTCGTCAGGAAGAAAACGTTGTTTTTCCTGATGAGATTCTTGGTAAGAATCTCTTGCCGCCCTAGTGTACAGACACTCCATTTAAAAGAACTGCGGTTCTTTTAAATGGCAAGAACGCGGTGACATCATCGCGTACGACAAGCATGCGTTAGTCACATTCAATGCCGTGGCCGCCATCTTGCTGCACCCTACCTATGCCTAGGAAGCTACGTCATTTCGAGCATGCGCGGGTTTCCACGGTGACAGGGAAGTATATACACTCTAGGGCTTCTCGGCATGAAAACGCTGCCGAGAATCACGACGAGAAAAAAGAGAGCAGATTCTCTATTTTTCTCGTCGAGATTTTAGGCAGTTTTCTTGACGAGAAACCTGAAAGCCTCGTACACACGCACGGTATACTCGGCAAGAAAGCTCTGCCAGCAGTTTTCTTGCTGGTTCTTGCCAAGTTAATTGAGCGTGTGTACGAGGCTTGAGGCATTGGCTAGTAGACATGTGCACACTGAAATATTTTGTTTCGGAATTTCGTTTTCGTCTGAAAAATAAATATATTTAGTTACTCCCGAAATTCATATTTATTTATTTTGTTAAAAAATGCATTCGTCCGGAAATCCGAATTAATTAAGGTCAAATCTGTCAATTGAAGGCTTATGGTGTCTGTCGAATGCTCTAAGAAGATTCAATGGAGCAATGAAACTGTACGAAGCCGCAATCATACATTTCCGGTCAAATGTTCCACCGACAAGCTATAGAAGAATTCTAAAATGTTGTAATCTTGTATGACACTAGTAATAATTATATTTATGAATTATTATCACTAGTCAACTAACTTTCAAATTCTTCTATACCTATGGGCCGAGCATTTGAGCGAAAATGTACGATTTTGATTCAATGTTTGTATGTTTTTCGCTGCTTTGTCGAATCATTGTCATTCATGTCGAATGGCCTACCCCAACACTGTCTCTATAATGTCGAACCTTTCCTCTCTATGTAGAATAATCTTGGACTAATAGAGTTAGGTTAGGCACATTGGACCACAGGCTCTATAGACACAGATTGCTATGTCAGCATCATGTCGAATCTCCTATCTATATCGAACTGTTGTAGCAACGTCAACTAAAAATAAAGCATGTCGGAACTTTCGGATTCTGCCCGTTCGTCTGTTAAAGCGATAGCGAAAATACCCGAAATTCGGACAAAATGCATTCGGACGAAAACAAATGCACATGGATAGTAGGCTTTGGATGGTGTGTATGTCACCTAGGTTTCTTACATACACATGGTGAAGAGCTCCAGGGTTGAGGACTTAAATGGAGAAACTACCTGCTTTCTCCAAATTTTAATAAGTTATGTACTGGCTCCTGGAGATTTTGTAGACCTTTGGGTGACCTGAAGCCTCCATTCCTAGGTTCACATCTTACCTGGTAGCCACACTTCAATATTAGTCTCAGCTGTCCACTTATGTCCAACTACTGTATATACTATATGTGAGCTGACTCATGCTCAGGGCACTCTCTGCTGTGGGTGCCTGCTGCTGGGGGAAAAGGCTGAGTACTGACAGAACACTTACAAAGCTATAAACACTACCTGTTTGTTTTGTATTAACCTAATAGCAGGGCACCCTGTTGGTTAGAAACTGACCCAAGTTTTTCTATTGGTTTGGACTAGTAGATGTTTCTTTAATGCTACAGACTTGCTGCACAAATATTGTTTGCTGCCCTTCTAAATAAAAGTTCTGAATAAACCAGTTTGGACGGTTCCTGAGTGTTTTGTACATAGTTTACTGTAATACCAATACCAGATGAGCCTGTCTCCCCGAGATTTGTACATTGATATCATATCCCCCCTCAAGCGTCTCCTCTCCAGAGAGAATAAAGCCCCGTACACACGACAGGGAACCTCGACGGGCGGAACACATCGTTCCGCCCGTAGAGGTTCTCTGACGGCCGTCAGAATCTGCGACCCGCCCGTCGGGAATGGCAACCAGCCATTCATCCCGACGGGCCGTCGAGCAAATAGAGAACCTGTTCTTTATTTGCTCGACAGGTTTCCCGACGGGCGGGGCGAGCAGAGAGCGTACACACGGCCGAGGTTCTCGCTGGAATGCAGCTCCCAGCGAGGTTCTCGCTGGTTTCTGGCGAGAACCTCGGCCGTGTGTACGGGGCCTAAGTTCAATGCTTTTAGTCTTTCCCCATAGCTGAGGTCCTCCATTCCGTTATTTATGTTCGTTGCCCTTCTCTGGACTTCCTCCAGTCCAGCACATTCCTCCTAAGTACTGGTGCCCAGAACTGGACAGCATATTCAAGATGCGTCTGAACCAGAGTCTTGTAGAGTGGAAGAATTATAATTTTATCTCTGGAGTTAATTCCCTTTTGAATGCCTGGCAATATTTTGTTTGCTTTGCTTGCAGCAGCTTGGCATTGCATTCCATTGCTGAGCCTATCATCTACTAGGACCCCCAGGTCCAGGGGCGGACTGGGCCAGGTGGAAAGCAGGATATTTCCCCCCAGGCCGCTTACATTATCTTTAAAAGGGCCGCGGTACAGGCTGTCTGTAATTTTTAATTTTTTTTGAAGAACTCGGCCGCGGAGGCTGCCGATTGGCTGGCTGCTGCTGGCAGGCTGCACTGCATTGTGGGAGTTGTATTTTGGCCGCCGCGTCCGCTGATTGGCTGGCTGCTGCACAGGCTGCACTGCATTGTGGGAGTTGTAGTTTGGCCCTGCTAAAGTTAAGGAACTTATCAGCGCAGCAAACTACAACTCCCACCTCCCAGGAGCCTTAGGGCCAGGCAGGTCATGTGACACGTCAGGGGAGGGACACGGTACGAGCGGGCTGGCTGCAGAGACCTGACAGAGAGAGTGACACAGACTGACTGAAAGGCTGCAAAAGTAAGATGACCTGCCTTTCAAAACTTTATCACTGTACTGTATGGGCACCAGCAGACTCAGCCAGCCACTCCCCCCGCCATGAGTCCCACCCCCCTGTATGGCGCGCTGTGTTTCTCCTGAGTCCTGACTGAGATGAGGTCTCTGTTTCATCTGCTCTTCCACCCGGCCGTTTGTCAGCAACCCCCCCTCCGTCAGCCCCCCTCTCTCTGAGCAACCTCCCTGTCGGCAACAACCTCCCTCTGTCAGCACCCTTCCATGTCGGCAAGCCCCGCCCCCTGTCGGCAAGCCCCGCCCCCTGTCGGCAAGCCCCCCTCCCTGTCGGCAAGCCCCCCTTCCTGTCGGCAAGCCCCCCCTCTGTCAGCACCCTTCCATGTCAGCAAGCCCCCTGTCGGCAAGCCCCCTGTCGGCAAGCCCCCCTCCCTGTGTCGGCAAGCCCCCCTCCCTGTGTCGGCAAGCCCCCCTCCCTGTGTCGGCAAGCCCCCCTCCCTGTCGGCAAGCCCCCCTCCCTGTCGGCAAGCCCCCCCTCTGTCAGCACCCTTCCATGTCAGCAAGCCCCTGTCGGCAAGCCCCCTGTCGGCAAGCCCCCCTCCCTGTGTCGGCAAGCCCCCCTCCCTGTGTCGGCAAGCCCCCCTCCCTGTGTCGGCAAGCCCCCCTCCCTGTGTCGGCAAGCCCCCATCCCTGTCGGCAAGCCCCCTTCCCTGTCAGCAGCCCGCTCCTCTCTGTAAGCCACCCTTCTCTTTAAGTGACCCCCCTCTGTAAGCCTGCCCTTCTCTGTAAGCCACCCCCCCGTCAGCCCCCTCTCTATGAGAAACCCCCCTGAAAGCAACAACACCGTGTCAGCCCCCTTTCTGTCAGCAAGCCCCCTTCTGTGTCTGCAACCCCCCTGTCAGCCCCCCTCTCTGTCAGCACCCCCCTGTCAGCAGCCCCCCTCTGTCAACAACCCCGCCTGTAAGCCCCCTTCTGTCAGCAGCCCCCCCTTCTCTCAGCCTGCCCCTCTCTGTAAGCCACCCCCCACTGATAGCCCACCCTTCTCTGTAAGACACCCCCTCTGTCAGCAACCCACCCCTGTCAGCCCACCCTTCTCTGTAAGCCACCCCCCTCTGTCAGCAACCCCCCCTGTCCACCTCCCTTTCTGCCTATGTCAACCCCCCTCTCTATCAGCAGCCCCCTCTCTGTCAGCAACCCCCCTTTCTCTGTCAACCCGCCCCTCTCTGTAAGCCACCCCCTCCCTTCTGTCGCCTACCCCCTCCTCTATCAGCTACCCCCAAATGGCATGCAAACCCCTCCTCCGCTCCAGCAGGGCTAATGTCCTGCAGCCGGGTCACACTGCACTGTCTGTCTGTGCACTCTCTCTCCCACCCAGCTGCCGGAACCGATGCCACCCGAGACAGTAAATGGAGGGCCACTGAACCATGTCCTAGCAACCAGCGATGCTTTTGCAGGAGAAAGCGTGGTATTACAGACCCCGCCTACTTACAGGTTCACACACACATCTTTGCAGCGGCTCCTGGAAGGTACGTTTGTTTTTGTCTCGCTGTAAAGGAGGTCTCTATTGGGGGGGGGGGGGCACAGGCACTGATATTAATCTGTTGTGGGATGCCTGTGGATTGCTTTTGAATTTTTTTTGTAATTAAAATGCTGCTGACACCGTCCACTGCTCTACTGACACCGTCCACTGCTCTACTGACACCGTCCACTGCTCTACTGACACCGTCCACTGCCCTACTGACACCGTCCACTGCCCTACTGACACCGTCCACTGCCCTACTGACACCGTCCACTGCTCTACTGACACCGTCCACTGCTCTACTGACACCGTCCACTGCTCTACTGACACCGTCCACTGCTCTACTGACACCGTCCACTGCCCTACTGACACCGTCCACTGCCCTACTGACACCGTCCACTGCCCTACTGACACCGTCCACTGCCCTACTGACACCGTCCACTGCTCTACTGACACCGTCCACTGCTCTACTGACACCGTCCACTGCTCTACTGACACCGTCCACTGCTCTACTGACACCGCCCACTGCCCCACTGACACCGTCCACTGCCCCACTGACACTTTCCTCTGCCCTACTGGCTGACAGTGTCCACTTTTAGGGTAGGCTTAAAAAAATTGCTGTGCGCGACGAAAGTGTTCGGGTTTGGCTTGAAAAAAAGGTGGAAACCCTACCGCCAGCAGACTTGGCCAACAATGGGCCACCTGACTGGACTTGCCCCCCAGGCCTAAGGCTGACAGTCCTCCCCTGCCCAGGTCCTATTCCATCCTAGACTCACTCAGAGGTTCTCTCCCTAGCCAGTAACTTGCTTTCATATTATTGCCACCCAAATGCATTATCTTACATTTTTCAAAATTAAACCTCATTTGCCATGTAGTTGCCCACCACATTATATTGTTAAGGTCCTCTTGCAAGGTTTCCACATCCTGCGGAGAATTTATTGCCCTGCTTAACTTGGTAATGTCGGCAAATATTGAGATTGCACCGTTTTTCCCATCCTCTAGATCATTTATGAATAAATTAAACAGGATTGGTCCCAGGACAGTTCCTTGGGGGACCCCACTACCCACCCCTGACCATTCCAAATACTCCCCATTTATCACCAACCTTTGGACTCGTAAATATGATCAGATTTTCCACAGACAAAGCGTCAGACCTTTGTCCGAAGGGCATTGACCAGGAACTTGTCTTGCATACAAACTGAACACAATTGTCGCCCAACAAACACGAACGTAGTGACGTACGTTTTTTTTCAGCACTTTAGTGCCCCTGTTTTGGCACCTTCTGCTAATGTGTTTTTGGTGAGCATTGCTTCTGAGCACGCGTGTTTGTACTTTAAACTTTGGTCTGACAGACGAGCAGAAAATCTGACAACAGATCAACAGTTCACCGAAAATGTTAAAGCCTGCCATCCAACATTTGTCCGCGGAAAATCCGAAAACTGTCCGATGGAGCATTCAAACGGATTTTCCGCCAAGAGGCTGTCATCACACAATTCCCATCGGAAAATCCGATCCTGTGTACGAGGCTTAAAGGGGTTGTAAAGACAAAAATATTTTCTTCTTAAATTAAAGTCTGACAGTAGCTGATAAAGTAAAAAGTAATGTTTTGCATTATAACTAGTTTGATACCTGTTGAAATCGAGCTGTTTTATTCACCTCTGTCACTCCTGAATCGTTATTCTCACTGACTTCCTGGTTTGCGGTGCTCATTCATTCTTGCTACATCACGGCCTAATGGGAACTACAGTTCCCATTAGGCTTAGCCTCCATGCCTGTGAGGGATAAGAGAGCATATTCACGCAGGGCTGTAGTCATAGGGAGGGGGTAAGCACATTTCTGCTTTCCACAATGCAAAACGGCTCAGATGCTGGTGGAAAGCAAGAAGAGGAGAGACAGGAAATGGCATTTTCAAACCTGGATTACTGTATTTGAGGCCAAAAGGAAAAACAAGGTAAGTGATATTTAAATGTTCTAGCTTACAGCAATCAATTGATCTAATAAAAAACAAACCTTTAGTGTAAGGCCTCGTACACACGAGGGGATATGTCCGCTGAAAACGGTCCGATGGAGGTGATATTCTCTGAAATATTGCCTGTGCCATGCGCAACACAGGAAAGGCAGGGGGAGATTAGAGAGCTGAATGCATGGCTAAAGACCTGGTGTAGGAAGGAGGGATTTGGGTTTCTAGAGCACTGGGATGACTTTTCATTGGGGTGCAACCTATATGCTAAAGATGGTTTGCACTTGAATGGAAGGGGGTCTGCTGTGCTGGGGGAGAGGTTTAGGGGAATGCTGGAGGAGTATTTAAACTAGACTTGAGGGGGGAGGGTGAACGTGAATTACATCGGGCACACAGGTCAGTTAGGGGTCAGACATTAATGGAGAGTGGAATGGGGATAGATGGAGGTGGGGTTATGGCAGGTGACAAGAAAGTTCCCATGTTGCAAACAGCCATTGGAAATTATAGTGCCATTTGCACTACTAAAAATTATATGAATCATATGAAAAACGCCAGCGAAAAATGTAACAATACATTTAAGTGTTTGTTCACCAATGCCAGAAGCCTTCCAAGCAAAACAGGTGAGTTGGAAGCTCTGGTGCATGAGGAGAGCTATGATGTAATCGGTATTGCTGAAACTTGGCTTCAATCCTCACATGACTGGGCTATTAATATTCCTGGCTATGCTCTCTTTCGGAAAGACAGGGTAAAAAGGAAAGGTGGAGGGGTCTGTCTCTATGTGAGAAGTGACCTCAAAGCAAGCGTGAAAGAGGACCTGGTTGATGGAGAGTGTGATGAAGTTGAAGCATTATGGGTGGAACTGCATACAGATGTGCGTAGTTCAAAGCTAATCATTGGAGTTTGTTATAGACCACCCAATGTTAATGAGGAGGTGGAGACTCAGCTCCTTGCACAGATGGAAAGGGCTGCAAGGGCAGGGACGGTGATAATAATGGGGGATTTTAACTACCCAGAAATTGACTGGAATAATGGAATTTCTGGGACAGTTAAAGGACAAAAATTTAAAAACCTATTGCAGGACAATTTTATGGTCCAGTTTATTGAGGCCCCAACTAGGAATGATGCTCTGTTGGACCTGGTAATCTCAAACCATGCAGAGCTCATTACTAATGTTCAGATAAAGGAACACCTGGGTAGCAGTGATCATAACATGATTTCGTTTAATGTAAACTATAAGCAAGAAATACATACAGGAAAGATAAAAACACTTAATTTCAAGAGAGCAAATTTTCAAAGCATGAGGACTGCTCTCCAGGGCTTGGACTGGGAGGGAATATTGGCACCGATGAACACAGAACAGAAATGGGAATTCTTCAAAAAGACTCTTTGGAACCTCACTGCAAAGTATATTCCCATGGGCAATAAGTTTAAAAGGCTACAGATAAAACCTATGTGGCTCACGGTTAAAGTTAAAAAAGCTATAAACAATAAGAAAATAGCTTTTAAAAAATATAAAAATGAAGGAACACTAGTGTCGTTTAAATGTTACAAAGAATATAATAGAATATGTAAAAAGGAAATCAAGGATGCAAAAATTCAAAATGAACGACAGATTGCAAAAGATAGTAGGACAAACCCCAAAAAATTCTTTAAATATATTAATAGTAAAAAGGTCAAGTCTGAGCATGTAGGCCCTTTACAAAATAATCTAGAGTGGGTGACTGAGGACATAGAGAAGGCAAATTTATTAAATGCTTTCTTCAGCTCTGTGTATACAATGGAGAATGGGGGAGCTCATGTCGATATAGGGGGTGGGAGTGACACAGCCCCAAATCCACAATGGCTCAAAAGTGATATGGTCCAGAAATATTTAGACAGAATAAAGGTGGATAAAGCACCTGGACCAGATGGCATCCACCCACGGATCCTAAAAGAATTGAGCTCTGAAATTTCAAAGCCACTGTATCTAATATTTAGGGACTCATTAATGACAGGAATAGTACCACTGGATTGGCATAAAGCCAATGTGGTGCCCATATTTAAAAAGGGAACAAAGTCTTTACCTAGTAACTATAGACCTGTTAGTTTAACTTCTATAGTTGGAAAGATACTGGAACGTTTAATAAAAGACCACATGGATGAGTTCTTGCTGGAAACAAACTATTTAAGCAGCAGACAGCATGGATTCATGAAGGACAGAAGTTGTCAGACAAACCTGATTTCCTTTTATGAAGAGGTAAGTAAAACCCTGGACAGAGGCGTGGCAGTGGACGTGGTATACTTGGATTTTGCAAAAGCGTTCGATACAGTTCCCCACACACGGCTCATGTGTAAGGTAAGGTCTACGGGATTAGATATATCAGTTTGTAAATGGATAGAAAACTGGCTGAAAGACAGAATTCAGAGAGTTGTGGTTAATGATTCTTACTCTGAATGGTCCAAGGTTATCAGCGGTGTACCCCAAGGTTCAGTGTTGGGTCCCTTACTTTTCAATATATTTATAAATGATATTGGGTCTGAGATCAAAAGTAACATTTCTGTTTTTGCAGATGACACCAAGCTATGCAGTGGAATAATGTCCTTACAGGATGTCTCCAATTTACAAGCCGACCTCAATGCTCTGTCTAATTGGGCGACTAAGTGGCAGATGAGGTTTAATGTTGATAAATGTAAAGTTATGCACTTGGGGGCTAAGAATATTCATGCATCATACATGCTAGGGGGAGTACAACTGGGGGGATCTGTAGTGGAGAAGGATCTGGGTGTTTTAGTTGATCATAAGCTCAATAATGGCATGCAATGCCAAGCTGCGGTTTCCAAAGCGAGCAAAGTCCTTTCTTGTATTAAGAGAGGTATGGACTCCAGAGATAGAGATATCATTTTGCCCCTGTACAAATCATTAGTAAGACCTCATCTGGAATATGCAGTCCAGTTTTGGGCACCAGTTCTCAAAAAGGATATCGGAGAACTGGAGAAAGTGCAGAGAAGGGCAACTAAACTGATAAGAGGCATGGAGGAGCTCAGCTATGAGGAAAGATTAGAGGAACTGAATTTATTCACTCTTGAGAAGAGGAGAATAAGGGGGGATATGATCAACATGTACAAATACATAAGAGGTCCATATAGTGAACTTGGTGTTGAGTTATTCACTTTAAGGTCAACACTGAGGACAAGGGGGCACTCTTTACGTCTGGAGGAAAAGAGATTTCACCTCCAAATACGGAAAGGTTTCTTCACAGTAAGAGCTGTGAAAATGTGGAACAGACTCCCTCCAGAGGTGGTTCTGGCCAGCTCAGTAGATTGCTTTAAGAGAGGCCTGGATTCCTTCCTAAATGCACATAATATAACGGAGTACTACGTTTTGTAGGTAAAGTTGATCCGGGGTAAATCCGATTGCCTTTCGGGGGATCAGGAAGGAATTTTTTCCCCTCCGGTAGCAAATTGGATCATCGCTCTGCTGGGGTTTTTTGCCTTCCTCTGGATCAACTGTGGGTATGGAGTTGGGTGTATGGGAGGATGTACTGTGTTTTACTTTGTTTTATTTTTATTTTTTTTTATGGTTGAACTGGATGGACTTGTGTCTTTTTTCAACCTGACTAACTATGTAACTATGTAACTATGTAACATCTCCGCTCGTGTGTATGGGCTAGCGGACAGATTTCTCCACCCGACAGATTTCAAAGCATGCTTTGAAATCTATCCGGTGGGAATCTGTCCGCCCGACATGTCTGCTGGTTAGTACACTTACCAGCAGACATGTCGTCCCCCACCGCCGCCGCGCCGCCGCCGAATGGATTCGGCGCATGCGCGGAAGTGTTTAACTTCCTGGTGCGGTGACGTGGCAGTGACGTGGCGGCGTCAACGTCACCGCCGCGTCACCGCCGCGTCACCGCCACGTCACCGCACCGTCCGGCGGCGGGGAATTTGATCCGATGGTGTGTACACGCCATCGGATCAAACTCCCGATCGGACATATCCGATGGAAATGGTCCGCGGACCGTTTTCATCGGATATGTCCGATCGTGTGTACGAGGCCTTAGTGTTAACTTTGTCATTAGTACCCGACAGTATTATGACTGGTCCGTGATGTGCCGAACCCGAGCACCCGGTAAACAACATACAGATTGTCCCCTCTGTTCTTAATAATTGAGTGTATATGAAATCTGTACGAGTCATTTGTAACTGTTCAAGAAAAAAAAATGATGGCTAATAAAAAAAAATCTTTCTTTCTACAGGCAGTTCTTCGTCCTTCATGGGTCATTAAGAACAATCCAATGCCCAGCGGCAGCTGCAAGAGCATATAGGATTTTTAGGTGTGTAAAAGAGATATAAAAAAATACTGATTCTAGTATAATATTCTTGAATGTAAGGCCATCTTAAAGATATTAGGTACAGGTTTGGGCACCACATCGTAAACATGTAAATAAAGAGGAACTTTACAATGGAAGTTTAGAAACAATGGAAATACTGGCTTTGTTCTGCTTGGAAGAGATGTCAAGGAGTTGACACATAACATACTCATTTAATTGGATATTGATGTTTTTAGGTAATCATCAGAGATTGTTGATCCAGAAGATATCCAATTGCCTCCTGGATCTGGAGGGATTTGTTTTTCCCAAAGGAGCAAATTGGATCAAAGGGATTTTTGCCTTCCTCTTCTAGATCAACTGTGGGTATAGAATTCTGTATATGGAGGTTTTCTATTTATTTTTTCCTGTCTTTTGAACTAAATGGACTTTTTTTTTTCAACCTAACTATGTAAATTATAACTATGTAAAGTAGCTCTAGGACAGGGGTGTCAAACTCAATTTCATCATGGGCCGCATCAGCATTATGATTGCCTTCAAAAGGGCCGGTTGTATCGGTAAGATTAGATGTCCAGCGCATTCCCTCCCCTTACATTAGATGTCAAGCCCCACCATCAGAAGTTGAGTCCCCCACTCTCCCTTTCATCACAGTGCACCCCCTTTCCTTATGCTGCTGCTGGGAAGAAGCTGGATGCATTGCTTGAAAGTAGAAAGTAAGGGTCTGGAGGAGGACCAGAGGAGGGCTGGAGATCTCCTGCAGCTGCAGGAGAGGTGCGAGGGCCACATGAAATGGCCTGGAGGGCTGGATTCGGCCCACGGGCCTTGTGTTTGACACCTGTGCTCTGGGACAATATAAAACTTCACTTCTTAAAGAGGAAGTAAACCCCGGCTGATTTTTCTTTTTCAATTTTAACATTCAGTAGCTCATTAATTAGGGATAATCGATTGAAATCAGCCCTAAACTAGGACTGTAAAGACCTTATTTAGGGTGTTTGTCTTCTCTTCATTTCCGGGTATTGGCCGCGCCATTGTTAGTGCTGTTTGCTGAATCTGTTCCGTACGTCACTTCCGCCCTTACTCTGCGCCGTAATCAAGCCTTGATCTGTGTGACGTCTATTTCAGGGACAAGGAGGGAGTAACTGGAAGAAGAGAATCAGTGCAGCATCGCGAGACTTCTCCTCTGTGCCGTTCAGAGGGGAAGCTTGTTCACAGTAATTTTCCCGACATGCAGAGAATACAGAAACAGCACACTTTAGGTGTCGTTAATGAAAGATCATACTGCGCAATCGCGCATGACATCATCTACGAGTAAAAGACGATTTTCATTGAAAATACAGCAGTAAGTAAACTTTTACAGGCAGCGGCTATGAATGGCGCGGCTATGTCGCGTCACGCCTTCCGAAAATAGCCGATTTAGGACTCGGCTCTTCCTGGCGCTATACGGCGCCTGCTCACAGACCTAGGAGCTGACTGCGCAGGTGCCGTATATAGCCGAGTCCCATGGCGCGTCACGCCCTCCAAAAAAAGCCAAAATAGGACTCGGCTATAGCCGCACCATTCACCCACGGTAGGGAGAAAATAAAATGATTAAACAGTAAGTAGAGCGATAAAAAAAAAAAAAAAACAGCATACTGGCGCTGACGCCAGTATGCTGGATGGGATGGGACAGAGTAGATTTAGGGTGAACCACCGCTTTAAGTTATGAAAATTCTCGTATGACAGAAAAAAAAAAAAAATCGGAAGTTATGTCACATGTTGTAATGTATTTGTAGTGTATTTTCAGACCACAACTATACTGACTCATGGTATCATACGAGGAAAATGTACGTGCTTGTCCGATCTAATAATATCGGATGAACTGTCATGATAGGCTCTCGAAAGCTCTGTACTAACGATCTGGTTATTGTACAATTCTTCCTCGGGTGACAGTTTTCGTACGATATTCGGATCGTGTGTACGAGCCATAAGTTGTTTACAACCACTTTTATTGTGCATGTGTTTTGAGTGAAAATCATCTCATCTACAATGCTAAATCTTTCATAAACCAGTGCGAAACTGTCTAATTTGTGTTGAATTTTTGAAGTAATTGGCTGATAAATGTCTCTTCATGTGTTGCCTAAACTACTCCCTTTGGATCGTAAAACTTCTGACTTTTGGTATGACCTATCCATTACCCCAACAGGGGACCAAGAGGAAGTGAAGAATTGTTTCCTTATATTTACACTTTCTTGACTGAAAGTGTGTTTGAACAATCTTAGAGCTGCTTTCATAGGGATAGAGAACAGCTGGTTCCCATCACTACAGATAAGAAAGCATAAAATGTATTCCGACTATGATTCCTGTTTGCCATCTTGGTAATACCCATCTTCCACCTTTTCCTATTGAGGGCTTTTATAGGGTTTTCATATCAAAGCAGAAAACAAAATACTTGGAGGAGAAAAAAGTGTTGTAATATTAAAGGGGAAGTCCAACCTAAGAGTAAAATCTCTAAATCTACAGGCACCCATGATCTTAAGCCGCGTACACACGACCATTTTTAATGTCCTAGAACAGTGGTCTCCAAACTGTGGCCCTGGGGCCAGATATGGCCCTTTGCTTGACTTAATCCGGCCCTTGGGGCATTCTTCCGTCCATCTGCAATGGGGCATAATTCTTGTTTCTGACACCAATGGGGCACTATTCCACTGACGCCATCAATTCATTCCATTGACACCAATGATGGGGCACAGTTATTTCCTTTGACACCAACGATGAGGCACTAGTCCTCCCACTGACACCAAAGATAGGGTATTGTTTACTCCCACTGGACACCTGGACATTTTCTACTCCCAATGGCCCTAGTCAGGTCCCCCTAAAGCCTGAAGGACCATAAATTGGCCCTTTGTTTAGAAAGTTTGGAGACCCCTGTCCTAGAAAAAACAACCTTTTTCTCTACGCGATTCCTGTCAAGCCCGCTTTGCAGACACACGATCGTGAAAAAAAAAAATGCCTGAGCAAAGTGCGGTGACGTACAACACGTACGACGGCACTAAAAAAAGGAAGTTCCATTTAGATGGCTCCGCCCTTTGGGCTGCTTTTGCTGATTTCATGTTAGGAAAGGTTTATTGAGAGACGATTCGCACTTGTCAGTCTTCGTCCTTCTCAGTCTGTTACAGCGTGATGAATGTGCTATCTCCATTACAAACGCTAGTTTTACCAGAATAAGCGCTTCCATCTCATAACTTGCTTCTGAGCATGCACGTTTTTTTTCTGTCGCTAAAGCCTACACACGACTGCTTTTTCACGACGTGAAAAACGACAACGTAAAAATTAAAGCATGTTCTAAACTTTTAACGCCCGTTTTTTCACGTCAAGAAAAATGCCCTGGAGCCCACACACGATCGTTTATAAAGACCATTTTAAAAAATAGCATTTTTCACGTCATGGAAAACGGTCGTGTGTACGCGGCATAAGACTAACCTATCTAGCCCTGTAAAGAAGATATCGCTATACATAGCTTTTTTGGAAGCCGCTCCGGTCTGGTCTCCAGCGGTGAAAGCTCTGCAGAGGAGACCGCTGACAATGGGTGGGAAGTGACATCACCCATAGAGTTACTATAGGGCTTCTTTTGCACCCGCACCCACAGAGAAGCCGCTGCTGACAGCTCAGCATGGGACCGGCCCGGAGGGGCTTCAAAGAGCTTTCACACTGGAGCGATGTGCTTGCAGGATGTCCAAAAAAGTCCTGCAAGCAGCTTCTTTGAGGCACTTTAGGAGCGGTCTATACACTGCCAAGTTCCGGGTCAAGGGGACCTATGACCTGCCGCTACCAGGTCCCCAATTACCGTTTAACATGAGAGTCTATGGAAGGGGTGCCCGGCTTTGAAAAATCAGTGCTCCCTGGCCCTAGGTTCCCCGGACAACAAACTTTGCTCACTTGTAGAGGAAGAGTGGGGCTACATGTGTGCCATGTTTGGGCAAATTTCGGCCCGTACCGGATCCCCAAAGTCCGGGAGATCAGGCGCAAAAAAGGTGACTCAAGTATAAGCCGAGGGGGGGCATTTTCTGCACAAAAAAATGTGCTGAAAAACTCAGCTTATACTTGAGTATATACGGTATGTTTTTTGCCCCCAAATGCATTTCTTTACATTTCTCCACATTAAACCTAATTTGCCATTTGCCTGCCCACTCCTTTATCTTATTCAGGTCATTCTGCTAAATTTCCATGTCCTGATGCGAGTCTATTACTCTGCAGATCTTTCTGTATTTCTATGGTTTGACATATGAGGGCTGTACTGAAAGTTATTCCACAGTTGGCATAACATTTTTGTTAACTTAGTAAAAATGGATTCCAAGCAGAAGCAACATGCCTTTATTGAGTTAGGGCCCTTTCTCACGTCCGCTCCGCCTGTCCGTTCATTACAAGTCCGTTAACGAACCCCTATGGGAGCGGATCCGTTAGCGGATGATGCATCCGCTAACGTCCGCTAGATCCGCATCCGTTTTTGCGGACAGAAGAATGCCCTATTTTTCTTCCGTCCGCCCAAACGGATCGGATGAAGACGGACAGACAGTCCGTTTCCATCCGACTCCCCATAGGGGAGAGCGGAGGAGAGACAGGGCGGTCCCTGCACAGTGTGCGGGGACCGCCCCGTCCGCCGACAGCTGAGCAGAGACCCCCCCGCTGAGCTGATGGACACACGGAGCGGACCGAAAAACGGTCCGCTCCGTGTGAAAGGACCCTTATTGAGGAAGGAGCGATGCAGGTTGTCTGACATCCAAAGAAGGCTTTGAATGTCAAAAATGACACAATTGGCAAAAGTTTCCAATGATATGACACTTCGTTTGTCAATGGTGTTATCTCTGAAAACATTCTGTAGCCTTCTGTGGATTTTGGACAACCTGCACCAAGCTCCATCAAGAACTCAATGATGGCTTATTGCTTCTGTTTGGAATCCATTAAATAATGATGAAAAAACTTGCAATTAAAAAAGGAGAAGAGGAGTTACTATAAAAAAAGGAAGCGCTACGCCACTAACATGTAAAATTTAAATGACCTATGTAAGTTAATAAAAAAAGTTATGCCCACTTTTGTATTGCTTTCGGTGCAGCCCTCGTACACACATGGATGTCTGTATATTAGATATGTGTGTTTCCGTTCGTAACAAATGTATTTTCGTACGAATTTGTTCATTTTCGTACCCGCGGAATAATGTGTACATACAAAAAAATTAAAGCACCAAAATACGAAAGCGACGGAATTACGAATGAGCCGCATAACGAACTAGCGCAAATACGAATGAACGATACAACAATCTTACGAAAATACGACAAAACGGAAACGGCAAAAGAACGAAAATGACATCTACAGTGCAGAAAATAAGTATTTGAACACCCTGCTATTTTGCAAGTTCTCCCACTTGGAAATCATGGAGGGGTCTGAAATTGTTATCGTAGGTGCATGTCCACTGTGAGAGACATAATCAAAAAAAAAATTCCAGAAATCACAATTTATGAATTTTTAACTATTTATTTGTATGATACAGCTGCAAAGAAGTATTTGAACACCTGTCTATCAGCTAGAATTCTGACCCTCAAATACCTGTTAGTCTGCCTTTAAAATGTCCACCTCCACTCCATTTATTATCCTAAATTAGATGCACCTGTTTGAGGTCATTCGCTGCATAAAGACACCTGTCCACCCCATACAATCAGTAAGAATCCAACTACTAACATGGCCAAGACCAAAGAGCTGTCCAAAGACACTAGAGACAAAATTGTACACCTCCACAAGGCTGGAAAGGGCTACGGGGAAATTGCCAAGCAGCTTGGTGAAAAAAGGTCCACTGTTGGAGCAATCATTAGAAAATGGAAGAAGCTAAACATGACTGTCAATCTCCCACGGACTGGGGCTCCATGCAAAATCTCACCTCGTGGGGTCTCAATGATCCTAAGAAAGGTGAGAAATCAGCCTAGGACTACACGGGAGGAGCTGGTCAATGACCTGAAAAGAGCTGGGACCACCGTTTCCAAGGTTACTGTTGGTAATACACTAAGACGTCATGGTTTGAAATCATGCATGGCACGGAAGGTTCCCCTGCTTAAACCAGCACATGTCAAGGCCCGTCTTAAGTTTGCCAATGACCATTTGGATGATCCAGAGGAGTCATGGGAGAAAGTCATGTGGTCAGATGAGACCAAAATAGAACTTTTTGGTCATAATTCCACTAACCGTGTTTGGAGGAAGAAAAATGATGAGTACCATCCCAAGAACACCATCCCTACTGTGAAGCATGGGGGTGGTAGCATCATGCTTTGGGGGTGTTTTTCTGCACATGGGACAGGGCGACTGCACTGTATTAAGGAGAGGATGACCGGGGCCATGTATTGCAAGATTTTGGGCAACAACCTCCTTCCCTCAGTGAGGTGCCGTACACACGGCAGAGAACCTCGACGGGCAGAACACATCGTTCCGCCCGTCGAGGTTCTCTCCCGGCCGTCGAATTCGGCGACCCGCCCGTCGGGAATGGCAACCAGCCATTCTTCCAGGCGGGCCGTCGAGGAAATAGAGAGCGTGCTCTCTATTTCGGCTCGACGGGCTTCCCGACGGGAAGCTCGCCGAGACTGTACACACGGCCGAGGTCCTCGCTGGAATGTGCATTCCAGCGAGGTTCTCGCTGATTTTCAGCGAGAACCTCGGCCGTGTGTACGGGGCCTCAGAGCTTTGAAGATGGGCCGAGGCTGGGTCTTCCAACATGACAATGACCCGAAGCACACAGCCAGGATAACCAAGGAGTGGCTCTGTAAGAAGCATATCAAGGTTCTGGCGTGGCTTAGCCAGTCTCCAGACCTAAACCCAATAGAGAATCTTTGGAGGGAGCTCAAACTCTGTGTTTCTCAGCGACAGCCCAGAAACCTGACTGATCTAGAGAAGATCTGTGTGGAGGAGTGGGCCAAAATCCCTCCTCCAGTGTGTGCAAACCTGGTGAAAAACTACAAGACACGTTTAACCTCTGTAATTGCAAACAAAGGCTACTGTACCAAATATTAACATTGATTTTCTCAGGCGTTCAAATACTTATTTGCAGCTGTATCATACAAATAAATAGTTAAAAAAATCATACATTGTGATTTCTGGAATTTTTTTTTTTGATTATGTCTCTCACAGTGGACATGCACCTACGATTAGTGTTGCTCACGAATATTCGCATTGCGAATATTCGCTACGAATATTGCATATTCGAGTATTCGCGAATAACGCGAATATCGCGGCGAATATTCGCTATTTCGAATATTCATATTTTTTCAATTTTTTTTTAGAACAGATCACATCCTAGAGATCCCCATCGACGTCTAAAAGCATTGCTGGTATGATTAGAGACCTTGGGCCGAGTAGCTGCAGCGCTCATTTTATATTCCCGAAAAATCGCAATGCGATTATTCGGCAATAGTGATATCGCGCGATTATTTTGTATTGTAATATATCACGAATATTCTGAGCCAATCAGAGTGCTCCATTCCGCATTTCTCGAAATTTCGCAATTATTTTATATTGTAATATATCACGAATATTCTGAGCCAATCAGAGTGCTCCTTCCGCATTTCTCGAATATTCGCAATTATTTTATATTGTAATATATCACGAATATTCTGAGCCAATCAGAGTGCTCCTTCCGCATTTGCCGAATATTCGCAATTATTGTGTATTGTAATATATCACGAATATTCTGAGCCAATCAGAGTGCTCCATTCCGCATTTCTCGAATATTCGCAATTATTGTGTATTGTAATATATCATGAATATTCTGAGCCAATCAGAGTGCTCCATTCCGCATTTCTCGAATATTCGCAATTATTGTGTATTGTAATATATCACGAATATTCTGAGCCAATCAGAGTGCTCCATTCCGCATTTCTCGAATATTCGCATTCGCAATCGCAATTCGCAATTCGCATTTGCATTCGCGATAGCGAAAATTCGCAATGATTTCATTTCCAAAATATATCACGAATATTCGTATTTAGCGAATATATCTCGAATATTCGACTATATATTCGTGATATATCGCGAAATCGAATATGGCATATTCTGCTCAACACTACCTCCATGATTTCCAAGTGGGAGAACTTGCAAAATAGCAGGGTGTTCAAATACTTATTTTCTGCACTGTATAACGAATGATTTGCATTCTGTATTTTAAATCCTTTTTCTGTTCGTATTTTCAGTCGTATGTTCATATTTTCATATGTGTGTTTTGTAAATCCGTTTTTTTGGTCTGTTTGTAAATTTGTGTACTTGTATCGTTTTTTTTGAATGGGCAGTGAGTGAGTGTAGTTAGTGAATCAGCTTCTCTTTTGTGCCGAGTACACTAAAGCCAAAAAAACTTTTCTGTGGATTTTCGTCTGAAGGGAGATCAGTTGGCCAGACTTTTGAACCCAAAAATGGTTTTCTGATGGAGCTTACAAACGAACGGATTTTTTGAAAACGAACGGAAAACGTTTGTTTTCATGTTTGTTGGCAAAAAAGTCTGACCAAGTGTACGGGGCTTAACAATAGTTAATATGGATGAGCCGCGTGTTGAAAGTGCCGAAAATTCACGAAAATTATTGTCTAACAAGAAACGACAATAAATTAAACAGAATAACGAATCATCCCGCATGTACGAAAATAAAACGGTAACCAAAATACGAAACGATCGGAATACGAAAAAATCGCGTCGTACGAAATACGAACAGGAAAACGGGCGTCTTACGAAATTACGAATCGGTACGAACCAACAGAACAATACAAAACGGAACGAAATAATACAAATTTTTTTGCTGTGCACATGTCTACTGTATATGGCTTATTGTCATTATCTGGATGGACCCCTCTTTCGTTTTTGCTTTGTTGTTGAAAAAAGAAACCCCTTTAAAAAGGACAGTACAGTAGTGTGTCCTCATATGTCGCCAAAAATGTACTAATATCCATATACTGTTGAGCATAAAATCCATTATCCACCATGTAGCATTTACAAAGAAGCAGTAAAATAGGATTATTAAATGGAATTTTCAAAAAGGTCACATGCAGATGAACTTTGTTGTATTTTCATAGCACAACGGTCATCCCTGGCTGGATAGCTAATTGTGACCTTCAAAAGTTTGTGCATTAGGGACAGATTATTATTATTAAAAGGTTTTTTTTTTTTCTGTTCAGACAAATGGCCAGGAGCCAACGTGGCAATGTAATCTACTCTTTAACCACTTCAGCCCCGGAAAAATTTACCCCCTTCCTTACCAGAGCACTTTTTGCAATTCGGCACTGCGTCGCTTTAACTGACAATTGCGCAGTTAACACTCCAAATAGAGTTTTCTTTTGGTGGTATTTGATCACCACTTCGGTTTTTATTTTTTGCGCTATAAACAAAAATAGAGCCAGAATTTTGAAAAAAATTCTATATTTTTAACTTTTTGCTATAATAAATATCCCCCAAAATATATATATATATATAAATATTTTTTTCTCAGTTTAGGCCGATACGTATTCTTCTATATATTTTTGGTAAAAAAAAAAAAAATTGCAATAAGCGTATATTGATTGGTTTGCACTAGGGTTGTACCGGTATCGATACTGAGCATTTGCGCGAGTACTTGTACTCGCGCAAATGGTCCCGATGCCAGACCCGATATATATATTTTTTTTTTAGAGAGAGAGCGGGCGGGTGAGGGGGAGGAGAGTGGAGAAGAGCAGGCCTCAGAGAGAAAGCCAAGCCCTCCCCCCGCCGCCGCTGTCTAGTTGATCAGCGCGGGGAACAATACAGCTTTCATTTGAATAGCTGTGTGTTCCCCCGCCGCGCCGCGTCATATACAGCCCCTCCCCCTTGTCCGGCACTTTAATAGACAGATTACCCGTCCCAGGATTGGATGGGTGATCTGTCTATCAAAGTGCCGGACAAGGGGGAGGGGCTGTATATGACGCAGCGTGGCAGGGGAACACACAGCTATTCAAATGAAAGCTGTATTGTTCCCCGCGCTGATCAACTAGACAGCAGCGGGGGGGGGGGGGGGTGGGGTAAAGGGTTTTGGCTTGGCTTTCTCTTTGGGGACATGGCTGCATCTGTGGGGGACATGGCTGCTCTGTGGGGGACATGGCTGCATTTGTGGGGACACATGGCTGTATTTGGGGACACATTTTAAAAAAAAGTATCGGTATTCGGTATCGGCGAGTACATGAAAAAAGTATCGGTACTTGTACTCGGTCCTAAAAAAGTGGTATCGGGACAACCCTAGTTTTCACAAAGGTTATAGCGTCTACAAAATAGGTGATTGTTTTATTGTATTTTTATTTATTTTTTACTAGTAATGGCGGCGATTTCCATTTTTTTATTGCGACGAACATATCGGACACTTTACACATTTTTGGGACCATTAACATTTATACAGCGATTAGTGCTCCTCACTTTTTTAGGATGCACCATTTGCAAGAAAATATAGTTCCATACATGTTTTAGCATGTAACGGGCAGGCAAATTTTATCCCTCCAGTTGTTGCAAGAAATACAAATCCCATCATTCCTCTGGCTCTGGAAGTCATGCTTGTGGCTGTCAGCTTTGCAATGTCTCATGGGACATGTAGTTTCATAGAGGGCCAAAGTTTGCCTATCCTTAAAGGGGTAGTAAAAGTACAATTTTTTTTCCCTAAATAGCTTCCTTTACCTCAGTGCAGTCCTCCTTTACTTACCTCATCCTTCCATTTTGCTTTTAAATGTCCTTATTTCTTCTGAGAAATCCTCACTTCCTGTTCTTCTGTCTGTAACTACACACAGTAATGCAAGTCTTTCTCCCTGGTGTGGAGTGTCATGCTCGCCCCCTCCCTTGGACTACGGGAGAGTCAGGATGCTCTTTACGTTGCAGATAGAGAAAGGAGCTGTGTGTTAGTGGGTGTCTTGACTCTCCTTTAGTCAAAGGGGGGACGAGCACGATATTCCACACCAGAAAGAAAGCCTTGCATTACTGTGTGGAGTTACAGACAGAAGAACAGGAAGTGAGGATTTCTCTCAAGTGTAGCAACCCCTTACTGTCAGTAATAGACGCTATTCAAATTTAGTGGGGGGAATGAGAGAGTTATGTTGCTCTCATTCTTTGATTTTTTAAAATTTAGCTGTCGCCAAATCTGGATTGCTCTGTGGGTCAGTCTGTGCTCCGGGGATGCGGTTTCATCTCTGGGCAGCAGATGGCGCCAGAGGGGTTTCAGAACAGAGCCACCTTTGCTTAGCAGCCAATCAGAGGAGTGTTCCCCTCGCTGGGCATGCTGGGAGAGGGTATATCTGAGGCAAGCACCTTTTTGTCTGGGTCTTCTACCCGGGTACCCTACCCGCAGCGGGTTACACAGGTGCGGCACCCACCTTCAGGGTGCACACACACCACAAGGCCGCAACTATGGCCTACCTGGGTGCTGTTCGGTGGGGGATCGGTCTGAGGAGAACCCGGAGGCAGGTGATCCAACAGGGCTTGAACGAACCATCGGGGATCTGGTTGCCAGAAACTGACAGATCACATTCAGACTGTCAGCTGGTGACCTTTACTAAAAGACATACTGGGAAGATTTGATCTACAGTTCTACTCTACAAATATTGGGCCTGTGGCAGAGGTTTCCATCTTAAAACCTAATCCAATTAGAACCAAGTCGGTGGCAGAGACTTGTTCCTTCCCAGAAGCTCTAAGTGACACTCTAGCTGCCACGCTCGTGAGAGGGGTCTGTCCAGGGGCACTTCACCCGCTCTGGCTAGAGTGGCGACGTGATAGATACAACTGTTGAAGGCAGGACTGCCTTCCTTATCCAAAGCCTGATGCTGCGAGGTTCATATTTCTTTCATCAACCTATCCTGTCTAACGCAAGTTGATGTTGGTCGTGTTTGACCAGGAATAAAGCATTGGAAAATTCAACCATCAGCCTGGACATTCAGTCACTGCTCTGCTCACTACCTTCACCCCTAGACACCACACAGAGGTAACTTAAATATGCCGATCCCAAATCTAATCAGCGGCTCCTGAATGGGGTAGCGCTACAGAAGAAATAAGGACATTGAGCCCAGTTTCACACTGGGCTGCGGAGGTGAAGCCGTGCGAGTTCAGCTGAACTTGCGCGATTTCACACCCACTGGCAGTCCCGATTTCGGCTGCGATTTCAGAGACATCTGTGCAGGTTTCTGAAATCGCAAAAAGTAGTACAGGAACTACTTTTTGAAATTGGTGCAACGCCGCAGATGCGGTGTCGCACTGATTAGGACGGTGCCATTGCCGACAAATGCTGCCGATTTGAAATGCGATTTGACATGTCAAATCGCATCTCAAATCGTACCAAATCGTACCCAGTGTGAACCAGACCTTAAAAGCAAAATGGAAGGATGAGGTAAGTGAAGGAGGACTGCACTAAGGTAAAGGAAGCTATTTAGGGAAAAAAAATTACCTTTACAACCCCTTTATTGTAGAGGTTCCTTTGCTTGCCAAAATACAAAGCTACAAATACAAGATATTTTACTAAATACATAACTGGGTTTATTGGTTGTATCCGACTACACTTCTGCTTTAACTCACAGTGATGCATTAAAATGCTTCATGTCCTATTATTTTTTTCTTCTAACAGCTAGACTGTTAAATATAGATTTGAGCTATCCACGCATCAATAAATCGGATTCTTACTTAAAAATGCATGTATTTTTACTGTAAACCAACAGAAAAGTATGAATTGGAACATCACATATAACACAGCAGTTGCACCATGACCAATGGCACTTCATATGAAGACAAGGAGGGTGTTTAACCACTTAAGACCCGGACCAAAATGCAGGTAGAGGACCTTGCCCCTTTTTGCGATTCGGCACTGCGTCGTTTTAACTGACAATTGCGCGGTCGTGCGACGTGGCTCCCAAACAAAATTGGCGTCCTTTTTTCCCCACAAATAGAGCTTTCTTTTGGTGGTATTTGATCACCTCTGCGGTTTTTATTTTTTGCGCTATAAACAAGAATAGAGCGCCAATTTTAAAAAAAAATCAATATTTTTTACTTTTTGCTATAATAAATATCCCCCAAAAATATATAAAAAAACATTTTTTTTCCTCAGTTTAGGCCGATACGTATTCTTCTACGTATTTTTGGTAAAAAAAATCGCAATAAGTTTTTATCGGTTGGTTTTCGCAAAATTTATAGCGTTTACAAAATAAGGGATAGTTTTATTGCATTTTTATTAATTTTTTTTTTTTTACTACTAATAGCGGCGATCAGCGATTTTTTTCGTGACTGCGACAATATGGCGGACACTTCGGACAATTTTGACACATTTTTGAGACAATTGTCATTTTCACAGCAAAAAATGCATTTAACCACTTAAGGACCGCCGCATGTACATTTACGTCGGCAGAATGGCACCGACAGGCACATCAACGTATATATACGTTGGTGCCTTGGGGGGGATTGGGGGTCCGCGCGGCTGCAGGAGCGATCCGACAAGTGGGGGCGGCTATCCGTTTTCATCCGCCCCCTCCGGATCGCTCCCAGCCAATGCGCGCGCCCGCCTGACCTGTCACTTCCTCCTCCTGTGTAAACACAGGAAGGAGGAAGCGACGTGATCTCTCCCTCGGCGTTTGTTTCAAGCGCCGCTGAGGAGAGATCACTACAGAACAAGTAAGTCCTGCACCAAACAGCACACTGACACACAGACACAAACACATTTAACCCCCGCGATCGCCCCCCCCCCTCCCCCCTGTCACAGTGTCACTGAATGCAGTAATCATACATGTATGATTACTGTATTTAGTGTCAGTGTGACAGACAGTGTGACAGTCAGTCAGTGTTAGTGTCAGGGTAGCCCCCCCCCACCCCCCCAATAAAGTTTTAACCCCTTGATCACTGCCCTAGTTAACCCTTTCACTCCCTATTGCCAGCGTCACTAAGCGATCATTTTTCTGATCGCTGTATTAGTGTCGCTGTTCCCGCTAGGTAGCTAATTTTTTTTTAATGCGATTTTTTTTTTACTAAAGACATGTGGCTAAATAAATTTTGGCCTAAATGTTTGACTAAAATTTAGTTTATTGTTTTTTATTATAACAAAAAGTAAAAAATATTGATTTTTTTTCAAAAATTACGCTCTATTTTTGTATATAGCGCAAAAAATAAAAATCGCAGAGGCGATCAAATACCACCAAAAGAAAGCTCTATTTGTGGGAAAAAAAGGACGCAAATTTTGTTTGGGAGCCACGTCGCACGACCGCGCAATTGTCTGTTAAAGCGACGCAGTGCCGAATCGCAAAAACCCCTTGGGTCATTTGCCAGCGTATTGGTCCGGGTCTTAAGTGGTTAAATTGCATTGTTTACTGTGGAAATGACAGTTGCAGTTTGGGAGTTAACCACAGGTGGTGCTGTGACTTTCGCTGTGACTGTGTGTGTTTTTACAACTGTAGGGGGGTGTGGCTGTAGGTGTGACGTCATCGATCGCGTCCCCCTATTACAGGGATGACGCGATCGATGCTGCAGCCACAGAGAAGCACGGGGAAGCCGTGTTTACACACGGCTCTCCCCGTTCTTCAGCTCCAGGGACGGATCGCCGCACTGCAGCGGCGATCGGGTCCGCAAATCCATAGAGCTGGTTCTCAATTTTTCCAACGACAAAAGTTAATTTTCATTTTTCTTGGCTCGTCATAGTGTTGTACGTGACCACGTTCTTGACATTTGGAATTTCTGACAACATTTGTGTGACCGTGTGTATGCAAGACAACTTTGAGCCAACATTCCATCTGAAAAAAATCCACGGTTTTGATATCGGTATGTCCGATCGTGTGTGCCTGGCATTAACCTGCCCTTTGCCCTTTGAAAAAGTGTTTTAACCACGAAACTAGTCAGGGCGTACCGAGTGGCACACTGTCATCACCCTTGGACTACTCGATACTACATGGGTTTACCTGAATGCTGACCGGCCGGATGCTGCAGGTTTAAGGCCTTTCTTTTACTGCAAAATGTGAGTGTATTTCTTCATTATTTTGTACAATAAATTTTAAGTGATTTTACACTATCGGGGCATTCTTGTCTTCTTTTACATTCATGTGACCATTGTTATTGGAGCCACTGTCGGATGACCCAAGCTGAATTGTTTCACTCTCTCACCGAGCCCAGCTGTTTGATTAGGGTTGCCACCTTTTCTGCAGGCCAAACCCGAACACTTCAGCCTTGCACAGCAATTTTGTTTTCCTAGTATGCAGAAACTATGCATAGATGTTGCTATTAAATAATATTTCTAATCATATGAAGTTGAGTCCCCCTTTACATCAGAGTCCACAGAGTTACCCCTTTGCATCAGAGTCCACAGGGTTACCCCATTACATCAGAGTCCACGGAGTTACCCCTTTACATCAGAGTCCACAGAGTTACCCCTTTACATCAGAGTCCACAGAGTTACCCCTTTACATCAGAGTCCACAGAGTTACCCCTTTACATCAGAGTCCACAGAGTTACCCTTTTACATCAGAGTCCACAGAGTTACCCTTTTACATCAGAGTCCACAGAGTTACCCCTTTGCATCAGAGTCCACAGGGTTACCCCATTACATCAGAGTCCACGGAGTTACCCCTTTACATCAGAGTCCACAGAGTTACCCCTTTACATCAGAGTCCACAGAGTTACCCCTTTACATCAGAGTCCACAGAGTTACCCTTTTACATCAGAGTCCACAGAGTTACCCTTTTACATCAGAGTCCACAGAGTTACCCTTTTACATCAGAGTCCACA
This sequence comes from Rana kukunoris, assembly GCA_029574335.1. Taxonomy (NCBI): domain Eukaryota; kingdom Metazoa; phylum Chordata; class Amphibia; order Anura; family Ranidae; genus Rana; species Rana kukunoris. Next base: position 25,405,855 of record CM056057.1, read on the forward strand.
GAGTTACCCCTTTACATCAGAGTCCACAGATTTCCCCCTTTACATCAGAGTCCACAGATTTCCCCCTTTACATCAGAGTCCACAGAGTTCCCCCTTTACATCAGAGTCCACAGAGTTCCCCCTTTACATCAGAGTCCACAGAGTTCCCCCTTTACATCAGAGTCCACAGAGTTACCCTTTTACATCAGAGTCCACAGAGTTACCCTTTTACATCAGAGTCCACAGAGTTACCCCTTTACATCAGAGTCCACAGAGTTACCCTTTTACATCAGAGTCCACAGAGTTACCCTTTTACATCAGAGTCCACAGAGTTACCCTTTTACATCAGAGTCCACAGAGTTACCCCTTTACATCAGAGTCCACAGATTTCCCCCTTTACATCAGAGTCCACAGATTTCCCCCTTTACATCAGAGTCCACAGAGTTCCCCCTTTACATCAGAGTCCACAGAGTTCCCCCTTTACATCAGAGTCCACAGAGTTCCCCCTTTACATCAGAGTCCACAGAGTTCCCCTTTTACATCAGAGTCCACAGAGTTACCCCATTACATCTGAGTCTCCAGAGTTACCCCTTTACATCAGAGTCCACAGAGTTACCCTTTTACATCAGAGTCCACAGAGTTACCCTTTTACATCAGAGTCCACAGAGTTACCCTTTTACATCAGAGTCCACAGAGTTACCCTTTTACATCTGAATCCCCAGTGTTACCCTTTCACTGTAAAGGAGAACTTTGGGGACTGTGATGTAAGGGAGAACTCTGGGGACTCTGATGTAAGGGAGAACTCTGGGGACTCTAACATAAGGGATGCTCTGGTGTACGGCAAAGACTCTGATGTAATGGGGAGCACTGTGGCCTCTGGTGCAAATGGGGAGCTCTGATGTAATGAGTGCTCTAAGAACCCTGATTTACCTTGGCCTACTTACTTAGAGGCAGGAGAGAGAAGGGTGATGGGAAACTTAGTCCAGTGAACCCCGATTTACCTTGGCCTACTTACTTAGAGGCAGGAGAGAGAAGGGGAGGGGAAACTTAGTCCAGTGTGAATATTGTGTCCGGGTCTCAGACAGTGTGAAACCCGGACGCATGATTCCAATCCCGAACTGTCCGGGTGAATCCCGAACAGGTGGCAACCCTATGTTTGATCCTGTATGCTGTTTTGGTCTCCTCTCAGCCAGGGACCATTTACATTTGGTAAGCAGACTTGCATATGTGTGTGGTGGAGGTCTTCAGCTGCATGTCACATCAGTGTTAACCAATATCCTGCTGACTCATATTGGGATTCGGCTTCACCAGGGTGGATGTTACGTTTTATTTCCTCTGGACTTTTGTTGTTTATAATTTATTATTCACAATTGGTTGTGTATGGAACCTTGCTAGCCCTCTCACTTTGAACTACAAAGGCCCCTTTTTGTGTTTTATGGACACTCAATAATGTTTGTTTTTGTTTTTTGGATTGTTTTTTCAACCTTGCATATTATTACATTAATTCATCGGTGTGGTCCACATATTATTTAATGCATTTTATGTTTATTGGTCATTAGCGCGGTTTATTTTTATTTTTCTCACATTGCTATTCTGTTTATATGACACAGTTTAAACCGCAGCTCCATTTATGTTTAGTTTGCATTTCACGTGCACCTTTTACTTTATTTGATTTGATGCACAGCATCATATATTGATTAGCGCAATTTACCTCACTTTTTTCATTAACCTTCCTGGCTGTATGGTTATGTCATATTTTTGTTGCTGAAAGCGGTACAATTGTTTTGCATGGAAATTTGGCGTTTTATATTTTAGGCCTGCAATTCTTAGGAATAACTCACTTAAATCTGCCCAAACAAGAGTCTAGTAGACATCCTGGGTATAATAAAGTTTGAAACACAAAATCATAAATTATAATATAATAAATAACTATAAATAATTATAACAAATAATAATATAATAATAAAAATTATTCAATCATGTAATCGAATCAAACACACTGAAATTTGCACATTTGCAGAATTGTCGCCGTCATTATTTTCAGTGTTTGATGATGAATTTACCCACCAATCGATCAATTCTGCAAGTGATTCTAATTTATTTTCGCAGTTTTCTAGCTGGTCCAAAAACCACTTTTGACATAAAGAGACACTTTTTGGTTGCTATGGAAAATCTCCAGTTTCCAGGCAGAAATATAATATAAAAGTGCATGCAGGACACTGGACAGACCACTAGGGACAAAGAAGATGTGTAATTATTTTATACAGTACTGTAATCTGTAAGATTACAGTATACTGTATATGTGTACTGTTTTAACTTTTTTGAATTTGGCACCAATCTCTGCCCCCGTGCGTCGCAACGTCACAGGGAACGGAGCTCGGCGGCACTCAGCACTGTGTGAATCGAGCAAGGAGACAGCTCGCTCACACAGCGGGGAGACATCGCAGGATCCAGGAGACAAGGTAAGTAACTCTGCCTGGATACTACGATGCAATCCTGAATCTGGTTCAGGGATACCGCTAATGGTACTGAAATCTTACCCCGAGCCAGACTCGGGAATACCGCCAGTGAGGTTAAGGTTTGACCTCATATTATATGGTTTTGGTAAATCTGAAGGAAAAAATCTACAGAAAAAAATTGTATAGTGTGTATCCAGCCTAATTCTTAAAACTGTTGGAGGGTGATTTTGTTAAACAAAAAAAAAAGGGGGAGATCCTTTAAATCCACTGTATGAAGCAACCAAATATTAGTATTCTGGATTCCCATGCCGTTTGCTCATAATTCTGTACATATTGTAGAATTTTCCCACATATTTATGTGAAATGAAATAGCAATAACAGTATTAATTTACAAACGCATGATGGGACATTGGCCATTAGACCATTTTCATAACGTGTCTGTGGAATGTTCATCCACAACAGACCATTGGCTGACATTCCGTATATACGGGAACATTTCCAGTGTCAGCTCCTTGGTTTATCAAAACCACTAATTCCCTTTTGGCTGCCAAAAGAACAAAGTGCACAAGTGCAATGCCCTGCTCTTCCTTTCCTTCCAACTGACGGGGCAACTGCTAAAACACAGGCCCCTTATATCAGTTGTCCTCAAGTACCCCCAACTGGCCATTTTTTTTCAAATTTCTCTAAATCAGCTGTCCAATACCAAGCCATTGCCTACGATTTAAAGCACCTGTGCAAGATCAAGGAAAACCTGCAAACATGCTCTGTCGGGGGTACTTGAGAACAGAGTTGAGAGCCACTGCCTTATATAAAGAACTTGTCTGATGAAACAAATGTTATTACTTAACCACTTACCGCCCGGCCTATAGCAAAATGATGGCTGAGCAGTGGTTGTGTTATCCTGACTGGATGTCCTATGACGTCCAGCAGGATAACAGCCGTTGTGCGCCCATGGGGGCGTGCATCGCGGTGATCAGTGATGTGGTGTGTCGCAGAGGTAATCGGTCTGACACCGTTACACCGATCTCAGTAAAGAGCCTCCGGCGGAGGCTCTTTACCACATGATCAGCCGTGTCCAATCACGGCTGATCACAATGTAAACAGGAAGAGCTGTTGATCGCCCTTTTCCTCACTCGCATCTGACAGACATGAGTAGAGGAGAGCTGATCAGCAGCTCTCCTGACAGGGGGGTCTGCGCTGGTTGGTTATCAGCGCAGCCCCCCCCCCCCCAGATGCCCACACTGGACCACCCAGGAAGCTGCCAGGACCCCCAAAATATGACCAATACATGCCAATCAGTGCCCAAAAATGGACAAGTCATGCCTAGCAATGCTACCCATCAGTGCTTACCTATTAGTGCCACCCATAAGTGCCGCATACCAGTGCCGCCTATCAGTGCTACCTCATTGGAGTCACCTCATCGATGCCCATCAGTGTCCGTCATTTACAAAAAAAAAAACATAGAAAAAATTTTTTTGCGCAAAAAAATAAATAAAAAAAACCCTGCAGAAGTAATCAAATACCGCCAATAAAAAGCTCTATTGTGGGAACAAAATGCTAAAAAATGTGTTTGGGTACAATGTAGCATGACCGCGCAATTGTCATTCAAATTGCGACAGCGCTGAAAATTGGCTTGGGCAGGAAGGTGCGTAAGTGCCTGGTATTGAAGTGGTTAAAGCACAGGTTGGTGATATTGATTAGAAGTTTCTCTTGGATTAGCCTTGAGTTCACCTTAGAGTTCACCTTAGAGCCAACCCCCATACATACATAACCAGTCCAGAAAGAGAAAATCCAGGGTCCTTATGTCATGTTAACATGTTACGCTTTGTTATTGTATCAAAAAGCCTAAAACAAACAATCAAAACCATCCAGCCAATGGCCATTTCTCAAGCAAAGCACACGCTTTCTCAAGGTACTTGGATCTACAGATACCTACCATCAGCTCTGCTGCTCCATGTGCCAGCATTACCTGAGAAAAGGAAGCCCTGCGCAAGTTCCAAATCACAACTTGGAGCTTACAATGGTCTGAAGATGCTCTTCAACCCAATGGCACAGTGCTGTGTTCCTGGGTATCCAATAGCCAAGCATCAGTGTGGGAAGAAAGGAAGCAAGTCACATTCTCCTCCATATTCTGAAGAACGAGGTACGTAACTTCTCTTCCTTGGGGAATGGAGTGCCAGTGAAGTGTTCAAGCATAAAGCTTAGTTTAGCTAGGTTGTATTCTATCAGCGGGACTCTTCACTGTACGAATACACAATTTTTCCAACAATCCCATTTGACAAAGGTCAATATAAAGATCAGCTTCTGTCAAACAGGAACACCCACACATTGATCAGCTGGTCCCTTCTGAACAGGTCAAATTTCGATCCATCGATGGCCAGCTTTATTTTCCCATATGAGATAATGACCCAAATCACTCAAATTATCTTCCTTATTTTAAAGTAGGAATCTTACGGTGGCCTATAAATGCTTTGATAAATGATCAATTTATTTTCTGATCAATAGGAATAATCAGTCGACAACCCATTGAATCAATATGCCACACACATGGCATAATGGATAATTGTAATTTATGATCATAAATTATCAATCACGTCTCTGATTCCATCATGTAATCTCATAATTTGATTAAAATCTAATCGTATTTATGAATAAAGTATTTAAGTACCGCATATACTCGAATATAAGCCGACCCGAAAAAAAGCTGAGGCACCTAATTTTACCACAAAAAAAATGGGAAAACATATTGACTCAAGTATAAGCCTAGGGTTTCCATCTGCATGCCTTACTGTGCCTCACTTTGCCTCACTGTGTTCATGTGCATGCCTCACTGTGCCCATGCCTCACTGTGTCCATGTCCATGCCTTACTTTGCCTCACTGTGCCCATGCCTCACTGTGTCCATGACTAGACTGACGTTTAACATGGGAGTCTATGGAAGGGGTGCCCGGCTTTGAAAAATCGGTGCTTCCCGGGCTGTAGGTCCCCCGACAACAAACTTTGCACACTTGTATAGGAAGATGGGGGCTACATGTGTGCCAAGTTATCTGGTCCCCAAAATCCGGGATATTAGGCGCAAAAAAGGTGACTCGAGTATAAGCCAAGGGGGGAAATGTGCTGAAAAACTTGGCTTATACTCGATATTCAGTGTTGCCGATTGATGCAAATGAACCACTCAAGGACTGCCTCATGCAGATATACATCGGCAGAATGGCACTGCTGGGCACAGGCACGTAGCTGTACATCCCCTTTAAGTGCCCAGCCGTGGGTCGCGCGCCCGCGACCCGGTCCAAAGCTGCGGGACCTGCGGACCCGATCTCCGCTGGAGTCCCGCGAACGGTCCCCGGAGCTGAAGAACGGGAAGAGGTGTGTGTAAACACACCTTCCCTGTTCTTCACAGTGGCAGCTTCATTGATCGTGTGTTCCCTGATATAGGGAAACACGATCAATGACGTCACACGTCCAGCCCCGCCCCCCTACAGTTAGAAAACATATGAGGTCACACATAACCCCTACAGCGCCCCCTAGTGGTTAACTCCTTAACTGCTATTGTAATTTTCACAGTAAACAATGCATTTTTATAGCATTTTTTTGCTGTGAAAATGACAATGGTCCCAAAGATGTGTCAAAATTGTCCGATGTGTCCGCCATAATGTCGTAGTCATGAAAAAAAACGTCATTGATTAGTAGTAAAAAATAAATAAAAATATTAATAAAAATGCCATAAAACTATCCCCTATTTTGTAAACGCTATAAATTTTTGTGCAAATCAATGTATAAACGCATATTGCGTTGTTTTTTTTTACCTAATATATGTAGAAGAATCTGTATCGGCCTAAACTGAGAAATTGTTATTTATTTTTTATATATTTTTGGGGGGATATTTATTATTGCAAAAAGAAAAAAAATATTGTTTTTTTTTTCAAAATTGTCGCTCTATATTTGTTTATAGTGCAAAAAATAAAAACCGCAGAGGTGATCAAATACCACCAAAAGAAAGCTCTATTTGTGGGAAAAAAAGGGCGCCAATTTTGTTTGGGAGCCACGTCGCATGACCGTGTAATTGTCAGTTAAAGCGACACAGTGCCGAATCGCAAAAACTGGCCGGGTCCTTTACCTGCAAAAAAGGTCTGGGTCTTAAGTGGTTAATCTGCCCCGGCTAATCGACTTAGTTTGATCAAAACCAAAATTGAAATGGAGTCTAAATTGATCTGAAGGGAAGTTAGATTGTTTGCAGATTCAATCACAAAAAAAAAAAATGGTTTATGTACCATTAGAAACCCTATGAAGAACAATTAATTACATTTTATTAATTAAAACCCCTTATTAAAATTAGAATCTAATGATACAGACCTATTGTGGTAAAAAGCACAACAAGCAACGTGCTAAAACTAAAGTCTAGCACCCATAGTAACCAATTACAAGCTACCTTGTACAAATCTTGAATGGCTGCTATGAGTTATTGTATTATACTGTATACTACTCTTTCTACTTATTTTATCTATTTTAGGAAGCCTCTTTTCCATCTAGTAGGGGTACGCCCTATGGTGGACACATCCCATCCACCTATCCATCTGGTACTCTGAGCCGTTGTGTGACCCAGCTGTTGTGGATTTTGGGGTTCCTTTGTATTGGTCGGCTTGCCTCTTCCTGCCTCCCCCACCACCCCTCCTCTCTTCCCCCTTCTGGTGGGGCTCCTCAGTGTCCACCGCTCTCCTAACCCCTCCCTCCCAGGCCCTCTTCGTCTCCCTCACCCCTCCCTTACCGCCGCCCCTCTTTCTTCCTTCCACCCTCCGTCCTCCTCCACACCCACTTATGACCCCTCGCAGGTCACCCCTGGTCTTACTCCCTCCTCTATAGGTATTTAGAGGTGAATGCAATCCACCTGACCCAGTCCAGGGTCCCTTCTCCATACTCTGCTCTCCCGTCTGGCACCCCCTTATCCGGGGCCAAACTTTGGAGGTGTCATGGGATTTGGTGGTTCGGGCTTGTCTCCCAGTACGTTACCAGGTAAGTGGCAGCTATCCATATGCTCTTCTATATTGTCTATATGACAGTCAAGTTGTGGGGACTAATAACACCCTGGCCTTGGATTTTTAGGCTCGGTCTTATATGTCCCAACACTAACACTTATTTTATTGCAGTGACTGGCGTGTGTTTTTCTCCTATAGAAACTATGGCTGTGCAAATTATACCACTCCCTGAAGAAGACCATCAATACTTTTAGGTCGAAACTTGTAGGAGTTTCTTTTGCCTATACAGCGCACATGATTCAGTACTGTTTTATGTATACATGTCATTGTTTCTTAAATGATTTGTTCTCAATTGTGTTCATTTTTGTAATATAATTACTATTAAGCTCATATCCTGAGTCCTGTTGCATCAGACTCTTTTTTGAACTTTTATATCCAATACATTTATATTTTTATATTCCATTGTACTTTTTTTTTTACACTATTTGCTGCAACTCAAAGCCCCTAGGGGTAATTTTTTCACTTATTTTTGAGTTACTGTATTTGGCCCTTTTTTTGCACACATGCTCACTGTTTATCGAAAAAAATCAATGATAAAAACAGACTAATTTGAAAAGAAAGTATACAATTAATATTTTATATTTAAAAATAAATATGAATAATATTAAATATAAAAAATATATTATACATGTTACAAAAAATGTTCTTTTAAATTGCAATGACGTTTTCTTTTTATCTGAAGTTACATATCTAAGACTGACAAAACCGGGTCATTCCAGGAAAGAGTGACTATGTATGTGCGTGGGAATGCTGAATATTAATCTGTTATCAGATGATACAGCGGGGGTGTCGAGTGTTACAGAAGTAACTTTCCACTTTGAAATATTGGATAGAACCAGCAGATAGCAGCAACGTCTAGGGAAAACAATGTGGCGACTTTTGCTCATAACAAAGACATAAAGGTATGTTACATCAAAAAGCCACCACTAGAGAACAGCAGGGAGCTATACTGTATATTGTATTACTTGTTTCAGACTGTAGTACTTTTCCAAGTTCTCTTTTTGTATTTTCAATCTGTTAGAGAGATTTAGTCAGTTTAGCTGTGTGTAGGCTTGTGCAGGGGCGGACTGACAACTCATGGGGCCCCCGGGCAATAGAAGACTATGGGGCCCCTGGGCTTACAGATGGCCACCACGCCAGGAGGCAGTGCAGAGGTGGGGCAGCTAAAATCTCTGGATTTTTACATCAGAAGCATGTCGGTTTCAGACATATCAGGGACAGATGTAAAAAAAACTGATTTTTACATACTGTCCCTGGTTTTACTGAGCCTGGCAACCCTGATGGGGCCCCTAGTGACATGGGGCCCTCAGGCAGTGCCCGAGTGACTCAATGGTCAGTCTGCGCCTGGGCTTGTGTTCTCTAACCGTAGAATGAATCATCTCAGTCACCTGTCGGGGCCATCAGAAACCATAGCCTACCTGACAGTCCCCCCCCCCCCCCATCATGTTCTCCACTCGATCACTCTCCTCCACTTCCGTTCGGTCATAGAGGGAGGCAGGGGTATGCAAAGGAGGCTGCACTGGGTACGCTATTGGCAGCCCTTGAGCCATAAGTCCATCTATACACCTGGGTAACAAGTCCCCTCTCTTCATTCTACCAAGTTATGCCCCGTACACATAATCGAAATTTCCATTGGGATAAATTCTGACGGTATTCCGTTCAAACTTGTCTTGCATACGCACTGTCACACCAAATTCCGACCGTCCGAATTGTGGCGACGTACAACACTACGACAAGCCGAGAAAAATTAAGTTCAATGCTTCTGAGCATGCGTCGACTTGATTCTGACCATACATGTTTTTTTTCTCCGTCAGAGTTTCATACGGACGAACGGAATTTCCGAAAAAAAATTCATCTGAAAAAAAGAGAGAACATGTTCTCTTTCTAAGTCCGTCGGAATTTCCGATGGAAAAACTCTGACTTTTTCCATCGGAAATTCCGATCGTGTGTACAAGGTCTACGAAGTTCCCCATACATCTGAGTCACAAGTCACCCTAATCCTCTTGTATTTTATTGTATTGTAACTGTATTGTCTCCCTTTTATATTGTAAAGCGATGCATAAACTGTTGGCGCTATATAAATCCTGTATAATAATAACAATCAATCAACACCTGAGCTATATGACCCCTCTCTCTATACACCTGAGATATAAGTCCCCTTCCACCATACGTCTCTCTTGTCCAAAAACATGAGCTATAAGTCCTCTCTTTCCATAAACCTGATCTATACGTACCCCTTTCCACACACTTGGGCAACAAATCCCCATTCTCTCTACACCTGAGCCATAAGTATCCCATATCCATACATCTTGGACAACATGTCCCCCCTCTTCATACACCTGGGCCATAAGTCCCCCTTGTCCCAAAATATTGACCACCAGTCGCCACTGCTCTCCTCATCTGCCATTCGGTCATAGAGGGAGGCAGGAGTATGCAAAGAATACAAGTATACCCTTTCAAAGATGAAAATCATCATAACAATCACAAATTCGTCACTGAGGGGTAACAAGTGAGTGATACTATTGCTTTCCCCTGTATTGATAAAGAATATGTTCACTTTGGGCAGGAACTGGCACCATTTTCTTTTAGATGATGGTTGCACAAACATGCATTAGATGAAATTGCATGCTCTTCTTTTAGGAGAGGGGTAGGAGAGCCCTACAAGTACCCGCCTGTCTTGGGGATAAAAACTGCAATCAACAGGAAAAACCCACCTTAGCCTATCAATATGTAGCGCCCCCTTACTTTCAGAAAGGGCGCTACGCTTAAGTTAGTATGGTGAAAGACTTACTTGCTCTCAGCCAGGTTGATTTGTTTAGGTTTGGCAGCTGTCAGTTCTGAATTGTCCTGTGGGTCATTCTGCGCTCCAGGGATGTGATCCCATCTCTGGGCGGCAGGTGGCGCCAGAGGGATTCAGGCAGAACCACTTTTCCCCTGCAGCCAATTGGAGGAGCGTTTCCCTCGCAGGGCATGCTGGGGAGGGGTATATCTGTGGCAGACACCATTTTTAGGGGTCTTCGCGGGTTCCTGGTTCCAGGTGCGGCACTCACCTTTAGGGTTTAAGCACATCACAGGCTCCACCACTATGGCCTACCTGGCCAGGGCCTGTGCCAAGCGGAGTTCTCCACTCTGGGCCCTCATGGCTCAGAGACACTGAAGTGACTGGGGAACCTCAGTGACCTACTGGGGTTCCATATTTAAAGAAGACAGGATTGAGAGGATATGCTCTATTGCTCTTAAAGTGTAAGTAAACCCTTCTATCATTTTCAGCCAAGGAAGCTGGGTTAATCTTCAACTGCCGTGGTGCTGCACATGTGATCAGTTATGACACCAGCCATTGGATGGTTTGACAGTTTGGTTGAGAGCACAACCAATGTGACAGTTGGCAATCCCGGCATGCCGGAAGTTTAACTGCTTTTTGAAACTGTTAAATCGATGGGTTTACTTCCGCTTTAAAGCGGATGGTTCACCCCAAAAAAATATTAAAAGCCAGCAGCAACAAATACTTCAGCTGCTGACTTTTAATATTAGGACACTTACCTGTCCTGGAGTCCAGCGGCGTCCGTAGCAGAGGACGAGCGATCGCTCGTCACCCTGCTGCTCCCCCCTCCATCCACGGTGAGGGAACTAGGAAGTGAAGCGCTGCGGCTTCACTGCCCGGTTCCCTACGGCGCATGCGCGAGTCGCGCTGCGCCCGGCGATTGGCTCCCGCTGTGTGCTGGGAGCCGAGAGTTCCCAGCACACAACGGGAAAAGCCCGTCTTTTGCCCGAGACTGCGGGCCGGAAGTGGGTGCAGATACCTGTCTTTAGACAGGTATCTGCACCCCCCTCCCCCCTGAAAGGTGTCAAATGTGACGCCGGAGGGGGGGAGGGTTCCGATCAGCGGATCTTCACTTTAGGGTGGAGATCCGCTTTAAGTACCGGACCTGTGGCAGAGGCCTCTACTAATCTTCTAGAGCCAAGTCGGTGGCAACGACTTGTTCCTTCTCAGCCTTCTCGGTGACACTCTGGCTGCCAGGTCTGTGTGAGAGGCCTGTCCAGGTGCACTGTACCCACTCCGGCTGGAGTGGCGACGTGACTGATTTAAATAGGGGGTTCACCCAAAAATGTACTTTCTGTCATTACCTCATTTGCTCCAGCATACTGCCAACATCTGCAGTATGCTGTTTTTTTTTTGTTACTTATCTTTCTATGATCCGTTGTAATCCGGCTCCGAGCGGGGGGATTACTTCCGGGTATAGGCGTTCCTAAACGAAGAGGAGTTGATTGACGGCTGCGGAAGGCACGTCACACCTTCCGAAAATACCCGTAGTGAAGCTCGGGTGTTTACGGCGCCTGCGCAGTTAGCTCTACACGGCAGGCGCAGGCGTCGCAAACACCCGAGCGTCACTTCAGGTATTTTCGGAAGGCGTGACGCTCCTTCCGCAGCCGTCAATCAACTCCCCTTCGTTTAGCAACGCCCATTGCCCGCAGGATTCCCCGCTCGGAGGCAGATTACAACGTGTCATAAAACGATAAGTAGCAAAAAAAAAACCCCAGCATACTGCAGATGTTAGCAGTATGCTGGAGCAAATGTCAAAAACTTGATTTCTGGGTGAACCTCCACTTTAACTACAGAAGGCAGGACTGATTTCTCTATCCAAGCCTGACTGCAAAGTTACTCCATTTTCCTCAATCTTTTCCTATGTGTTGGTCGTGTTGGACCAGGAAAATAAAGCATTCAGAAAACTTCAGCTACAGGTTGGACATTCGTTATTGCTCTGCTCACTACATCTAACCCTAGACAGGGGTAACTTTGTTCGCCGATCCCAATCTAACCAGTGGCTCATGAATTGGGAAGTGCTACAAATTGTTTTTAGTTTATTTATTTATTAGATTGTAAGCTTTTCTGAGCAGGGTCCTCTCAATCCTCTTGTATTTTATTGTATTGTAACTGTATTGTCTCCCTTTTATATTGTAAAGTGATGCATAAACTGTTGGCGCTATATAATTCCTGTATAATAATAATAATCAATTCTTCCTTTTAGCAGGCTTAGCCATCAGGCACAGCAGTAGGCATAAACGGACAGATTTTGTGACTGTATTCTAAAATGAGTAGGCTACCTGACAGCAGATTGATGGCAAAAAAAAGACCAAGTGTTCCTTTAGACTCGTTTACCCTTTTTTATCCTAGGCACTGCTTATTGGTGTAAGGCATCCTTCAGTTGTACATTACAGCAGTTGGTTCTTCATCAGTTACAATGTGTTGGCCTGAGGCATACCAAGCAAGGTGACCTTTATCATGATAGGGAAAACCAGACAAACTTGTCAAGACATTCTTGACATGAGGAGACGGAGGATGGGCTGTTTGACCTATTGGAAACATTTCTTCTCTTCAGACATTAAAAATCAATAACAATGTACTTCACCAATTACAAAATGATATTTAAGGGAGGTAATTATAAAAATAGATCTGATAAAAAATAATACTGTAACATCACAGTAAATAATTTGTCCAGAGATCCGACATACTGCTATAATATAATCAAGTCTTTTTCTATATTGCATTTCTAGGTAGAACATGGGCAGTCAAAAAATGGCCATTGGAGATGGATGAAGCAATAGTTATCTGCTTTGCCCATGCAAATTTCTAGGGATCCTTTGGGTAAATAGTGTGATAGAGCAGAACAGGTAAGTACAGGAAACTTTTGGTGGGGCTGTTGTGGAAATTGAATGAAGATTTAATATGTATTGTGATAGTGGCACCCATTTTTGGTCTTCCCACAGCCCGCTCTACAGAGCTGACTGGGGCGGACTGAGACTGGTTGAGATACACTTCCTGATTTGGAGAAGGGTGTTTGTGGAGTGGGGGTGTCGGCCAGCGAAAGGGTCCCTGTGTCATGCACAGATATTCACCTGCCGGGTGCGTCCACTCTGCAAATGCATTGTCGGTTTAACTGGTGTGTGCTCCTGTCATCTCTCGGTACCTGATCAACATTGTTTTGTGATGTGAATGTACACCTGCAGATAAGCTCCCCTCATCAGGAACTGTGTTCATTGGTTATTGTATTATTACTGTATCATATTGTTGTATTACTGTATTGTTATTGAATTATTACTGTATCCCTGTCGGAAGGGTTTATCATGTGCTGCCAAATCCATTTATGGGCATCTGCTGTGTGGAGCCCCCATGCTGTGTCCTGACTTCCCATGGAGGAGGTCACATGCTGTGACATCACTTCCTATGGTCACATGCTGTGATCTCCTCCAATCAGCTGTGGGCTGTGAAGGCTTTTGTTGTAATAAAAAGAAGCCGTGAGGAGCTTGAAAAAGCAATGATGGTGGCGATAGCGAACTGAGAACAAGCTGGTGTCATGGTCTGTTATTGAATGAATGGAAGGGGATAAATGGTGAGTGAAACTTTTAGCTTAAAGATGGATTATTTCAATAAGATGAAATGTGTTACTTTAGAGACATGATATCTGTCTGTGTGCTCTGCATACAGCCAGATTTCTATGTCCGGGCAAACAGACAACTAGCCCTTTTATGATAGGGATATTTTTTTGTGGGCTAAAGAAAGTTTACTCAACAAAGTGTTCCATGGTGCCACAGTAATTGGTGGCCATGGTGTAAGGCGGTGGTTGCTCCTGTGCTTGTTTGGGCATTGAGTAGCTCCCCTTCATAAGGTATACATCGTAGTGTCAGGGTTCTGGGAACTGGAGAGCGTCGGAGGCTAAAAAAGGAAACATCAGAGAATTGTGTAGGCCCCCAAAAGACTTTGTCCTTAAACCATGTAACTGTTCAGTATAGTATAAACAGTATATCTAAATTTTGTCCAAAGTAACACTTTAAACTACCTACAAATATTAGATAATGGCCAACAGTGAACACACAAACTGGCTACCAGATGACCTTTCAAATGAAGATCTTTCTAAAAACATGCCATTCGCCTACAAACACACGAACATTCTCAGATCCAAACTTTTCCAACCAAATTGGGTGCATATTCTCTAACATCTACCAGTACCCTGAGGCCGGGTTCACACCTATGCAAATTGAATGCGCGTTTCCCCACATTCAATTCGCATAGCAGGAGAATGTGACTGGCTCTCTATGGAGTCGGTTCACATATCTCCGCAGCAGGTTCGATGCGGTGTGCCGGAAAAACGTGTGCCATTTTTGGTTGGTTTCTGGTTTGATTTCAGCCAAAAATTCGGGCTGAAATTGGATCTGAACCAGCACACACCGGACCCCTGCTGTGAGGCGCATGCGGGGACGGTGTAAAACTGGCCTTCAAGAGTGTATGCTCAAAATAGAACTTAGCAGGTCTAAACCCTCTCTCAGGCCGCGTACACACGAACGAGAACCTCGTCAGGCTAAACCCATCGTTCCGCCCGACGAGGTTCTCGGCCGGCCATCGAGTTAGTCGACCAGGCTGTCGAAAAAGGCGTCGAGCCATTAGTTCCGATGGCCCGTCGATGAAATAGAGAACCTGCTCTCTATTTTGGCTCGACGCCTCGCTCGAGAGTTTGCTCGGCGAAAACGTACACACGATCAAGCTTCTCGGCAGAATATGGATCCCAGCGAGCTTCTCGCTGGATTCTGCCGAGAAGCTTGGACGTGTGTACGGGGCTTTAGTCAGTAACAAAAACCTTGTCTTTAGTAAAAGAAAATAGAGCTTTGTGTAGTGTGAAACTGGATATACTCTCGTTCTGTATGAAAGGCGAAAAAAAAACAATGGGCCAGATTCACAGAGCACTTACTCCTGTCTAACTGGTGTTAGACTGGAGTAATTTCAAATTACGCGCCTTTTTTAGCTAGTCGGAAACCTCAAACCTCAATAGACGGCTGCGGGCTCCAATTCGACTGGATTACGTGTTCGTACGCCTTCGGTTCTACGCTGCAATAAAATTGCGGCCACTGGATGGACTTCCCGTCGTTTTCCGCGTCGGGGTATGCTAATGAGCTTTTGCCGGCGATCCCAGAAATTACGATCTTCAATCGCAATCTCTTACGGCATCTTTGGTCATCTTTTTTTTGCGTTTCACTATACCAGCTTTTTGCTGGTCTAATATTAGACAGCCCATGTTAAGTATGGCCGTTGTTCCCGCGTCGAATTTCTACGTTTTCCGACGTCTTTTATTATTTTTAACGTAAGTCGTCCGGGAATAGGAATGTTCGTAAACGACGCTACTCAAACAACGAATGACGTAACGACGTGATTTGGCGCAATGCACGGAGGGAAATTTCTGAACGGAGCATGCGCAGTTCGATCGCCACGGGGACGCGCTTAATTTGAATGCTTCACGCCCCCTAATCGCGTATTTCGATTACGCGGCGAGAAATAGACTACGCCGCCGTAGCGTACGGGCAAAAATCTACCAGAATTCGATGTAGAGCCTGGTAAAATATGGCAGCGTAGAGTATTTCGATTACGCAGCGAAAAATTAAGTGTATCTGAATTTGGCCCAAGGTTTTTAGGCAATTTTCAAATGATAACTCACTAAAATAGGCTAAAATCAGGTTGCTATACTGTATGTTATTGCACTTTACACAGTATGAATGATTTAATCTAAAGGGTGATTAAATCAATTTAAAAAATGATAAGGTGTGACAGATCGAATATAGGTGTCAGTGTGAATATATGAAAGTTATTTCAAAGGCTGCTGTGCGATGACTTTAGGTACCTGTCACTGTAACATGAGGTGTTGATAATCCTATGAAGTATGTGTGTAATGTAACCGGCCTTGTACTGTGTGGGGTAGAGGGCACAGATCAATCCTCTATAATACACATGGCTTAAAGGGATATTGGCCCTAAACAAACATTATTATGGGCTGCTCTATTCAGTAAATGGTCTTGCAGATGTAATTTGATTTACTTTGCCAACAGAAAATCATAAAAATATTAGGGCTGTTACTGATCAACATTTTTGTGTTTGATTAATCGTTTTTTTTTTTTTAATCGATTAATTGACTAATTTCGATTATAACGCACATACAGATCCAACTACTTTTAGCTGATCTCTTTGCAGGCTGATTCCCAGTGCAGCTCCAACCACTGGAAAAATAGATAGCAGGATACAAAAAACACACAAAGGCAGCGCTCGATGGGAATAAAGTAGGTAACCAAATAAATATTGCACTGGAGATAAAATCGATGTAGCTACGTAAACTGTAAAAATGGTGCGAGTAATACTAAACGGTAGCAAAAGCAGTCATAAAAACATGTAGCTAAGTTTGATACTGGTATAAAAATGTGTACAACAATACCACTGCTGAATCCAGATGAGGAGAGGTTAACATGAGTCCGTCAGCATGTAGATGTCCCATGAAGGGAACTATCACAACTCCCAGTGGATGGCTGTAGAATCCCAGGTTGATAGAGGGAAGTGATAGAGGGAAGTGTAACAGCCCTTGCGTGTGGCAGATAGTAAGGTCCCGCCGGCATGCAGATATGAAGGAACAGCAAAGGAGCCCTTCAGATGGACACGGCAAGCCCCGCCGGTGTCTGTGACGTTACCGGATCTCCGACGGAACTCCCTGAAGGCCCGGAAGCCGGCGGAGAGGTGAGTACCAATCAAAAGAATTTTAATCGATTAAAAAGATTTTGATCGATCAAAAAAAATAAAGATTAATCAATTAATTAAAAGTTAATTTGCACAGCCCTAAAAAATATGTAATTTGTTTTTACACTGGTTTTGCAATTACATACTGACATTGACATCTCCCTACCACTCATACAAATCCTGTTGCTCTACAGAGTTCAATAACTCAAGCAGAAATTTTACAAACCTTGGTCGATAAGTCAAAGGACTAACCCATTTCCTATCTGGAGACTCCTTCAGACCGTTCTCATTGGATGGACTGATCGTGTGAACAAGGCTTTAGTCTCCCCTGTCGTTCAGAACTTTTTAACCACTTAAGGACCGCCTAACGCCGATATACGTCGGCAGAATGGCACGGCTGGGCACAATCACGTACCGGTACGTGATTGGTTAATGCCCAGCTGTGAGTCGTGGGCAAACACGCGCGCCCGCGACCCGGTCTGAAGCTCCTTGACCCACGGACCGATCGCCGCTGGAGTCCTGCGATCGGTCCCCGGAGCTGAAGAACAGGGAGAGCTGTGTGTAAACACAGCTTCCCCGTTCTTCACTGTGGCGCCGTCATCAAACGTGTGATCCCTTTTATAGGGAAACCCAATCGATGACGTCACACCTACAGCCACTCCCCCCTGCAGTTAGAAACACAGATGTGGTCATACATAACCCCTTCAGCGCCCCCTTGTGGTTAACTCCCAAACTGCAATTGTCATTTTCACAGTAAACAATGCATTTTAAATGCATTTTTTGCTGTGAAAATTACAATGGTCCCAAAATGTGTCAAAATTGTCCAAAGTGTCCGCCATAATGTTGCAGTCATGAAAAAAAAATCGCTGATCGCCGCCATTACTAGTAAAAAAATAAAATAAAAATGCAATAAAACTATTTTGTAAACGCTATAAATTTTGCGCAAAACAACCGATAAGCGCTTATTGCGATTTTTTTTTTTTTTACCAAAAATACTTAGAAGAATACGTATTGGCCTAAACTGAGGAAAAAAAAGTTTTTTTAATATTTTTAGGGGATATTTATTATAGCAAAAAGTAAAATATATTGCATTTTTTTCAAAATTGTCGCTCTATTTTTGTTTATAGCGCAAAAAATAAAAACCGCAGAGGTGATCAAATACCACCAAAAGAAAGCTCTATTTGTGAGAAAAAAAGGACCCCAATTTTGTTTGGGAGCCACGTCGCACGACCGCGCAATTGTCAGTTAAAGCGACGCAGTGCCGAATCGCAAACCCCCTGCATTTTGGCCCGGGTCTTAAGTGGTTAAAGGGACACTGGAGTGGGCGTTAAAGGGTGAAGGGGTCCTGTCCTGTCTGTTATTGGGCAATGCTCCTTTTTTGGCTTTTGGTTGATGCTCATCATGCCTATGCTTCGAGACACATGGTCATTGCTTATTATGGGTTTGTTCTCTTCTACCGAGGAGCTATGCAACTAATCCACCCGACTACAGGCTCCTTTTACATCACTGGCAGACATTATTGATATCTATACAACATCTATAATGTGATTGTACAGAATGCCATTCACATGTCAACCCAATGTTCAATATCACTGTAGAGTGATACTATTCTGCTGCTTTATTCATTACCCAGTCTAGTGCTGATGTGTATTGTCAGTCGCATTTCCCATAGTATATACTGAAATTGAATGAATTCAGCATTACTCTATACCAAATTAGTGATATGAGGACTAATTTCCTTGCACATTGAGCCATATCCAATGGACTCTACTGATTTAATTGAGCATGCACAATCTTTTGCCAGCTGTAAATTCACGTGTTCAAGTTTTGTTCTAAGAACGTAAAGACCATTGTCTGCTACAACATCTGTTATATGGCCACTTCCACTGTGGAGCATAACAGCGTAAAAATGCAAAAATCGGACTAATTTAATTTGGAATTAAAATTGATTATTCAGAAAGTAATTTCTGAAACAGACAACACTTCCAAGAAAAAAATAAAATCTTAGGAAAATGTCTTGTTGCTCTGGAAACTATTTCCTTTTCCAGTTTAATTCTGATTTCTTGAGGTTTTTGTAGGCAACCTTGAGTTGCCTACAGGGAAAGAGGCCCAATTCTCCATTAAAGGGGTTCTAAAGGCTCGTATTTTATTTTCTAAATAGGTCCCTTTAAGCTAGTGCATTGTTGGTTCACTTACCTTTTCGTATATCCCGCGTCGGCGTAGCGTAAGCCGTAAGCCATTAACACTACGCCACCGCAACTTATTAGAGCAAGTGCCGTATTCTCAAAGCACTTGCTCCGTAACTTGCGGCGGCGTAGTGTAAATGGCCCGGCGTATCCCCGCGTAAATCGAAGGGGGCGGCTTGTATTTAAATTAAGCGCGCCCCAGCGCAGAACGAACTGCGCATGCGCCGGCCGGGTAAAAAACCCAGTGCGCATGCTCCAACTCACGTCGGAAAATGTTGATGAAACCGACGTGAAAATGATGTGATCATCACTTACGCAATGCCCTATTCGCGAACGACTTAAACGATGTAAACAACGGAAAAAGATGACGCTGTCCCGACGCCATACTTAACATGGCGTACGACGGACCTTCGTAAACTTACCCCTCATATAGCAGGGGTAAGTTTACGCTTACGGAAACGACGTAAACGACGACGAGGCGGCGTAAAAACGTTCGGGAATCGGCGTATCTTGCTCATTTGCATAAGCAAATGAGAAATTGACGTAAACGCCACTTAGCAGCCGACGTAACATTACATTTAAGATCCGACGGTGTAAGATTATCACGCCGGTCAGATCTTAGCGTAAATCCGGCGTATCATGTTTTCAGGATAGAAAACAATGATACGCCGGTGGGAAATTCGAATTACGCCGGTGTATCTGTAGATACACCGGCGTAATTATTTTGATAATCTGGCCCTAAATGTTTTTTTCTTTGTCTGAATTTGCTTTGCATTGTTGGTTGACTTACCCTTTCCTTTGATTTCCCTTCTAAATGCTTTCTTTGTCTGAATTTCTCACTTCCTGATCCTCCTCAGTAAGCTTGCCCCCATCATCCGAGCCGTTCTGGCTGGGGGTTAGTCGGCATGCTCGCCCCCTCCCTTGGGACTTCATCCCTGTGGGGATAGACGCTGTGAACACAGGGATGTAGTTCCAAGGGAGGTGGCGAGCACGCCGACTAACCCCCAGCCAGAACGGCTCGGATGATGGGGCAAGCTTACTGAGGTGGAACAGGAAGTGAGATTCAGGCAAAGAAAGAAAGCATTTAGAAGGGAAATCAAAGGAAAAGGTAAGTCAACCAACAATGCACTAGCTTAAAGGAACCTATTTAGAAAATAAAAAATTAACCTTTACAATCCCTTTTAGGCCCCATACACACGAGCGGACAGATTTGTTCAAATCTGTCCGTCCGACAGATTTGAACAAATCTGTCTGCTGGGATTTTGGTTTGCTCGCGTGTACACACAAGCAAACCAAAATCCCCGCCAGCAGACGGCGCGCTGACGTGTCGGTGACGTGGCGGTGACGTTGTCACCGCACCAGGAAGTAAACACTTCCGCGCGCATGCGTCGGATCCATTCACAGGATACGACGCATGTGCGGGAGGATATGTCCGCTGGTTTCCCGTACTAACCAGCGGACATATCCGACGGACAGGTTTGTAGCGGACAAATTTCAAAGCATGCTTTGAAATTTGTCCGATGGACAAATCTGTCCGCTAGCCCATACACACGATCGGAGATGTCTGCTGAAATGGTCCATCGGACCGTTTTCAGCGGACAAATTCGATCGTGTGTACGAGGCCTAAGGCATAGGTCTTCAAACTACGGCCCTCCAGTTGTTCAGGAACTACAATTCCCATCATGCCTAGTCATGTCTGTTAATGTCAGTGTGTTACAATGCCTCATGGGATGTGTAGTTCTACAACAGCTGGAGGGCCCTAGTTTGAGGATCCCTGCTTTAAGGCATTGCTGTAGAGCAGTGTTCTCCAAACCGTGGGCTGCAGGCCGAATGTGGAACTTGGCTTGCCTTTATCTGACCCTTGGAGCATTACTTCTCCCACTGATATAAGGCACTATTCCACCAATGATGGGTCACACTGGCTACCACTGACACCAATGATGGGGAACTATTCTCCCGCTGACACCAAATGATGGGGCACGATTCCCCCACTGACACCAAATGATGGGGCACTATTCCCCCACTGACACCAAATGATGGGGCCCACTTCCTACCATTGACACCAATGATGGCGCATTATGCCCCTTCCAGGGGATATTCTACTCCAGCTGGCCATAGTCTGCCCCTGTACCCCCCTCCCCCAGACTAAAGGACTTAAGGATAGTAAAATGGCTTTGTGTAGAAAGATGGTAGACCCCATCTGACGAGCATGAATCATTACCACTCCTTTTTGTCAAGCAATAGTAAGCACTCACACCATTCTGCTTATCCATTGGCAATAGTCTTTATATTCTCATCCACCATCTTGGAAGCGTCTATTGACCTACAACCCTGATTTAGAGTGTTCTCTGCCCATGGACAGCTGAGAAGGAGAAGACTCGACTGAGCAGACGGATGGATCCTGTTCCATAGTGATTGAGGCATCTGGGTGCCTCTTTAGTGTTCTATTAACATTCCAGAACCAATTCATAAGGACTCATTTCCTAGCACATTGTGCCATTATAAATGTTCTCTGCTGATTACATTGAGCATGCACAATCTTTTGCCAGCTGTTCATTAGCGTTAAAGTTTTGTTCTAAGAACGTAAAGACCATTGTCTGCTACAACATCTGTTATATGGCCACTTCCATTGTGGAGCAGAACAGCAAGAAAATTAAAAATCAGACTAATTTAATTTGGAATTAAAATGTCTATTTCAGAAATGACTTTCTGAATTATCAAACACTTCCAAGATAAAAAAGTAAATCTTAAATGTCTTGTTGCTACGGAAACTAGTTCCTTTTCAGTTTTAATTCTGCTTTCTTGAGTTTTTGTGGGAAGAATTAAGGCACACTCCAATCAAAATTGATAATTAAACCTTGAGCTGTCTACAGGGAAAGAGGCCCACCTGCTCAGTACTTCAATTCTCCATTCAAGCATTGCTGTAGAGCAGTGTTCTCCAAACTGTGGGTGGCAAGTCGAATGTGGAACTTGGCTTGCCTTTATCCGACCCTTGAAACATTACTTCTCTCACTGATATGAGGCACTATTCCACCAATGATAGGGCACACTACCTACCACTGACACCAACGATGGGGCACTATTCTCTCTGACACTAATGATGGGGCACAATTCCTACCACTGACACAGATGATGAGGCACTGTTCTCCCCACTGACACCAATGATGGGGCATGCTTCCTACCAATGACTGGGGATATTCCACTCCAGCTGGCCATAGTCTGCCCCCCACTCCCCCTCAAGACTGAAGGACAGTAAAAATGGCTTTGTGTACAATGATTGTACTCCCTGCTGAAGAACATCAGCCAATACCACTCCTCTTTGTCAAGCAATAGTAAGCACTCACACCATTCTGCACATCCATTGGCAATGGTCTTTATATTCTCATCCATTGACTTGGACGACAGTCTACTGACCTACAACTCTGATTGAGAGGGTCCACTGCCTATAGACAGCTGAGAAGAAGACATGACTAACCAGACGGATGGGTCCTGTTTCATAGTGATTGAGGCATCTTGGTGCCTCTCTATTGTTCTATTAACCTCCCTGGCGGTATGATTCTGTCTGGAATTACGTACCAAAAGCGGTACAATTATTTTCATGGAAATTTGGCATTTTATACTGTAGGCCTGCAATTCTTAGGAATAACTTGCTTAAATCTGTCCAAACAAGACATCCCGGGTATGATAAAGTTTGAAAAACAAAATCATAATTTTTTATATAATAAAAAACTATAAATAATTATAACAAATTATAATGTAATTATAATAAAAAATATTCAATAATGTAATCAACTCAAAAACACTGAAATGTGCTCAGTTGCAGAATTGTCGCTGTCATTATTTTTTTTTTATGACGAATTTCCCCACAAATCGCTATCGCTCAATTCTGCAAGTGATTAAAATGTATTATCGCTGTTTTCTAGCTGATCTAAAACCATTTTTGACATAAAGGGACACTTTTGGTTGCTATGGGCAATCTACAGTTTCCAGGCAGAAAGAACACTTTTTGTTTTATAAAAGAACATGTAGGGCACTGGACAGACCACTAGGGACAAGGGGGGTGTGTATTTTTTACATACAGTACTGTAATCTATAAGATTACAGTATACTGTATGTAAAGTGTTTGTTTACTTTTTTGAATTTGGCGCCGTTCTTCGCTTCCGTGCGTCGTAACGTCGCAGGAAACGGAGATCGGCGGCACACGGGGACGCTGTGTGAATCGAGCGAGCACCCGCTCGCTCACACAGCGGGGATGCATCGCTGGATCCAGGAAGAAGGTAAGCCAGCGCGCGCTGCAGGCTCTGCATGGCTACCCCGAGCGTGACTCGGGGATACCGTTCTTAGCAGAAAAAACACACCCGAGTCACGCTCGGGGATACCGCCAGGGAGGTTAACATTCCAGAACTAAATCTAGGATTTGCTTTTAATATAACTTTCAGAATGCCAACATAATCCCAAAATGTGCTATAATTAGTTTTTTTTTTTAGCTCCAGTGAAGTAAGCCGAACTGTGCTGGTTAGGCTATACAAAAATGTGGAAAATACAAAAAGTTGTTATAGAATCCAACACGCTCCAGAATATAGCCCCGTACACACGGTCAGACTTTTGCCCAACCAACATCAAAATCCGACACTTTTCGCATTTGTCCGACCGTGTGTACGTTCCATCGGACCAACTTTTTTGACTTTCATCGGACAAAAAGTTGGGTCTGCGAACGGACCAACTTTCAGGCAACAAAAGTCTGATGGTGCAAAGTCAGATCGTGTGTACAGCAAACCATCGGACTTTTGGACAAATTACAAATGCGCATGCTCAGAACCAATGTTAAAATCAACCAACAATAGCAGAAGTTAACCAAAGGGTGGCAGTAAAGAGCAGAAAAACCACGTGATGATGGAAAAGTTTTAGAAAAGTTTGCAGAAAAGTCAGAGCGTGTGTATGCTATGGGTGTGATCGGACAAATCAATTAGGACAAAAATCCAAGGGAAATTTTGTTGGATGTCCGACCGTGTGTACGGGGCTTAAGAGGAGGATATTAAAGCGGAGTTCCACCCAAAAATGGAACTTCCGCTTATCCCACTCCTCACCCCCTTACATGCCACATTTGGCATGTAATTTTTTGGGGGGGGAGTGGGGGCTTCAGTAGGAGTGGGACTTCCTGTCCCACTTCCTCCTTCCGCCGAGGGGCTGGTTAGGCGATTAAGCTTAATCGCCTACAGCAGCCCTTCCCTGTAGGCGATCGCCTGGGACACATGACAGGTCCCATGCGATCGCCTGTCCAATCAGTGGCGGGCCACGCACGCATGCGCAGTGCCACTCGCGCATGCGCAGTGGGTGCCCGGCCATCACGGACGGGTGCCCACAGTTACGATGAGGACGCCGGCCGGGGAGGGGGGGGAGAGGAGCGGAGCCCCGGCCGGTGCATCGCTGGAACGCTGGAGCAGGTAAGTGATTGTTTATTAAAAGCCAGCAGCTACACTTTTTGTAGCTGCTGACTTTTAATAAACATAAAACAAGGCTGGAACTCCCCTTTAAGGCTCGATTCACACCTATGCATGTTGCTTTTGAGGGTTTTTGCAGTGCTTTTTGCGGTGCTTGCTGCCTTTTTTGACGTGCGTTTTTAACAAGATTTTACCACGATTTGCATTTTTTTTTGCCAATTTTTTATTTTATTTTACATTTCCTTTAACAACCAGCTGTAAACAGGTTAACAAAAAAAAACGCAAATCGTGGCAAAATCATGGCAAAAACACGGTACTCAAAATATGTAATAAAAATAAAGTTCTAACAAAAAAAAGGGTTGAAAAAACAAATGAAAAAACAGATGAAAACGGATGAAAAACGGATAACAACTGATGAAAAATGGATACAAAAACGGATAAAAAAACGGATCAACTGATGAAAAAAAACTGACCTAAAAAACGGTCCGCACGTGTGAAAGGACCCTTAGGCCCCTTTCACATGAGCGGACCGTTCGTCCGCTTATTACAAGTCCGTTTACGGACTTGTAATAGGCCCCTATAGAATCACGTCCGCTAGCGGATGATGCATCCGCCAACGTCCGCCTAAGATCCGCGTCCGACTGGATCCGTTTTTCGGACGGAAGAAAACCCTATTTTTCTTCCGTCTGAAGGATCGGATCGGATCGGATGAAGACGAACAGACGGTCCGTTTTCATCCGATTCCCCATAGGGGATAGCGGAGGTGAGACAGGGCGGTCCCTGCACAGTGTGCGGGGACCGCCCTGTCCGCCGACAGCTCAGCGGGACCCCCCGCTGAGCCGACGGACACACGCGGAGCGGACCGAAAAACGGACCGCTCCGTGTGAAAGAGGCCTTACACTAGAACCCACTTGGACAGTAAAATGCTTTCCTTCCCAGAAAATACACAAATGAAGAATACTGGAAAAAAATAACATGCATCACATTGGAACGAAACCCACAAACCAAACAGACTCCCTGATATATCTACCTTAAAAATTATCTTTAAATTCTCAAATAATTTTTCCCCCTGCTTCTTATTGGTGCTTATTTTCTACTGTAGTCAGATGCTTACAACCCCAATGGAACCAGTGTTGTCCCCCCCCCCCCCCAATGCTCAGATGTTCTCACACACGTCCTGCAACACCATCTTCTTTTTATGCATCACAGGGGGCCAACTATCTCTCCCTGCTTCTTTACCCTATCTGCCCATGCATGAGATCTGCAGTGGGTCTTTTTACATGAATGGGAAGGATTCTCCTCCCGCCGCCTCCTGGGATATGTGATGTGGGTATCCTAAGAATCAGCAGGTGAATGAAATATCATTCTTGCCAAGGTGAAAATTGTGGCAAAGGTGGGGCCCACCCTACATAGTGATTTGCCTTGTTTAAAGTCTCCCTGATCAAACTCTCGCCTCTTTCTAGTGTTGTTCCTTCAACCGAGTATTTGTTACTGGTTTTAGAAGAGCGAGCATCTGGTTGACATGATGCCATGTTATAAATTCAGTGAAGCTCAACTGTGACTAACTGAAAGCATCATTACAAAAAAAAATTAAAAGTTAGATCTTGATAAATCCAAAATACTAAAGTGAGTAGAAACATTGATATTTTAGGAGTTATGAGTTGCTGAAGGGTTAACCAAGCCACATTTAAAAAAAGGTAGGGGTGGAGTGATCTGGCCCTCTGGTGCCAAAGCTTGATCTGATAACCCATCCCTTGCAGCTTGTGTGGTTGCACAATCTATTTATCTGATAGAGTAAAGTATGCAGCCTGACCACTCTCATTCTGCCAGCTGTCCCTTCCATGATTTTTCTATGCCATTGCCTAGCAATTTGGAAGTTGGCCCTTTAAGCACCCCTGCTGACCATCGCCTCTTTGAAGTGATATGGCACTCCAGTGCCCCCAGTATAATCCAAGCTTGGATTTGGAGAAATGTCACAAAATGTTATCGTGGGATCTCCTATGGAGTCGCTAGCATTTTATTTAATCCAAACTGTTCTAGCTTACTGAAAATGAAAAACTCAGAAGGCCTATAAAACGCGTGCCTGCTATCATTTCTATCTCCTATACACTTTTAAAGATTTGCAAACAAGTTTTACTGGTATTGTGATACTGGTCAGGTAAAGCTTTTATGGCTGAATTCAGGATCAGGATTCTACATATTATAGAGCTTTATGTATAAACAGTGTTTGAAAGTAAATGTTGCAAAAAAAAAAAAACTCCTTCAATTTCAAATTCACAATAGAACAAGCTAGAAATTTATCATCCCTCTTTTAAAAACGTAATGGATTTACTAAAACTGGAGAGCGCAAAATCTGGTGCAACTCTGCATAGAAACCAATCAGTTTCCAGGTTTTGTTAACCACTTCAGTACCGGCCCATTGTCATATGACGTCCACAGAGGGGATCTCCCATTCCGGGTGGACGTCATATGACGTCCTGTACTTTGTGGGGGGATATCTGAATGATGCCTGCAGCTAGAGGCATCAGATATCCTTCTATTCTGCCAGCGATTCTGTGCAACATAAGAACGATCATAGTGGCGGTTCCGTCGCTTGATCGCTCTTATAGGCGGCGGAAGGGGACATCCCCCCTCCCGCCGCCATCCGGTGCTTCTCCGGGCTCTCCCGTGCCATCAGGGGCCTGGAGAAAGAATCGTCCGATGGTGGCAGGAAGCATAGAGATGACTGGTGACCAGATGGTCACCAGTTATCTTTATGATCGTCGGAGGACCCGGGCGTGATGTGATGACATCACGCCCGGGTCCCTGTAAGTAAACAACTAAGCAACAGTAATGAGAGCGGTGAATTTTTTTTCAGGACCTGTCACACACCATTCCTATTACAAGAGATGTTTACATTCCTTGTAATAGGAATAAAAGTGATAATATTTTTTTTTTTTTAAAAAGTGTAAAAAAAAAAATGTAAAAAAAATAAAAAATTAAGAAAATTAAAAAACGCCCCTGTCCCCGGTAGCTCGCGGCAAGAAGAGAACGCAAGTCCCGCCGACATATGTAAACGCAGTTTAAACCACATATGTGAGGTATCACTGCGTGCGTTAGAGTGGCAGCAACAATTCTAGCACTAGATCTCCTCTGTAAATCTAAACTGGTAACCTGTAAAAATTTGGAAATCGTTGCCAATGGAGATTTTTAAGTACCAAAGTTTGGCGCCATTGCATGAGTGTGCGCAATTTTAAAGCGTGACAAGTTAGGTATCTATTTACTCGGTGTAACATAATCTTTCATATTTTACCAAAAAAATTGGGCTAACTTTACCGTTTTGTTATTTTTTTAATTCATGAAACTATTTTTTCCCCAAAAAAGGGCGTTTGAAAAATTATTGCGCAAATACCGTGCAAGATAAAACATTGCAATGACCGTCGTTTTTTTCCCTAGGGTGTCTGCTAAAAAAAAATATAGTATTTGGGGGTTCCTCGTAATTTTCTAGCAAAAAAAGATGATTTGTACATGTAGGAGAGAGGTGCCAGAATAGGCCCGGTATGGAGGTGTGTATAAGGGCTCTTTCACACGGCGCGGATCCGTATTGATCCGCTCCGTATAGAAAAAAGCCTATCCTACCCACACCTAACAAATGTATTTTCATTTTGTCCATCTGATCATCTACCTTTTGTTCCACTTGACCCTCCCTTCTAGACTGTAAGCTCTAACGAGCAGGGCCCTCCTTTATTGAATTGTATTGTAACTGTACTGTCTTCCCTGATGTTGTAAAGCGTTGCGCAAACTGTTGGCGCAATATAAATCCTGTATAATAATAATTTATTAAAGAATAATGTTAAGAACATCATAAAACATCAACAATAACCTCATTGATACGGGGCCCATAAAAGTCCGATTATTTTTTGGTCTCTCTTGTTCTCTCACACGTTTCAGGGACGAGGCATAGCGTGCTATCATATGTCCATGGTAACTATGCCATGCTGACATAACCCAATTTGTTTCAAATTTGCATCATAGACACAGACATAAAAATCAAAAAAAGGTTACAGCCTTTTGATACTCTACAAAAAATTTAATTTTTGCATATGCCTGCATGGGGGATTTGTGTTTACAATAACACCAGTGTATACAGAAGAACAGCAATGCACACCTTATTCATGTCAATAGGAGGCTGTATGCTGCCCCTGGGCTGCCTGGTTAGAGAAAACTTACTGGAAATCATGTTAAACGAGTTCAGCCTGACAATTTACAGAATCTTAAAGTGACTGTAAATCACCTTGTATAACAACCCATTGAGTTTAAAATAGAAGTAAAAGGCAAAACATTTTTGTATAGATATATATATATATATATATATATATATATATATATATATATATATAAAAACACATTATAAATGCCTTTCCCCCTTATTTCTAAGTGATCACATCCTTCTGTTCTCAGCTGGGGGGAGGAGAAGCAGTACACTGAGCTTCCCAGTGAATGGCTGTACAATGGGGGCGTGTCAGGACAAGTCTGATCATTGGAGGAGAGCAGGCTGAGTTCCCAGTATAGCTAGAGAACTGGCCATGCTGTTTTCGAACCGTTGAGTTTAAGATAACTCTTTGTCATCCGATTTTTCTATCAAAGAAAGGCATTTCTCTAGTGCGAGATAATGATTTCAAAAAGAGGGCGGAGATAGATATTGAACAGAACCGGCGACAAAAGGGATCCCTGAGGGACTCCGCATGACACTCCTGCCCAGGTGAAATTTCAGCTTCCGGCACTGCGTTGCTTTAACTGACAATTGCGCAGTCGTGCGACGTGGCTCCCAAAACAAAATTTACATCCTTTTTTGCCCACAAATAGAGATTTATTTTGGTGGTATTTGATCACCTCTGCGGTTTTTATTTTTTGCACTGTAAACAAAAAAAGAGCGACAATTTTGAAAAAAAAAACAATATTTTTTACTTGTAGTTATAATAAATAGCCCAGTTTTTTTTTTTTAAACATTTTTTTCCTCAGTTTAGGCCGATACGTATTCTTCTACACATTTTTGGAAAAAAAAAAAAAAAAATCGCCAAAAAAGCGACTGGTTTGCGCAAAAGTTATAGCGCCTACAAAATAGGGGACAGAATTATTATTTTTTATTATTATTATTATTATTATTTTTACTAGTAATGGCGGTGATCTGCGATTTTTATTGGCACTGTGACATTATGGCAAACACATCGGACACTTTTGACACATTTTTGGCACCTTTCACATTTATACTGCGATCAGTGCTATAAATTTGCACTAATTACTGGCATTGAATCGGTTAACACTAGGGGGTGAGGAAGGGGTTAAATGTGTACCCTGCATAGTGTTTCTAACTGTGGGGGAAGGGGACTGACTGGGGGAGGTGACCGATCTGTGTCCCTATGTACAAGGGACGCAGATCAGTCTCCTCTCTCCCTGACAGGACGGGAATCTGTGTGTTTACACACACAGATCCACGTCCTTGTCTGTGTAACCGCCAGGCACGCGCATCGGCATCTCAGTAATGCGGCGGGCACGCGAGCGCCCCCCAGTGGCTGGAGGCCGTATATAGATGGCCTCCCGGCAATTAAGATCCACACTGCGGCCATACAGTAAGTCGGCCGCCAGGAAGTGGTTAATAGTAATGCTTCATTATACCAAAATGTACAAGATACAAAGCTATAAAAAGGATAACATCACATAATAATACAATGTAAAAAATATACAGTAAAACCTTGGTTTAAGAGTAACTTGGTTTGAGAGTGTTTTGTAAGGCAAACAACATTTTTTTAATAAATTTTGACTTTATATACAAGCGATATCTTGATATACAAAGTACTGTCATGTCACAACTGGGTATAAAAGAGAAGAGAAGAGAGGTTACATTTAATGAATGTACAACATTTAGCAACATATCGCTACAATTAGAGGCGCCTCTCTTCTCTTTTATACTTTGTAGCTCCTGCTGGATTTTGCTTCTAATCCCCTTGTGGAGGCTTCCATTTGTGGATGAACATTTTATGGTTACACAACTTATCACATTGTTAGTAGGGTTGTCCATATACCGATACTAGTATCGGTATCGGGACCGATACCGAGTATTTGCGGGAGTACTTGTACTCGCGCAAATGCTGCCGATAACTAAATAGAATACTTTTTTTGTATTTATCAACATGTTCTGTGAAAATTCTTTGAGTTTTTTACTACTGCGTGACAAGAAAATAAAACATTTTTATTCATTTTTACTCATTTTTATTCTTTTATAATGTCTTGAGTTAGAGTGCTTCATAATTCTAAAGAAAATATCCTTAGTCTGTATTGTGGTTTGAAAACTGTCACATGACATTTAAAAAAAGTATTGGTATTCGGTATCGGCGAGTACATGAAAAAAAGTATCGGTACTTGTACTCGGTCCTAAAAAAGTGGTATCGGGACAACCCTAATTGTTAGAATCTTTTTATATGGACTATAAACTGAAGGACTTATGAATAAATAATTGTGGAACGAATCATTTGAGTTTCAATTGTTTCTTATGGGGAAATTTGCTTTGATATACAAGAGCTTTGGATTATAAACATGTTTCTGGAACAAATTATGCTCGCAATCAAAGGTTTTACTGTATATATATATTCTTTTATTTTAAATAAAGTAATATGACTCCTACTGACTTGTACAGCTTCTTGCTCTTTGTGCTTCCAAAAATAGAAATATTTAAAAAAGGGCAAAATTACGTAAGAATAGGCTGTTAGGCTGCAATATTGTAAAATATGGATTTGATATGTAACTGGTTTATACACACACATGGAAAAAGTTAGCAAAGCGTTATAATGATAAACTCAAAGTTCAGTATAGCAGGTAAAATTTGTTTTCCTTAACATGATATGACCCCTAAAAAGCACATGGTGCTCAATACTCACTGAGCAGTTTATTAGAAACATTTGCACTCCTGTTTTTTAATGCAAATTTTTAATCAACCAATCATTTTTCCCCGCTGGACAAATTGGGCCATGCTTCATATTTTTTTTCCCTTTCTCTGGATATTCTGTAGGTATAGGGTTGGGTATATGGAGGTTTTCTTTATTTATTCTATTTTGTATTTATTTTTTATTGGTTTAACATGATGGACTTGGGTCTTTTTTTTAAACCTATTTAACTAAATTGTGTAGCAGCAATGCAGTCGCTAAAAACATGTGGATGCAGATAAGGAACTTCAGTTACAAAAACCAAAAAGGGGGAAAAATTTGATCTCAGATTGTTGGTGCCAGACAGGCTGGTTTGAGTATTTCGGCAACTGCTGATCTCTTGGGATTTTCACACACAGAAGTTATGTTGATGGACATGCCTTGTTGATAAGATAAGTCAGTGGAGAATTACCAGACTGAGTTGAGTTGACCAAAAAGCTGTTGTAACTCAGATAACTAACTGTGGTGACCAACAAAGCATCTCAGAATGTGCAACACGTTGAACCTTGAGGTGGATGGACTGCAATAGCAGAAGAACACATTGGGTTCCATTTATGTCCTCTCAATACAAAGCTGAGGGTACAGTGGGCCCATACTCACCAGAACTAGACAGCTGAAGACTGGAAGAATGTAGTCTGGTCTGATAAGTCAAAATTTCTCTTTTGGAACATAGTAGCCTTGAGATAGATGGACTACAACAACAGAAGACCACATTGGGTTACACACATGTCTGTCAGAAACAAAGCGGAGGCTACAGTGGGCACAGAATCACCACAACTACAATGTAGACTGTTGAAGACTGGAAGAATGTAGTCTAGTCTGATAAATCTAAATTTGTCTTTAAGAACATAGAAGCCTTGAGATAAATGGACTACAACAACAGAAGTTCACGTTGAGTTCCACTCTTGTCCACCAAAAACAAAAAAATGTAAGGCTACAGTGGGCACAGGCTCACTAGAACTACAACATAGACCGCTGAAGACTGGAAGAATGTAGTCTGGTCTGATAAATCTAAATTTCTCTAGCTTTGAGGTGGATAGACTACAACAGAAGACCATGTTGAGTTCCACTCATGTTCGCCAAAAACAAAAAGGTAAGGCTACAGTGGTCACAAGCTCACCGGAACTACAACATAGATTGTTGAAGACTGGAAGAACCTAGTCTGGCCTGATAAATTGATTGTTACATGGTAGGCTAATCCCTTTATCTGAATCCTATAAAGCACCTTTGGGTTTGGGATGTAGTAGAATGGTTGATGCTCATCATGGCTGTGCAACTGATAAATCGGCAGAAATTGCATGATGCTTTAGGGCTCATTCTGTGAAGGTGCTGATGCATCATAAATGGCACATTGCGATGCTTACTTTTTTCCAACTTTATTGAAATGTCACAAAGTTATCTTTATTCACTTCCATGGGTTTAAATACCAAGTACAGCATAGCCTACTTTTTTTTTTTTTTATCGGACATCACCATGTAAACTGAACTAATAGGACATTTGGCAAAAAAGTGCCTCGTCTTTGCACTGGGTCTCCATTGGGCAAGGCTGCCAGGCGCAGCCCAATGTATACAGTGCTAACGAGCCTTTAATGTCAATATGGAACAGAATCTTAAAGGAATGTTTGTGAATATGAATCTATGCTACAAAGAATGTGTTTTGAGTGTAAAGTGAGGCTTTTTCCATTACCATTATAATGTTCTTAATAAATTGACCAGTATATGTATACTGTATATATATACACACACATGTACAAAACACAAGACCATCTAGTTCAACAAATATAAAAAATAAATGAGAAAACCTCTATATACACAAACTTATACCCACAGTTGATGCAGAGGAAGGCAATAAAAAGTCTATAAAACATGATCCAAATTGCTCCAGTGGGGCAAAAAAAAAATGCTTCCTGGTCCCCAAGAATACAATCAGATATTCCCTGGATCAACACACTCTGTGTTTACATATTGTATATATGTACTGTCAGGTCCATAAATATTGGGACATCTTAACAATTCTAATCTTTTTGGCTCTATACACCACCACAATGAAATGAAACAAACAACATATGCTTCAACTACACGGTGTAGGAATTACAACAGTTTGTATATGTGCCTCCCACTTTTTAAGGGACCAAAAGTAATGGGACAATTGGCTGCTCAGCTGTTCCATGGCCAGGTGTGTATTATTCCCTCATTATTCCATTTACAAGGAGTAGATAAAAGGTCCAGAGTTAATTTCAAGACTGCTATTTGCATTTGGAATCTGTTGCTGTCAGCTCTCAATATGAGATCCAATGAGCTGTCACTATCATCAGGCTGAAAAAAAAAAAAAACATCAGAGAGATAGCAAAAACATTAGGTGTGGCCAAATCAACTGTTTGGAACATCCTTAAAAAGAAAGAACGCACCGATGAGCTCAGCAACACCAAAAGACCCTGAAGACCACTGAAAACAACTGTGGTGGATGACTGGAGAATTATTTCCCTGGTGAAGAGCGAGAGCAATAATTCGAGCACTAGATCTCCTCTGTAACTCTAAACATGTTAGCTTGAATATAACAGAACCTTTTCAACAGAATCAGTTTCTCGTTTTTAACTGTGAGAAAAATTATGGGATTGTGGATAAATATTACACACATAAACCAATGTTTTTC
The DNA here is from genome assembly GCA_029574335.1 of Rana kukunoris. Classification (NCBI taxonomy): domain Eukaryota; kingdom Metazoa; phylum Chordata; class Amphibia; order Anura; family Ranidae; genus Rana; species Rana kukunoris. The sequence continues at coordinate 25,440,110 of CM056057.1, forward strand.
CTTCTAATTATGAGGGCTGGGCTGAAAGGAAGCATTTGTCTTTTAGGCACATGCCCCTTTTTATCACACTGCAGTGAGAGGCGTCCACTGCAGCATTTGTATAGGACATCTGGGACCAATGGTACTTTGCCATTGGTCCAAGACTCCAAGCTGTTCATTGAGCTCAGTGCCTCTGACAAGTGAGCTCGTCCTCTCAGTCTGCTTCAAACAGAGTGTGTCAGCTTGTATTTAAACTGGCCACTCTGTATGTAGCTTCTGACAGGCTGCAAAAGGAGCCCAATATCTCTGGAACCATATGTAGTAGGAGCCCCACATTTTTACCAGTGGTGGGGTATGGCTTAGGCCACATACCCCCATGTATGTGACCCCAGGTCACCGAGATACAACCTTCGAAGCTCGATTTCTTTTTTATGTTAATGACAGGTGAGGCTCTGCGTCACCTGCCTCCCCTGACTGCACGTCCCTGATTCACATTAATTGCAGCAGTTTGTATTTATCCTGTACCCTCCAGCTATACATATATAAAAAGGTATGTAATTAAACGTTATAGATGTGTATGAATTATATATGAGCCTTGGCCCTGATCACATTCCACTACAAATACCATGACATTCACAATTCCATAAAAAAAGGTTGAAAGGTTTAAGCATTTAAATTGCCTTTTATTGCTTAATTGATGAATTGATTACAGATAAAAGGATACCGAGTGCATGCTTGTTAATTGCCGCAAAAGCCTTTTTATAGTAGTAAGCTGTATATGGGGCACTGGTAATGTTTTTATATATTATTGTCACTACTTTACATTGCAGAATCCCCATGAGGACAAAAAAAGATCCTCCTAGGAACAGCTGTAATAAGAGATGCTAGGGGAACAGCGAGATAACCACAGCTGAGAAAGCATTTGCTTAAACGCGTCCAATGGCCTTGCCTGCCCACGCTTTCACTATAGGTCTGTAATCCATGCCTGACAACTCGCCAGATACTCCAGGGAAAATAAAGTGTAACTAATCCCACTGATTTATAAATGAACTGAAGCAGGATTTTAAAAACAAATATATAAAATTTTAAATTAAAAAAATACATTTTTAGAAGAGGCTGTATTTTCATGGCTTCAGCACTCTCATCGTTCTTCCCTGGTGGAGAGGTGGCAGCGCTGGACTGGTTGCATGGATGGAGGAAGTCTGCTGCTGAAGCTTGAAATAAGAAATTGAAATAAGGAATTACTCCTAATTCTTGACATTAAAGCCTTGCGTTTTTTTTATTAACAGACATGTTATTTTTACCTGCTCTGTGTAATGGTTTTGCACAGAGCAAACGAGATTCTCCCTTTCTCTCCCACGCCAGCGCTCCTCCCTTTCCCGATTGGTTCACTGGCTGTGATTGACAGCCAATGGCTCCCACTTCTGTCAAAAGCCAAAAACAGGAGTGCAAGTCCCAAAGAGGCAAGCTCAGGTAAGTTTTTTTTGGGGGGGGGGGCTGCTTTTTTTTACCTTCATGCATCCTAAAACACCTTGTGCCCTTTACATGCATTCAAAGTGCAGAAAAAATACCCCGTCACGTTTGGTGGTCACCACCACCTGCCAAATGTGACTTAAGTGATACTAAAGGTTCATTTTTTTAAAATAGCAAACATGTCATAATTACCTCCACTGTGCAGTTCGTTTTGCACAGAGTGGCCCCGATCCTCGACTTCTGCGGTTTCCCCCGGTGGCTCTCGTGGCTCCTCCCTGCATCGGATAACCCCCTAAGAGAAGTGCTCCTTCCGGGGGGTTACCTTGCGGGCACGCTCCCCTGTCCAGCATTTGGCATCCATAGCTGCCGAATGCAGACTCGGCCCACCCCCCCAGAGCCTGCTTCATTGGATAGGATTGACAGTAGTGGGAGCCAATGACTGTGCTGCTATCAATCTATCCAACCCAGAGCCAAGAACCCTGGGCAGAGAGAATGCGTGTCCTCGCCCTGGGACATTCCAGGGCTCAGGTAAGTAAAACGGGGGTGCTGGGGGGCCAGTGACTGTCAGAAGTTTTTTCACCTTAATCCATAGGATGGGGTTACACCCCCTTTATTCAGTTGAATGGGCCTGCACTGCAACCATGTGCAATGCATATGGTTGCAGCATGGTAGTCTAGCCTTTAAGGGGTTAAAACAGTGGTTGTCAAATTATGAGCTAAAGGAGGCCTCAAATGCTGCCCCCGACATCACCAAAGGACCACACATAATGTTGTTTTTGTAAACTTCTGTTTATTGGACCAAAGATAATGTTTATTATATGTAATGCTTTAGAGGTCTGTCAGAGACTGTCTGCAGACCTAATAGAGGAAATGAGGGTCAGAGTGTGGACATGCTACATTTTTGGCTGAGGATATGATACAGAAGACAATAAGAAACTGAGAACATATCACATGAGGTTAGTAGAGATCAATGCGATTACCCTGATCAGTGTTCCCACTACAGACTGCTGGGGTCCGAGGGACGCACATCATATATCAAAGGGCCATGTACGGCCCTCAGGACACAGGTTGGTCACCAGCGGGTTACAACAAGTGGTGAGGAGGCTCTAAATTGAATGTATTTGTTTTGTCCAATATGTTGTGACAATGTATTAGTCAAAACTATATAGCACACTTATTTTTCACATTGTTTCCTGTTCAGAGAAGAAAGGCATTATAAGAATTATGGACAGCTCGCTTCAGGGAAACCTGCCAACTAAAAGATATTCATGGTATTTTAATTTATAATAAATAAGCATAATAAACAAGAATGTCCAGTATGTCATTTACCCTTGGCTTTTACGAGGAAATGAGAATTCTTGTTGTTTACAGTATATCGCACACCAAGTCAATGCTGTGCTGCTTTTTGTGCAGGCTGATTGATCGCACTCTAGTCGTAGGATAATGAAGTGATCAGTCTTATTGGCATTAGAGAGCAATATATTGTGATCACATGTATGTTTGCTTTGTAGAAAATAATCTATTCCACAATGATCTTACTACAGACATGTAAGAAAATGTGCCTATGTTGGTTTTGTTTTATTAAAAGCACACTTTGATCTTACTCACACTATGTTGGTGGATGGGCCAATCACCAGCTGTTGGACCCAACTAGAGAAGCTATAGCAAATAAAGGACAACCACAGTGGTTGGTCCACACCAAACTGCTCACCTCAAGATCAAGTCCCACACCCGATCTCAACATTCCAGTCCCACACCGCACCTCAACAACCAGTCCCACACCAAACTGCACCTCAACAACCAATCCCACACCACGCTGCACCTCAACATCCAGTCCTACACCACACTATATCTCAACATCCAATCCCACGCCACACTGCACCTCAACATCCAGCCCCACACCGCACCTCAACAACCAGTCCCACACCAAACTGCACCTCAACAACCAATCCCACACCACGCTGCACCTCAACATCCAGTCCTACACCACACTATATCTCAACATCCAATCCCACGCCACACTGCACCTCAACATCCAGCCCCACACCACACCTCAACATCCAGCCCCACACCTCAGCAACCAGTCCCAAACCGCACATCAACAACTAGTTCCACACCACATTGTACCTCAACATCCAGTCCCACATCACACCTCGACATCCAGTACCACACCACACCATACTGCAACTCAACATCCAGCCCTACACCACACTTTACCTCAAAATCCTGTCCCACACCCGCTACGTAAAATCCAGCCCCACACCACACTGCACCTCAACATCCAGTCCCACACCCCACCTCAACATCCAGCCCCACACCACACTTTACCTCAACATCCAGTCCCTCACGGCTCCATAAAATCCAGTTCCACACCATACTGCACCGCAACATCCAATCCCACATCACACTGTACTTTAACACCCAATCCCATAGTCATGAAATAAGGACTTAGGCTGACCATACACCAGTACTATTTTGATTGCCAATCATCATTGTTTTGAATTCTATGTTTGTGTTCTACATGTGCATAACAATATGTACATTTTTTTTCCCCCACACAAAAGTTTTCTGCCATTCTCTTCAATCTTACTAGGATAAACTGTTCCTTCAATTGTTACCATGGTTGAAAATTATTATTAATTTGACCCCATTACCTTTCAGAAAATCAAATAAATGTTCTAAAAAAATATTATTTTGTATGCATATAACTGTGAAATACAATCCCTTAAAGTGGTTCTAAACCTCAGACATGAAATATGAACAAAGCTTATTTCTCTATACTGTGTACATGTCTCAGTTGTGTCTCAGCTCCTCTGCTAATAGCATGAATCACTTCTGACAAGTTTTCCTGACACCAAGAGAAAAAAAGTGATGGGGAGGGAGCTCCAGCGCCCACGCACAGCCTGTGAATTGTGTGTGAAGGGGGGTGTCTCTTCCCTCCAATCAGCTCTTAGAGATCTCCTCTACTGCAGTGTGTATTTTTTTCTGTTGGTTGAACTAGACGGACTTGTGTCTTTTTTCAACCTATGTAACTGGTGTATGGCCAACTTTAGTATTAAGCTCAATACAAAATGTCAGACCTGAGATCAATAAGGCACAGGAGTTAGGAGTTAAATTATTGGGAGTTCATTCCACTGTAAATGGGCTCAGTTCACATTTTGTGGTTGGTGGTTTTGTGAGCAGTAATGGTCCAAAAAGTATTTGCAGTGTTCAGATGGTCTATTGTTCTTTATGGCAAATGTATTTTTGTTTTTTTGATTTATGATGTCAATAATGCAACCACTCCTTAAACTGAATATATTCCGGGTCTATCCCTCTCTAGGGTGTGTATCTTGCTAATATTTTTTTTTTGGAAAGGTCATACAGGGAGTCCTTTGTACGATGGTTGGCAATAGCTGAAGGCATCATGCATAGGTCAACAAAGTTGGCACTTCTAACTTAAACATTTTCAAAAATGCAGTAGTATATATTTTATTGCTCACAATGTGTTACATTTTATCACACTAGATATATGTTCTAATTGTAGACTCAGGTTCTCAGGCTCAGGAAAATCCTATTTTTCCATCCGTCTGTGGGTCTGATTGGATGAACACCGACAGACGGTCCATGTTTCTTTCGATCCCCCCATAGAGGAGAGCGGAGATCTGACAGGGCGGTCCCTGCACAGTGTCATCTGCCGGCTCAGCAGGGATCAACGGAGCGGTCTCCACTGAGCAAGCGGATGATAAAAGTACTGATCCTCAAGGGATCCGTACATGTGAAAGGGCCCTTAGGGAATTCCCCATTCTGCAGCTACAATTCCGAAAAGGGGCAGGCATGCTTGATACATTATTGACCTAATATGGTCATGTGTCCATATTAGGTCATCGACCAAACCAATTGGTACACTGTTTTGTTTTACTATCCCATGCGTCTTGCCACTTTTTTGAACAGTTGGTTGAATTGGGTGCAGGCATGCATTGTACCCTTGCTGGGCATCACATGCTACCATGTGCCTTTAGGAAGGAGTGAACTCCATCCAGGCACACCTGCCATAATCTATCCTACTGCTATTTGTGTTACTACTTAGAAGACTCTGGAAATTTATAGTGTTAGGCCGGCAGTTTGCAAAACTGTGCAAACAAAACCCTTTGTTTTTAATGTAAGTTGTTGGAGAGGACCAATTTGGTTATTTTGCAGGCTAGCTGGTAAGTGTGCTATGACATTTTTTGTTTGTTGGTGATGTGTGTTGACCTTCTATTTGCACCTAACTTGAAAGACTAATTAAAGACTAATTACAGGTTGGTATTAAAGTGGGGTGGTTGCCACATTTTGGTACAGTTGGTTGAATTGGGTGCAGAGGCGCACGAAATGCCCTCGCTGCCATTGTGCCTTTACTGGGCATCACGTGCGTCCCTGTAAGGAGGAGCGAGTTCCCCTGTTTTTAACAAATTGTTAGACAGGGTCACATTGGTTGTTTTGAATTCTGACGGAATACACCAAATTACGACTGTCAAGAACACGGTGACGTACAACTACGACTAGCCGAAAAAATGAAGTTTGATGTTTCCGAGCATGCGCCGACTTGACTCTGAGCATGCATGGTTTTTAGTCCCTTGGAATTGCATCCAGACGAACAGAAACTCTTATAGAAATTTTTTTCATCGTACAATTGAGAACAATGTTCTCTATGTAATTGCGTCCGAATTTCCAACAGAAAAAGTCAGATGGGGCATACACATGGACAGAATATCCGATGAAAAGCTTCCGTCTGACTTTTTCGATCAGAAATTTTGATTGTGTGTACAAGGCATTAGACATTCAAAGGTGAAGAGACAGCAGACTGAGCAGACCACAGCTTGCTATCGGTGGCAGCCCATGCATTATGGGCACACAGGTGCCGCCCCCCCTTAACACCGCTACTGCCCTCTTTATCCATGCACCCGGCCCCTTTCAGGATGCCGGGCGCATGAATTACAATCATGGGGATAGGTGGGGGTGTGGCTTTTGAAGCACCTGATGAAAGCCAAATGCCGCATACACACGGTCGTTTTTTGCGATGAAAAAAAACGACGTTTTTTAAAACGTCATTTAAATTGATCGTGTGTGGGCAAAACTTTGTTTTTTGTCTTCAAAAAAACGACCAAAAAAAAATTCCAACATGCTTGAATTTTTTGTGTCGTTTTTCAAAACGTCGTTTTTTGTTTCACAAAAAGTCACTGTGTGTAGCAAAAACGTCGTTTAAAACGACGTTTTTCAACCCGTGCATGCCCAGAAGCTAGTTATGAAGCGAGCTTCAATGGAAAAGAGTGGTGAACGTAACCTCGCTTTTTGTGAAAAAAACGATGGTGTGTATGCAACATCGTCTTTGAAAAGTGACGTTTCAAAAACGTCGTTTTTTACTTCACAGAAAACTTTGTTTTTTTTCATCACAAAAAATGATCCTGTGTACGCGGCATAAGTTTCTAATAGGCTTCAAAATAGGGTGGGCTCAAGGTGCAAAGCACTGCCCCACCAGCCGCCACTGCTTTCTATAGAAAAAAAAAATAAGGTCACCAACCTGACTCTGCTATCTGGCAGAACTGTTTTAATATTTTTGTATCTCAGAACTAGATGGAAAGAAATGCAATTTTGTTGGTAGGTAAAACAGCTCCATTATGGGTATTTGAACTGTATACTTAATGGTTTGCCCCTTACACCAGCCCTGCAAGCGTCTCTTCTTCAGAGAGAATAAGTTCAGTGCTCGCACCCTTTCCTCATAACCAATATCCTCCAGTCCCTTTATTAGCTTTGGTGCCCTGCTCTGGACCCCCTCCATTTCCAGGTACATCCTTCCTGAGGCCTTAAGCCCAGAACGGGACAGCATACTCCAGGAATCTTGTAGAGCGGAAGAATTATTGTTTTATTTCTGGAGTTAATCCCCCTTTTTAATGCATGTCAATATTCTGTTGGCTTTGCTTGCAGCAGCTTGGCATTGCATGCCATTGCTGAGCCTATCATCTACTAGGACCCCCAGGTCCTTTTCCATCCTAGATTCCCCCAGAGATTCCCCACCCATTGTATAGATTGCATTCATATTTTTTGCCACTTTTGCAAGGTTTCCACATCCTGCGGAAAAGTTATTGCCCTCCTTAGCTTAGTATCATCTGCAAATACAGAGATTGAGCTGCTCATTCCATCCTCCAGGTTGTTTGTTAATGAATTATGATGGATGCTCACTCTGGGGGTGTGTATTGTGGTGTACAGTGTATGGATTTCTACACCAGCAGCAGGGGGTATCACTGCCGCTATGTGTAGCAGGGTCTAAAGGGGTGGCCAAGATATTTGGAGTTGGATCACCTTTTCTTTATTTTTGAAAAGGTAAACTTACCCTTTAAAGATGAACTATAGGCAGGTATAACAGAAAAATCATTGCAGCTCTGTAATCAATACTTCAATAATAATTTTTTCACCGCATACAGTGTAACTGCTTGCTGGCTGCCCACTCTACTTATACTGTGGCAGGGTGGCAACTCTGCACCGGATCACCTAACTAGTATGTAAACCGGTACTTCTGTGTAGGGGGTATGTGTGCGCCGCTTGCACAGTGGCTGTGCTATTATTTGACATGGCACAAGCCGCTTAACGGATGCCAGCCAATAGATGTCCACAGGCACCCGTTGATCGTTGGGCAGAGACAGAACGGATCTTTGCCTAAGTAAACAAGGCAGAGTTCTGTTCTGACAGAGGGAAAGTGATGGATTTTATGCCCCTGCAAAGCAAATCCATCGCTTCCCTTAGTAAAAGCAGCACATAGTAAGCACAAACACAGGTTAGGCACATAGATAACTTTTTGTTTGACCTAGATGTTTACCTCTTCCCAGCCAGTGCCATTAGTACAGTCACAGTGCATATTTTTAGCATTGATCACTGTACTAGTGCCACTGGTGCCCACAAAGTTAGCGTCAGACTGTCTGCCGCAATATGGCAGTCCCGCTATAAGTCTCTAATTACCGCCATTACTAGTATATAAAAAAATAAACAAATAAAAGTTCCAGTATATATCCCATAGTTTGGTTTGCGCAAAAGTTATAGCATCTACAAACTATGTACGCTTATTGGGATTTTTTTTTACCAAAAATATGTAGCAAAATTTGTATTGTTCCAAATTTATGAAGAAATTTGATTTAAAAAATGTTTTTAATGGTACAAGTTTTATAGCAGAAAGTAAAAAAATATTATTTTTTTCACAATTGTCGATCATTTTTGCTTATAGCACAATAAAAACACCAAAAACACAATGGTGATCAAATACCCCAAAAAGAAAGCTCTATTTGTGGGAAAGAAAGTAAGTAACGCAGTGCTGTATAGCAAAAAAATGGCCTGGTCATGAAGGGTGAATTGCCTGAATGTGACCCGGTATCAGTCTTTTATAATTTCAATATAGCTGGCTGGAGTGTGAAAGGAAGAACAAGCACAAGGATCCAATCAGTTCAACTGCTGATAGGAAGAGAGAGCAGAGTGAGAGAGAGAGATCAACACATGGCTGTGCGGCTTTCTGCTTTCATTGGTTGGGAAAGATCCAGGCTCACCTGGGCTCAGGGAAGGTGGGTTGAATAATGCTGACCATCATACAGTGGGGCAAAAAAGTATTTAGTCAGCCCCCAATTGTGCAAGTTCTCGTACTTAAAAAGATGAGAGAGACCTGTAATTGTCATCATAGGTATACCTCAACTATGAGAGACAAAATGTGGAAACAAATCCAATCACATTGTCTGATTTGGAAAGAATTTATTTGCAAATTATGGTGGAAAATAAGTACTGTATTCATTGGCGTAGAACACTCACTTTTTTACCCTGAAAATGGAGGGTAAACTGTGCCTGCGTGTTATGCGCAGGGGGCTGTGGAAAGTTTTTTTCCTGAAACTTCCCTCTTAAAGTTAGGGTGCGTGTTATATGCCTGTGCGTGTTATACGCTAATACATACGGTATTTGGTCTTCTTCTTTAAGAGGCTCCTCTGCCCTCCACTCATTACCTGTATTAATGGCACCTGTTTGAACTTGTTATCAGTATAAAAGACACCTGTCCACAATCTCAAACAGTTAGGCGGCGTACACACAACCGGGTTTCGTGGCAGAATCCAGAGAGAACCTCGATGGGAGACGTATTCTGCCGAGAAAACCGGTCGTGTGTACACTTTTCGCCGAGCAACCCGTCAGGAAGCTCGTCGAGCCAAAAAGAGAGCATGCTCTCTATTTCCTCGTTGTTCTATGGGGAAATTTGGCTCGACAAGCTTTTCGACAGCTGAACGGGAAACTCGATGGGCGGAACGATGAGTTTAGCACGACGAGTTTCTCGGTCGTGTGTACGCGGCCTCACACTCCAAACTCCACTATGGTGAAGACCAAAGAGTCGTCGAAGGACATCAGAAACAAAATTGTAGACCTGCACCAGGCTGGGAAGACTCTGCAATAGGCAAGCAGCTTGGTGTGAAGAAATCAACTGTGGGAGCAATAATTAGAAAATGGAAGACCTACAAGACCACTGATAATCTCCCTCGATCTAGGGCTCCACACAAAATCTCACCCATGAGGTCAAAATGTTCACAAGAATGGTGAGCAAAAATCCCAGAACCACACATGGGGACCTAGTGAATGACCTGCAGAGAGCTGGAACCAACGTAACAAAGGCTACCATCAGTAACACACTACGCCGCCAGGGACTCAGATCCTGCAGTGCCAGATGTGTCCCCCAGCTTAAGCCAGTACATGTCTGGGCCCGTCTGAGGTTTCCTAGAGAGCATTTGGATGATCTAGAAGAGGATTGGGAGAATGTCATATGGACAGATGAAACCAAAGTAGAACTGTTTGGTAGAAACACAACTCGTCATGTTTTGGAGGAAAGATGCCGAGTTACAACCAAAGAACACTATACCTTCTGTGAAGCATGGAGGTGGCAACATCATGCTTTGGGGCTGTTTCTCTGCAAAGGGAACAGGACGACTGATCTGTGTAGATGAAAGAATGAATGTGGCCATGTATCGTGAGATTTTGAGTGCAAACCTCCTCTCATTAGCAAGGGCATAGAAGATGAAATGTGGCTGGGTCTTTCAGCATGACAATGATCTCAAACACACCGCCTGGGCCATGAAGGAGTGGCTTCATAAGAAGCATTTCAAGGTCCTAGAGTGGCCTAGCCAGTCTCCAGATCTCAACCCGATAGAAAACCTTTAAAGTCTGTGTTGCCCAGCGACAGCCCCAAAACATCACTGCTCTGGAGGAGATCTGCATGGAGGAATGGACCAACATACCAGCTACAGTAGTGCGACAACCTTGTGAAGACTTACAGAAAATACTTGACCTCTGTCAAAGGATATATAACAAAGTATTGAGATGAACTTTTGATATTGACCAAATACTAATTTTTTCCACCATAATTTGCAAATAAATTCTTTCCAAATCAGACAATGTGATTGTCTGGATTTGTTTCCACATTTTGTCTCTCATAGTTGAGGTATACCTATGATGACAATTACAGGCCTCTCTCATCTTTACAAGTGGGAGAACTTACACAATTAGTGGCTGACTAAATACTTTTTTGCCCCTTTGTACTAGGCACATCTGGTGGCAGCAAAAAGTGCTGCAGGGGGAAATCCCAGGATTTTAAAGGCGCCCATTACAGCAAAAGTTGTTTTTATTTTATCTTTTATTGGTTTACTCAATTTTCTATATTCATTTTTGGTTGGTTTCGGTTATGACAATGAAAAATAAGAACGTTTTACTGTATTTATTAAAGCCACACTGTAATAATTTGTAAATCTCATGTCTAAAGCCTAAAAAGGGTGATATCCGAATTGTAATCCCCTTAAGTCACTATGTCTGGACATCTTTTGGTCACACTAAATTACGGATGTCTCATATTTAAATGATCACTTCTGCAGTGACCTTTATATTATTTCTTTTTAACTAATTGAATGTGAAGATACAAAATTTCCAGAGCCTGGAGATCCATTTAGACATGAGTGATGGGCACTGGTCACTAATGTAGTCCAGATGACTTCATATTTCCAGGCTATTCACCAGTATAATGGAACCTCAGGTCATTTGAACCTTACACTGAGTATGTGTTGTATGGTTATATATAAACCCTTTGTCATATGACTAAGAGATATTTTCTCTAAGGTACATAAAGGAATATTGATTGTACAGATGGAAAATATAGGAACTAGGATTATCTGGTCATTAGGCATGAAGTCAACGTAGGTTTAGTTCATGGGACGTTTAGCTACGAATTAAGAAAAAAAAAAAAACACAGTTAAAGTCAATGGGGACGAGAATCTTTAATATCAAATTTGACCATTTTTATAATTATTTTATTTAGCAACACAGAAGCCTTTATATGCAAAGTACCATCTACTGCTAGTAAGGATTGGCTCCATGAAGAGAGAAATACAGAAATATTACAATTTTCAAGACTAATAGGCAAGGGGTTGTCAAACTAATGGCATGGAGGGCTGGGCACTGCCTGGGGGGGGGGACATATCAACTGTGGGTATAGGATTCTGTGTATGGAAGTTTTCTCTTTATTTTTTCTATTGGTTTAAATAGATAGATATGTGTATTTTTACTTGCCAGCTCCTCTACCCTGATTTTAGGGAGGAACCCCATTAAAAAAAAAAAGCATGAGGTCCTTCCCAAAATTCATACCCAACCCACTTTTAAGGCAGTACCCTATGCAGAAAAAAAGAAGAAATTAAATACCAACACCAACCCCCCCCCCCCCCAATCCATACCAAACCTTCATCTGTGCATGTAGCCATTACATGGGTTGAAAAAGAAAAACACAAGTCTATCCAGTCCGACCATAAAAAAATAAATAAATAAAAAATATATAATATCATACAATCCCATATACCCACAGTTGATCCAGAGGAAGGCAAAAAACCCAGCAAAGCATGATCCAATTTGTTAAAGCAGAGGAAAAAATTCCTTCCTGATCCCCCGAAAGTCAATCAGATTTTCCCTGGGTCAACTTTACCTATAAATATCAGTACCCAATTATATTTTGTACATTTAGGAAATAATCCAGGCCTTTCTTAAAGCAATCTACTGAGCTGGCCAGAACCACCTCTGGAGGGAGTCTATTCCACATTTACACAGCTCTTACTGTGAAGAAACCTTTCCGTATTTGGAGCCAAAATCTCTTTTCCTCTAAGCGTAAAGAGTGCCCCCTTGTCTTCTGTGATGACCGTAACGTGAATAGCTCAACATCCAGTTGACATATATGGACCCCTTATATATTTGTACATGTTCATCACATCCTCTGTTACTTTTTAATTCTAGAATTAAGATTTAATATCGCACATATATGATATATAGTTTAATAAAGACCTTTTTTTATAAGGCAACACCTCCCTATTGTTAGATTTGGCCAGTGATGCCACTCACCATCCCTGCCCCTTCACTTACATTCAGCTGGCAGCCACCAACTCTCTTACCATGAGCGGGGAGTGGTCACAATTAGACAGTCATAGTAATACTTTTGCTAAATGTTTCATTTTCCACTACAGCTGGAGGTTAAGGTCACAGGTGGGCAAACCCCCCGTTTAGTTTGTCTGTTCACTGAACATCGAATATACAAATTTTGGACCGAATTCAACGGAACAAACTCAAACCTTATCTCTACTGGTGAACAAACAGAATGGAATTTATGACATATGTGGCATTGCAAGGCAGGAAGGTGAGATAGTAGACATTGTACAGTATCTAGGAATAATGGCTGTTACCATAATTGAATATGTTAGTAGTAATGTTGTTTGTCTACAACTAGACTCAGACAATGCTTCAACTCCCCATGAAATCAAGCATACTCTAAAGTTGGTCAGATGTCTTGATGTCGCTGCCATTAGGCGGCGGCTCCAAAATGGGAAAATGGGAAAATATAATTCTCAAGGAAACTTTTGGCGCATGCATCCATATTAATCCAGTGTATTCCATGCCAATTCAAAACATACTGTCTCTTTTTATTTTTCAAACTTTTCATAGAATAAGTAGCAAAAGAGGGTCCTTTAATTAAAGGGGTTGTAAAGGAATTTTTTTTTTTTCATAATAAGCATCCTTTACCTGCAGACATTCCTCTTTTCACTTCCTCATTGTTTCGTTTTTGCTCAGAAGTTGCTCTATTTCTTCTCTGTTCTGTTCACTTCCTGCTTGTCTGATTTTTACTCACCACCGTGAAGGGAGGCTTTACTGCGGTGGTCAGTGATGTGCTCACCCCCTCCTGGGAACTACATCTGTGCCGCAGGATGTTCTCTACGTGTTAAAGACTTCAAGGAGGTGTGAATTACTGGGCGTGCCGCAATGCATACTGGAAAATGTAGTTCTTACATGAACGCGCGCTGCAAACCAAGAAGTGAATGAGAGAACAGAAACTAGAATGCCGGAAGTGATATACTGTAGATGAAGGAATTTAATAGGTATTCACTAGTTTTTTAACAAAATCATTACACTATTCTGTCTGTCTACCTGGCAGACAATAATTTTAGGCAAAAAATGTATTCCTTTACAACTCCTTTAAGGGGGAACAAAAAATTAATAAAAAACAGGCACCTGGGTATAATTGACAACAATGATACAGCAAATTGTCACTGTGGAACAATTAGCATAAGTTCCAAAAGAGAGACAGAGGTAGAGCATAACATACTTTACTTAAGAAGTGTAGAGCTGAACAGAATCAAAGTCGTATTTCACAAGCCGTATTCTCCTCTACTGTCTTGTATTGTACATGTAAAATGTAACATTGTCGCCATAGGAGAGAAAAGGTAAGGGAGGGAGGTAAAGAAGTCCCCGGTTCGCACTACACTCTCTCACGATATTGGTTGCCAGGTTTTGTCGAATTTTGACAGGGTGTTGTCAAGGATACATGAAAATTTGTCGTTAATCATTATCCAATTCTGTTTCTGCTGAACATAGTCAAACAACATCACCGGCTGGTTCCAACATCCAGCTATTGCGATTCTAGCCACCAAAATAATATAAGTTATCAGCCTTTTTAGGTATAGTGCCTTGAAAAAGTATTCATTTTCCACATGTTGTCATGTTACAACCAAACATATAAATGTATTTTTTGGGGTTTTATGTGATAGACCAACATAAAGTGGCGCATAATTGTGAAGTGGAAGGAAAATTTTACAAAAAAAAAATCTGAAAAGTGTGACGTGTATTTGTATTCAGACCCCTTTACTCCAATACCCCTAACTAAAATCTGGTGGAACCAATTGCCTTCAGAAGTCACCTAATTAGTAAATAGAGTCCACCTGTGTGTAATTTAATCTCAGTATAAATGTAGCTGTTCTGTGGAGCCCTCAGAGGTTGTTAGAGAGCCTTATGCTGGCTATACACGCCATGAAAAATTGCCCGAACGAACTTTCGAAAAACCAAAGTTCTGTCGTGAGTGCAAATGATAGTGCCATCATGTAATGACCGATAAATCGTTCAGTGGACATAAAAAAATAAAAAGGGTTTTTTTTTTTTACATATACCTAGTGCAGAAAGTTCGGACGGGAAACACATTAACCTTCCGATTTATCGTTCGTTCGGCAGAAAATTTCCAAACTTGTCCTTCGTTTTTTCGTCTCAAAAACGTCCAAACTATTTTTGATTTTGTGCCCATTAACTGGCCGATAAACGAAAGATCTTTCTTAACGACCAATTTTCGGACGATTTTTCGTGGAGTGTATGGCCAGCATTAGTACAAACAGCATTATTAAAGGCCAAGGAACACACCAGACAGGTCAGGGATAAAGTTGTGGAGAAGTTAAAAGAAGGGTTAGGTTTGAAAAAAATATCCTAAGCTTTGAACATCTCACAGAGCTCTGTTCAATCCATCATCTGAAAATGGAAAGAGTATGGCACAACTGCAAATCTACCAAGACATGGCCGTCCAACCAAACTGACAGGCCGGGCAAGTTGAGCATTAATCAGAGAAGCAGCCAAGAGGTGGTAACTCTGGAGGACCTGCAGAGACCCACAGCTCAGGTGAGAGAATCTGTCCAAAGGAGAAGTATCTGGCCTTTATGAAAGAGTGGCAAGAAGAAAGCTAGTGTTGAGAGGAAGCCATAAGAAGTCCCATTTGCAGTTTACAAGAAGCCATTTGGGGGACACAGCAAACATGTGGAAGAAGGTGCTCTGGTCAGATGAGACCAAAATTGTACTTTTTGGCCTAAAAGCAAAACGCTATGTGTGGCAGAAAACTAAAACTGCACATCACCCTAAACACACTATCCCCACTGTGAAACGTGGTGGCGGAAGCATCATGTTGTGGAGATTCTTTTCTTCATCAGGGAGAGGAAAGCTGGTCAGAATTGATAGGAAGATGGATGGAGCCAAATACAGGGCAATCTTAGAAGAAAATCTGCAAAAGACTTGAGACTGGGGGAGGTTCACCTTCCAGCAGGAATTCGACCCTAAACATACAGCCAGAGCTACAATGGAATAGTTTACATCAAAGCATATTCATGTGTTAGAATGGCCCAGTCAAAGTCCAGACATAAATCCAATTGAGAATCTGTGGCAAGACTTGAAAATTGCTGTTCACAGACACTCTCCATCCAATCTGACAGAGCTTGAGCTATTTTGCAGAGAATAATGGGCTAATATTTCACTCTATATGTGCAAAGCTGGTAGAGACACCCCCAAAAAGACTTGCAGCTGTGATTGCAGAGAAAGGGGGTTCTACAAAGTATTGAATACAAATGCACCCCACACTTATCACATATTTATTTGTAAAATAAATTTATTTGTAAAACTATTGAAAACGATTAATTATTTTTACTTCGACTTCACAATTATGTGCTACAGAGGACAATGGGGCAATCTATATCTGGAGAAAAAAAGAAGCTGCAACTGCCACATTTGGAAAGGCTTCTTCACAGTAAGACCCTAGAAAACTCCCTCAACAACTAGTTCTAGCCAGCTCACTAGATTGTTTTAAAAAAGGGCTGAAAGCATTCTTGAATGCACAAAATATAACTGGATAATAATATTTTGAGGTAATAACGCCAAGGGTAGTTGATCCAGGGAATATTTGCTTGTTTTCTGGAGATCAGGAAGGAATACATTTTTCGCTTGAAGGAAATTGGATCATGCTTTATATATTTTTTTTTTTTTTTTTACCTTCCAGTTGATCAACTGTTGGTATAGGATTGTGCATATGGTTGGTTTTCTATTTTTTTTGTGTCTTTGTTCAACCTGACTAACTATTGTATTACCATGATTGTTTTATGTCTACAACTGCTCAAACTAACAGTAGCATTTCAATGTTTGGACTATATCAGGGCATCATCTTTATGCATCAGCCAGAATCCTTTTTTCCGTAACAATTTTTATTTTTTTTACTAAAGAAAATTATCAGCTTGAAGATGTGTCTGCATTACTCTGGCCAGATCTGATATATCACTATTATATGGTATATCTGGTCTGGTATACCAGTATTACATGGTACATCTCGTCTGGTATATTAGTATTATATGGTACATGTTATATCTGGTCTGGTATATCATTATCATATGGTATATATCTCAGGGTTCGTCAAAACCCGGGTGCCAGGTCGCAATTGCGACTAGAATTAGCGACTTGGCGCGGCACAGCTGGGGTATCCTGTGTCTACGTGCGCCCGCCCCCCCCCCCCGATACGCGGTCGTGTCGGGCCACGCCGGCCTGTAATTGAGGCTGTGGCTTTGCGGCCATCTGCAGGCCTATGCTTCCTTTTGTGATCTGGTGCCATCTTGTGGTGGCCGTTGGAATGACGAGACAACCAGCAATGCTAATGGAGCTTCCCCTGCCTGTTTTCACTGCCATCTCCTTCCTTCTAATTAGAACCCCCAAACATTATATATATTTTTTTTCTAACGCCCTAGAGAATAAAATGGCAGTGGTTGCAATACTTTCTTTCACACGGTTTTTGTGCAGCGGTCTTACAAGTGTACTTTTTTGGAAAAAAATACACTTTTTTTTAATTTATAAATAAGACAACAGTACAGTTAGCCCAATTTTTTTTTATATTGTAAAAGATAATGTTACACCGAGTAAATTGATACCCAACATGTCACGCTTCAAAATTGAAATGGCGACAAACTTTTACCCTGTACAATCTCCATAGTCGACATTTAAAAAAAATCTACAGGTTGCATGTTTTGAGTTACAGAGGAGTTCTAGGGCTAGAATTATTGCTCTCGCTCTATCAAACATGGTGATACCTTACATGTGTGGTTTGAACACCACTTTTATATGCTACTACTCCCATATGCATTCGTTTCTGCGCGCAAGCTCGGCGGGACGGGGCGCGTTCCTGGCTCCTAACTTTTTTAGCTGGCTCCTAGATTCCAAGCAAATTTGTCAAGCCCTGGTATATCTAAATCATTTGGTATATATCTGGTCTGGTATTTTAATATTTTATGGTTTATCTGCCCTGGTATATCAGGGTCATATGGTATATCTGGTCTGGGATATCAGTATCATATTGTATATCCAGTCTGGTACATCATTACCATATGGTATATGGAATATCTGGTCCAGTATATCACTATCATCTGATCTGGTATATCAGCATATTTTGGTATATCTGGTCTCTGGTCTGGTATAACAGTATCATATGGCATATCTGATCTGATATATCACTATTATATGGTATATCTGGTCTGGTATATCAATATCATATAGTATATGTTATATCTGGTCTTTGGTCTGGTATATCACTATCATCTGGTATATCTGGTTTGGTATATCAGTATTACATGGTACATCTCGTCTGGTATATCAGTATCATATGGTATGTTATATCTGGTCTGGTATATCAAAATGTTTTGGTTTATCTGCCCTGGTTTATGGTATATGCTGGGATATCAGTATCAGTAACTGTCATGGACCTGCCACCTAAGGGTTAACCGTGCAGACTGATTCCAATGATTGGCAACAGGCTGCCTTATTTAAACACCTCAGCAGCACTGTGTCTTCGCTGCCTGATCTGCAGTTCTTACCTGACTTTCTGTGATCTGACCTGTTTCCTGTGTTTGACCCGGCTTGTTGACTACGATTGATCTCTGCTATCCTGATCCCGGCCTGCCTTGTGACCATGCTCAGCTCTACACTGCTTGATTTCCCATTGCCGAACTTGCCTGTATACTGACCATTCTCTGCCTGTCGTTTTATACCTATATCCAGGGCCGTATTTAATATGGTTTGGGCCCTGGGCAAACATTTTTTTTGGGCCCCCCCTCCAGCTTATTTTGGGCCTGGCTGGTTCACATGTATGTGTTTTGGCGGCCCTCATTTGTGCAGGCACAGCAGCCCATTGATTTGAATGGGCCGCCATGCCTTTGTTTCCTGCAGAAAAAAGGTTCATTCAGCATTTTAAAAATCAGCTACCTTGAAATCCATTCTACTTTTGCACCATGCTACTTACCTGCAGTTCTTGCACACACAAAACGCACTGTGTTTTTAAAAGCGTGACCTAAACGTCTAAAAATGCAGCAAGTTTGACAGTGCGGGAACTGCAGATAAGTCACAGCAGACAGCAGAATGGACAGACAGTGCTGTATTTCAGTGCTTGATGGGCATAGGTGTGCCGTGTGTGCAGCCTATTACATGAGGCATGCGCTTTTCTTTGCAGGAAATGCAGGCATGGCGGCCCAATCAAATGAATGGGCTGCTGTGCCTGTGCAAATGTGGGCCGCCAAAACACATACATGTGAACCAGTCAGGCCAAAAATAAGCCCATCAAGCAGTTAAATACAGACAGTAATGCCATGTGCTCTGAGGCCTCATTTAGCCTGGACTGCAGGGCTGCTCTGTGACTTAAAGAGTTCCTCTATTTTACACATGGCATGGCATGGGGTCCCATGGTGCTAAAGCAGAATAGACAGACGGTGCTGTGACCCCATGCCATGCCATGTGTAAAATACAGGAACTTTTTAAAACACTGACCAGACCTGCAGTGAATCATCAAATATTATAAAGACTTTGGGCACACTCTACAGAAAACTTGTATTTACAATATAGCAAACAATGACATACCTTGAGGAGCAGGACATGAAGAAGTCAGCCTCGGGAAGAGCAAACTGGGGATGTTATAAAATGACATTCTAATTCACTTTTATATACAAGCAGCACCCAGTGGCAGGAAGGGAGAAGCGCACGTCTAAAGGGAAGCCATGGGGTGCATTACATTTTAAAACACTGGGAAGGGAAGCAGTACTGTCACCTGGCTGCGTGCCGCTGATGATTTTCAGCCTGATTTGTGGGCAGCACAGAGGCTTAACGGGTGGCAGGGCCACCATCAGGAATCATGGGGCCCCTTACACAGCTTCAGGCATGGGCCCCCTGGAGCAGAGAACGGGGGGGTGCTGCCCCCTTAAATTGAGAAGCGGGGGGGGCGGGGCTGCCGCAAATTTAGAAGCGGGAGGCCCTTTACAAAAAAAAGATTTAATAAAGAAAAATATATATAAAAAAAGGGGTGTAGCCATCCGGGGCCCTGGGTCCTTTAATATTTTTTTTTAATAAAAATAAATTACAAAAAAGGGGGTTGCCACCTGAGACCTCTGGACCCTTTAATAAAAAATAAAATAAAAAAATATATTAAAAATAAACATTTATAAAAAAAAAAGTGGGGTTGCCATCCAGGGGACCTCTGAGCCCTATATATATATATATATATATATATTAAATAAAAAGAAATAAAATATAAAAAAAAGGGGGTTGCCATCCAGGGCCCTGGGGAACTCTGGGTCCTTTAATAATAATAACATTATTAGTTTTTTTTTATAAGACAAGTTTTTTTTATTAAAAAGGGGGGGGTTGTCATCTGGGGCCCTGGGGAACTACGGGCCCCTGGGGACCTCCAGACCTCTAAAAAAAATTGTCCCTTTAATAAAAAATAAAATAAAAATATATAAAATAAATATATTTTTTTATTTAAAAATAAATAAAAAAAGGGGGTTGTCATCTGGGGCCCTGGGGGCCTCCGGGTCCCTGGGGACCCCTAAAAAAATTGGCCCTTTAATAAAAAATAAACATATATTAAAAAAAATTGGCCCTTTAATAAAAAATAAACATATATTAAAAAAAATTGGCCCTTTAATAAAAAATAAAATAAAAATATATAAAATAAATATATTTTTTTATTTAAAAATAAATAAAAAAAGGGGGTTGTCATCTGGGGCCCTGGGGACCCCTAAAAAAAAAAAATTGGCCCTTTAATAAAAAAAAAAAATATATATTAAAAAAGATTGGCCCTTTAATAAAAATATATACAAAATAAATATATTTTTGTATTTAAAAATAAATAAAAAAAGGGGGGTTGCCATCTTGGGCCCTGGGGACCTCCGGCCCCCTAAAAAAAAAAAACTTTTTTTTTTTTCAAAGGGGGTTGCTTTGGGCCCCCAACAGTGACAGGGCCCTGGGCAGCTGCCCCTGTTTGCCCTATGGTAGAGACGGCCCTGCCTATATCTGATCGTCTGTTACCAAACCCGGCTTGTCTGACTACGTATTCATTGTCTCCCCAGCCAGTGCACCCACCAGCCAGCTTCCTGTTTCCTGCTGCACCTGCTGAACCAACAAGACCCAAGACGAACCAGGCACCCATACACCACCAGGCTCTTGCGGCCACTGTCGCAACATTGGTAGCCCTTGAGCCGGGGTTGTACGAGAAGCCTTCCCACTACACGTCAGGCTCATCTGGCAGGTACGTAACAATATCCAGTCTGGTACATCATTACCATATGGTATATGGAATATCTGGTCCAGTATATCTCTATCATCCGATCTGGCATATCATCATAATATGGTATATCCGGTCTGGTATATTACTATAATCCGTTCTGGTATATCAATATCATATGATATATCTGGTCTGGTATATCAGTATCATATATTGGGGTCAATTCACAAAGCTTTATTTTCAGATTGCGGGTGTTATTTTAACGATTTTGCACGTTATTGAAGCTAGTTCAATTCACTAAACGATTTAACGCTTTGAAAAATCATCAAATAACGTTTCACTACACAGAACCGATATTTTAAGGTGTGGATCCTTATTAAAGAGTCACATCTTTATTTTAAAGAGTCACATCGTTATTTTAAAGAGTCAAATCGTTATTTTAACCACTTCAGCCCCGGACCATATTGCTGTCCAAAGACCAGAGCACTTTTTGAGATTCGGCACTGCGTCGCTTTAACTGACAATTGCGCTGTCGTGCGTCGTGGCTCCCAAACAAAATTGGCGTCCTTTTTTTCCCACAAATAGAGCTTTCTTTTGGTGGTATTTGATCATCTCTGCGGCTATTTTGAAAAAAATGCAATATTTTTTACTTTTTTCTATAATAAATATCCCCAAAAATATATAAAAAAAAATATTTTTTCCTCAGTTTAGGCCGATAAGTATTCTTCTACATATTTTTCGTAAAAAAAAATCGCAATTAGCGTTTATTGATTGGTTTGCGCAAAAGTTATAGCTAAAAAATATGCTGCGCTGCAAAAAAGAAAGTATATAGGTGAATAAATATACTTATGTGGACACCAAGTTCATTGGTGGATGGTATAAATTTAAAATAAAGTGAAACGCTAATGGGGTGAAACAGAAAAGTCCAAGCAAAATCAAAATCACATATGTGAAGCCAAAGTCCATCTGTGTCCTATAAACACCCGAAAAGTGTTGGAAGAAAAATCTTCAAGTGAAGTTAATCGAAGGCACCTCCACCTCTATATAAAATGCCTGCTTACCAGCTCCAACTTCAAAAATTGCATTTGTTAATAAATTGTGCTGCTCCCATTTGTCCTCAGCCGTCCACCTCCTCATACAGATGAACCAGTAACGATCAATGCCACATCCGAGGGTATGGAGAGAAGAAAACTCATAGAGTAGTACTGTAGGCAATCGCGTTTATTAAAATAAAAAATAAAACTCACATGATTCGTTGTAAAATTAAGCGTATTATGTAAAGCCGGCCGGCTCAATATTATCGCTCGTCCTTCCGGATTGTCGGTAAGCGGTGACGTCAGCACGCCGCTCTTCCCTACGTCGTTTCGTCACAGATGACGTCTTCCAGGGGTACGAGCGGCGCGCTGATCCACCGCTAATTATACATTCTGCGTGTCATTCGGAACGCCCAGTTCTGACATCCGGGAGTCATTGACACTGATCCTCCATCTTTAAAGAGGGATCCTTGCCCCTACTAATAATAGATTGCGGCTACACTGGCATTAAATGCAAGCCGATCCAAAACTCAAGGTTTTAAAGTAGCGGGGACTTTATGGTACATTGAGTGTGGACGATAAAGGTTAAAAATTAAATTCTAAAGTTAAAAATGAAAGCGACATATTACGATCGCTGTCAGTGCTCAGTAACATAGCATATCTACTAAGTAAAAATTAACAAGGACATGCACATGATGAGAAGCCAATTTAGTAGATAAATACAAACATTAATTAGTTCGTATAAACAGCCTCCACTATCAATATGATAGGGGACTATATATATGCTTCCGCAACTGAATAAAAGATTTTATATAAATAAGTAAATGATCTTAAAATTTATTTTATCTACAAGTTAGCTGATTCAATCTCAATGATAGAACTTGCTATGAAGCTTGTGGCAGCAAGCTAGGAAAGGAACAGAACAATTCTAAAATAGATAAATTAGGAAAAATATGCTAATGGGACCGGTATATAGCAGTCCCTATATACCCCTTGGTTTTCTAAAGGAGGGGGCCAATTTAATAGTAGTAGTGCTAATGAAATCTACCTACCACATTCAAATGTTCCGAAACATCGGAAGGGTTATATATGTACAGTATGAGTCCCGGATCTCAGGGCTGGTTCACACTAATATTAGCAACCTTTTAATAATATACACTTATAGTCTCATTCCAACATAATGTAAAATAGATGTCCTAACTGTTATCTATGAATGCATTTACATCTACATCAACATTCATTCCATACGGGGTATAAGTCCGTACTTTATGAATCCAGGCCATTTCTAGCCTGGACAGTTCCCTTACAAGAGATCCACCTCTCCAATGAGCATCAAATTTATCAATGCCAAGGAAGAGGGTCCCCTCTGGGTTACGGTTATGATGCAGATCATAATGTAGTGACACAGAGTGCTGAGAGAAACCTGACCTGATATTGGTCAGGTGCTCTCCCAGTCTTACTTGCATCTGCCTCTTAGTCCGGCCTATATACTGTAGTCCACATGGGCACTGTAATAAATACACTACACCCGTGGAACTACAGGTAATAAACGGCTCTATTAGATGTTCCCTAGAGGTACTAGTTGAAACAAATTTGAGGGTTTTCTTAGAGGTCACTTTATTTAACTTACATATTTGGCATCTCCGACATTGATGGTACCCTACGATGCCTCTCTGAAAAAAAGAGACCTTTTTGGTGGGAGGATCAACTACATTAGGAGCTATTTTGTCTCGCAGCGAGGGCACACCTCTAAAGATAACTTGAGGGTTCGGGGGAAGAAAGGTTTTGAGGACCCTATCATTCTCAAGTAAATGCCAATGCTTCTTGATTATTTTTTTGATGACATAATGTTGTGTAGAGTATGTCAGAACTGGGCGTTCCGAATGACACGCAGAATGTATAATTAGCGGTGGATCAGCGCGCCGCTCGTACCCCTGGAAGACGTCATCTGTGACGAAACGACGTAGGGAAGAGCGGCGTGCTGACGTCACCGCTTACCGACAATCCGGAAGGACGAGCGATAATATTGAGCCGGCCGGCTTTACATAATACGCTTAATTTTACAACGAATCATGTGAGTTTTATTTTTTATTTTAATAAACGCGATTGCCTACAGTACTACTCTATGAGTTTTCTTCTCTCCATACCCTCGGATGTGGCATTGATCGTTACTGGTTCATCTGTATGAGGAGGTGGACGGCTGAGGACAAATGGGAGCAGCACAATTTATTAACAAATGCAATTTTTGAAGTTGGAGCTGGTAAGCAGGCATTTTATATAGAGGTGGAGGTGCCTTCGATTAACTTCACTTGAAGATTTTTCTTCCAACACTTTTCGGGTGTTTATAGGACACAGATGGACTTTGGCTTCACATATGTGATTTTGATTTTGCTTGGACTTTTCTGTTTCACCCCATTAGCGTTTCACTTTATTTTAAATTTATACCATCCACCAATGAACTTGGTGTCCACATAAGTATATTTATTCACCTATATACTTTCTTTTTTGCAGCGCAGCATATTTTTTAGCTATAGTATTTTATGTGTATCGCACATTTTTTTGCAGCAGCAGCATTATCTAATTCATTTTTTTATTACCACTTTTATTTTATTTTATTTCCATTGACCTGCGCAGTAATTTTTTCCCATAGATACATTGCAAATAGATACCACTTTACAGCAGCGGTTATTTCACTTTGTCACAGAGTGCACAGTCTCATTGCTATTGATTTATTTTGTGACTGCTTGGGTCCGTTCACGCCCATAAGTGATATTGCATAGCCTAATCACGCCCTTTATCATGGATGTGTTTGAATACCGAGCATCTAAGAATTTTAATACTGAAGGTGTATTCCAGATGTATAAAGAGGGTGATTTGAGCGGGCAGTTTATTAGACTTAAAAACCTTACCATCTCAGAGGTTCACACCCAATGGGATGTGGCTTTTTTGGAGACCTACATTAAACTCAATATGGTACCAAGGAGCCTTAGATGGCAGGTTAGCCCCCAAAAAGGAGACCTAGAACTTCAAGAGTGGTTCCGATATTTTAATGATGCCGGATTAAATTTTTTGAAGTTTTTGGTATGCAAAAAACAAGCTAAATTAGTTAGCCTGGATAGCGAAATAAAAACATTAAAGGAAACCATGTTACCCCATAAGGAGAGTGAAGAATATAAAGATAGATCTTCCAATCTCCTTAAAATTTTGGATAAAGAAGAAAAGGAACAGAAATTAAAGAAAAAGAAAAAATATAATAGAGACTTTAATGATTATCAGCTTAGCTTGGTTTTTGAGTGGCAGAAAAAACTAGCAGCTGATGAACAGACAGAAACTAATTCTAGGATGGAGGCCATTATGCAAGGGGAAGAGTTGTCTCACGAGATAACTACCCCTAGAGTTAATACCTGGATCAGAAATGATCATGGTAAGACCCCTAAAAAGAAAAAGATTGCTAAGAAGGTGAAAAGGGCTTCACATCCACCACCTAATAGGGGAGTAGGCCCTCCTCCCAACAACTATCAGTACGACAATGGTTTTAGCCATATAAAAACTTCTCGAAACAAACAAGGAAGTAATGTGGACCGGAACAGTGGTTCTACAAATCCTAGCCAAAATCAGTATTATAATGATTCCCCACGAAGGGAACGTGGTTTTGGAAGGAGTGGGGCAGAAAATCAATATTATGGTCCCAATCAAGGACACAGAACTCCACATAATGTTCACCATTATTCAGGCAGGGTAAATTATGATGATGATAGTGAATCAGACACGAGAAATCATTTTTACCCTCTAATTGATAGAGAAGGCCCACGCATTCCGAGTCATGTTAATTATGAGCGGAATAACCAAACACAAGAGGTTTACCGGCTAGGCCCTTCTAGAGATTTCTCTTCTGATCAACCCAGTGTTGATGCGGGGGAACATTGGGGTTTTCCCAGGGCCAGCCAAGGAACCAAAAGACCAGTAGAAAGCAAAGAGGGTGCAGAGGGGGGAGGCGGACAAAACCTAAAGAAACCAAGAGTGTAGATGACATAGGCATCTACAATCTTAGTTCCCATATTCTCACAGAGTCAGAATTGGTCCTGTTAGATCGGGGACTAAAGTTCGCCCCCCCAAAGAAACTAAATAAATTCCAAACGTACATGGACATTCACAGGTATGTCAGGAAAGTCAACATTAGAAGGTATTTTGCTGGTATTCCTAATTCAGATAGATCCAGTGGACAAAACCTCATTTCACATTCAGGATTGTCCAATGCGTCTACCTGGAATCCCCCTGGGGCGTTGGCCCCGTCCATCAAAGTTTTCAGAGATGTACTCCTGAGAGATTTGGAAAAAGTCAAAGTCTCTAATTGTAAGATGGACCAGAATCTGGTTAAGGGGTTAGACTCCCTATGCACCAACAAACAATTGGTAATTAGACCAGCGGATAAGGGTGGTGGGATAGTCCTAATGGATAGATCTATGTATATCAATGAGACTAAGAAATTGATTGACGATCGTGACACCTATGCACTTCTTAAGGGGAACCCTGTCCAACAATACCAAGACAACTTAGAGGTGCTGGTTAAGAAGGGGGTAGATTTGGGTATACTCAATGAAAAGGAACAACAATTCCTTATTCCCAGGGCACCTAGGATACCGATCCTTTACTGCCTCCCCAAGATTCATAAGAGCCTTACTTGCCCCCCTGGACGCCCCATAGTAAGTGGTATAGATTCCGTTACGTCCAGGGTGGGCAAGTATATCGACCATTTTTTGCAACCGTTGGTGCAAAGGATGCCATCTTATGTAAGGGATACAAGGCAGGTGATTAATTTGCTCTCTCAGATTGAGCCTCACACTGACACTTGGCTAGTGACAGCGGACGTGAGTTCGCTATACACAATTATCCCACATAATTTGGGCATAACAGCAGTAAAATATTATTTGGATACTCTCTCTGATTTACCACAAAAACAGAGAGACTATATTCTTGAACTGCTGGAGTATGCTGCAGGGCATAATTACTTTTGGTTCGACCATAGCTTTTACCGGCAAGTTAAAGGTGTCGCGATGGGCGCTAAATACGCCCCAAGCTTGGCGAATTTGTTTATGGCCAAGTGGGAGGAGGATGTCGTCTACAATAACCTCAGTCCGCATATCAAACTTTGGGCAAGGTATATTGACGACATCCTCCTCCTATGGAATGGCACTAAACCCCAGCTAGATGATTTCATCGATATGTTGAACATGAATGAGAGGGGGATCCATCTCACACACGAGGCGGATCAGGAAAAGATTAATTTCCTGGACCTTACAATCATGAAGGATGTGGGTGCCTATAAAACCAAAACGTTTTTTAAAAAGACGGATAGAAACTCATTCATTCCAGTGGGTAGTTGCCACCATCAGAACTGGCTCAAATCTGTACCTAAGAGCCAGTTTACCAGAATGAGGAGGAACTGCACCACCCTTGATGATTTTCACTCTCAAACAGAAATTCTAAGAAAAAGATTGGTAGAGAAGGGTTACGATCGCAACCACTTAGAACAAACTATAAAAGAAGTGGCTGAGACTGATCGCAAACTTCTTTTGGATCCTGCCCCTAAAGTTAATCAGACTGGTCCGGTGGTACCATTTGTTACATCATACTCTACACAACATTATGTCATCAAAAAAATAATCAAGAAGCATTGGCATTTACTTGAGAATGATAGGGTCCTCAAAACCTTTCTTCCCCCGAACCCTCAAGTTATCTTTAGAGGTGTGCCCTCGCTGCGAGACAAAATAGCTCCTAATGTAGTTGATCCTCCCACCAAAAAGGTCTCTTTTTTTCAGAGAGGCATCGTAGGGTACCATCAATGTCGGAGATGCCAAATATGTAAGTTAAATAAAGTGACCTCTAAGAAAACCCTCAAATTTGTTTCAACTAGTACCTCTAGGGAACATCTAATAGAGCCGTTTATTACCTGTAGTTCCACGGGTGTAGTGTATTTATTACAGTGCCCATGTGGACTACAGTATATAGGCCGGACTAAGAGGCAGATGCAAGTAAGACTGGGAGAGCACCTGACCAATATCAGGTCAGGTTTCTCTCAGCACTCTGTGTCACTACATTATGATCTGCATCATAACCGTAACCCAGAGGGGACCCTCTTCCTTGGCATTGATAAATTTGATGCTCATTGGAGAGGTGGATCTCTTGTAAGGGAACTGTCCAGGCTAGAAATGGCCTGGATTCATAAAGTACGGACTTATACCCCGTATGGAATGAATGTTGATGTAGATGTAAATGCATTCATAGATAACAGTTAGGACATCTATTTTACATTATGTTGGAATGAGACTATAAGTGTATATTATTAAAAGGTTGCTAATATTAGTGTGAACCAGCCCTGAGATCCGGGACTCATACTGTACATATATAACCCTTCCGATGTTTCGGAACATTTGAATGTGGTAGGTAGATTTCATTAGCACTACTACTATTAAATTGGCCCCCTCCTTTAGAAAACCAAGGGGTATATAGGGACTGCTATATACCGGTCCCATTAGCATATTTTTCCTAATTTATCTATTTTAGAATTGTTCTGTTCCTTTCCTAGCTTGCTGCCACAAGCTTCATAGCAAGTTCTATCATTGAGATTGAATCAGCTAACTTGTAGATAAAATAAATTTTAAGATCATTTACTTATTTATATAAAATCTTTTATTCAGTTGCGGAAGCATATATATAGTCCCCTATCATATTGATAGTGGAGGCTGTTTATACGAACTAATTAATGTTTGTATTTATCTACTAAATTGGCTTCTCATCATGTGCATGTCCTTGTTAATTTTTACTTAGTAGATATGCTATGTTACTGAGCACTGACAGCGATCGTAATATGTCGCTTTCATTTTTAACTTTAGAATTTAATTTTTAACCTTTATCGTCCACACTCAATGTACCATAAAGTCCCCGCTACTTTAAAACCTTGAGTTTTGGATCGGCTTGCATTTAATGCCAGTGTAGCCGCAATCTATTATTAGTAGGGGCAAGGATCCCTCTTTAAAGATGGAGGATCAGTGTCAATGACTCCCGGATGTCAGAACTGGGCGTTCCGAATGACACGCAGAATGTATAATTAGCGGTGGATCAGCGCGCCGCTCGTACCCCTGGAAGACGTCATCTGTGACGAAACGACGTAGGGAAGAGCGGCGTGCTGACGTCACCGCTTACCGACAATCCGGAAGGACGAGCGATAATATTGAGCCGGCCGGCTTTACATAATACGCTTAATTTTACAACGAATCATGTGAGTTTTATTTTTTATTTTAATAAACGCGATTGCCTACAGTACTACTCTATGAGTTTTCTTCTCTCCATACCCTCGGATGTGGCATTGATCGTTACTGGTTCATCTGTATGAGGAGGTGGACGGCTGAGGACAAATGGGAGCAGCACAATTTATTAACAAATGCAATTTTTGAAGTTGGAGCTGGTAAGCAGGCATTTTATATAGAGGTGGAGGTGCCTTCGATTAACTTCACTTGAAGATTTTTCTTCCAACACTTTTCGGGTGTTTATAGGACACAGATGGACTTTGGCTTCACATATGTGATTTTGATTTTGCTTGGACTTTTCTGTTTCACCCCATTAGCGTTTCACTTTATTTTAAATTTATACCATCCACCAATGAACTTGGTGTCCACATAAGTATATTTATTCACCTATATACTTTCTTTTTTGCAGCGCAGCATATTTTTTAGCTATAGTATTTTATGTGTATCGCACATTTTTTTGCAGCAGCAGCATTATCTAATTCATTTTTTTATTACCACTTTTATTTTATTTTATTTCCATTGACCTGCGCAGTAATTTTTTCCCATAGATACATTGCAAAAGTTATAGCGTTTACAAAATAGGGGTTAGTTTTATGGCATTTTTATTATTATTTTTTTTTTACTAGTAATGGCGGCGATCAGCGGTTTTTTTCGGTACTGCGATATTATGGCGGACACTTCGGACACTTTTGACACATTTTTGGGACCATTGGCATTTTTTTAGCGATCAATGCTATAAAAATGCATTGGATTACTATAAAAATGCCATTGGCAGTGAAGGGGTTAACACTAGGGGGCGGGGAAGGGGTTAAGTGTGTTCCTATTTGTGTTCTAACTGTATGGGGGGGTGGACTTACTAGGGGGAATCACTGATCTTCTGTTCATACATTGTATGAACAGAAAATCAGCGTTTCCCCCCGCTGACAGGAACGAGCGCTGTGTGTTTTCACACACAGCTCCCGTTCCCCGCTCTGTAACGAGCGATCGCGTGTGCCCGGCGGCGATCGCGCCCGCCGGGCACACGCACGGGACTCGGGGGCGAGCGGGGCGCGCGCGCGCGGGTCGCCGGTGGCGCGCACGCGCCCCCTAGTGGCCGCGAAAGGCGCGACGTAGAGCTACGGGCTCTCGCGCACCCGTGCCGACCTGCCGCCGTATAACTGCGGCGGCTGGTCGGCAAGTGGTTAAAGAGTCAAATCGTTATTTTAAAGAGTCAAATCGTTAAATATGTACAGAAGTGCAATTCACAAAGATTTTTTTGACAGTTATCGATCGTTAAGCAATCGTTAAATTAACACCTCTCTCAGGGTGGCGTTATGACATTTCCCAGGCGATATTTTGTTGTTAGAGGAAGCTTTTGGCGATTTTTGTAGTGTAGTGAAGTTTTTAATAGTGTTGGGCAAGATGGAACCATGCTCTATTTGAACTTAAAATTATCCCGAGGCGAAGAAGAACACGTTGGAATGTTGTTCAGATTTATAAACGTATTCCGTTCACATACTATTTTGGATGACTTTTCTGAAACCCAGGTGATAGCTAAATTCCGATTATCATCTCCCATGATTTATTCCCTGTATGAGGAAATACACATGGCTTTAGAAAAGCACACACTAGAAGTTTTGCACATCACATGCTCAATCTCCATGTGTATTGCTTGTCTCTCTCTCTCTCCCTGTATCTGCTCTTTTCCACATGCAGCTGTTCTCCTCCCCTTCTGCTCCCAGAATGCATCTCTCCAGCATTATTTAACGATCTTAAGAGTTATTTTAACGTCCCAAATGTTAATAATAACGTCTGAGTAGTTAGCATAACGATTGGATAAAGAGTCAGTTGAAAACCATAAGGACTATGTTAAATAACGATTATAGCTTTTGTGAATACCATGTTTGCTAGCGTTAAATAAGGAGTGCTAATTTAACAACTGAAGAAAACCAATAACGTTTCTCTTTGTGAATTGACCCCATTATATGTTATATCTGGTTGGTAAATCACCATCACGTGGTATATCTGATCTGGTATATCGATATATGCAGTGTACTCCGGCGCTATCTAATAGAGGTAATGCTAATGGAAGAGAGCAAGCTGCTGCAGGCACCTGATAGATTACCAACAGCTAATAAAGTGCATAAATTATATAATTAATGGTGCTGTGCTGCTAAAATATGTCCAAAAAATCACTCAGTATCTGGTTTTGCAAAAGGTTTTTAGTGGTTTTTTTTGCACATATTTTAGCAGTGCAGCACCATTTATTCAATATTTTATGGTCTGATATATCAGTATTATATGGTATATGTTATATCTTGTATATTATTATCATCTGGTATATCAGGACTTGTAGCAGTATCACAAAGAACCGTATTTATTTGCCACACACAGGACCATCACTCAGTATACAGCATGGTCATTTTTATAAACTCAGACAGTTTACATTAAAAAGACACCACAAATTATTTCCACAATGGAAGCCGCAATGCTGTCAGCATATACTGTAATGTGGAGATAAAGGGTGGTCAATTTTTATTGTATTGCTCTTCTCATAATTCAGATATGTTGACGCAGATATTGATCAAGGTAGATCGTCTTGGGTCATGCAACCCTTTGAATTACGTAAACTCGGAAGCACCTAAGCGGGAGGGGACCCATCATGGCTATTAAAATGCTTAGCTGTTAGCCAGTTGAATCAATCTATTGATCTCATCTCTCCGTCCATGAAACTTAGCACTTAGGATATACTGATGAGAAAGGAAAGGCAATATTGCTCTGTGCATTCACAATGGTTTGGTGCTCATTGATCACCTGCACACACATTGCTAAATGATAGCTACTTATATAATGCTGCCTGGCTTTCGCTGTGTATTGGACAATATCTAATACATTACATACCTTAGCTGATAGATGCATTGGCAGTGGCGTAGCGTGGGGGGGGGGGGGGCAGAGGGGGTTTCTCTGGGCGCAACAACGCTTCTTAGGAATCAGGTAGGTTATTATAGTGATCAGGTAGGTTGTGTAGTCAGGTTGGTCAGTACTACTGTACTAGTGGAAGGGACTCAAAGTGCTAAAAAACCTTGGTTTAGGGGGGCGCAAATCTCTTGCCCTGCCCCGGGCGCCAACAACCCACGCTACGCCACTGTGCATTGGCACAGATTCCTCCTCCTGCATGATGTTTTATCTCCATGATTTTTCTGCTATGACCGGTTTTCCCTGATCATGGCAGTCTGCATTTACAACTGAAGTCAATACATTATGTAGACATAAGGGAAGGTGCATCTATGGGCAGTAGTCGTGATGCACGCTCGCCATTAAAACCCACCCACCCAGAGACCGCATATACAGTATCTCACAAAAGTGAGTACACCCCTCACATTTTAATTCTATCTTGTCATGTGATAACACTGAAGAAATGACACTTTACTACAATGTAAAGTATTGAGTGTACAGCTTGTATAACAGTGTACATTTGCTGCCCCCTCAAAATAACTCAACACACAGCCAATAATGTAAGTACACCCTTAAGTGGAAATGTCCAAATTGGGCCCAAGGTCTCACGTGTGAATGGGGAGCAGGTGTGTTAAATTTGGTGTTATCGCTCTCAAACCCTGTACACACGGGCGAGAATCCTATCGTATAAAAACCGTTGGTTTTCTCGATGGGATTCCTGGCAAGATTTTCTTGCAAAGCCCTGTGTACAGGCGCAAACCTTCAAAAGAGCATGATCCCCTCTCTTCAGTGACTGGGCTGCAGGGCAGTATTCCAACGTGATAATAACCCCAAACACAACTCCAAGACGACCACTGCCTTGCTAAAGAAGCGGACAGTAAAGGTGATGGACGTTCCAAGCATGTGTCCAGAGCATCTGTGGGGCATCCTCAAATGGAAGGTGGAGGAGCGCAAGGTCTCCAACATCCACCAGCTCTGTGATGTCATCATGGAGGAGTGGAAGAGGACTCCAGTGGCAACCTGTGAAGCTCTGGTGAACTCCATGCCCAAGAGGGTTAAGGCAGTGCTGGAAAATAATGGTGGCCACACAAAATAGACACTTTGGGCCCAATTTGGACATTTTCACTTAGGGGTGCACTCACTTTTGTTGCCAGCAGTTTAGACATTAATGTCCGTGTGATGAGTTATTTTGGAGGGGACAGCAAATTTACACTGTTATACAAACTGTACACTCATTACTTTACATTGTAGCAAGGTGTAATTTTCGTCAGTGTTGTCACATGTAAAGATATAATCAAATATTTACCAAAATGTGAGGGGTGTACTGACTTTTGTGAGATCCTGTATGTGTATGCTTGTCAGGAACTGGTTAAATGACAAATGTTTAGCAATCCAACATTTGATTTTAAAACTGCACCATAATTGGGTAACAGTAGATAATTAAGTGGAAGCACAGTCTAAACAACATATACTTAAAGACTTTGAAGGCGTTAGACCCCATGCATGTATAGGACCCCATGTGTTGTGCTGCATGCACACATGTATTTTATAGCCGGGATCCCATTTACAATAATTGGCACCACAGCTCACCAACACATACATTGCAGATGGTGTGATCAGACCCTTAGGAACTTCTAAAAGCTACTTAGATGCTCTGGAATGCCACACAGCAAAAAGAAGGCACAATGCTTAAATAGCACATTTAGCTGTATCCATATGTCCCATTGTCACAACTCTCTGAGATGGAAATGTGCCAACATTTTAGAGTCAGGAGGAGTGCATGTAGACAGGAATTGGCTGAAGATGCAATGCAGAGGGTGAAACAGTTTTTTGTAGAAAAAGAAGAAAAAAATTGTTTATCGTGCACCACTTTTTAGCATGATAAAATGCAGCATGGGTTTGAATCCATATTATAAATCCACGTCCAAGGGCCGGTCCACCCAAAAGTAATATTTTAGGTATAGGTGGAGTCTGGTGGGTTGAGTCACCCCTGGCTTCTTAACTGCTGGAGTACCCAAAACATATAACTATCCTTACCATAGTTCCCCATTCTTTTCCCGCCGACATGAGGATTTCTGGGGGTTCCCATCTACCTTTTCAAGAAAGATCGATGAAATTCTACATTGATTTTTCATCTCCATAATCGACCAAACAGATATCATTTTTAGGTGGAGTGACTCCTTAAGAGAAAATCTGCACAGTGCTCTTTTGTAGTGTAACAGTATTCCAGTAAACTGGGGTTTTGAGGTTGACAAGCTTGTATGTATCTCACTATGATACAGTGCAGAAAATAAGTATTTGAACACCCTGCTATTTTGCAAGTTCTCCCACTTGGAAATCATGGAGGGGTCTGAAATTGTTATCGTAGGTGCATGTCCACTGTGAGAGACATAATCAAAAAAAAAAAATTCCAGAAATCACAATGTATGATTTTTTAACTATTTATTTGTATGATACAGCTGCAAAGAAGTATTTGAACACCTGTCTATCAGCTAGAATTCTGACCCTCAAAGACCTGTTAGTCAGCCTTTAAAATGTCCACCTCCACTCCATTTATTATCCTAAATTAGATGCACCTGTTTGAGGTCATTAGCTGCATAAAGACACCTGTCCACCCCATACAATCAGTAAGAATCCAACTACTAACATGGCCAAGACCAAAGAGCTGTCCAAAGACACTAGAGACAAAATTGTACACCTCCACAAGGCTGGAAAGGGCTACAGGGAAATTGCCAAGCAGCTTGGTGAAAAAAGGTCCACTGTTGGAGCAATCATTAGAAAATGGAAGAAGCTAAACATGACTGTCAATCTCCCTCGGACTGGGGCTCCATGCAAAATCTCACCTCGTGGGGTCTCAATGATCCTAAGAAAGGTGAGAAATCAGCCCAGGACTACACAGGAGGAGATGGTCAATGACCTGAAAAGAGCTGGGACCACCGTTTCCAAGGTTACTGTTGGTAATACACAAAGACGTCATAGTTTGAAATCATGCATGGCACGAAAGGTTCCCCTGCTTAAACCAGCACATGTCAAGGCCCGTCTTAAGTTTGCCAATGACCATTTGGATGATCCAGAGGAGTCATGGGAGAAAGTCATGTGGTCAGATGAGACCAAAATAGAACTTTTTGGTCATAATTCCACTAACCGTGTTTGGAGGAAGAAGAATGATGAGTACAATCCCAAGAACACCATCCCTACTGTGAAGCATGGGGGTGGTAGCATCATGCTTTGGGGGTGTTTTTCTGCACATGGGACAGGGCGACTGCACTGTATTAAGGAGAGGATGACCGGGGCCATGTATTGCGAGATTTTGGGCAACAACCTCCTTCCCTCAGTTAGAGCTTTGAAGATGGGTCGAGGCTGGGTCTTCCAACATGACAATGACCCGAAGCACACAGCCAGGATAACCAAGGAGTGGCTCTGTAAGAAGCATATCAAGGTTCTGGCGTGGCCTAGCCAGTCTCCAGACCTAAACCCAATAGAGAATCTTTGGAGGGAGCTCAAACTCCGTGTTTCTCAGCGACAGCCCAGAAACCTGACTGATCTAGAGAAGATCTGTGTGGAGGAGTGGGCCAAAATCCCTCCTCCAGTGTGTGCAAACCTGGTGAAAAACTACAAGAAACGTTTGACCTCTGTAATTGCAAACAAAGGCTACTGTACCAAATATTAACATTGATTTTCTCAGGTGTTCAAATACTTCTTTGCAGCTGTATCATACAAATAAATAGTTAAAAAAATCATACATTGTGATTTCTGGATTTTTTTTTTTTGATTATGTCTCTCACAGTGGACATGCACCTACGATGACAATTTCAGACCCTTCCATGATTTCCAAGTGGGAGAACTTGCAAAATAGCAGGGTGTTCAAATACTTATTTTCTGCACTGTATATATGTACCTTTTAACCATTTCATTGCTACTTGTTTTGATTGACGAGTTTATTTTAGGCTTTGACATCTCCTAAAAACACAAAGGACCTTGACCATTACAAGTCTTCAAAAGGAATCCTTTGAGGATTGAACTACTTGGAAGCAAAAAATAATGTAGCTTTTCCTTCCTAACTGTTATTCATATCCCACCATGAGGTCACATTTTCCGCATGATGAGTAGAGGCATTCTGTACGGTCCAGAGGCTTGTGCTGCTAGTAAATAATAATCTTCCCTGAACTGCTTTTAATCATTTACATGATATTAATGTACTAAAATCATAAAAAAAAATAATCGGCCCCAAGCCAGGGTACAAAATATAGTTCAGGCTTCAATTATCACTTTCAAAGTGATTGAGCCCCCCCTGTAGTACTTCTTTTTGAACACAAGGGGGGTTGATTTACTAAAACTGGGAAAGTGCAAAATCTGGTGCAGCTCTGCTTCATAGTCAATCGGCTTCTAACTTCAGCTTGTACAGTTTTGACAAAAATCCTGGAAGCTTATTGTTTTCAATTAGAGCTGCACAATTCTGGCCAAAATGAGAATCACAATTTATTTTGCTTAGAATAAAGATCACGATTCTCATGGCGTAAAAAGCAGAGTTAGTTTCTTACCAGTAACTCTGTTTTCAGTAGTCTTCCAAGGCAGCCCTTGAGAGATGGAGCTCCTCCTCACAATCAGGAAACCCATTGCCACCAATTTTCCTCCCTTTAAGAGGCGGTCCCTCGGGTCCCTGGTCAGTCATCCCCGAGAACCGAAGGCTGAAATCAAACGATATGGAATACACAACACAACCTCACAAGGTTAGACATTTTAGAGTGGGATCGTGCTACCTTGGAAAACGACTGGAAACAGATTTACCAGTAAGAAACTCACTCTGCTTTTGCCCCAGTCGTTTTCCAAGTCAGCCCTTGAGAGGATAACCAAGAACTCACCAGATTTAGGGTGGGGCAATGGCTTGGAGGACTTTCCTACCAAAAGCCTGGTCCTCGCTGGAAATCAGATCCAGTCTGTAATGCTGAACAAAGGTTGAGAATCTTGACCAGGTTGCAGCTCTGCATATCTGTTCTGGAGTGGCTCCTGCCCTTTCTGCCCATGAGGCTGCTGAAGCCCTAGTAGAATAAGCTTTAAGTTCTTTTGGTGGTGTTTTTTCCATAACATTGTAACACTCTAGAATCGCTTCCTTGATCCACCTGGCAATTGTCTTTTTTGGACGCTTGTTTGCCCTTCAGTTGGCCGGCATACAAAATAAATAAAGCATCTGATGTTCTGAATTCATTTTGTAACTTCTAAATATTGAATTAAACACATTCTGACATCCAGGAAACTCAATTCTTGTTCTTTGCTGTTTTTTGGTAAACTACAAAATGAAGGTAAAACTATATCCTGGGATTTATGAAAAGTTGACGTCACTTTTGGAGTAAATCCCGGATCCGTTTGATCTTCAAATAAGGTTCTCTAACTGATAAAGCTTGTATTTCTCCTATCCTACATGCTGTTGTGATAGCTACAAGAAAAACAAACAGTCTTCAGAGTCAATAATCTTAAAGATGTCGATTGCAGTGGCTCGAAGGGTGATTTGATGATCCCCTTAAGTACCACCAATAAATCCCATGTGGAAATTTTTGTGTCTTTGGCTTTTTGTATTTCGCCAACACCCTGCAAAAACGAGAGACCAACGGGTCCTCTTGTAGTGTCCTTTCCAGATACACCGACAGCACTGCAATCTGAACTTTCAGTGTACTGAGCGCAAACCCTTTATCAGCGCCTTGCTGTAAAAACTCAAGGATAGTCGGTGTATCCATGTGCGGTCTTTGATTTTCCATGCACCAACTGTTAAATCTTTTTCAGATCTTTTTGTAAATGGCTCTGGTGTTTGTCTTTCTGGCGCTCAGAAGCATGGCACTACCTTCTCTGAGAGTCCTTTTAATCTCAAGAGGTCCTCTTCAGCAGCCAGGCCGCCCATTTGAAATTTTCCTGTTTTAGGCCTGTCAGTGGACCCTTAAAAAAATCAGGTCTGCCCTGTGAGGTAGAAGCCAGGGCTCTTCTGCCGAGAGACTGAGGATTTGAGAGAACCAGGCTCTCTTGGGCCAGTATGGTGCGATTAGTATGAGTTTTGTCTGTTCCTGTAGAAACTTCTTTACCACCTGTGGAATCAGATGAACGGGAAGGAAGGCATAGCATATTCTGAAGTTCCAA
Organism: Rana kukunoris; assembly: GCA_029574335.1. NCBI lineage: Eukaryota > Metazoa > Chordata > Amphibia > Anura > Ranidae > Rana > Rana kukunoris. Next base: position 25,478,634 of record CM056057.1, read on the forward strand.
GGGTTCTGGAGAGCGTCTATCCCAAGAGGTTGGTCTTGCTGGTTTAGTGAGAAGAAACGCTACACCTGAACATTCTTCCAAGAGGCAAACAGATGAATGAAAGACTTGTATAGCACTACACACGGAAACTGAATCGCCTCCAGGCGTTCTTTGCAGCCAGTGTCTTCCTGGCTGGTGCGGTCATTTACCCTGTTTCGCCAAGATCCAATTAACCTACCAGCATGTCTTTGGAGTGTTGGAGGAAACTGGAGTACCCGGAGGAAACCCATGAAGACACAGGGAGAACATGCAAACTCCAAGCAGATGGTGTCAGGGTCGGGATTCGAACACCTCCGGGTGTAATACCCATTTCTCTTGGGAGATCTCCTGGCGGCTGAGAAAGTCCGCTACTTGGTTGTCTTCTCCTTTAAGATGGACTGCTCCTAGTGACAGCAGGTTCCCTTCTGCCCACCGGTATATCTGATTGGAGATGTGGCTTAGAGATGGAACGAATTCTCAAGTGGTTCTGAAAAAATTCTATGGCCTTGGCTATCGACACAAGTTCTCTCCAGTTTGATGATGCTTTAGCTTCCTCCGGGGACCATCTCCCCTGAGCAGGTTGCCCTGCTAGGTGAGCTCCCCATATCAACTGCTTGAGTCTGTGGTCAATTTCTGGGAAATCGGAAATGACCAAGCCAGACCCTGATTTATGTTTGTGCGGACCCTCCACCACCATAGTGACTTTACCGATGTTGGGAGTAATACCGACTTGTCCAGATCTCCTCTTTGTTTTTTTAAGAGAAAAACTTGATGCGGCCTTAAATGAAACTTTTCCCACTGGACTGCTGGTATTGATGATGTCATCAGCTCTCTTTTCTCTGGAAGAGATGTTTTCTGCTCTCTGGAACTGAGTAGATACCCCAGGAACCGTATGTTCTGGGTGGGACAGAGGTTTGCTTTTTCTAAGTTTAGAATCCACCCCAGCGACTTCAACCACAGTTCCGCTTCGTTGAGGTCCCTTACCAGCTGCGCTTCTGATGGTTCTGCGAATGGTAAATCGTCTAGATATGGTATTACGGTCATCTTCTTCAACCTTAGAGGGGCCAGAACCTCTGCCAACAACTTGGTAAATATCCTTGGTGAAGAGGACAACCCAAACGGAAGAGCTCTGCTCTAGAAATGGTATTCCTTCCCTTCTATCTCTACTGCTACCCTTAGCTATCTCTGGAATTCTTCTCTGATGGGAATGTGAAGATATGCGTCCCTGAGATCCATGGTCGCCATGAATGTTTCTGGTTGCAGAATGTTTTTGGTAAAATATTTTTTTTTTTACTAAATATGTACTCCACGCAAAATTTCTTGTATTGAATCGCTTGATTCAAGGGCTTGAGATTCAGTATCAATCGAAACTTCCCGGAAGGTTTCTTGATGATGAAAACATGAGTAAAAACCCTTTCTTTTTTCCTTCTATGGAACTGGGATACGGACATTTTGGTCCATCTCCCCAGCAACAGAGGAAGAGCTTTTTCTTTTTCTGAATCTCTGGGAAGTTTTGTTAATAGGAATCTCTCTGGAGGATGGCAATTGAATTCCAAGGAGTAGCCCTTTGCGATAATTTCTAAAATAAATTGATTTGGCTGTTGTCTTCTGCCACTGAGGTAGAAAGGTAGTCAGTCTCCCCCCTACTGGCACTTGGTTGTCACTGTTTGGTGAGCAGCGCCAAAGAGTGGATTATTCTTTGGTTTTCCTTTGTGACCTGTCCAGTTTTTCTTAGGGTACTCTTTCTTTCCTTCTTCGTCCAGGAAAAAAACTTTTTTGTGGAAATTTGCGCTTTTTAGCAGGAAAGGTCTTCTTATCTGCTGTTCTTTCCAGGGCCTCATCTAGGCCTGAACCAAAAAGAAAATCGCCTGTAAATAATAGATTGTGCAATTTTGTTTTGGATGCAGCATCACCTGTTTTCATCCAAATCATACGTCTTGCTGCGACAGCTAGTCCACCTGACCTTGCTGCCAGTTTAACGGACTCTGCAGATGCATCCGCAATGTAACCGACTGCCTTGGAGAGCACTGGAAGAGTCTTCAGAATCTCCTCTCTAGGTGTCCCATTTTTGATATGATCTTATAACTGGCATAACCAAAATTTTAGATTTCTTGCCACTAAGGTGGTAGCTAGCGCTGGTTTTAAGCTGGCGACACATGTCTCCCAGGCTTTTTTTAGGATGATATCATCCTTCTTATCCATGGCATCTTTTAAGTGTCCCATATTATTAAAAGCAAATAAGAATTTTTAGAGACTTTGGAAAGTGGTGCATCCAATTTTGGATTTTTGTTCCACACTTCCTTTAGGTCGTCACTAAAGGGAAATCGCTTTTTGTGACTACCCGCAAAAAATGGTTTCTTCTCTGGATCTATCCATTCGTTTTTCACGATATCGGACATCACCTGATGAACTGGGAACACTTTGGAATTCTTCTTCCTCAGACCTTGGTACATCAGGTCAAGTTTGGAAGGTTTGTTCTTTTTCATGTTCAATCTCCAAAGTTCAATAAATGGCCCCAAGCAAATCATCCACATCCTCTAGCGATGAATGAATGAATGAATGAATGAAAAACTTATATAGCGCAGCACATGCGAACTGAATCGCCTCTGGGCGCTTGTTGTTCCTGTCTCCTTTGATATCAAAAGAGATGTGTCTTGATCTTTCTCCTAAAAGCTAGGTGATTCTCCTCCAACCGAATGCTGGCTGGTAAAGCGTTCCATAGTCTGGGACCTTGGACCGCAAATCTTCGCTCTCCTTTGGCCTTGTAGTTGGCTTTCGGAACCTGGAGCAGGTTCTGATTGGTGGATCGCAAAACACGATTGGGGTTATGAGCTTTTATTTTTTCGCATAGATATTGGGGAGCATTCCCATGGACACATCTATGCGTAAGACAGAGAGCTTTAAAAGCAATTCTGTCTTTGACTGGTAACCAGTGAAGGGATCTCAGTGAAGGTGAGATGGATTCCCAGGGTTTTTTCCCAGTCACAAGTCTGGCGGCCGTATTCTGAACGACTTGCAGACGAGCGATTTGGTACTTGGGGAGTCCGAGGTAAAGGGCATTCGCATAATCCAGTCTGGAGTTAACAATTGCTCCCACCACGACTGCTAAATCTTCTTTGGGGATGAACGGAGCGATAATTTGTAATTGGGTCTCTTTCTTCTCCCCCTCCTCCTGTTCTGGATCTGAGTTATCGTTGGCTTTAACGCTAGCTGTGCTATTACCTGCTGGTTCCCTTACTGACTCATGCGACCCTGATGCGACTTCTGATATAGGTGAGGCTATGGGAGAGGGATTTCCATAAGGAACTGTTGGAGGTTTGACCTCTGTAATAAGTTGGCCATCTCATCTCTTACGGATCCAAAAACTTTTGCATACACATCGTCTGATTGTTTTTTAACCAGCATGTCAATGCAAACTTGGCAAAGCGGTTCTGTGTACTCCAACGCTAACTTGTTAGCACATTTCACACACCGCTTTTTGGGATTGGGCTTTGGCTCTTTAGGCGGTTTCACCTGCCAAAAGATAAAGAAACACAGGGACACCATGGCGGCGAGACTACAGCACACTCCACCATACAATACTACAGAGCACACCCAGTGACATTAGTACCCCTGTAAGACCCAGCTAAGCTAGTGACCACCACCATCTAGCTGCTGTACCGTAACACAGATACAAAGGTCACCCACTGGTGCCTACCTGTATCCTGCTGGTGCTTTCTTTTCCTGGGGCCTGGGCCAATGGAATCTCATCCTCTTCCAGCATCCTGGCTTGCTATGGCGTCCATGCTGTGTGCTGCAGTGGCATCCACACTGATAGCACCTTCTGGCCGTGTGATTTTCCCGTGCCTTTAAGGGGAAGGACCAGCTCCCCGCGCATGTGATGATGTCATCCCGCCCCAGAAGTGATGCACCGCATCTTCCGGGTCCAGCGGCGTTCAGATGTGGGTACACGCCCCCTGCTGACACCACCAATCTCCTCGTCTGGGCACAGCGAAAAATCAAACCCAGGACACCGCCTAAGGAGGGTTGCTCGTGGCCACATAACCGACCTCCTCCACTCCAGTAACACGGCTCCGGTAAGGTCCCCTGACCCCCTGCCGCACAGAGGTTCCATCCAGCCAGCCCCGCTGACACCACTGCTGCCCCTGCAGACACCTGTCCCGGTTAGCCATTGAGAGATGGAACCACTCCTTCAGATCCTCTGGCAACATATCTCCTCCAGATGGAGGAAACACTAAGGCCCCATACACACGAGCAGACAGATTTGTCTGCTGGGGACGTGTTGGTTTGATCGTGTACACACGATCAAACCAAAATCCCCGCCGGCAGACGGCGCGCTGACGTGGCGGTGATGTTGACGCCGCCACGTCACCGCACCAGGAAGTAAAACACTTCCGCGCATGCGTCGAAACCATTCGACGCGTGTGCGAGAAGACATGTCTGCTGGTTAGCGTACTAACCAGCAGACACGTCGGGCAGACGGGTTCCTAGCCGACAGATTTGAAAGCATGCTTTCAAATCTGTCGGCTGGCCAAATCAGTCGGCTCGCCCGTACACACGATCGAATCTGTCTGCTGGGACGGTCTGGCAGACAGATTTGATCGTGTGTACGCGGCCTTAGACTGACCAGAGACCTAAAGGAACTGCCGCTTAAAAGGAATAAAATTATTGGCAATGTGTTTCCTGATTGTGAGGAGGAGCTCCATCTCTCAAGGGCCGATTTGGGAGTTGGCTGGGGAAATATCTTTCCCATTATACAACATAAAATTGGGATAACTTTACTGGTTAGTTTTTTTGTTTTTAATCCATTAAAGATTTTTTTTTTAAATGCCATTTGAAAGACTGCTGGGCAAATACAACGCGGCATAAAATATTGCAACAACCACCATTTTATTGTCTGCTCCGCCCCTGTCCCACCCCCCCAATAAAAAGTGTGCAAGGTCAGTAAGGTGTCCCCACATTTATTTTTGAAAATGTGGTACTTTTGGTTGCTATTTTAAAAAAATGACCTTTGCCTCTTGATGAGATGCCCCAGTTGGCATATTTCTCCCTTATTCATGTATCAGGCTAAGTAGACTTTTTCTTTACTTCAAGTCCCAGCCACAATGATGGAAGAAAAATGGAGAGAGTAACTCTCCCCATTAGGGACGTAGAGATCAATAAGCCTGATAGAGTTTGCAACCCTTCCCCACTATATTTAAAAAGAAAACGGTTTTGGCTTTTTCTGACAGGTTGCTATTGGTTACTGCATGCTACAGCACCATAAATTTTAAGACACTCAAAGGTCTCGAAAATAGATTTGCAGAAACTGTGGCACATGTTCCTTTCAGTTATTTCTTCTTCACTCTTCCGAGCCAAACATTATTAACTAGTGTACTGTATTTCTATGAACAGATACGCCTCCAACCATTAATAACAAATCATTCATTGTGTGGTCGAGCTTCCTCTCGCAGGTTCTCCAGTCTGAGAAAAACATTTGGAGGGAAATGATTTAACATGCCATAAATCACTACTGTAATATGTTCATGTTGCCAACCTTAACTTATACAACTAGTTCAGGAAGACTTTGCTGTTTAAAATGCACTAAATTCTCACTTTAGCACAACATTACTAAGACTGCACATAAGGCTGGTCATAAACTTGAGCAATTTTTCATTTTAAACTTGTCTCTAAAAAATACTTCCCACCACCACGCCACATTCCCACCTCCAACCATTGGAATTTTACACGTTGGGATTTGTACACACGATTGGAAATTCCAATCAGCTTTTTTCCTGGCGGGAAAAAAGAGATCCTGCTCTTTATCTTTTCCAGCAGTTTTCCTGTTGAAAAAAGTCTGTATTTTTAAACATTCCCACCATATGTGCACAGTTGTTCCTTTCATCCCACCACCTTTCTAACAGAGCAGTGATTTCTCCGATTGATATTTATGTACTCTACTAGATGTTATATATCATCTTAACCACTTAAGGACCGCCTTCTGCACATTTAGAATGGCACGGCTGGACAGAGGCACGTACCTGTACATCCCCTTTAAGTGCCCAGCCGTGGGTTGCGGGCGCGCGCCGGCGACCCGGTCCGAAGCTCCGTGACTGCGGCCAGTGTCCTGCAAGCGATCACAGGAGCTGAAGAACGGGGAGAGGTGTGTGTATCTTTTTTATATCTTTTTTGGGTGTATTTATTATAGCAAAAAGTAAAAACATTATTTTTTTCAAAATGGTTGCTCTATTTTTGTTTATAGTGCAAAAAATAAAAACCGCAGAGGTGATCAAATACCACCAAAAGAAGGCTCTATTGCGGGAAAAAAAGGATGTCAATTTGGTTTGAGAGCCACATCGCACAACGGCGCAATTGTCAGTTAAAGCGACGCAGTGCCGAATCGCAAAAACTGGCCAGGTCCTTTGCCTGCGTAATGATCCGGGTCTTAAGTGGTTAATAGACACTTCTAAATCAATTCTATCATGTTTACATCTATTGCTGTTCCATCTGCTAGTTCCGCTTCCCATTTTCCTTAAAGGCAGTATCATTGGTTCCACCATTAAAGTAAGGATCTTGTATATCTGAGATATACCATCCTTCGGTGTCTCCTGTAGACTGAGCAGTTTCTCGAACAGCAATAGATTTTCCCCTGATCTTATTGGATATGACAATGTGTTTATAAAATGCCTAAATTGTAAAACTTATCGAAGTTATCATTTTCTAATGTTGTATGAATCCTCTTTCAATAAAAATATATATATAAAAAAAAAAATGCCTAAACTGAAAATATCTTAACTCATCAATCACCAATAATTCACTTTTATGTCTTCATCCCTGAAGTGTGCATAGCTCTCCCTCTTTTATAATATCTTTTAATTAAATTTATCTTTTATCCATACTCCAAATAGTGTCTCATTCCCTGGTAAAAAATAATTGATTCCTGAAACTGATGAGTTATATTCCCATTTTTTTTTTGCATGTGCATTAACCACTTCCTTACTGGGCACGTATACCCCTTCCTGACCAGGTGAAATTTCAGCTTCTGGCACTGCGTCACTTTAACTGACTATTGCGCGGTCGTGCGACGTGGCTCCCAAACAAAATTGGCGTCCTTTTTTCCCCACAAATAGAGCTTTCTTTTGGTGGTATTTGATCATCTATGCGGTTTTTATTTTTTGCGCTATAAACAAAAAAGGAGTGACAATTTTGAAAAAAAGTCAATGGGCCAGATTCAGGTACATCTGCGCATTATTGGACCGGCGTAGCGCACCGCCTTTACGTTAGACTGGCGCAATGTAGCGGCGCAATCACCCTATTCTCGTCGGTTTTACGCAGAAATTAGCGCCTGCGCAACGTTATTTCAGAGGCGCAAGGCAGAGTAATACAAATTGGGAAGGACGTGGGCGTGTTACATTGAAATGAGCCGTGACCCCATGCAAATGGAGGGCCGGCCGGCTCGCGCATGCGCGCTTGAAGCAGACCATGGTCAGCACCTCTGTGCGCATGCTCACAACTCGGGAATGGTGCAATCAGTGAAATTGGAAGTGGACTAGGGCTACGCAGTGAACTATGCAGGCAGCATAAATAGACACACACAAACGCACTTCCTTTGCAAAAGTACATCCCTTTGTATCCCTCCCTATACAGCAAGGTGCTTTTGTTCTGTTGTTTATTAGCGTTTGTTTGTTTGTGACGTGTTTTTGAGAGTGTTTTTTGTCTTTTATGTGTTTTCTTTGTTGTTATTTTGTTTAAATTATATTTTTGCTGGCCATTTTTTTTTTTGCTGGTCAAATTTTTTTTTTTTTTTGGTTCTGTTTGTGTATGATTTGGGAATGTGGGGGTGACATTCCTGCGGGAAAAGGAGTGTCACCCTCAATTTTGGTGGAGAAGGGTTCCCCAGGACAAGGGAGAAGTGATCCCCAGGTCCGTGTGAATGGTGTATGAATGTACAGTGACATAATTGGAGCCTTGGCGTGGCGTTGCTGCTCACAAGTCCTGCATGGTGGACTGGTGCTAATCCAATTTGATGAGGATGTGGGGTGTGTGTGCTAGGGACCACAGTGGTGTGCATGCATGCATTCTCATTGTGCCATGATTAATGTGTTTGTTTAACGTGCAAAGATGCATAATGTGAGCTGGCATGAGATGGGGTCATGAGATGGAGTCCCAGTGCATATGCAGAGTCACCTTGATGGGAAAAGACAGGAGGATGTTAGTCGTGCATGTGCCCCTTGTGATGTGTGCATCATGGGGGGGGACAGTCATGCCTGCCACCCATGTCACTCACCAACCAGCCAGCTGTCCCCATACATGTTCTGTTCGAAATCTGTGGGGATGGTGGCGGTGCTCTGATTATATATGTAGCTGTCATGGGTAGTGTCATGTGTTGGGCTGGTGATGTCCTCCTGCAGGGTTGTGGTTAATTCCATGATGGCATATGAGGGGTGAATCTGAAGATGAGAGACACCTCAGAATCACTCATGCCATAGATATCTAGGCGTGTGTGATATATCCTCTCCCGTGAAGAGTGAGGGGCTTGTATCAGATAAGAATATTGTATTAGATTAAATGGTAAAGTTTATATAAGCCAAAAAAAGTTAAAAAAAAAAAAAAAAATCCAGTGCCCTCCTCCTTCTTTGCTCATCTAAAGTCAGTAGTATAGCTATGAGCATGGATGCCACTGGCATGTTGGCATACAGTTTGTTGGGCAACCAGTGTGACTGCTCAGCTCCTCACTAACAGTGTTGCTTTATCTGACATGTAGACGAATTGTCTAATTTTAGACCAGCTTTTATATGGTCTAATTTTAGACGGAACATTTAGCTGTTGCGCACAGCGCGTAGCCTGCGCTGCACCAACGTTCTTTTGTGGATCCCCGTAACTCCCTCATTAGCATATTTGAATAGCAAATCAATGGTTTGTCTAGCGCAGTTTTGCGCGGACGGATGCGCCTGTCTAACGAAATTACGCTGGACAAAAAAAATAGATTTCTTGCGTATTTGGGAATCAAAATGCACGCGCACAATTAGACTTACGCCGCACATCTCCTGTTACGCCGGCGTAATCGCTCTGTGAATCTGGCCCAATATTTTTTACTTCTTACTATAATAAATAGCCCATTTAAAAGTTTAGGCCGATACGTATTATTCAACATATTTTTGGTAAAAAAAATAAAATAATCGCAATAAGCGACTGATTTGCGCAAAAGTTATAGCGCTTACAAAATAGGGGACAGAATTATTATTCATTTTTATTATAATTTTTTTTTTACTAGTAATGGCGGCGATCTACGATTTTTATTGGGACTGCAACGTTATGGCGGACACATCGGACACTTTTGACACATTTTTGGTGCCATTCACATTTATACTGCGATCAGTGCTATAAAAATGCACTAATTACTATATAAATGTGACTGGCAGTGAAGGGGGCATGGAAAGGGTTAAATGTATTCCCTGGGTGTGTTCTAACTGTGGGGGGAGGGGGGGTGACTGGGGGAGGTGACCGATGCTGTGTCCCTATGTACAAGGGACACAGATCGGTCTCCTCTCTCCCCTGACAGGACGTGGACCTCCGTGTTTACACACAGAGATCCATGTCCTTGTCCCTGTAACCGCCGATTGCCTGGCGGAAATCGCGGCCACCATGCACGTGCAGCGGTATCTAAGGAATGCGGTGGGTGCTCGCGCACCCTCTAGTGGCCAGGAAGAGTGCAGGACGCATATATGCGTCCAGTCAGAGATTTAGAAGCACCCGACGGCCGCAAATATTCGTACGGCCGTGGAGAAGTGGTTAAATCCTAAATACATTCATTGTTATGGGTATCACAACAATTTTGTAATTTTTATATCACTTTATGCAATAGTGTCTTACTGAATGTATTTTCTATTTCAACTCAACTTTTTCCCATGCAATAAATGTCCAATCTATAATTGGTGATAGCAAAACTGCATTATATCTTTTAAAATCTGATAAAGCTAATCCTCCATGTCTTTTATCTTTTCTAATCATTGCAAACTGAATTCTTGGCTTTTTAGGCTGCCATATAAATTTAAGTATCATCTTCTTTATGCCTTAAAGTATTCTTGTGGGAAATAGTCATGGCCAAAATTGGTGGCACCCCAGAAATTTTTCCAGAAAATCAAGTTTTTCTCACGGAAAGTATTGCAGCAATACATGTTTTTCTATACACATGTTTATTCCATTTGTGTGTATTGGAACAAAACAACAAAAATGAAGGGAAGAAAAGAAAATTGGACATAATGTCACGCAAAACTCCAAAAATGGGCTGGTTAAAATTCACAACCAGGCCATTTTTTTTGCGATACGGCACTGCGCTATTTTATCTGACAATTGTGTGACGCTGTACCCAAATCCAAATCCATTTTTTTCATCAATTTAGGCCAATATGTTTTCTCTCTAATATGTTTGGTTTGCTCAAAAGTTATAGCGGGACTGCAACATTTTGACAGACAAATCGGACACTAAGTGACATTTTTTGGGGACCAGTGACACTAATACAGTGGTCAGTGCTAAAAAAAAATGCACTCTCACTGTACTAATGACACTGGCAGGTAAGGGGTTAACATCAGGAGTGATCAAAGGGTTAGGTGTGCTCCTAGGGAGTGCTTTCTAACTGTGTGGGAAATGGCTTAACCGGAGGAAAATAGAGATCTGTGTTTCTGCTTAGAAGCACAAGATCTCCATATTTCTCTCTGACAGAACGGGGGTCTGCCTTGTTTACTCACTTTTGACATACTCCCTGTTGAAGTCTACCAAGACTAAATGCATTGGGCTTGGCTTTTTGCTCCCCATATTACTCCTTTTTACTTTTGTGTTTACAAATTTTTATTACTACGGATGCCAATCTTTTTTTATTCAATAAAACCTATTCTTTTTGATCTATACCATTTGGAGCCCTTCATCTTCCTTGATTCATTTTTTTGGCCCTTCCATCTGGCTGTTTGAACTTGGTTTCTCAACCTTACGGTCCCCTACAAGACCCCTGAAAGCTGCTGCTGGAAACGCTTGGGTTCCCATGATCGTTGTGGAAGACTGCCAATCTCAGCTCTTTGCTTGATTGACTCGTCATCAACATTCGCATCCACCATCTCTGGCAAGAGCACATACCCCATTATAGTTCACTATATCACTCTGAACAACAACTATTGTATACTGGACTTGATGTGTTCACTACATGGATTGGTTCATTCATTTGGACATTTCCCATAATCTTCCATATACGAGTTATATTTATATATGTTATGTTTTCACACTTTGTGACCTACCTTTATGTGTATAGCAACATTTTTTTTTTTTTTTAAATTGCTTACTCAACTTTTTAACGCTACATTTACCTTGTTTACCAATCTTTGTCACATTTGTATGTAGCAGCTTTCCACGTTTCACCATTGGGTTAGCGCAGTATTATTCACTTTTTAGACATTAATGGCTGTGTGTTGTGTTATTTTGACCGGACAGCAAATTTACACTGTTTACAATACATTGTAGAAAAGTGTAATTTCTTCAGTGTTGGCACATGTAAAGATATAATAAAATATATACAAAAATGTGAGGGGTGTGCTCACTTTTGTGAGGTACTGTATACTTGTGGACCTCTGCTTCCAGCTGATCCTCTTCCCAAGTTAATTATGTTTCGTTATCCTCACCCATGGGTATAACGGTGTGCATGGATGAAAAATCCTTAGAAAATATTCTGAGACTTCTTCTGCGTATAGATAGGATTTTAGCCAGATCTCTTCTTGCACTTAGCGAGTTACCCTTGTTCCCCAAAAATAAGGCCTACCCTGAAATAAGACATAGCGTTATTTTCCAGGAGGGCTGCAATATAAGACCTACCCCCGAAAATAATCCCCAGTTACAAATGTTTGTAAAATCCTATAATCCACTCTATTACAGTAGTATATAATGTGTATGTTTCTGTAATATAATTGCCGGGAAGAGAGCTCCGGCGGGTAACAGAAGCGCAGAGCGGCGCTATAACAAATGTATTTGGCACAATTATATTACAGAAACGCACACATTGTACATTATATACTCCTGTAATAGAATGGATTATAGGATTTTACAAGCATTTTAACTCAGTTCACACTGGGGATTCCTGACAGGCAGGGAGGGAGAGAGGAAGAGAAGACCGCACATTACATTGTAAGACCTACCCCGAAAATAAGCCCTACTGTGTCTTTTGTTGCCAAAATTAATATTTTCGGGGAAACACGGTAGTTTACCCTATAATGAGTATAATGAATTTACTCCTATAATGAGTTCTGTGTGACTTCAAGCTATAGACTTTTTACAGTTACTTATGATTTCAAAGACCAACATGATAGCCAAAGACCAGGTCATCTTTGGACTGGTAATTTGGTCATACTGCCATGTACCTTATTGATTCATATGAATTAAGATTTTGTAATGATAGGTTCCTATTTAATCTGAAACCAAACTCACTAAGTGCAAGAAGAGATCTGGCTAAAATTCTATCCATAAGCAGAAGGGGTCTCGGAGTGTTTTCTAAGGAATTGTCATCCATGTGCACCAGTCTGCCCATGGGTGAGGATGAAGAAACCTTCTAATTACCTTGGGAAGAGGTCATGCATTGGAATGTGTCAGTATTGTCCCCAGCAGAGAAGATGTGATCTTGATGTCAGCTAACGATCCCAAACCTTTTCCATTTTCAGTGCCTATGTCAGGGTCCAGAGCTGAACCTGAGACATCTGTGGTGTCTGACTGTGGCTCCTGAGATTCTGGATGACTCCCTGGCTGATCTCCAAATACTAACACAATGCTAAACCCATCTCCACCATCAGGAGCTATGGTGAGTATCGGTTGGTGAGCCTGTGTCATTTGCCAAATGACCTGCTTGTGTACTTTTGGTCAGTGGGAGCCTGTTTATTGCTATAGCTACTAGTCTCCAAGCCTAATCCCTGACGTTATTCGTCTGTTTGGACATCTTTAACTTCTTGGGGTGTTCATAAAGATTGAAAAATGTATGTGAAGAGACTTCTCTATACCTGCTGCTCAGTCAATATAGTTTATCCACTAATTCTAACTGGTGCCTACTCATGTGAATGTTACATTAGGCTACAGAACAAAAGTGATATACAAGCAAAACAAACAACCTTCTGCGCTCGAGGTGGATATTCTGGCAATGGAGGACCTTAGGTCTTTGGCAACTTGAACCTGGGAAAGACTTTGCCGCTCCCTGAGGACTGGAAATGCCCCAGGGAAGACTGAGGTGGCTATGAAAAAGAAGGTACCTACTCTTGAAATGCATCAACCATTGGACGTTTCTTCCCTATGTCAGAGAGTGTGGGTCACTATGGGTATTGGTATAGGGTGATGCGCCCTTTTTGCTTTTGCCAGTACAGAACAAAAATGCCTCTGAATTGTATATATTCACAAAAAGGATAAATCTTTTCTTTTATATATAATTAGTAATAAGAAGTATTTGTAACTTTGTATGGCATTGTATGCTTATTTTTGTGTTCATATAGCTGGAACAGCAGCAGAACAACGCCGAAGGGTGTGCATGAATTAAAATCTTATGAAAAACAGCGGGTGTTACTGGAAGAATGGTTTAACGGAGGTTTTATGCAAATTACAGTTCAATTACCTAAAATACATTCAGTTCCATACAGAAATATATGCAAACTGTTACACAAGAGCCTCTTCATTGAAAATAAGGTGGAAGGAAAATGGTTCGAGAGTGCCTGCAATAAGGTCTAACTGCGGGTAATCCAACAAATGACAGAGATTAATTGATCAGCGTAAGCAATTTTGACTTTTGAGTGGATTACACGCCAACTGGGTTTTTTGTTGTACAATTTTATTATTGGTGAATAATGTTACCATCAATAAATCATAGTTTACAGCAGACAGTATTACATTTTGGTGTCAGGGTGACTTTTGAACCACAAAAAATGTAATGGTCATGTACCAATTAGTCATCTTTCATATGTATTTGAATCAAAAAGGGCTGGCAATTAAGATTCTCTTAAAAGTCCTTTATTGGTTACATGGGTACACAGGTACAGGCTTTTACCCTGACACGTTTCGGCTAAGAAGCCTCCATCAAAGCAGTCATCTTTCATATATATTGGTGTTTCCATTGCAACTTTTTAGTTCTTAATATTTTTAAAGAAATTAAAGATCCAGGGGAGTGGACCCTTTTCATCATTACCGGCCGGTGTGTATATATGGCAACTCAAATGTAGAGATCGAATTCTCTGTCGTTCAATGAGATCGAATTTTTTTAACTTTGGAAACAAAAAGGAATACAAATTTTTAAATTGATGTATTTTTATCAGCTGATATAACTTCAGGTAAAATGGAAACTTTAAAGGGTCGTGTACCCATTTGACATCTTTCAATTAATATACAGTGCAGAAAATTAGTATTTGAACACCCTGCTATTTTGCAAGTTCTCCCACTTGGAAATCATGGAGGGGTCTGAAATTGTCATCGTAGGTGCATGTCCACTGTGAGAGACATAATCAAAAAAAAAATTCCAGAAATCACAATGTATGATTTTTTTAACTATTTATTTGTATGATACAGCTGCAAATAAGTATTTGAACACCTGAGAAAATCAATGTTAATATTTGGTACAGTAACCTTTGTTTGCAATTACAGAGGTCAAACGTTTCTTGTAGTTTTTCACCAGGTTTGCACACACTGGAGGAGGGATTTTGGCCCACTCCTCCACACAGATCTTCTCTAGATCAGTCAGGTTTCTGGGCTGTCACTGAGAAACACGGAGTTTGAGCTCCCTCCAAAGATTCTCTATTGGGTTTAGGTCTGGAGACTGGCTAGGCCACGCCAGAACCTTGATATGCTTCTTACAGAGCCACTCCTTGGTTATCCTGGCTGTGTGCTTCGGGTCATTGTCATGTTGGAAGACCCAGCCTCGACCCATCTTCAAAGCTCTAACTGAGGGAAGGAGGTTGTTGCCCAAAATCTCGCAATACATGGCCCCGGTCATCCTCTCCTTAATACAGTGCAGTCGCCCTGTCCCATGTGCAGAAAAACACCCCCAAAGCATGATGCTACCACCCCCATGCTTCACAGTAGGGATGGTGTTCTTGGGATGGTACTCATCATTCTTCTTCCTCCAAACACGGTTAGTGGAATTATGACCAAAAAGTTCTATTTTGGTCTCATCTGACCACATGACTTTCTCCCATGACTCCTCTGGATCATCCAAATGGTCATTGGCAAACTTAAGATGGGCCTTGACATGTGCTGGTTTAAGCAGGGGAACCTTCCGTGCCATGCATGATTTCAAACCATGACGTCTTAGTGTATTACCAACAGTAACCTTGGAAACGGTGGTCCCAGCTCTTTTCAGGTCATTGACCAGCTCCTCCCGTGTAGTCCTGGGCTGATTTCTCACCTTTCTTAGGATCATTGAGACCCCACGAGGTGAGATTTTGCATGGAGCCCCAGTCCGAGGGAGATTGACAGTCATGTTTAGCTTCTTCCATTTTCTAATGATTGCTCCAACAGTGGACCTTTTTTCACCAAGCTGCTTGGCAATTTCCCCGTAGCCCTTTCCAGCCTTGTGGAGGTGTACAATTTTGTCTCTAGTGTCTTTGGACAGCTCTTTGGTCTTGGCCATGTTAGTAGTTGGATTCTTATTGATTGTATGGGGTGGACAGGTGTCTTTATGCAGCTAATGACCTCAAACAGGTGCATCTAATTTAGGATAATAAATGGAGTGGAGGTGGACATTTTAAAGGCAGACTTACAGGTCTTTGAGGGTCAGAATTCTAGCTGATAGACAGGAGTTCAAATACTTCTTTGCAGCTGTATCATACAAATAAATAGTTAAAAAATCATAAATTGTGATTTCTGGAATTTTTTTTTTGGATTATGTCTCTCACAATGGACATGCACCTACGATGACAATTTCAGACCCCTCCATGATTTCCAAGTGGGAGAACTTGCAAAATAGCAGGGTGTTCAAATACTTATTTTCTGCACTGTACATGTATTGGTTTTTCCATTTCAACTTTTCAGTTCCAAATAATATTAAAGGAATTAAAGATCCAGGAGAACGGGCAGTTTTTGTTATTGGTGTGTAGACTTGGCGACTCGGCTGGTTTTTAGAGATCTTGATTTTCCAGTTTTTTAAAATAAAAGATAATGGCTTTTTATAAGTCGATATCAGGTGATTAAAAATCAGTCATCAATTGCAAGTCTCGAACGTCAAAGGAATTATGCCACGTACACGCGATAATTTTTCGGCATGAAAAAAAAACGTTGTTTTTCAGCATGTCCAAAAAACGAAGTTTTCCAACTTCATCATTAAAACAACGATGCCCACACACCATTGTTTTAAAAAAATTATAAACAAAGCACGGTGACGTACAACACGTACGATGGCACTCTAAAGGGGAAATTCTATTCGCCTTTGGGCTGCTTTAGCTGATTCCTTGTTAGTAAAAGACGATTCGCACTTTTTTCTGTCTGTTACAGCGTGATGAATGTGCTTACTCCATTATGAATGGTAGTTTTACCAGAACGAGCGCTCCCGTCTCATAACTTGCTTCTGAGCATGCGCGGGTTTAAAACGTCGCGGCATCAGAGAAACCAGAATTCTGCCTGCTGTACTCTGAAAATGCCAAGTTTGTGACCGTTAATAATCATAAAGAAGGACATCAGATATATTTAGATTGCACGGTATTTTGCCTCATCTACCATGGTACCTTTTTGGAGAACTAGCTATTTTGCCTCAAATCAACTCATCGGACAAAAAATCCAGAAAAGTTCTTATCCCAGAAAAGAGGCCTGCTGGAAAAAAAAAGTAATTTGGACAAAACTCATCATCTTATTGAATGAAGAAGTGTCCAAAGACCCATAGAAAAATCTGATATTTTAAATTCACCAATCCAGAAAATTACCTTGTGCTATGACCTCCAGAGATCAGACCCAAATAAAAAAAGGCATTTGAGGGGTTCAGCCAGTGCTACTGGTACCTGAAGCTTTGGGCCCCACTCACACCTGAGAGTTTTGTAGCTCGAAGCTCCACAATGTTTAACTTGGAAAATACCATGTATTTCAAAGGTGACTGTTCCCATATGAGTCTGAAGCTCCATGAGCTACTTTTGTTTATATTTGGGCATTTCAGGCATTTTTAAAGTGGTTATAAAATCAGAAGGCTTTTTACCTTAGGGATAAAAAACCTTTTGTGTGCAGCAGCTCCCGTCATACTTACCTGTCCCTATCTCGATCTAGCAATGCTGCAGGGAGTGTCTCGGCTGTCATTGGCTGAGGTGGCAGAGTGGTGTCATTGGCTCCTGCCGCTGTCAAATTCAGTGAGCCATTGAGGAGAGAGAGAGGGGTGGGGCCAAACTGCGGCTGAGCAGAGGTTCGGCTCATGTGCCCCCATGCTGTGGGGGAACTCGGCAGAAGGGACGGGCCATGAGCGTCGGTGAGGGACCCCAAGAAGAGGAGGATCTGGGCTGCTCTGTGCAAAACAAGAGCAGGTACAGTGCCTTAAAAAAGTATTCATACCCCTTGAAATTTTCCAAATTTTGTCATGTTACAACCAAAAACGTAAATGTCCTATTGGGATTTCATGTGATAAACCAATGCAAAGTGGCACATAATTGTAAAGTGGAAGGAAAATAATAAATGGTTTTCAACATTTTTTACAAATATGTAAAACGTGTGGCATACATCTGTATTAAGCCCCCTTTACTCTGATACCCCTAAAAAAAATCAAGTGGAACCAATTGCCTTCAGAAGTCACCTAATTAGTAAAAAGAGTCCACCTGTGTGTAAATTAATCTCAATATAAAAAAAAGCTGTTCTGTGAAGCTCTCAGGGGTTTGTTAGAGAACCTTAGTGAAAAAACAGCATCATGAAGGCCAAGGAACACACCAGACAGCTCAGGGATAAAGTTGTAAAGAAGAAGTTAAAAGCAGGGTTAGGTTATAAATAAATATCCCAAGCTTTGAACCTCTCACGGAGCTCTGTTCAATCCATCATCCCAATAAGACAGAACTTTAAACCTACCAAGACATGGCTGTCCACCTAAACTGACAGGCCGGGCAAGGAGACCATTAATCAGAGAAGCCGCCAAGAGGCCCAGGGTAACTCTGGGGGAACTGCAGAGATCCACAGCTCAGGTGGGAGAATCTGTCCACAGGACAACTATTAGTCGTGTACTCAACAAATCTGGCCTTCATGGCAGAGTGGCCAGACGAAAGCCATTGTTGAAAAAAAAAACATAAGTCCCATTTGCAGGTTGCGAGAAGTCATGTGGGGGACACAGCAAACATGCGGAAGAAGCTGCTCTGGTCAGATGAGATCAAAATTAAAAGTTTTGGCCTAAAAGTAAAAAAGCTGTGTGTGGTGTAAAAATAACACTGCACATCACCCTAAACACACCATTCCCACCGTGAAACATGGTGGCGGAAGCTGGTCAGAGTTCATGGAAAGATGGATGGAGCCAAATACAGGATAATCTTAGAAGAAAACTTGTTAGAGTCTGCAAAAGACTTTAGAATGGGGCAGAGGTTCGCCTTCCAGCAAGTTTGCCTTCAAGCTACAATGGAATGGTTTAGATCAAAAGTATATTCATGTGTTAAAATGGCCCAGTCAAAGTCCAGTGCTAAATCCCATTGATAATTTGAGGCAACATTGAAAATTGCTGTTCACAGAGCTTGAGCTATTTTGCAAAGAATGGGCTAACATGTCCCTCTCTAGATGTGCAAAGCTGGTAGAGACATCCCCAAAAAGACTTGCAGCTGTAATTGCAGCGAAAGGGGGTTCTACAAAGTATTGACTGGGGGGCTGAATACAAATGCACCCCACACTTTTCACATGTTTATTTGTAAAAAAAAAAATTGAAAACCATTTATCATTTTCTTTTTACTTCACAATTGTGTGCTACTTTGTGTTGATCCATCAAATAAAATACATTTACATGTTTGGTTGTAATATGACAAAATGTGGGTATGAATACTTTCCGTCACCAAATCACTCTCCCAGAAGATCATGATCTAATTTCCTGATGCACCCAATTTTTGACTTGCCATTACACCCAGAAACCAGAACCCCCATGTTTTTGGTTGTGACATAAAATTTGGAAAGTTTCAAGGGGAGTGTATACTTTTTCAAGGCGCTGTAAGTATAGAATGTTTGTTATTTTTAAAGAAACAAAAATTAGACTTTAGTATCACTTTAAGCCGGTAAGAACTGGTCTCCTCACCCTAGTGCTTTCCATTGGTTAAAACACCTGAGGCTTGAATACACATGTAAAATTCTTGAAAATGGTTGTATATTCACTAAAAAACACCTGCCTACGCCTGAAAATTGTTCTGATTAAGTGTGAATGCAGCTCTAAGGTCGTATTTGTACTATCACAGTACATATAAACTTGTGCAAAATCAAAATACAAGTGATGTGCTTGTGGTACCATTTATGGCACTCCAAACATGGCAAGAAGATTTTTTTTGCACCAGTAAAATGTGGTTAAAAAAAACGTGTGCAGCAAAACAAGGTGTATGAGCTGCTTTGTCACGTTGTCAACGTGTGTAGGCTTTAACGACGGGAAAAAAAAAAAACGCAAATTTTCAGAAGTAGGTTATGTGAAGGGAAATTTGCATAATCAGCCCAAAGGGTGTCGCCGATCAAATGGAACTTCCCCTTTATAGTGCTGTTGTACGTCACCGCTTTTAGCTCAAGCATTTTTTTTCACAAGGCAAGCTTGACAAGAATCACATGTCAAAATGTTGTTTTTTCCATGACATTAAAAACGGTTTTGTGTACGCGGCATAAGAGTCAACAGGCAAAGACTAGTAGACCCCCCCCTCCCTCCTCCCTATAGGTCATCTGTGGCCAGATGACAGATGCACCCCGTGCAGAGTCAGGAGTGCTGCGGATGGAACACAGAGTGGATATGGAAGGCAGGTTCACTTGAGCCCAAGATTCCCCAGGGCGCGGAGTCTAAGATTTAGCTGGTATTTACCAGAGCCTCTAGTGGAGAGGATGGCCTTGGCTGCAACTGAATCCAGGTCGCGGCCCCCAGAGTCCCCCAGCTCACGCTCCGTAGGGCATAGAGGAGAGAGAGGAAGCAGCCACTCAGGATACAAGAGATAGTGAGGGGTTAGCCAAGGTCAGGGCGACAAGCAGACAAGGATAAACAAAGGACAGGCCAAAGGTCAGGGTCACAAGCAAACAGGAATAGTCGGGGACAAGCCAAGGTCGGTACACAGAGATAAACATGGCACACGGCAAGCAGGAACACAATGCTTAACAAACAACGTTGATCAGCAAGGCAGACCTGCAGTGCACTGGTTAATATAGAGTTCCTGATATGGCCTGGGGTGGAGCCATACAGGAAGGAGAGATGATAAAAGCAGCCAGGTAAGAGTGTTTGGCCTCTAAGGTGAACACATGGAGAGGAAGGTAAGCTGCCAGACATTACTGCATATCCATGACAAACCTAATGTGGCCCAGAGGGTACATTTTTTATCACCGTAGGAGAGAGAGTGGAATATCTTAACGAGGCACAGATATATATCTATATATAGACTAATTATGGAGTCCTGTTTTAATCTGGATTCATTGACACTGCTACTATCTCTGACCTTATTGAACCAGTTGAAGAATTGGCTCCCATGACCCAGGTTCGATTGGTATCTTAGGTAACTGAATTATGGGACATCTCTTTTACCTGCCATAGTTCTAGCCTGCACTATGTTGGCCATAAGTAATGATCAGCAATATAGCCTGAACATCCTATGTTGATCTAACAAATGTTGAATCTCTCTTACCTGTGCCATATTTAAAGTTAAAAATATTAATTGTATCAAAACACAGAGTGGTCCTGTGGATACAAAGAAAATAAACAGTGCCGCGTCCTATAAATTTGAAACAAGTATAGAAGGTAGGGTTTGTACTTTTAAGGCACAATTAACCATATGTATACAAAAATATAAATTTTATTACAGATATTTTTTTTTTTTTACAAAGTCTATAAAACAAAACCACATTGATATATCAAACACAAATGGCTAAAATACATCTGTACATAACCATCAGTAAACATCATAAAGACCCGGAAAATAAATGATAATTATTCCATAGTGATAGTCAGTCCAAGAGTGTGGTTGGGTTACAGAAGAGCTGAAAAGAGATGTTAAAATACTTGCTCTACATGTTACACGCTCTTATGCTCTTCTTCAGGAGCTGTGAAGTTGACTAATGCCCTGTACACACAATCGGAATTTCCAATGTGATAAAATCGGATAGAATTTTCCCTCGGAATTCCGTTCAAGCTGTCTTGCATAGGCACTGTCAGTCCACATTACGACCGTCCAAAACGCGGTGACGTAGAACACGACGACGGGCCAAGAAAAATTTAATTCAATGCTTCCGAGCATGCGTCTCCTCGATTCTGAGCATACATGTTTTTTTTTCCATCGGTGTTCCACACAGACGATCGGATTTTCAGATTTTTTCGAAAAAAAATAAAACATGCTCTATTTCTAAACTCCGACGGCAAAAAGTCAGATGGGGCCCACACACGGTCCGAATATCCGATGAAAAATTCCATCTGCCTTTTTTCATCGGAAATTACGATAGTGTGTACAAGGCATTACAAAGAATAGTAATTAAAAAAGGTTCACTTAGAGGGCTTTGCCTATCGTTGGCAAAACGATACGCAAAGTAGAGGTTCTAGAACTAATTATTGTATGCCTAGAAATAAAGAAAATAATTAATTTACAACTGATGATGACACAGAATCTGATTCTTCTCTTCTTCCTTCACAGTCACTCCCTAGGAAAGGAGACACGGCCTTCCCGCATACTAACCAAGGAGCACGTAAGGCGGACTATGGTGGTGGTTCTTTCACACCCTATTCTAAAAAACGTCCTCCCACTTAAGACACCACCCTGACTCATCACAACTCTACACATGGTAACTCTCAGGCCGCGTACAGACGAGGAGACGTGTCCGCTGAACATGTCCGACGAACGGTTTCCAGTGGACATGTCTCCTCGGATATTTGGTCTGATGGCGTGTACACACCATCGGACCAAAATCCCCTCGGACGGATAATGCGGTGACGTGGTGGTGACGTTGACGCCGCCACATCACCAATCCAGGAAGTAAAATACTTCCACGCATGCGTCAAATCCATTCGACGCATGCGGGAGATTTATGTCCGCTGGTTAGGCGTACTAACCAGCGGACATGTCCGACGGACAGGTTTCCAGCGGACAAATTTCAAAGCATGCTTTGAAATTTGTCCGCTGGAAAAACCTGTCCGTTAGGTCATACACACGATCGTATATGTCCGCTGAAACTGGTCGACGGACCAGTTTCAGCGGACATGTTCGATCGTGTGTACGTGGCCTCAGACTAATGGTGCTCCTGGTCACTCACAGATGAAATATATGGGTGCTGCGTAATTCATTATTATTCAAAACCAAGATTGTCAAAACCAACCAAACAGTAAAGTATATTACCAGATATTCTCAACATCATAAACAATTGCGTAATATTTTGGACAAACACTGGCCACTTCTCCATGGTGACCCCATTCTCAACAAATATGTAAGTGTACACCCTAAGGTGATTTTCAGAAGGTCAAGTTCTTTGCGAGACAAACTGACATCTAGTCATTATTCCATTAGCATGCACTCTAGACGTCCCAAATAGCATGACCAGATGTGGAAAATGTGCCCTTTGCCCTGGATTACTACATGCACCAGATTCATGCTCCCCAATGGAGAACCGTTTGTCCCTGCATTCCACGCTGATTGGAATACCCAAGGTGTAATATATTTGATGTTATGTCAATGCAGCGTGTTCTATGTGGGGAAAATGGCCAGACATTTCCATTACAGAATTAAGGACCATGCTTACTATTCTGCTAACGGAAAAATTATTACTGCCGTTAGACATCTTGATCTTTATCAGAAATTTGATATTTCTCTGGTGTCGTTTATTGCTCTGGCCGTGGTCCCCAAGGATCCTCATGGTGGCGAATGGTGCAAGCAGATTCTCCGGAGGGAGGCTATCTGGATAGAACGCCTGAATGGCATTCATGCGCCTGGGATTAATAAAGCCCAGACATACAAACCATTCTTATAGCAGACTTGATACGCAGAACAGATGGCATCAACATATAGGCCTATTTCATCTCTGTAGCTTTTGTCCTCATCTACGCCTCCTCTATGAGACCATACATATTGCCTCTTAATTTTAGACTCTTTAAATAGATAACATTATCTTCAAGATTCTTATACCTAACATGACTATTAATGGTTACATATTAACTAGATGCCGACCGCCCGCCGTCATATTACTGTGGGGCGGTGGCACTGCTGGGCGAGAGCCCGTAGCTATACGTCCGCTCTTTAGCGGCCGCTAGGGGGCCGCCGGGAACACGCGATTGCTCGTTACAGAGTGGGGACCGGGAGCTATGTGTGTAAACACAAAACTCCCGGTCCTGTCAGCGGGGGAAATGCTGATCTTCTGATCATACAATGTATGAACAGAAGATCAGTGATTTCCCCCAGTGAGGCCACCCCCCCCATACAGTTAGAACACACCCAGGAACACACTTAACCCCTTCCCTGCCCCCTAGTGTTAATCCTTTCACTGCCAATTGCATTTTTATAGTAATACAATGCATTTTTATAGCATTAATCGCTATAAAAATGCCAATGGCCCCAAAAATGTGTCAAAAGTGTCCGAAGTGCCCGCCATAATGTCGCAGTACTGAAAAAAAAATGCTGATCGCCGCCATTACTAGTAAAAAAAAAATATTAATAAAAATGTCATAAAAACGACCCCCTATTTTGTAAACGCTATAACTTTTGCGCAAACCAATCAATAAACGCTTATTGCCATTTTTTTTAACGAAAAATATGTAAAAGAATACGTATCGGCCTAAACTGAGGAAAAAATGTTTTTTTTATATATATATTTTTGGGGGATATTTATTATAGCAAAAAGTAAAAAATATTGAATTTTTTTCAAAATTGTCGCTCTACTTTTGTTTATAGCGCAAAAAATAAAAACCGCAGAGATGATCAAATACCACCAAAAGAAAGCTATTTGTGGGAAAAAAAAGGACGCCAATTTTGTTTGGGAGCCACGTCGCAAGACCGCGCAATTGTCAGTTAAAGCAACGCAGTGCCGAATCACAAAAAGTGCTCTGGTCATTGGACAGCAATATGGTCCGGAGCTAAAGTGGTTAAGTTGTTAATATTAATATTGGATACCTTATTGTTATAATATACACCATACTTTATTGTTTATTCATATGCATGTTTCATTTTATTTTATTTTGGCCTGCTGGTTGCTTCCCCCCTCACTGGTCTCTCCCTTGGATACCCATTGGTAGGATCCGGACTTGTTCCAGCACTATGCGGCCACCCAGCGTCATACTTGGAATATTTATAGGCAATGTGTGATGCATGGATGATCAGCTGGAGGGTGTCCGCCCCCTCTCTGTACATCACCACCAGTGCTTATACCATCCTTTTTATGCAAGCGTGGGCACCATATCGGGCGCATGCGCAGTGACTACTCTTGGCCGGTCCGGATGACGTCGCATCGGCCACGCCGATTCCCTGACTACGCATGGAGCGTGTATACAAAAGCATGCCAATTTTAGTATTCTTCCTGGCTACCACATATTGGTGGTGTTCTTTCTGACTGGGCTGCTGGACGCTAGGGGTCTTTTATATTAAGGTAACTAACTGGAAAACTCTGGCGATTGGCGAATACAGTCATGGATTTGTCAAGGTTTATTCTTATAGAACTATATTTTGGCTACTTTTTCTCAGTCATATTACCCATTTCCTCAATCCAGGATATACCAGTATTCTATGGCTCCCTTTAACAGGAATTGGCTAAATCGTTGAATAAATCTTCATTTATCAATTGTTCTTAGCTGGGAATGGATTTCCTTATCTAACTACAGTTAACCGATGAAGCTGACTGATGGTCTGATGTGCCTACACACCATCGGTTAAATTACCGATCGTGTCAGAACGCGGTGACGTAAAACACGACGTGCTGAAAAAAATGAAGTTCAATGCTTCCAAGCATGCGTCGACTTGATTCTGAGCATGCGTGGATTTTTAACCGATGGTCGTGCGTACTAACGATCGGTTTTGACCTATCGGTTCGGTGTCCATCAGTTACATTTTAAAGCAAGTTCTCTTCTTTTTGACCGAAGGATAACTGACCAATGGGGCCCACACACGATCGGTTTGGACCGATGAAACGGACCTTCAGTCCGTTTTTATTGGTTTTGACCGATCGTGTGTACGCGGCCTTAGTATTGGTACTTATGCCACCCCTGTTATGCTATCCATCTTAGGTATTTTCCAGTTCTATGTAATTCCTTGATACAGGACCATTACCTACTATATTCCCTAGCCAGCTGCTCGTTGCCCGTCTAGAATGTGATCGGCTGTTTTTAAACTGCATCATAGGTTTCACTATAATTAGAAAGTACTATTCACTGTCACTTCTCTTTTTTAATGCCTTATTGATCAATATATTATTTGGCCTAATTGCCAGTATGTTTTTTTACAGTCTGCTATATCCCTCTCCTATTTTTGGCTCCCCTTTCCCCCCCCTTATTTTTTCTCTCCCACATATTGCCTGTATACACAACCCCCTCCCCCCTCTCATTTGTTATGATATAAACAGATCAATAAGTATATTAACCCTTCCCTTTGAGACCCCTTTCACACTGAAGCGTTTTTACAGCATTTTAGCATTAAAAATAGCAATATTAAAACGCTCTCCATGCATCTCAATGGACCCTTTCACACTGAGTCCTGCAAGCAGCATCTTTGGAGCAGCATTTGAGCGCTGAAAAAAACGCTCCAAAAACGCCCCTCTCCATTGAAATGAATTGAAAGCTCTGTAAAAAACCCTTAGGCCCCGTACACACGTCCGAGAACCTCGTCGGGCTAAACCCATCGTTGCGCCCGAGGAGGTTCCCGATGAGCGGTCGAAAAGGTCGTCGAGCCAAATTTCCTCATTGAACAACGAGGAAAAAGAGAGCGTGCTCTCTATTTTGGCTGGACGAGCTTCCCGGCGGGACGCTCGTCGGAAGTGTACACACGACCGAGAACCTCGGCAGAATATGTCTCCCAGCGAGCTTCTCGCTGGATTCTGCCGAGAAGCTCGGTCGTGTGTATGGGGCTTCACCCTTTTACACTGAGGCACTGCAAAAACGCCCCAAAACTTTAGGGTCTTAGCGGTGCTTTACCAGCACATTGGGATTGTAGATGAGACTTCGCTCGAATAACGGTCGAAAAACGCCCCAGTGTGAAAGGGGCCTAAGGGATATTTAGCTTTCACTTATTAGCACTAATTGGTATCATGTTATACATGTTCCCATAGTTGTTTGGTTGATCCGATCCTGACCGGATATGGGCGTCTGGGTTTAGCTAATGTGGTACCAGCGACAGCTCGCCATTTTTTAGTTTTATATTGTTTATGTATATTAATATTTGTGCACTTTTTTTTATTTATGTTTTTCTTTCCTATCCTTTGTTAGTGAACTTCAAAGCCCCTGAAGAAGCGCATAAGAGCGCGTAACATGTAGAGCAAGTATTTGAACACCTCTTTCCGCTCTTCTGTAACCCAACCACACTCTTGGACTCACTATGACTCACTATGGAATAATTATCATTTATTTTCCGGGTCTCCATGAAGTTTACTGATGGTTATGTAGAGTAGCGGTATTTAGCTATTTGTGTTGATATATCAATGTGGTTCTGTTTTAGAGACTTTGTAAAAAATTCTATTTATCTGTAATAAAATGTATATTTTTGTATACATATGATTGATTGTGCCTAAAAAGTCCAAACCCTACTTTCTATACTCGTTTCCATAGTCAAAGTTATTCTTTGATTAATCACTTCAACATTGGGCACTTTCACCCCCTTCTTTCCCAGGGAAATTTTCAGCTTTCACTTTGAATGACAGTTGCGTGGTGCAACACTGATTCTCATATATTTGTATCATTCTTTTTTGAGACGAATAGAGATTTCTTTTGGTGGTATTTAAAGGATCACTAAAGGAAAATTCATTTTTTAGCTAAATAGCTTCCTTTACTTTAATGCAGTGCTGTTTTCATGTTCTCATTGTTTGTTTTTGCTTTGAAGTAGCTGTAATACTTCTCTGATCTCCTGGTTGTCTGGCTCCTTATGAAAAAACTCATGGCAGATTTTCACTGTGGTCCAAGCTGTGTGTCTAAAACTCCTCAGAACCAATCAGATTAAAAACAAAACACTGCCCTGGATTTGTTTGTTTTTGTTCTGTGTGTCTTCTCTACTTCACAGAAACATGAAATCATTTTAAAAACGAAAGTGAGAGGCACATTATATGGATTGATTTTTATCTATTTTTAATCATTTTTAAAAGGAATCAGTTAACTTTCATGTCTCTATACCCTGTAAACAGTCATTTCAGCAAAAAATGTTTTTCCTTTAGTGACCCTTTAACAACCACCAAAAAAAAGACATTTAACAAAAAAAAAAAAAGTTTTTCTTAGTTTCTTTTATAAAACTTTGCAAATACGAAATTTTTCTTCTTCACTAATGGGCACTAATAAGGTTGAACTAATGGGTACTGGTGAGGCGGCACTGATGGGTTACTGATGAGGCTGCATTGATGGGTTACTGATGAGGTGGCACTGATGAGGCTGCACTGATGGGGTGGGATTAATGAGGCTGCACTGGTGAGGTGGCACTGATGAGGTGGCACTGATAAGCTGCACTGATGAGGTGCCACTGATGACTGGGAGGGTGTCTATGGATGCCCCCCAAAACTATAGTACGACACTGTAACCATCTTTTGGCTATAGCACTGTGCTAAAGTGGTTAAATATTGGCACAGAACTTTTTCCTTTAGCATTGAATAGAGTGGACAAGGATTCGTTCACTTGTCAGGTTTTTCACACTTAAAACGGGATACGGCTCACAGCAGGGGTCCGGTGTCTTCATGTTCTCCGATTCAGGAATTAATCAGACCTGAATTCGGACCTGAAACGGACATAAAAGGCGCACAGGACCCTGTGCAATCCGCTCCACCACCACAAAGCTTTGTGAACCGGCTCCATTGAGAGCTGGGCCCGCGCTCCTGTCATGCCAATTGGATGTGGGGAAATCCGCATCCAATTTGCACTAGCGTGAGTCTAACTTTGTAGGGATTGTTTGGCGAGACAAGAAATGAGTGGAAATCTCCCTATGGCACACAGATGGAAAAAATAAAATAAGGGGTCAAAACCCTCCCTTTTTTTATCCAAACAAAAAACAAAATGTAATTAAATGAAATTGCCTTTAGTTCTACTTTAATCGCTTTCAGACTGCCATAAGCACATTTACTGTGGCAGGGCAGCCCAGCTGTGCGCAACAACGTACCTGTATGTGATTGGACACACCGGGAGCCAATCGGCAGGTCTGGCGGACCCAATGTTCACCCGGCAATCTCTCCCGAGAGAGGGAGAATGCTGGTCTGACTATGTAAACAAAACAGATCCCTGTTCTGACATGGGACAAGATGGAGCAGGAACACAGATCTCTCTCTTCCCCTAGTCAAAGCATGAACCACACAGTAAGCAATCCCTTTGATCTCCCCTGATGTTGACCCCTTTCCCCGCCAGTGTCATTAGTACAGTGACAGTGCATTTTTTAGCACTGATCACTATATTGGTGTCACTGGTCTCCAAAAAGTGTCAGATTTGTCCGCCGCAATGTTGCAGTCCCACTAAAAATTTACGATAGCCATTACTAGTAAGAATAAAAATGCCATAAATATATCACATAGTTTGTAGACGCAATAACTTTTTCGTAAGCCAATCAATATACAATTATTGGGATTTTATATTTAGCAAAAACATGTAGCAGAATACATATTGGCCTAAATTGATGAAGACATCTGATTTTTGACATTTTTTATATCAGAAAGTAAAATTTTTAGTTTTTTTTTAAAATTGTGGCTTTTTTTTGTTTATAACAAAAAAACGCAGAGGTGATAAAATACCACCAAAAGAAAGCTCTATTTGTGGGAAGAAAAGGACTTATATTTTGTTTGGGTTCAGTGTTGCATGAACGCGCAATTGCCAGTTTAAACAGCGCAGTGCCAAATTGGAAAAAATGCTCTGGTCAGGAAGGGGGGGGGGGGGGGGGGGGGAAACCTTCCGGGGTTGAAGTGGTTAACTTGGCCATAACAGATTGAAATTCCCCCAGTTTAGCAGGAATCAATTAATCTATGATTAGCTGTTCCCGCTCGACAGAAGACAATCATCCAATGATTGACTTCTGTCAAATGAGAGTGTTGGAAAACTTTTGTTGATCAGAGACTGTAGCAGCACTGATCAGTGTATTTTGACAGTGTTGGAGTTCCACTGTCAGGCCGCGTACACACGACCGAGAACTTAGTCGGACTAAACTCATCGTTCTGACCCACTAGGTTCTCGGCCGGCCGTCGAGTTCGTCAACCAGGCTGTCGAAAAAGGCGTCGAGCCATTAGTCCCGATGGCCCATCGAGGAAATAGAGAACCTGCTCTCTATTTTGGCTCGACGCCTCGCTCGACAGTTTGCTCGACGAAAACGTACACACGATCGAGCTACTCGGCAGAATATGGATCCCAGCGAGCTTCTCGCTGGATTCTGCCGAGAAGCTCGGTCGTGTGTATGGGGCCTCAGAGTACAATGGCATGGGGAGGGGGATTCCTCCATTCACTCTTAGGCCTCTTTCACACGGAGTGGTCCGTTTTTCGGTCCGCTCCGTGTGTCCGTCGGCTCAGCGGGGGGGTCTCCGCTGAGCTGTCGGGCGGACAGGGCGGTCCCCGCACACTATGCAGGGACAGCCCTGTCTCTCCTCCGCTATCCCCTATGGGGAATCGGATGGACACAGACCATCTGTCCGTTTGCATCCGATCCGTTCCACCGGACGGAAGAAAAATAGGGTTTTCTTCCGTCCGCAAAACGGATCCAGACGGACGTGGATCTTAGGCGGACGTTAGCGGATGCATCATCCGCTAACGGATCTGCTCCCATAGGGGCCTATTACAAGTCCGTAAATGGACTTTTAATTAGCAGACGAACGGTCCGCTCATGTGAAAGGGGCCTTATTGTGTGGATTAGGGAATCTGTTTGTATTTTCTCAATCAGCCTGCTGGCTAATTAAAAGAAGAAGAAGATGAAAAAAAAAAAGGAGTCATCTATGGACGGCTTTAGCTTCACACAACTGAATTCATCAAAATAGATTGTTCCATAAAAAAAGACATCCCTGCTGACTGCCCTTGTATGGGATCAGCTTTCACTAAAAGTAATGGATGATGTATTCTTAGATTGGTGGGATGAGTTGGGCTGGACACTCATCTGTTACATTATCTTGACATTTAAATCAGTGACAACATTTCAGGAGGATGTGTGGCTTGTCTGGGTCAGTCTAACGTCAATACCCCAGCAGAGGAGACTTTTTTCTTAGGACCCCCTGACCTTTGACCTATGAATAATGGAGTATTTTTGATGTGACTTCCAACGCTGCTTATTTCTGCCCAAATAAAGAGATATCTGTGTAGACAGACCAGTTAACTAAAAGCTATTGTGCTGTACCAGATCAACATTACCCAGTATTATAGATTACCAGATTGACATTAATATTATTAAGGATATCAATATTATATATTAACAGATTGGCATTATTATTTCAAGGATGTCTTTAATAGAGATTAATAGATTGGCATTTTAATTTCTAAGGATATAATTTTCTTAGAGATTAATAGATTGCCATTATTATTTCTAAGGATGCCATTATTATAGATTAACAGATTGGCATTATTATCGCTAAGAATATCATTATTTGAGATTAATAGACTGGCATTATTATTTCTAAGGATATCATTATTATAGACATTATTATCATTATTATACATTAATAGATTGGCATTATTATCACTAAGAATATCATTATTAGAGATTAACAGATTGGCATTATTATTTCAAGGATGTCCTTATTATAGAATAATAGATTGGCACAATTAGTTCTAAGGCTATCATTATTATAGAATAATAGATTGGCATTTTAATAAGGATATCATTATTATAGATTAACAGATTGGCATTATTATCGCTAAGAATATCATTATTAGAGATTAATAGATTGCCATTATTATTTCTAAGAATGTCATTATTAAGGATTAAGGTTGCGTACACACAAGGAGATATGTCAGATGAATCGGTCCGACAGACCGTTTTCATCGGACATATCTCCTGGGAGATTTTGGTTTGATCAGTGTACACACGATCAAACCAAAATCCCCGCGGACAGACAACGCGGTGACGTGGCGGTGACGTTGACGCGGCCACGTCACCACTCCAGGAAGTAAAATACTTCCACGCATGCGTCAAATCCATTTGGCCCATGCGGGAGATTTTTGTCCGCTGGTTAGGCGTACTAACCAGCGGACATGTCGGACGGACGGGTTTCAGCAGACAGATTTTAAAGCATGCTTTAAAATGTGTCTGCTGGAAAAACCTGTGTTCGCCCGTACACACGATTGAATCTGTCTGCTGAAACGGTCCATCGTGTGTACGCGGCCTAACAGATTGGCATTATTATCACTAAGAATATCATTATTTGAGATTAATAGACTGCCATTATTATTTCTAAGGATATTATTATTATAGATTGGCATTATTTCTAAAGGTTATCATTATTATAGATACATAGATTGGCATTATTTCAAAGGATATCATTATTATAAATTAATAGATTGCCATTTTAACTTCTAAGAATATCATTATTAGAGATGAATACAGTAGATTGGCATTATTATTTTGAAGGATATCATTATAGATTAATATGCATAAACAGTAATATTAAAACTCATTATTGTCCCAAAGTCCAAAATAACACTGTAGCAGCGCTTCGATCAAACACCTGTTTGAAAGATTCTAAAAAGTGTATATAGGAGACAGTAGTGCAGCTGATGGGGATGATTGTGATAGGCCAGAAAGTCTTTACAGCAGTGCTTCTTCAACCAAAGGATTAATCACCATGTGGGGAGATCCAAATCCCCTTTTGGGGATGCACTCACCAAAATATAAATCGAATGAGCATCGAATCACTGTCAACCTCCGCTTATTGGTAGGATTGGTGGGCACAGATTGGTAGCACTGGTGGGCACTGGTGGGATTGCTCTAATAATCAGGACACTGATAATCAGGGCATGTCTCTTTTATTGGCTCTCTTCTCCCTTCTGCTTGCTGTCAGCATGAGGAAAAGAGTGCCAATAACCAACTTCTATTTACATTTCATCACATTTACATGTGATTGGACACAGCTGATCATGTAAAAAAGAGCTGCTGATTGGCCATTTACCTTAATGTATCCTCTGGACACTGTTATAACAGAGTGCGCCGCCTGTGCCCCACAGTGGGCACAATCACAGGAGGCAGTCAAATGATGTCCGTCCACGCTGTAGCCAGCATTCGGGTATAGCGCACTTGGCAAGTGTTTAGTTTCTCATCACCTTTTAGATTGTAAGCTTGTAAGGTAGGACTTGTGTCTTTTTTCAACCCTAACCCACTATGTAACTCGTAGAAGCAGGGTCCTCCTAACCCTCTTGTATTGAATTATGTTGTTGCTGTATTGTCTCCCTTCATATTGTAAGGCGATGCGCAAACTGTTGGCGCTATATAAATCCGATATAATATTAACGCAGTATGTTTAGTCTATGGTAGAAACAATGGGAAAAACTAGCTAGTCAACCATTTTGCTCGGAGCCAGTAATATGGGGTACGGAGTCTATGCTTCCTCAGTAGATGTGCATGCTCGGGCTCAGAGCCGGGGACTATTCATAAAACTAGCCGAAGGTTGTCACTGGTCACAAAATCAATGGTGCACAAGCATGGAGAATATGCAACCAATTCTTCATATGTCATTATTGATTTTTATGTTCCATACAATTCAGCACATATTATCATGATGCAGCACTAACTCCATGATCATACGCAAGCAGAAGGACTGCAGACTAGAGTTTTTCAATTTTTAACATCAATACCCCAAAGAACAACAGATTTAACCCTTTTGCTGCCAGAGCCATTTTTGCATTTTCTTGGACATGTGTATAAAACCATTTTAGATCTGAAGATTACATAACACCTCCCAATCATTCTCCAGCAGAGAGCACAGAAAATAAAATGGTGGTAGTTCCAATTTGTTTTTGTTACAGCAATGGTTAATCAAGAGCAACATTTCAGTAAAAATTACTCTAAAGTTAATTTTAGGGCACACAAACGCAATATATTACCCAATGTTCTGGAAAAATAAACAAGATAAGGTTGGGGCGAGTAAATAGATACCCAACATGGCAAGCCTTAAAACTACATTTAATATAAAATGACAACATACAAAATGTAGGAACAAAAACACATTACATATCATCAAACAAATCAGGAAGCCTATTAGGCCCTGTACACACGATCAGTCCAAACCGATGAAAACAGACTGAAGTTCAGTTTCATCGGCCCAAACCGACCGTGTACGCCCCATCAGTCTGTTGTCCTTCTGTCCAATAATTTAGAACTTGCTTTAAAATTCGGACCGATGGACACCTACCGATCGGTCAAAACCGATGGTTAGTACGCAAAAGCATCGGTTCAAAACCCGCGCATGCTCAGAATCAAGTCGACGCATGCTTGGAAGCATTGAACTTCATTTTTTTCTGCACGTCGTGTTTTACGTCACCGCGTTCTGACACGATCGGTTTTTGAACTGATGGTGTGTAGGCACATCAGACCGTGAACCGATGAAACTGAACTTCTGTCCGTTTTCATCGGTTTGGACTGATCGTGTGTACGCGGCCTTAGAGGCGATGGCATAATCAGGCACTTCCAAAAACACATCCACCGCTGTAATTCAGATAGCTGGCACTCAAAAGGGGGCCGGACACCTGAATAGTGGGCTACAGCGGCAACAATAGATATATTCATGCAATGCATGAATATATCTATTGCTCAGTGACGGGTGTAGGAGAGAGGCGGCTGTTCTCCTGCGCCCACTATGGACGCACCACCACTGCGTTTCCACCACCTGTCCAATGCCTCCTGAGATATTCACATCATGCATCCCGGGAGTCATCGGTAGTGTTGCTCACGAATATTCGCATTGCGAATATTCGCTACGAATATTGCATATTCGAGTATTCGCGAATAACACGAATATCGCGGCGAATATTCGCTATTTCAAATATTCAAATTTTTTCAATTTTTTTTTAGAACAGATCACATCCTAGAGATCCCCATCGACGTCTAAAAGCATTGCTGGTATGATTAGAGACCTTGGGCCGAGTAGCTGCAGCGCTCATTTTATATTGCCGAAAAATCGCAATGCGATTATTCGGCAATAGCGATATCGCGCGATTATTTTATATTGTAATATATAACGAATATTCTGAGCCAATCAGAGTGCTCCATTCCGCATTTCTCGAAATTTCGCAATTATTTTGTATTGTAATATATCACGAATATTCTGAGCCAATCAGAGTGCTCCATTCCGCATTTCTCGAATATTCGCAATTATTTTATATTGTAATATATCACGAATATTCTTAGCCAATCAGAGTGCTCCATTCCGCATTTCTCGAATATTCGCAATTATTTTATATTGTAATATATCACGAATATTCTGAGCCAATCAGAGTGCTCCATTCCGCATTTCTCGAATATTCGCAATTATTTTATATTGTAATATATCACGAATATTCTGAGCCAATCAGAGTGCTCCTTCCGCATTTCTCGAATATTCGCAATTATTGTGTATTGTAATATATCACGAATATTCTGAGCCAATCAGAGTGCTCCTTCCGCATTTGCCGAATATTCGCAATTATTGTGTATTGTAATATATCACGAATATTCTGAGCCAATCAGAGTGCTCCTTCCGCATTTGCCGAGTATTCGCAATTATTTTATATTGTAATATATCACGAATATTCTGAGCCAATCAGAGTGCTCCATTCCGCATTTCTCGAAATTTCGCAATTCGCATTCGCATTCGAAATAGCGAAAATTCGCAATAATTTCATTTCCAAAAAATATCACGAATATTCGTATTTAGCGAATATATCTCGAATATTCGACTATATATTCGAGATATATCGCGAAATCGAATATGGCATATTCTGCTCAACACTAGTCATCGGGGGAAACCCACACAACACTGTGCATATGCCAGGCAATCTCCACCATACTGCACATCATCAGGGAGGTGACTGCCAGGAGTAGGAAGACAGCCGGCCCCTTGATAACACATGAAGACAATGTGGCGTGCCGTGGGGGATTGACAATGCTGGATTCTCTAGGCACGGGATTACCTTTTAAGAAAGAAGAAAAAAAGTACAGTGGTAGTGAAATTCCTCTTTAATATTTTAAATCGGAGGACCAAAATTATTGCTGTAATAAGGCCAGAGAAAATAATAATTACCAAAATAATATAAAGATATACAAAGACAAACAATGATGGCCATATAATAAAAGAAAAATGAAAAAACAAACACATGCACAATAAATTTAGTATTTGTTGACATTCAAGAATAGTTCCTCATGTTGTAAAGCGCTAAGCAAACTGTTGGAGATATATAAATCCTGTATAATAATAATAATATTAATAATAATGTTATCATTTGTAGAGCAGAAAATGAAAAGCAAATATATCAATAAAGTCATAATTAAAGTTCAAAACATAAAATAGATTTATGAGCATCATTGCAAAATAATACTCCTACATGCAGTACACAAATAATATTTAAAGAGGAACTCCAAGCTGAACTTAAAAGCTGAATTAATAAATTCTGCTCTGTATTCATAATACATCAGAAACTTTTTTTTAATGCCTGGATGTGACATGTTATCAGCCTCTCCCCCCAGCCTCACACATGTGCCCCAGTCCCCCATATGTGCCCTGTGCTGTCAATCATAGTCTGTGTGTTTTATGACTCAGTCACCACTGATCTGCTGATCTTGCTCCTGGAAAAACTAGGCTACAGTATATAGGGGTAGATTCAGGTACACGTAAAATTGTCGCAGCATATTCGAAATACTCTACGCTGCCGTATTTTACCAGGCTCTACATCAAATTCTGGTAGATTTTTGCCCGTACGCTACGGCGGCGTAGTCTATTTCTCGCCGCGTAATCGAAATACGCAATTAGGGGGCGTGAAGCATTTAAATTAGGCGTGTCCCCGCGGCGATCGAACTGCGCATGCTCCGTTCAGAAATTACCCGCCGTGCATTGCGCGAACTAACGTTGATACGTCATTTGTTGTTTGAGTAGCGTCGTTTACGTACATTCCTATTCCCGGACGACTTACGTAAAAAATAAAAACAAACGTTGAAATTCGACGCGGGAACGACGGCCATACTTAACATGGGCTGTCTAATATTAGACCAGCAAAAAGCTGGTATAGTGTTACGCAAAAAAAAGATGACTAAAGATGCCGTAAGAGATTGCGAATGAAGATCGTAATTTCGGGGATCGCCGGCAAAAGCTCATTAGCATACCCCAACGCGGAAAACGACGGGAAGTCCACCCAGTGGCCGCAATTTTATTGCAGCGTAGATCCGAAGGCGTACGAACACGTAATCCAGTCGAATTGAAGCCCGCAGCCGTCTATTCATGGTTTGAGGTTTCAGACTAGCTAAAAAATGCGCGTAATTTGAAATTACTCCAGTCTAACACCAGTTAGACAGGAGTTATGGCTCTGTGAATCTGGCCCATAGTGTTTGGGGGTTCTGAGTAATTAAAAAAAAAAAAAAAAATCATAATTTTTAGGAGAGAAGTGCCAGAATTGGCCCGGTATGGAAGTGGTTAATAAACTGTAATCCCCCAAAGACATCTTGAGAACACCAAACATTTTCCAGGTTCTGGCACTGAGCAGCATTGTTTTAACCCCCCGACATCTTTAAATATATTTTTCCTTCCTGTGCATCAGCTATTACTGTAGCTTTAGTGCTTTGCCCTTTAGGTTTATTCAAGGTTTGTTTGTCTTTTTTTTATCCTCTATCCAGATACAGCGAACCATCAACAGCGATAGTAACAATAAATTAATAAATTGTGTTTTTACTGCTATTTGTATTCTGCTGTGACAACGCACAACAGCAATTCCAGCGCTGTGTAATATATCAAAAGAGACAAAAATCAGATTTCCGAATAAAAACTCACCGCAGACGCAAGATAGGTTTTTATTTTTAGACGGAGGTCAGCTGTTATTTTATCACAGGGGTGAAGCTGGACTAGGCAGTTAGTTATATGCATAACCTTATCAGTAACCATGGGGGGGAATCATTTGTCGGCTCTCAGCATTTGGAAAAAATAATATAGCGCATGGGCAAATGCGCACACATACATATAGATTTTTTCTTCTTAAGAGGGCACCGTAGTTAAAAAAAAAAAAAAAAAGTGTTTATTTTTTACTGCGGTTTAACCACTTAAGACCCGGACCATTATGCAGGTTAAAGCGGAGCTCCACCCGCATTTTTTTTTTTTCAAAGTCGGCAGCTACTAACAGTGTAGCTGCTGACTTTGAATAAGGACACTTACCTGTCCTAGGCGCCCGTGCTGATGGCCCCCCCGATGCCGATCCTCGATCCCGGCACCGCCATCCACAGTCAGGGAAACAGGCAGTGAAGCCGTGCGGCTTCACTGCCCGTTTCCTACTGCGCATGTGCGAGCAGCGCGGCGCTTTGTGAATGGTCCGGCTGCTTTCTGGGATACACACAGTTCCCAGAATGCAGCGCGGCCCATTCACAAGAAGACACCGAGAAGAGGAGGAGGAAGAAAACCACACCGCGGATCATGAGGGCAGATTTGGGACTTCCGCATAGCAACAGCCTATTTAGGGTGAGTATTTTTTTTTTTTTTTTTCATTTAATTTTTTTTTTTTTTTTTTTACGATTTTTGAAAAAAAAAAAAAAATCAGGGTGGAGCTCCGCTTTAAGGACCTTGCCCCTCTTTGCGATTCGGTACTGCGTCGCTTTAACTGACAATTGCGCGGTCGTGCGACGTGGCTCCCAAACAAAATTGGCGTCCTTTTTTTCCCACAAATAGAGCTTTCTTTCGGTGGTATTTGATCACCTCTGCGATTATTTTTTGCTCTAAAAAACAAAAATAGAGCGAAAATTTTGAAAAAAAAAATCAATATTTTTTTACTTTTTGCTATAATAAATATCCCAAAAATATATAAAAAATATATTTTTTTTCCCTCAGTTTAAGCCGGTACGTATTCTTCTACCTATTTTTAGTTAAAAAAAAAAAAAAATCGCAATAAGCGTTTATCGATTGGTTTGCACAAAAATTAGGGCTAGATTCAGGTATAACAGCGTATTTTTGTGCGGGCGTAGCGTATCCTGTTCTTACAGGAGAGGGCTAGATTCACGTAGGTGCGCGTATCTTTGTGCGGGCGTAGCGTATCCTATTTTCGCTACGCCTCTGCAACTTTTACAGGCAAGTGCTGTATTCACAAAGCACTTGCTCCGTAAGTTGCGGTGGCGAAGAGTAAATTTGCTGGCGTAAGTGCGCATAATTCAAATTAGGCATGTAGGGGGCGTGCTGTATTGAAATCAACCATGACCCCACTTAAATTCCGCGCCGAACGAACTGCGCATGCGCCGGCCGTGGACGTATCCCAGTGCGCATGCTCAAAATTACGCAGCAAATACTCATTGGTTTTGACGTGAACGTTAAACGTTCGCAAATAGGGCTTTGCGTAAGTTACGTTCACGTCAAAACCAATGAGTATTTGTGGCGTAATTTTGAGCATGCGCACTGGGATACGTCCACGGCCGGCGCATGCTCAAAATTACGCCGCAAATACTCATTGGTTTTGACGTGAACGTAACTTACGCAAAGCCCTATTTGTGAACGTTTTACGTAAACAACGGAAAATTATACGCCGGCCCGACGTCCATAATTAACATTACGTACGCCTCATATAGCAGGGGTAACTTTACGCTGGACTTACGCAAACAACGTAAAAAAAAATACGACCGGCCGCAAGTACGTTTGTGAATCGGCGTATCTAGCTCATTTGCATATTCAATGCGTAAAATCGATGGAAACGCCACCTAGCGGCCAGCGTAAATATATGCAACTACGATACAACCTAAGAGACTTACACCGGTCGGATCGAAGACAAATCTATGCGTTAACTGATTCTAAGAATCAGGCGCATAGATACGACGCCGCTCACTCAGAGTTAGGACGCCGTATCTGGAGATACGCCGGCGTAACTCGTTCCTGAATCTGGCCCATAGCGTTTACAAAATAGGGGATAGTTTTATTGCATTTTTTATTTTATTTATTTTTTTACTACTAATGGCGGCGATCGCCGATTTTTTTCGTGACTGCGACATTATGGCGGACACATCGGACAATTTTGACACATTTTTGGAACCATTGTCATCTTCACAGCAAAAAGTGCTATAAAAATGCATTGTTTAATGTGAAAATGACAATTGCAGTTTAGGAGTTAACCACAAAGGGGCACTGTAGGGGTTATGTGTGACCTCATATGTGTTTCTAACT
This sequence comes from Rana kukunoris, assembly GCA_029574335.1. Taxonomy (NCBI): domain Eukaryota; kingdom Metazoa; phylum Chordata; class Amphibia; order Anura; family Ranidae; genus Rana; species Rana kukunoris. Next base: position 25,518,237 of record CM056057.1, read on the forward strand.
GTAGGGGGACGGGGCTGGACGTGTGTCGTCATTGATTGTCTTTCCCTATAGCAGGGAACAGACGATCAATGACACTGCCACAACGAATAATAGGGAAGGTGTGTTTACACTCACCTCTCCCCGTTCTTCAGCTCCGGTGAGCGACCGTGGGGCTCCGGCGGCGATCGGGTCCGTGGGCGCGGTCACGGAGGTACAGGTACGTGATTGTGCCCAGCCGTGCCATTCTGCTGACGTATATCGGCGTGAAGGGGTCCGTAAGTTGTTAAAATATATATTTTTTTTTTACTACGGTTTAAAATAAACTATTTTAAACTAGATAATATAGCCACTTGTTTTTTTTCCAGCATAATTAGCCTTTAGTTACCTCCACTGTCTTTGTGCAGTGCGACTTCAGAATACTTTGTTCTCCAAACCTAGCGGCATTTCTCAGGGGGAACCCTATCTCTACCGTCTTCTAAATGTGCCTAAACTCTGCCTGACCTTTTCACGTGCTGTATTAATAGTTGGAAGCATCCAGAGCCAGTGCATGAAATAAATCATATGCTCCCATTATCCCCATAATACAGATTGCATGGATGTCTTTTACGACTGTACTTTTTAAATCACTGGTAACTAAAATCAAAGAAAAGTCAATACTCTCGATCTGTGCTTTTTTTTTTTTTGTTCATTGAATTAGAAAGTATTGATGCCAAAAGACAGCCAGACAATTTTTAGAAGGTCAGCAATGGCAACTTTCTCTCAGCACATTTCAGGGATGCAACCAAAAAATCCCATCAAGCGTTGATGTGGTGGAGGCATCCGTTATATCTTATTGTGATATTTATAGAGCAGTGCCCAAAACTGCCACTTACTCAAAGTATGTATTTATGTATCTACAGTAAAACCTTAAATTGCCAGCATAATTAATTCTGGAAACATGCTTGTAATCCAAAGCGCTTGTATATCAAAGCGAATGTCCCCATAAGAAATAATGGAAACTCAAATGATTCGTTCCACAACCATTTATTCATAGGTCCTTCAGTTTATAGCAAAAGGAGGAGAGAGAAGCGCCAAGCCAATCCTTTCAACAATGTTGGAGCACTTGCAGTGTGGGAACTTCCACATACATGAGGACTGCCGGAAAGTCTCTATTGAGAAACGCACATGTGCCATGTGTTAGCCGCAGCTGGAGCCTCGATGAGGCATCCAGGGTAAAGCTGTCCAAATAGACCATCCTCCACACCACCGACTCTCAACGCTGTCAATCGTGACCGGGAAGACTACCCTGCAGTAGAGCGATCTGAAAGTGAGGCTTGAAGAATGTGTGGAGCGCAGCGTGGAAGGGATGACGTCGATGGCGGTACAAAGTATGATCTATGTGGATAGCTTTACCCCGGATTCTTGCATACTTAGATGTGCCTGTTTTAACTACTTGCTGACCGCCCGCCGTCATATTACTGCGGGACGGTGGCACTGCTGGGCGAGAGTCCGCGCGCCCGGCGGGTATGATCGCCGCCGGGCACACACGTTCGCTCGTTACAGAGCGGGGACCGGGAGCTATGTGTGTAAACACATAGCTCCCGGTCCTGTCAGCGGGGGAAACACTGATCTTCTGTTCATACAATGTATGGACAGAAGATCAGTGATTCCCCCTAGTGAGGCCACCCCCCCCCATACAGTTAGAACACACCCAGGAACACACTTAACCCCTTCCCTGCCCCCTAGTGTTAAAGAAATGACTGATTGAATGTTGATACAATGTATGAACAGCGATTTGTCATTTCCCCAAGTCAGTCCCACCCCCCCCTTCATTTAGAACACACCCAGGTTACACATTTAACCCCTTCCCTGCCCCCTAGTGTTAACCCCTTCACTGCCAATGGCATTTTTATAGTAATACAATACATTTTTATAGCATTGATCGCTATAAAAATGCCAATGGCCCCAAAAATGTGTCAAAAGTGTCTGAAATGCCCGCCATAATGTCGCAGTACTGAAAAAAATGCTGATCGCCGCCATTACTAGTAAAAAAAAAAATATTAATAAAAATGCCATAAAACGACCCCCTATTTTGTAAACGCTATAACTTTTGCGCAAACCAGTCAATAAACGCTTATTGCATTTTTTTTTTACGAAAAATATGTAGAAGAATACGTACCGGCCTAAACTGAGGGAATAAAATGTTTTTTATATATATTTTTGGGGGATGTAAAAAATATTAAATTTTTTCCAAAATTGTCGCTCTATTTTTGTTTATAGCGCAAAAAATAGAAACCGCAGAGGTGATCAAATACCACCAAAAGAAAGCTCTATTTGTGGGAAAAAAAGGACGCCAATTTTGTTTGGGAGCCACGTCACACGACCGCGCAATTGTCAGTTAAAGCGAATCGTCAGCAGTGCCGAATCGCAAAAAGTGCTCTGGTCATTGGACAGCAATATGGTCCAGGGCTAAAGTGGTAAAATAATCGACCACGCGAGTTTCTGAATGTCGTACCTTCATTAAATGTAACCATATTGCTACACTTAGAGGCGCCTCGCTTCTCTTTTATACTACTTGTATATCAAGTCAAAGTTTATGAAAAAATGTTACTTGTCTTGTAAAACGCTCTTAAACCAAGGTTTTACTGTAATTCAGACTATTGTGTAACAACACATAACTGAGGAAGTGGCAGTTTTAGTCCTGAAACGTGTCCCTATTGGTGTATTGGGTAAATATAATTGCTCATTAGACACACTGTCTAATTTGTCACACTGAAAATTTGTTTTGGAATTTAGTTTTCGTCCGAAAAATAAATGTATTTAGTTACTTCCAAAATTCGTTTTTGTTTATCTTGTTTTGTTACAAAATGCATTCGATTTTCGATGATTATGGAAATTGGTCACTGAGGGGTTTACGCGTTTACACTGGAGACATGTCACTGAGGGATTAATGTTTGATTAGAGCAGTGGTCTCCAAACAGTGACCTGGGGGCTGGATGTTGGCCTTTGCTTGCCTTTATTTGGCCCTTGGGACACTATTTCGTTCACGGATATGAGGCACTATTCCTTCTACTGACATCAATAATGGGGCATTATTCCTCCCACTGACACCAAAGATGGGCCATTATTCCTTGCACGGATACCAACTATGAGACACTATTCCTCCCACTATTACCAATAATGAGGCAATATTCCTCCTCCTAACCACAATGGTGCTACGTATTATTTTTACTCCCACTGATCACCAAGCTTGAGGAATTATCTACTCCCACTGGTCACAGTCTGCCCCCCCTAAAGTCTGAGCTCTGTATTTAGAAAATTTGGAGACCCTTGGATTAGATGGAACCTCTTATTCCCCTTTGGTTGGCCATCACCACAATCAGCCACCAATTTCTCATACCTTTGAAAAAAAAAAAAAAAATACACTTTAGTGTGGTCTATCAAAAAATAGGGAAAGGGGGGGGGGAGCACCCACATTGCCACATCCATAAGTTTAGAAGACTTAAAAAAGGAACAACTACTCAGGAGATAGTAATTGATGGTCGGACTTTAGAGGCAAGACGGGAATATTAAAAGTATACATTACAAACAAATTGAAAATTAACAAAGCAGATCAAATAAACCATATAGGATATATGATGGAAAATATCCTCTGTGTATCGTCTACACGTTTTGCCATTGGGCTTCCTCAGGATGAGCAGAAGAAAGTAATAGTAGAAAAATACATTTCATTATCTTAGAAAGTCCGGATCATATACATATATGTCGAGAAGATCATACAAGAAAGTTACAAATATAGTAGGAAAATGCCAGAATTATCTCCAAAAACTCCAGAGCACTTTCTCTACAGTATTGGTTGTGGGGGTGCATCCTAGGTACAATAAACAAGTTATATTGGTTCAAAAATGAACATAGATACCGGGACATTTCAAAGAGGGGGTGGCAGAGACACGTAGGCATCCAATGTAATGCAACCACGTGCATCAGGTCTGGATCCAAATATTTATGTACTTAGAGCCCTCAAGGGTAAGGCAGACAGACAGTGGCGTATCTAGGGTATGGCAGCCATGGCAAGTGCCATAGGCGCCATAGGGAGGGGGGCGGCAAAAAGCTTCCCCCCCCCCCCGTACGAAAAAAAAAACACCTGTCTTCCTGTGGCCGCCTCCCGCACTAATGTAGCTCCCGGCATCGCGGCCTGCCTGCTGAAGCGCGGCGCCGGCACAGCAATTTCTAATATTGCTACTTGGCCTGGGGAGGGGAGTGACAGGTGCCCCCTGATGATTGGCCATTAATGGCACAGTGGCTGCATTTGATTGGCACAGTGGCTGCAATAGATTATTTTTTTCAGTTTGCCTGCCCCCCCCCCCAAATTTTCAGCACCGCCAGTGGTCCCCAGTGTGCCTCTCTGTCCTTGTCGCACTGTGTCCCTCTCTGTCCCTGGTTATCTGAAAGGTTTCAAAAGTTTTGACAGGGGCGCAGTTTCAGTACTTGCCATAGGTGCCATTTTTACTAGATACGCCTCTACAGCCAGAGCAATATACTAAGATGTATGACGCCGTGTGTCCCGGGGGATAGCCTGTCTTACCTCTAAAGTCCGACCATGAATTACTATCTCCTGAGTAGTTGTTCCTTTTTTTTTTTGTCTTGAGTGTGGTCTAGTAGCCATAGAAGCCTCGAAACAATGTTATAAACTGACTGCATATATATCCAGATTCTGTTCATTATCAATTCACTGCGATTTTTTAAAAGAGTGGCCCTGATCGTCCTCTTCTGGGGTCCCATGGAGGCTCTCGCAGCTCCTCCCCGCAAGAGCTAACCCCCTCTGGGATGCTCTCTCCCGAGGGGGTTACCTTTGGGGGTGTGCTCCCAGTTAATTGACGGCTATAGCCACTAAGTGTATGACTCGGCCACGCCACGTCCCCTGGGCACGCCATGTCATTGATTTGATTGACAGCAGCAGGAGCCAATGGCTGCACTGCTATCAATCTATCCAATGAAGAGCCGACAAGCCAATTGGAAAGCGATGCGGGATCGCGCCTATGGAAGTTCGGGGCTCAGGTAAGTAAAACGGGGGCTCGGTGGGGCCAGAGAGTGCAAGGTGTTTTTTTACCTTAATGTATCCTATGCCATAGGGTGAAAAAACACAAAGGTTTACAACCCCTGCAATATCTACTGGGGTCCCTTGGGCGCACCGACACCTTGTGCATTTGAATAAGGATAAAAACATCAGTAATACACAAGGTACTCCCATTGTATAGTGGAAAGCAAAGGCTTCTGAGTCAGGCTGTGGATACTTCCCAGGGGCCAGAGCTCCAGGAGTGGTCAAGGGCAGGGGTGGACTGACAACTCATGGGGCCCCGGGCAATAGGAGATTATGGGGCCTCCGTGCAATAGGAGATTATGGGGCCCCCGGGCAATAGGAGATTATGGGGCCACACAGTATACACACACATACAGTATACACACACACAGTATACACACAAACTGAACAGGTACCGGAGAGGCGGGGCAGCTATAATCTTGGGATTAAAGAAAAAAACACAGATTTTTACATACTGTCGCTGCTTTTACTGAGGCTGGCAACCCTGATGGGGCCCCCTAGTGGCATTGGACCATTCGGGCAGTGCCTGAGTGGTCAGTCCACCCCTGGTCAAGGGAGAGCTGGTGATGGACGGTCGGGATGTGGCCCCTTGAGTGCATACACTGTTTTCTGGGACAGGTGAACGTAGCCTTTATATAGGCAAAATTACAGGTGTACTTTAACCTCAAAACTATCTATAGAGCTTGAACTTAAAATATTTGGCGAGTTGTTTTACTGATATCTACTGCATGTTTATCTGTATTCTCCAAATTATCAAACACAGAACATTCTCCAACCAAAAAAACATAATTATAATGTACTGACTTTTGCTGACATGAATAATTTTGTTTCCTATGGGTGATCTGATTTCCTCCCTCTGTTCTAAGAAGTACTGCTAATTATCTGGTAAATAATCGGCGAGTTCAAAATTACGTACATGTGTCAGGAAATTAGATAATGATCTTTTGAGAGCGAGATTGGTGACAGATAGAGGGAGCTTTAATACCGTGCCTTATAAAGCATTTATACCCCTTGAAAATTTCACATTTTGTCACATTACCATCAAACATGTATTTTATTGAAATTTTATGTGATAAACCAACACAAAGTGGCACATAATTGTAAAGTGGAAGGAAAATGATAAATGGTTTTCAAAATTGTTTACAAATAAACAATGTGAAAAGTGTGGTGTACATTTGTTTTCAGTCCCCTTTACTCTATTACCCCCAACTAAAATCTAATGGAACCAATTGCCTTCAGAAGTCATCTAATTAGTAAATAAAGTCTACCTGTGTGTAATTTAATCTCAATATAAATACAGCTGTTCTGTGAAGCTGTCAGGTGTGTTAAAGAACCTTAAGGAACAAACAGCAGCATGAAGGCCAATTGACACACTAGACAGGTCAGGGATAAAGTTGTGGAGAAGTTTAAAGCAGGGTTAGGTTATAAAAACATATTCTAAAGCTTTGAAAATCTCACGGAGCTCTGTTCAATTCATCATCTGAAAATGGAAAAAGAGTATGCCACAACTGCAAACCTACCAGGCAAGGAGAGCATTCATCAGAGAAGCAGCCAAGAGGCTCACGGTAATTTTGGAGGAGCTGCAGAGATCCACAGCTAAGGTGGGAGAATCTGTCCACAGGACAACTATTAGTTGTGCGCTCCGCAAATCTGCCCTTTATGGAAGAGAGGCAAAAAGAAAGCCATAAGAAATCCCATTTGCGGCTTGGGGGAAGCCATGTGGGGGACACAGCAAACATGGGGAAGAAGGTGCAGCTTGAACTTAAATGAGCCCAAATTAAACTTTTGGCCTACAAAAAAACTCTATGTGTCGTGAAAAACTAACACTGTACATCACCCTGAACACATCATCCCCACCGTGAAACATGGTGGTGGCAGCATCATGACGTAGGGATGCGTTTCTTCAGCAGGGACAGGGAAGCTGGTCAGAGTTGATGGGAATACGGATGGAGCCAAATATAGGGCAATCGTAGGAGAAAATCTGAAAAAGTCTGCAAAAGACTTGAGACTGGGCGGAGTTTCACCTTCCAGCAGGACAACAACCCTAAACATACAGCCAGAGCTACACTGGAATGGCTTAGATCAAAGCATATTAATGTATTAGAATGGCCCATTCAAAGTACAGACCTAAATCCAATTGAGAATCTGTGGCAAGACTTGAAAATTGCTGTTCACAGCTCTCAATCCAATCGGACAGAGTTTAAGATATTTTGTAAAAAAGAAGGAAAAGAAATGTCCCTCTGTAGATGTGCAAAGCTGGTAGAGACATCCCCAAAAAGACTTGCAGCTGTAATTGTAGAGAAAGGGGGTTCTACAAAGTATTGACTCCGGGGGGCTGAATACAAATGCCCCCACAATTTTCACACTGTACATGCGAGTAGTGCAGTTACCCTCATTAATCAATGAAAATTGATCTCTGACCTCCTTCCCATTGACATTAATCACTTCTATGCAACCTCATGAACATGGGAATGCAAAAGACGTTGCAAGAAAGTTCAGGTTTATTTTTAAGGCATTCATTTTATTTTTAGCATCTAAATTATAATTAATACATGTGTAGTGGTTTGCTCCATGTTCCAAACCCTGTGGATAATTAATCTACTTGATTAGCCTTTCTTAACCTTTCAACCCAGAGGAATCCATCTGGGTCTCAAGGAACCCTATACAAATGTATTGGGGTCAGTGGGAAGAATGCACCACTTACAATGGTGGTAAGGATGCCTCCATTACAAACAGGTAAGAAAAAAAAAAGGTAACTGGTGTCAATGCCGCTGGCTCTGCCAAGTGGTGTTGGACCTGGAACTACCCAGGCACTATCAGATGGATGGTTGATTAGCCGCAGCTCAAGGAACCCCCTAGCAATCTTTGGAGGAACCTTAGGATTTGCCTGAACTTTTAGGCATCTCTAAAATGCAGTGATGATCGATCAGGTCACCAGTGATAATCACTTATTTGCTGGTGAATGCCCATTAGATCTTGCCATTTTTCTGTAGGGTGTTGAATCAAATCACATTCATTATATATCTTGAATTCTCATTCTTCATTGTCTCATTAGCATAATAGCCTTATTTATACTTTGATGGTTGTTACAATGACTGGCCATATATCACCACTGACGCCTACTAAAGACCCGCCAAGCTCACCCCGCTTGCTTACCTATTGTAAAATATGTGTACATTGTATCCCCCATTCCGTCCGCTGACATTTTAACCCACTTTCTCCAACATACCCTGTCAACTTACTACCAAACCAATGTAAAAGACGTCTCTCCCCGGGACTCCCCACTCCTCTCCAGCACTCCCCGCTCCTCTCCAGCACATACTTACATAGTTAGTCAGGTTGAAAGAAGATGCATCTAGTTCAACCAATAAGTACCAAGTCATACCCTCCACACTTTTCTGCAGATACTTCTAACTGTTATACCCCCCGCATTCTTTTACTACACATATGTCCATTGCCATACCCTCCACATTTCTATTGTACAACTACAGTATGCCCACTGCTATGCCCTCTGCATCCTCTCTTGCACATACTGTCCACTGTCATACCTTCTGCACTCCTCTCCTGCGCCTACTCAAAATATCATGCCCTTTGCACTCCTCTCCTGCACACACTGTCTGCTCCCATAACTTCTGCACTCCCCTCCTACACATGTTTACTCTCATACCTTCTGCACTCCTCTCCTGCGCCTACTCAAAATATCATGCCCTTTGCACTCCTCTCCTGCACACACTGTCTGCTCCCATAACTTCTGCACTCCCCTCCTACACATGTTTACTCTCATACCTTCTGCACTCCTCTCCTGCGCCTACTCAAAATATCATGCCCTTTGCACTCCTCTCCTGCACACACTGTCTGCTCCCATACCTTCTGCACTCCCCTCCTACACATGTTTACTCTCATACCTTCTTCTGCACTCCTCTCCTGCACATACTGTTTACTCTCATACCTTCTGCACATACTCCACACCCCTCTCCTGCAATACTGCCCACTGTCATATCGTTTACACACTTTTCCTGCACATATTGTCTTCTGTCATGCCCTCCACACTCCTCTTCTGCACACACTGCCCATTACGATACCCTCTGCACACCTGTCTTGTACATACTGCCATCTATCATAACCTCCACACCCCTCTACTGAACATTCTGCCCAACGTTGTGCCATTCTAACTGCTCTCCTGCACATACTAACCACTGTCATACCCTTCGTATTCTTTTCCTGGGCATGTTGTCTGCTGTCAGACCCTTCACATTCCTCTTCTGTGTATACTGCCCATTTTCATACCATATGAACTCTTTATTATATAGTGCCCACTGGTATACTGCACACCTCTCCCACATAGATTGCTCAATGTTATGCCCTCCATACTCTACTGCACATTCGGCCCATTGTCATATCTCTCCTGCATATACTGCCTGTCATAACCTCTACACTCCACTCCTGCACATCTTGCCCTTTGCTATACTCTCTGCACTCCACTCTTACCACATAGTGCCCACTGTCATACCTTCCTCATTTCTCTCCTGCACATAATTTCTCTTTAACATTCTTTGCAAAATCCCCAACCTTGCCCATTCTAAAAATTAGCAAACTGTTTCTATTTTTTTTTTTTTAATATGCCACCAGATCAGGGTTCGACAAAATCCGGGTGCCCGGTCGCAATTGGGACAAGAAATAGTGACCTGGCGCCCAGGGAAGCTTAGGCCTGTAGAAGGGTGCAAAGCCGCGGCCTTAATTACTGGCCAGCGCGGCGGGGGGATGCAAAATGAAGAAAAAAGGTTCTGAACAGCCGCACTTTTATTGTAAAATCAAAAACACGCACAAAAAGCATGCCACAGCAGACGGGGTAAAAAGCCGACGCGTTTCACACCAAACTTTAGTGCTTATTCATAGCTTATCAGCACAGCGGGGAAGGTGGGGACACACACACACAGGATCCTATGTCTCTGTGAGCCCCCACCTCCTCCGCCGCATGATCACGGGGGCGGCGCCGGCTGGAAATTGAGTTTGCGTTTTCACTGCCATCTCCTTCCCTCTAATTAGAACCCCCAAACATTATATATATTTTTTTATTCTAACACACTAGCGAATAAAATGGCGGTTGTTGCAATACTTTGTCACACTGTATTCGCGCAGCGGCCTTACAAGCGCACTTTTTTGGGGGAAAAAAAATACACTTTTTTAAATAAAAAAATAAGCCACCTGTAAAGTCAGCCCAATTTTTTTTTATATTGTGAAAGATAATGTTACAACGAGTAAATTGATACCCAACATGCCACGCTTCAAAATTGCGTCCGCTCGTGGAATGGCGACAAACTTTTACCCTTGAAAATCTCCATAGGTGATGTTTAAAAATTCTACAGGTTGCATGTTTTGAGTTGCAGAGGAGGTCTAGGGCTAGAATTATTGCTCTCGCTCTATCGATTGCGGCAATACCTCACATATGTGTGGTTTTAATACCGTTTACATATACAGGCGCTACTCATGAATGCGTTCGCTTCTGCGCGCGAGCTTGGCGGGACGGGGCGCGTTTTCTGGCTCCTAACTTTAACTGGCTCCTAGATTCCAAGCAAATTTGTCAAACCCTGTACTAGATAATAATTAAACATTTCAAAATGATAAAAGTCAAGGATTTCGTTTTAAAAGAAAGCCAGTCTTTAAGAGCAGGAGACAATGGTTTTGTTGTGCACATATTATACATCCGTTCACACAGTGGGAGTGTGTCTGATCATTTGCAGAGTAATTATTGCATGCTAATGGCCCCCGTTATTAATGACATGTCTGCTGTGTATTTTCCAATACGCATATGCATACAGAAAACCAAACGGATTGGAATTTTGCCTGAAAAGAAGCATATTTATATTATTTCAGATTTTACTGGGTAGAAAACTATTAAACAAATACACAACCCCAGCATGCGGGTTATATATATAAAAATCTCACTGCGCTGAGAACTTCTGTTACATAAATAATCAGCTTTCCCCAGGGAAAAGTGTGATGTATTTGCATATACTGTACAATCTGGAACAGCAATAAGTCAATAAATTGGCGCTGATTTAAAATAAATAAATAAAGTGTACGTTATATAAGATTATTACTGCAAAAAAAAAATCTATTTGTTTAGAACAAATTGTAGTGAAATACCGAGAATTGTCCGGCCTCATAACAACTGCCCACCAATAATTGTTATACAATGTGCATCAGCTGATAAGAAATCTGTTTGTGATCATTATTATTTGGTTATTATTGTAATCGTCATTTCTGTAAATTAAATATATGATTAAAAGATCATTTTTCAGCATGCTGGATACTTCATCACCACTGCTAACCAGTGGCTGTGCGTCCATAGTGGTCGCAGGAGCGCGGCCCCCTCACTCCCCTGCGCCGTCACTCAAGTGTACAATACACAGAGATTAATGCATTGCACAAATCTTTATGTATTGTCACCCCCTGGTGAGCGCCAGCCATCTGAAAAACAGCAGCTTGTTGGTGTTTGGAAGTGCCTATCAGAGTCAAACGGCTTTCCGATTACAGCCTGTTGGCTCTAATCGGCTTCCAAATAGTTAACCAGGGGAAGCAGGGGGTGTGTGTTTTCTGGTTAACACTGACACTCGTCTCAGCCAATCAGGTTTACCGGGTCTGGTTACCAGTAACCTGATTGGCTGAAGCGACATCGAGGGCGGGACTCGGGAGAAGACATCGACAGAGGATGGCTGACCCAAGAAAGGTAAGGGCTGGGGGATGGGGGGGAAGCAATCTGGTGGTTTTTGAGGGGGTAAACTGGCAGAAATTCATGGGCACAGTGGTGACAATTGATGGCACAGTGGTGACAATTGATGGCATGGCATAGTGGCTGTGTTTGATGGCATGGCAGAGTGGCGACATCTGATGGCATGACACAGTGATGGGCACAGTAGCGACAATTGATAGGCACAGTGGCTGCGTTTAATGGTATGGCACAGTGGCAACAATTGATGGCACAGTGGTGACAATTGATGGGCACAGTGGCTGTGTTTGATGGCATGGCACAGTGGCTGCGTTTGATGGCATGGCACAGTGGCAACAATTGATGGGCACAGTGGCAACAATTGATGGCACATTGGTGACAATTGATGGGCACAGTGGTGACAATTGATGGGCACAGTGATGACAATTGATGGGCACAATGATGACAATTGATGGGCACAGTGATGACAATTGATGGGCACAGAGGCGACCATTGATGGCGCAGTGGCGACAATTGATGGCATGGCACAGTGGCGATAATTGATGGCATGGCACAGTGGCGACAATTTATGGCATGGCACAGTGGCGACAATTGATATCATGGCACAGTGGCTACGTTTGATCGCACAGTGGTGGCAATTTATGGGCACAGTAGCTGTGTTTGATGGGCACAGTGAGGCTGCAATTGATGTTTTTTTTTTTGTTTGTTTCTGCCCCCCAAAAATGTTTTGGCAAGAGACAGGTGAACCCAATGCAGAATTTATTAACCACTTGCTTACTGGGCACTTAAACCCCCCCTTCTGCCTAGACCAGTTTTCAGCTTTTAGCGCTCTCACTCTTCAAAATGACAATTGCGCCGTCATACAACACTGTACCCAAATTACATTTTTATCATTTTCTTCCCCCACAAATAGAGCAGTGGATTTACTTAACGTGCAGAGATTTCCTCTCACTTCCTGTTTGCCTATGGGGCAGGAAATGAAGGGAAATCTCTGCAATGGGACAGAGATGGTAACAAATTAACTGACAGGTTCTATAACCCTCCCTTACTCTATCCAAAATGAAAATAAAAAAAGTGTTGCCTATAGTTCTACATTAAGCACAAATTTCTGATAAGGAGACTAAGAAGATATAACTATACCAATGGTGCAGCAGGAAACATACCACAGTGAGGAAGGTTTGTGATCCAGGATGATAGGACAGTCAAAATTAGAAGAAGCTTGCGTTACACTAATGCCACGTACACGCAATCGGTTCATCCGATGAAAACGGACCGATGGATTTTTTCTTCAGATATCCGATGAAGCTGACTTTCATCAGTCTTGCCTACACACCATCAGTTAAAAATCTGATCGTGTCCAACGCGGTGACGTAAAACACAGCGACGTAATGAGAAAAATTAAGTTCAATGCTTCCGAGCATGCGTCAACTTGATTCTGAGCATTCTCAGATTTTTAACCGATGGACTTACCCACAGACAATTGTTTTTTTCTATCAGTTTTTTAACCATCAGATACATTTTAAAACAGGTTCTACGTTTTTTCACCGATGGGACCCATCGGTCCGTTTTCATCAGACGAATCGATCGTGTGTACAGGGCATAACAGTGTAGCGCAAGCCGGCGAAGAGACTTTTCATGCTGCCCCCCTGCATAGGCCTGGGCCTTGTTGGCCTAGGCCAGGATATAGCGTTGCCTGGGCCTCTGTCACAGGAAATTCAACCATTCGTTTTTCAGGTGGACCTAATTGGAAACCCCATGCTGCTGTATGGGCACTTTGTGAAGGATCAGAGGATGGCTGGTGTTCATTTACATCTGGCAGCCCATAGATTCAACACAGGTCCACCACAGTCCACTATCAAAATGTGGACAAAAAAAAACTGAATGCGCCTGGATATCACAAAAGTAACATTAATAGTTCTGCTCCGAATCAGTAGGGTCCAATACTGAGTGGAGTGGAACGTATTTATGTGAAAGAACTCCTAAGACCATCGTTTTCTAGGAGGGGAATTGTACTTACCAGTCATACATGGTGCCTGATATACTAAAGGGAAATGCACTTGAGGATGGAGAAAGTTCCTAGGAGCACACAGATTTTCACACAGCCAATAGATACTATCAGGTAAAAGGCATCCACCCTTGTTCATGCATTCATTAAAGTTCCCATTTGCAGAATGGATTTATTATTAATATGATTATTATTATTTTACACTTTACAGGATGTTTATAGCGCCAAGAGTTTACACAGCACTTTACAACATAAGGGCAGACAGTACAATTACAGTACAGCAGAAATCAAAGGGCCCTACTTGTTAAACCTTACAATCTGAGAGGGCTGGTCATAAGTGGAAAAAAAGGTAATAAATGGAGTATTTAACATTCAAAAACATCTATTTTATATCTTATTGGCCAATATGACACACTAATGAATGGGACTAAAAATACTGTTCAATTTGTTGAAGGCAGAGTATTATTATTATTATTATTATAGATATTTTTACATTTTACGCCTCATCCAGAAGCTCTTCTCCATCCAACTTCCACATTCTTTACTCCATCCAACTTCTACTCCATCCAACTTCCACATTCTTTACTTCATCCAACTTCTACTCCACCCAACTTCCACCTTCTCCTCTTTACTCCACCCAACTTCCACCTTCTCCTCTTTACTCCACCCAACTTCCACCTTCTCCTCTTTACCCAACTTCCACCTTCTCCTCTTTACCCAACTTCCACCTTCTCCTCTTTACCCAACTTCCACCTTCTCCTCTTTACCCAACTTCCACCTTCTCCTCTTTACCCAACTTCCACCTTCTACAATGGAGTAGAAGCAGGATGAAGAGTAGAAGTAGGAGGAAGAGTAGATTGTGGAAGTAGGATGTAGTAGAAGTAAGAAAGTGTAGAATGTGGAAGTATGATGGAGTAGAAATAGGATTAAAGAAGAATGTAGAAGTAGGATGAAGAGGAGAAGTAGGATGAAGAGGAGAAGTAGGATGAAGAGGAGAAGTAGGATGAAGAGATCCACCTTCTCCTCTTCATCCTACTTCTCCATTCTTCTTTAATCCTATTTCTACACTATCCTACTTCCACATTCTACACTATCCTACTTCCACATTCTACACTATCCTACTTCCACATTCTACACTATCCTACTTCCACATTCTACACTATCCTACTTCTACATTCTACACTATCCTACTTCTACATTCTACACTATCCTACTTCCACATTCTACACTATCCTACTTCCACATTCTACACTATCCTACTTCTACTCCATCCTACTTCCACAATCTACTCTTCATCCTACTTCCACATTCTACACTTTCCTACTTCTTCTCCATCCTACTCCCATAATCAACTCTTCCTTCTGTCCTTCGTCCTACTTTTGCTCCATCATACTTCCTATTTTTTATTTTTTGATCCATGTAACAATTATCTTCTGGAATACACCTTCACTTAAAGGATCACTAAAAGGAATTTTTTTTTTTTTTTTGCTAAATAGCTTCCTTTACCTTACTGCAGTACTGGTTTCATGTCCTTATTGTTCGTTTTTGCTTTGAAGTTGCTGTAATCCTGCTCTGTTCTCCACACTTCCTGCTTGTCTGTTTCCTTATAAGCACAGTACTAGGAGCTTTCTCACGGTGGTCTAAGCTGTCATTACTGTGTGTCTAAAACTCCTTAGAACCAATCAGATTCATTTTAAAAACAAAACACTGCCCTGGATTTGTTTGTTTTTGTTCTGTGTGTCTATTTCTACTTCACAGAATCATGAAGCCAGTTCAAAAGTGAAACTAACCTGCAGGCACATTATATGATTGATTTTTATCTATTTTTAATCATTTTGCAAAGGAATCAGTTAACTTTTATGTCTCTATACCCTGTAAACAGTCATTTCAGCAAAAAAATGTTTTCCTTTCATGACCCCTTAAGCATGCATGCAGTGAGTGTGCTTAAAAAAAAAAAAAGTTTAACACAAGTAAATATAATATACTTTCTTATCTATTTACTAAAGCTAGCAGCATGAGGATTACAAATAATCAATGTTGATTGGGAGAGTGAAGTTCCACTTTAAGTAACTGCGACATATCATGTTTTGGGAAATTCCCTTAGAGAAAATAGCTCTCATAAACACAGAGCCATTGCCATTGATTTAAAGCATCTCAGGGAAGGTAAAGGACATCCTGAAAACATGATTTTGGGGGTACTTGAGAACAGACAATGGGAACCACTTATGTAGTGTTATCTGATGGTACACCCCAAAGAGATGGTTCCTTTGCACCCCAAACTCCCAAGAAACTTGCATTTTGAATTTATTGAAAGCAGTGCTTGCCCTCAGTCTACAATAAGGTGACCAGATTTTTAAAATGAAAACCGGGAATATTTTATTTTTTTACTAGTAATGGTGGCAATCAGCGACTCTTTGACCATCACCGCCCGCCTCACAGCCTGTTAAATCTTACTCTCCGGGCCCCCGGCTACTACTGGGTGGGGAGTGGAGGAAGATCACTCCACCAGGGAAGGCAAAGAGATAGACAGGCGGCTGGCCAGGACTTGAGCCAAGGCAGAAGAACATGCGAGCGAAGCTGAATGGGCATGCACCCGAAACTGAAGAAATATTCTCTCCACCAGCACATGATCATCAGAAAGGGGCAAAGATAATGGGAAAAAATACACCCTCTTAAGCTAGTAGGCGCAGCGAAGTGGGGAATTTTTTTTTTTTAATTCTGCACTGACTGTCTTTGAAATTGCCCCAGCCCCCTATTCAAATCCAATCCGGGGACAAAACTGGGTACAGACTGGGTCCGGGTCCTTAATCTGGGGGCTGTCGCCAGAAACCGGGAATGTCTGGTCACCCTAGCCTACAATCTAAGGTCCCTAGCACATATGCAATTAGACAGTAACCAATTAACCTACCAGCATGTTTTTAGAGTGTGGGAGAAAACCCATAGAAAACCCACGCAAGCACAGAGAATATGCAAGCTCCATGCTGGCCAGGACAGAGTCAGAAAGAAGGTGAATTAACATATCAGAATCTGGGGTTGGCCTTTTAGCCATCCATAGACAATTGATGGCCATCACCCGAAATGTACAGCTTCTCCAGGGCTGTCTGGTATCTCTGCGTTGTGTCAACAGACAGCTCCAGGCAACTTGTCTAAGAGGAAAAGCCCATCAAACCAGATGATAGGCTATTGTTCCCCTGGGGTATGTGTGGCTCCTGGCATGTTTGCTGTCTGCAAATTCCTAAACCTAACCCCCCCTCAACAATAAACCTAATCTCCTATTCCATAATAATACAGATTATTGCTCATTGCAGTCAGCTCTAGTATGTTCCACAGATTATCTCTTTTACAGCTATTTATATACAGTAAGGCCGACAGTTTACACAGCACTTTAGGCTAAGTTTAGACTTGTGTCTCTGAACAGCAATCGCATTCAGATTACTTTCCAGAGGCATTTGACAGGCAGTAAGGAGGCGTAATGGTACCTTCTGTCTGTTTTAATACTCTAAATGACACACCAATTCGCAATTATGTGTTTTGCATTAGACCCCCACCCCACCCATTAAGCTGCAATGGCAGCAGACGGGATGTCCGCAACAAAAAAAATATTCCAAAATGTCACACTCCGCAGGCAGTAAGCCCACTGAACACAGCCTATTTAAGCGAATGGGGAAGTACTGCAACTGTACGCAATGCATAAAGTTGCGGCGCATTTGAGCAGCAATTATGGGATTCAAACAACCAGTCAAGAGGCTTTACATCGCCTCCTCACCGTCTGTCAAATGTCTTTGAAAAATGATCTGAATATGAATCGCTTTCAGGGGAGTGACGGCTTATGCCTCGTACACACGATCAGAATTTCCGAAGGAAAAAGTCAAACTGACTTTTTCCTTTGGAAATTCTGACCGTGTAGTATGCCCATCAGAGTTTTTCCATCGGATATTCCAAGGAACTCCGTCAGAGTTTACATAGTGTGACAGGAAGTCAGGTAAATCTGTGTGTGTTGTCACAGACGGGAAATACATTTCTGTGTTGTTTAGGCAATACACCAATTACTACCAGGTGTCGGCTGCAGAAGTAGCCAGAAAGGTTTAGGGCGTTGGAAAACTTCAGCTGTTCAGAATGAGGCAATTAAGACCTCTATAAGTCACCCAGAGGATGACTACCGATTGCTGCATCCTGAGGCTTTTTGACTTGAGGAGCAGTGAGAAAGACTTCTGAAGAGGTGAGGTGGTTGTTGATTTTTCTGTGTGATAAAAATCAAAAAGACTATTGTTTCTCTGCTGTATGACCAGCAGTGTCTGCCCAGCAGTAGGCTGTGCCAGACTCCATAGGTAGGTTCCTGTGTGGTGAAGGTAGATGATTGTTTAAATTGGGTTTCTGCCGGGCTGAGCTGCCTGCGGTTTCATTCTGTGCTTCAGAGATGCCTTCCCATCTCTGGGTGACAGGTGGCGGCAGAGGAGTTCAGAGCAGAGATGCCTTTACTCCAGCAGCCAATTGGAGGAGTGTTTCCCTCGCGGGGCATGCTGGGGGAGAATTATTGAGAAGGAATTGCTCCATTGAGCTACGTTCCAGAGCAGGGGCCTGTGGCAGAGGCACCACTCCTAATTTCCATTGAGCCAAGTCTATGGCAGAGGCTTGTCTTCCTTCTCAAGGTTCTTAGTGATATTCCGGCTGCCAGTACTATGAGAGAGACTGTCCGGGTGCACTACACCCACTCCCATTGAAGCAGGACTGCTTCCATAAATAGTTAAGGCCTGAATCTGCAACTTCTCTCTTCTTCACCATCTTTTCTCTATTCACCTGAAGTTACCTGTTTGCCGTGTTGGGCAGGAAAATAAAAAGCACAGAAAACGACACCTTGCTGTTTGGACATGCCCTCATTGCTCACATCATCTTATCATCATCATACCCCTAGACATACTACAGAGGTGACACGCCGATCCCAAATCTAACCAGTGGCTTCTGCGGGGGTAGCGCTACATGTGTACAGGGCATAAGACACACGCCGCGTACACACAGTCGGAATTTCCGAGAAAAAAATGTTCGATGTGAGCTTGTTGCCGGAAAATCCGACCATGTGTATGCTCCATCGGACATTTGCTGTCGGAATTCCCGACAACAAATGTTTGAAAGCTCGTTCTCAAATTTTTCCAACAACAAAAGTTCTTGTCGGAAATTCCGATCGTCTGTAGCCAATTACATTTTTAATTTTTCTCAGCCCGTCGTAGTGTTGTACGTGGACGCGTTCTTGACGTTCGGAATTTCCCACAACATTTGTGTGACCGTGTGTATGCAAGACAAGTTTGAGCGAACAATCTGTCGGGAAAAAATCCACGGTTTTGATGTCGGAATGTCTGATCGTGTGTACGCGGCATTAGCCTAAATGAGCCCTTACATATTGTTCCAATGTCCCTGCCCTCAAGGAGATTACAACCCTAAACTGGCCAATTCTGGCCAGGAATTTACATTTTGAGTAAGTATTATAGATTCAAGGGGTATAAATAGTTTTTCAAGGCATTGTAAATGCACAGGATCCAGTTATCCTAGTGGCATGTCTTTGAAATGTGAAAAAACCCATACAAACACAGGGAGAACATGCAAACTCTACACCAGGGGCGGTTCGTCCATTAAGGGCCCCCATTCAGGATGCTGGATGCATGAATTCCACGTGATTAGATCCATAGGCTTCAAAGAATGTTGGGCTCGGGAGCAGTACACTGCGAACCAAGCCCACCCCGTTGTGTGATGCCCCCTGCCTGTCGCCTGGGTGAAGCACTGCCCGCCATAGATGGGGAAGTGCTCTGGAACTGACTGAACGGCCTGGGATGGAGAGGTGGGGGTGTAGCTTTGGGTGTACTGTTTGCTGCCAACCGCCACTGCTCCATGCAGAAAGCAACAACCTGGATGCCCGGTGCTACAAGGCAGAATACAGAAGATTAACCTTTGGGTTAATGCTTTGCACACACAAATGCTGGATTCTGAAGCACTCTGAATAGGGATCACAGAATTACAGGTGAATTCCAGGGATAGGCTGAAAGGAAGTCTGCCTCTGCACTACAAAAGTAAAATATATAGGTTACCCAGCAACTTCTAATGCATACACATAAGAGGGATCACTTTTCCCAGATTCCAATTAAACTACATGCATGTCTGGTGTGTGAGAGAAAACCAGAAGAAACCCACGCAAACCCAGGGAGAACATGCAAACTCCATGCAGACAGCATCATACTGGGAGCCTAGTGCTAACAAAGCTGAAGAATAACCTCTGGGGTAATGTTTCACATGCTCAGATTCTAGATTAAGAAGTGCAATCATATTATTAGGGGAAGGTCCAGTGAATGGGGATCACGTGATAAAAGCTGGACTCCTGGGTAAAAAAAAAAACGGAGGCTAGCCCTGCACTGGAAGGGTTAAACGTTGGTTTAGGTTACCTGGCCATTTCTAATGCATAACTACATATACTAGGGTCAGTTTAGATCCAATTAACCTACTGGAATGTCTCTGGAAGAAAGTCACGCAAGCACAGGGCGAACATGCAAACTCCATGCAGATAGTGTCCTGGCCTTTCGAATGGGGAACCTTGGTTCTGCAAGGCAGGCACGCCAACCACTAATGCCCCGTACACACAGGCAGGATTCCCGACGGGAAAAGTTCCCGTTGGAAATCCTGAGGGGAAAGCAGAGAACTCAAGCAGTCTTTCCCCTACACATGAGAGGTTTCCCAACAGCTTTGGTGGGGAATCCAGGCCGTGTGTATGCTCCATCGCAGTTTTTCCCATAGGAAAACCGCCAAAAAACGCTGGGCAAAAGTCTGCCGGTTTGCCCGGCGAAAAAGAAAAAGAAAAAGAGAGCTGGTTCTCTTTTTTTTGTTCAGCGGTTTTTGGGCTGTTTTCCCGTCGGAAAAACTGCGAGGAGCATACACATGGCCTTCTCGACCAAAAGCTCTCCTCGCAGACGGGAAAACTGTGTGTACGAGGCTTTAGTCATTGTGCTGTCCTAGTAATATACAGAATTTCTATAGTGCCAACAGTGTGAATCACTTTACAATATAAAAACCTGTTCACACCACATGCAGTCCAGTGCGTTTTTTTTTCTGCATCAAAACGCATGGAAAGTAGGTTATATGGTTTTTAATGGCATATTTCACACCAGTGCGATCAGTTCCAGTTCCAGGACAAAAAGTAGAACATGCTGCACTTTTTCCTGCACAGGACTGCACTAGAATTCACCAGAACGCACTAAAAACGCACATGCAGAAATGCATACAGAATGGATCTGGTGTATTGTTACAAGACTAGAAGGTTAGTAGGACCCTGGTCATAAGAACTTAGAATTTACAATTAAAAGGAGACAGTACCATTGCAATTAAAGACAATATTGTTAGTAGGACCCTGGTCATTAATAGCAAGTCTGTCTTCACAGGGGCTCAGTAAGCAGTGGCGTAGCGTGGGGGGGGGGGCAGGGGGAGGTTGCCCTGGGCGCAAAATTTAGAAGGGCGCAGCGGCAGGTTACCTGCCGCGCTTCTCCTTCGCCGTGCTGTCTAGGAGACTGTGTGCTCTTCCGCTTCACTATTAGAAAGAAGTTGCGGTGCAGTCCCTTCTTAGGCTCCAGCAGTGACACTGACACAGCAGTGAGTAAATGTACACTGAACACTATCCATGATGATCCCAGGGATTGTGACTGTGCAGAGACTGGGGGGAAGAAGGAGGGCAGGTCAGTATAGGAATAAGGTAGGTTAGTATAGTGATCAGGTAGGTCGTTGTAGGAGTCAGGTTGGTCAGTACTACTGTACTAGTGGAAGGGACTCAGAGAGTGCTAAAAATCCTTGGGTTAGGGGGGTGTAAATCTCTTGCCCTGCCCTGGGCGCTGACAACCCACGCTATGCCACTGTCAGGAAGAACGTCTGTGTAGGTGCAGGGAGGGCCGGGACAAGGGGTGGGCAGGAGGGTCGGCTGCCCTGGGCTCAACGTTTTTTTGCAGGGACCCTAAGGGAGGGGTGAGCACAGTTTGGCATATTTTCCTTGGGCGCCGAATGACCTCGTCCTGGCACTGGGTGCAGGACTTAAGTCTGATCACTTTTACAAGACACGTGGGTTAGTAGGACCCTGGTCATAAGAGCGTACAATCTTAAAGTAACGTTAATAGGGTTTCCGTCTTCATGGTGGTTTGGGAAGAACGTTTGTGTAGGTGCAGGACTTAAGTCTGGTCGCTCTCTAGCATACTATTACACGACAAGAGGGTTAGCAGGACCCTGGTCATAGGAGCTTACACTTTACAATAAAAAAGGAAGACAAGTACTGTTACAAGAGAAGAGGGCTAGTGAGACCCTGGTCATAAGAGCTTGCACTTTACAATATAAAGGGGGACAGTACTGTTACAAAACGAGGTGTTAGTAGGACCCTGGTTATAAGAGCTTACAATCTAAAAGCGAGCTAATACATCAATATTGTTTCTGTCTTCACAGAGGCTCGGTAAGGTGCAGGACTTAAGTCTGATCGCTCTCTAGCATACTATTACAATACAAGACAAGAGGGTTAGTAGGATTCTAGTCACAAGAGCTTGCACTTTATAATATACAAGGGAGACGGTACTGTTACAAGACAAGCTTAGTAGGACCCTGGTCATAAGAGCTTACAATCTAAAAGTGGGCCAATACATTAATAGCATTTCAGTCTTTAAGGCTGTTCGGGAAGAACGTTTGTGTAGGTGCAGTCCGATCGTTCTCCATCATACCATTACAAGACAAGAGGGTTAGTAGGACCCTGGTCACAAGAGCTTACAATTTACAATATAAAAAGGGAGACAAGCATTATTATAGGCCATGAGGGTTACTAGGACCCTGGTCAAAGGAGCTTGCAATTTACAAAATAAAAAGAGACAGTACCATTGCAATACAACACAAGAGGTTTAGCAGGACCCTGGTCACAAGAGCTTACAATTTACAATATAAATGGAGACAGTGCTATTACGAGACAAGAAGTTTACTAGGACCCTGGTCACAAGAGCTTACAAGGGAGACAGTACTGTTACAAGACATGAGGGTTAGTAGGACCCTGGTCATAGGAGCTTACAATTTACAACATAACGGGAGACAAGCACTGTTAAAAGACAAGAGGGTCAGTAGGATCCTGGTCATAAGAGCTTACAATCTAAAAGTAAGCTAATACATGAATAGCATTTCTGTCTTCAAGTCTGCTTGGGAAGAACGTTTGTTAAATCTAATCGCTCTCTAGCATACTATTACAATACAAGAGAAGAGGGTTAGTAGGACCCTGGTCACAAGAGCTTACAATATACAATATATATGGAGACAGTGCCATTAACAAGAGGATTACTAGGACCCTGGACACAAGAGCTTACAATTTACAATATAAAAAGGGAGACAGTACAGTTAAAGACAAGAGGCTTAGAAGGACCCTGGTCATAGAAGCTTACAATTTACAATATAAAGGGAGACAGTACCATTGCAATACAACACAAGAGGGGTAGTAGGACCCTGGTTAAAAGAGCTTACAGTCTAAATAGAGACAGTGCCATTACGAGACAAGAGGGTTAGTAGGACCCTGGTCACAGGAGCTTCCAATTTACAATATAACGGGAGACAAGCACTGTTACAACACAAGAGGGTTAGTAGGACCCTGGTCATCAGAGCTTACAATCTAAAAGTAAGCTACAGTAAGTAAGTATGCTACATTAATAGCATTTCTGTCTTCAAGTCTGCTTTGGAAGAACATTTGTCAAGTCTAATCGCTCTCTAGCATACTATTACAATACAAGAGAAGAGGGTTAGTAGGACCCTGGTCATAGGAGCTTACACTTTACAATATAAAGGGAGACAGTACCATTGCAATACAACACAAGAGGGGTAGTAGGACCCTGGTCACAAGAGCTTACAGTATAAATAGAGACAGTGCCATTACGAGACAAGAGGACTACTAGGACCCTGGTCATAGGAGCTTACAAGGGAGACAGTACTGTTACAAGACAGGAGGGTTAGAAGGACCCTGGTCATAGGAGCTTACAATTTACAACATAAAGGGAGACAGTACACAAGACAAGCACATTAGTAAGACCCTGGTCATAGGAGCTTGAAATTTACTATATAAAAGGAGACAGTACTGTTACGAGACAAGAGGGTTACTAGGACCCTGGTCACAAGAGCTTGCAAGTTACAATATAAATGGAGACTGTTACAAGACAAGCTTAGTAAGACTCTGGTCAAAAGAGCTTACAATCTAAAAGGGAGCCACTATGTCAATAGCATTACCGCCTTCGCTGTGGCTCAGGAAGACACTTGTGTAAGTACACTCATTAAGTTGCCCTCCAGTAAAGTTTTCTTTTCTCCCAATTAATACCAAATTATACAGAACACACTCACCCCTCTCTGTGGGGTCTATTAGTGTTCTGGAGGAGCAATACAATGTCACCAATCCACTCTCTGACCTCAGGCACACACTCACACATTTCCATCTCATCTCTTATAGAAAACCATTGTATTTCTGCAGCAACTTTTCATCCTTATCTGTCCAAGTGTTTGCCTTGCACAGATAGTCTATCAGTTGTGCTGAGAGCAGAACAATTGCCCTTACCTTCCAATGGGAATGGAGAGGATTAGGTCCTCTGTCCTGGCATCTGTGAATGTAAATCCAAGAATTAGGAGAAGTCTTGCAGAGAATTCAGCTTTGTAGATCCAGAGCAGGTAAAGGGAAAGGCTGGTGTGCCTGGGGTCTGGTGTAGTTGTGTGTTTGGCAGCAGAGTGACGCTCTATTACTGAGAGCTGTATGAGGGTGGAAGAAGAGGAGGAGGAGGGCTGGGTGCATTGTACAGGGGCTGACAGATACATCGCATACATCACTATTGCTTTCCCCACCTCCAAAAAATGATTTTAACACAAAAAAGAAAAACATAAATAAAAAATAATAAACATTATATATTTTTTATTTATTGTTTTGTTTTTAATGTTTTTTTGTTTATATATATATATATATATATATATATATATATATATAAAACAAATATATTATTCCATATATAAACAAAAAAAAACCATAATGGGCTTTTTAGCTATATATAAAAAAATATATAAAAATATATATATAAAAAAAAATTACTATATATATATATAAATATATATATATATATATATATATATATATATATATATATATATATATATATATATATATATATATATATATAGAAAACATTGATGTTTAAACCAATCACATCAATATTAATCTGCACATTAAATCAGTATTAAGCATAAAAATAAAAATGTAATATATTGCAACTTCATAATCCTTAACCCCTTCCTCCCCGGCCTGAGCAACCCTTTAACATGTTTTTTTTTGCACCCAGTGGGGCTGGGAAGAGCTACCCGATCACAGGATTACTATGAGTGGTTGCATAATCAGAGACCAGTCAGTTTTCATGAATGTGGGTGGGAGTTTAAAAGATCAAAAAAAGGTACTTTAAAGTGGTGAGTCACCTAAAAATGGAACTTCGGCTTTTCGGAATCCTTCCCCCTCTGGTGTCATATTTGGCACCTTTCAGGGGGGAGAGGGGGAGCAGATACCTGTCTAATACAGGTATTTTGCTCCCACTTCTGGGGATACCCGAGCCACCTGTGGGTATCTACACTACTTCTGGCCATCCCCCTCTTCACACTGTCTTCTGGGAGACACACAGGTCCCAAAAGACAGCTGGGACCAGTAGGGTCACACATGCTCAGTAGGGAACCAAAGCCACTAGTCATCGATCAGCTTTGGGTGCCGACATCGTGGGCGCCCTGGACAGGTAAGTGTCCAGTATTTGTAGCTGCTGAATTAAATAAAAAAATGGGCGGGACTCCGCTTTAAAACCCCTTTCACACTGAGGGCATTTTGCAGGCACTATAGCATTAAAAATAGCGCCTGCAATCTGCCCTAAAACAGCTGCTCTATTGTCTCCAGTATAAAATCCCTTGTGCGGTGCGCTGGTGGGGCGCCAGGAAAAGTCCTGCCAGCAGCTTCTTTGGAGCGCATTAGCAGCAGTAAAATCACTGCTGCTAATGCGTGCCTGCTCACTGAAATCAATGGGCGCTGCCGTACGGCCAGCAATGGGCAGCGCTGCCGTATGGCCGGCAGTACACCGCTGTAGCAGTGCGTTACGGGCGGTATAAACCCTTAGCAGCCGAAATGCGCCGAAAAACCAATGGTAAAATAGCGCAGTTTTACCGCTATTTTACCGCCAATGCTATTGGAGGCACCAGTGTGAAAAGAGTCAAAGCTAAATTTGTTTCATTTGTGATTTTTATATCCACACGGCGGGAACATACATGGTTAGATGTGTGTTCAAGCATTCTTAAAAAAAAAAAGAAAAAAAAATATTAATTAAAACATTCAATTTTTCCATCATTGAGTCAACTAATTCTGTAAAACAAAACAAAAAACAAAGTACACAAGATCCGAATATCCTACGAAAACTGACGTCCGAGGAAGAACCGTGCAATAATCAGATCGTTAGTACAGAGCTTTTCGAGAGCCGATCACGACAATTCATCTGATATTATTCGAACGGACAAACACGAAAATTTTCCTTGTACAATAGCAGATCATACGATTTTCAGTTAATCAGTATAGTTGTCATCCGAAAATACAATGAAAATACATTACAACACGTGACATCACTTCCGATTTTTATTTTTTTCTGTCGTACGAGAATTTTCGTGACTTTAGTAACCTATTCAATTCCTACTTGTGACTATTAAGCGATCTGTCGTCCGATTTTCGGGTTCGTGTGTACGGGCCATTAATGTACAAGGCACATTTAAACGATTTACAGTATCTCACATAGTGAGTACACCCCTCACATATATTTTATTATATCTTTTCATGCACCGCGTCATCCTCTGTGATTGACAGCAGTGCCAGTCAATGGCTGCGCTGCTATCAATCCGCCCAGCCTAGCCAATCAACGGGCAGGCTGGGAACCGAACAGGATGACAAGCACACGCCCGGGAATTTCGAATGGTCAGGTAAGTAAAACAGGGGCTCAGGGGGGGCCGGTGCTGTCAGATGTTTTTTTACCTTAATGCATAGGATGCATTAAGGTAAAATAACCTTTACCTTTACAACCCCTTTAATGTCACTGGCAACAAAAGTGAGTACACCCCTAAGTGAAAATGTCCAAACTGGGCCCAACGTGTCAATATTTTGTGTGGACACCATTATTTTCCAGCACTGCCTTAACCCTCTTGGGCATGGAGGTCACCAGAGCTTCACAGGTTGTCACTGGAGTTCTCTTCCCCTCCTCCATGATGACATCACATCCACAAATACATACACATACATCATACATACACACACACTATATTGTCAAAAGTTTGAGAGTAACTTGGTTTGAGAGCGTTTTGCAAGACAGGCAACATTTTTAAATACATTTTGTCTTGATATACAAGTAGCTTCATGTCACAATTCAGTATAAAAGAGGAGAGAGGCGCCTCCGAGTGCATCAATAGGTTGCTAAATGTTGTACCTTCATTAAATGTAACCTTATTACTACACTTAGGCCGCGTACGCACGATCGAATTTGTCCGCTGAAACTGGTCCGACGGATCGTGTGTATGGGCTAGCGGACATGTCTGACCGGCGGACAAATTTTAAAACATGCTTTAAAATTTGTCCGCCGGGGACATGTCCGTCGGATATGTCCGCTGGTCAGTACACTCACCAGCGGACATATCCTCCCGCACAAGCGTCGTATGGATGCGACGCATGCGTGGAAGTTGTTTACTTCCTGGTGTGGTGACGTGGCGGCGTCAACGTCACCGCGCTGTCTGCCGGCGGGGATTTTGATCCGATGGTGTGTACACGCCATCGGACCAAAATAGCCCGGTGGACATATCCGATGAAAACAGTCCGAGGACCGTTTCCATCGGATATGTCCGTCCGTGTGTACGCGGCCCTAGAGGCGCCTCGCTTCTCTTTTATACTCTGGAGCTCCTGCTGGATTTTGCTTCTATTCCCCTTGTGGAGGATTCCATTTGTGGATGGACATTTTATGGTTACACAACCTATCACATTGCTATAATCTTTTTATATGGACTTTAAACTAAAGGATTTATGATTCAGTGGTTGTGGAACGAATCTTCTGAGTTTCCATTATTTCTTATGGGGAAATTTGCTTTGATATATAAGTGCTTTGGATTACAAGCATGTTTCTGGAACCAATTATGCCCGTAAGCCAAGGTTTTACTGTATTTCTATATATATCTATATCTATCTATCTACTGTATATATCTATCTCTATCTCTATCTCTATCTCTATCTCTATCTCTATCTCTATCTCTATATATATATATATAGATATATATATGAGAGAGAGAGATAGACACACACACTGGGTATATAGAATCACCCCCCTCCCCCTTTAAATTAATCACATTGTGTTGCTTTGCTTTAAAGTGGTTGTAAACCCACTCTTGTAACTTGAACCTACAGGTAAGCCTAGATTAAAGTTTACCTGTAGGTGCAAGAAATATCTCCCAAACCTACACGGTTAAAGGAGGTATTTTCACAGAAATGGGCACCGCTGACAACGGCGCAGGCGCACTGAGCAGGCCAGTTTTTGTGACTGGGTTAATGCTGTGTTTTCGCGCATGCACGGGACTGACGTCATCGCCGCTCCGGCCAATCACAGTGCCAGAGTGGCGATAACAGGAAATAGAGTCGAGGGGACATGGCGGCGGCGGAGGACGGGACCGAGGCGGATTTCGGGGGCTTCGAACTCAGGTAAATGACACATAATGAGCTAGTATGCACTTTCTCTTACAGGTGTATAGATTAAAAAATAAGGAAAACAGAGGGTTTACTTCCTCTTTAAAATGAAGGAAGACACAGTTTTTGTTTTATCAAGCTGTATATACTCAGTGCAGCTTATAACATCCAAGTAATAGATATAACACCAACATGTAAGAATAAAAAAAAAAGAAGAAGAATGTGGAGGCGGCCATTTTGGTAGGGGCAGGATTTTGCTTCCTCATGTCAGAGCCTCCAGCAAGGAGATCTCACGTTGTGTATATACAACTATGATGCTCTAGGCACACTTACTTTCTAGGAAAGTGCAATGCTATTTTTCAGAAGACAAAAGGTCATATTTTTTAGTTTCTTCCAACACTCCAAAGATACACTGATAGGTTAACTGACTTCTGTCTAAATTGGCCCTCAGTATGAATGCGAGTTAGTGACCTTATATTGTAAGCTCCTTGAGGGCAGGGACTGATGCAAATCTATGTTAAATATGTAAATTGACAGCGCTATATAAATACAACATACCTCCCAACATTTTGAGATAGGAATGAGGGACACCTACTAACAAATGTATGTAGGCATAGGCCACACCTTCTGCCACACCCCCTTGGAGAAATACCCCCAAAAAAGGTTAATTAAATTCACAGGGACTTTTTTTTACCACTATTCATTTATATTGGCTTTTAAAATGTACAAATGCAGCAATTAAGAAATTGGCACTGGGAAACACTTTTTGAAAAGATAAAAAGTGAATTTTATATACAACTATATAGATCGACCAAAATGAGGGACAAATTATGAGGACTGAGGGACATTGTTTCAAATCAGGGACAGTTGGGAGCGATGATACTACCGGTATATTACTAAATTCTGACACAGGCAGGGGCGGACTGGCCATTCGGGCACTTGGTCGCTGCCCGAGGGCCCCATGCCACTAGCGGGCCCCACCAGGGTTGCCAGCCTCAGTAAAACCAAGGACAGTATGTCAAAATCTGTGTTTTTTTTTTTAAATCCTAAGATTATAGCTGCCCCGCCTCTCGTAAACCTTTTCAGTGTGTGTATGTATACTGTATGTGTGTGTATACTGTGTGGCCCCATAATCTATTGCCTGGGGGCTCCATAAGCTCTTCTTGCCTGGGGACCCCATGAGTTGTCAGTCCGCCCCTGGACACAGGGTTTTTTTGATTGAATGGTGTCGGCTAGTCCCAGTGTCTTTTGCTAAACTACTTAAGAAATTTAATTTCCTGCTTGTATGATTGGCTCACTGATTTTCCCTGAAGTCTGCACTAAGACACAAGTCAGATTTTGGGCATCCTCTGCAACAAAAGTTTAATTTTTGGCGAGATCCTTAGGAGCTTACACTTCAAGATATAAAAGGAAGACAAGTACTGTTACAAGAGAAGGGGGCTAGTGGGATCCTGGTCATAAGAGCTTGCACTTTGCAACATAACAGGAGACAAGCATTGTTAGAAGACAAGAGGGTTAGTGGGATTCTGGTCACCAAAGCTTGCACTTTACAATATAAAAGGGAGACAGTACTGTTACAAGACAAGAGGGTTAGTAGGACCCTGGTCATAGGAGCTTACAATCTAAAAGTGAGCTATAACGTTAATAGCATTTCTGTCTTTACGGCGACTTAGGAAGAACGTTTGTGTAGGTGCAGGACGTATATCTGATCGCTCTCTAGCATACTATTACAAGACAAGAGGGTTAGTAGGACCCTGGTCATAAGAGCTTACAATCCAATAGTGAGCTAATACGTCAATAGTGTTTGTCTTCACATCGGCATGGAGAGAACGTTTGTATAGGTGCAGGACTTAAGTCTAATCGCTCTCTAGCAGTGTTGCTCATCTTACTTTAAAAAAGTAATTAGTTACAGTTACAAATTACTTCTCCGAAAAAGTAATTGCGTTAGTGACTCAGTTACTACATTGAAAAAGTAATTAGTTACTCAGCAAAGTAACTGAATTTTTTTTTTATATTCTACAATGCTTTGTTGAGAAGCAGATGACGGGCGCTTGCCAGGGAGCAGTGAGTTAATACTCCAAGACAAAAGAATGCCAGATCCTTGAGAGAAGAAAACCGGAAACAAATGGTGATCTCGTGTATATCCCAGCCTAGGTGCATCCGTCCCACCATGTACGTGCAGCTAATAGGACTTAAAACCCTTATCCATCTGCTACATATTACATCCAAATTATAAACTGGATTAAAATGTATGTTTATAATATACATTCCCTTGACGTTTACAGAGTCTGTAATTTAAAATCTTATATTAGGCTTTATTAGAATTTTCTATAGTTTATTGTTTATTATTTTATTTATCTTATATAAACTTCATTAGATGCAAGGGATCTGGAATTGGGGATGTCAGATTTTTCTTTGTTGTCTGATGAAGAGATGAAATCACTGACCAAAAATAACCTGCTGATCATTGGTCTGTATAGGTGTCCTGCACTTACCATGTTGACCACTAGATGTCGCTGTGTACACTGTGTTGTATAGGGAACGTTTGTTCTGTGGAACATTTTGTTCCGGCCATGTGTTCCCCGGATCATTGATCAGGTTGTGCACACAGTGTGTGTGATCGATGTGAGTTGTTCCCCGGTGATAGGTCAGTGTGAGGCGGATGGGGCTCATTGTATCCAGGGCTCCTTACGATTGGGAGTTTTCAGACCGCTGTGACAGGCCATCACAGCGGTCACATGATTCTAAAGCGGAGTTCCACCCATATTCATGTTCACAGCGTCCGGCAGAAGCAATTACTCTGCTGCCATCTAGTGGCGGTAGATGTAATTGCGGTAATGCCGCCCAAGTAATGGGAACTGCGTTACCGTGAGGGGAAGAGTAATCAGGTAGATTACTCATTACCCTCAAAAGGGGCTGCGTTAGGTAACTGCGTTTATTGTAACTCCGTTACTTACAACACTGCTCTCTAGCATACTATTACACTACGAGAGGGTTAGTAGGACCCTGGTCAAAAGAGCTTACACTTTACAATATTAAGGGAGACAATTACAATTAAAGACAAGAGGGTTAGTAGGAACCTGGTCACCAAAGCTTGCACTTTAAAAATATAAAAGGGAGATAGTACTATTACAAGATAAGAAGGTTAGTAGGACCCCGTTCAGAAGAGCTTACAATCTAAAAGTGAGCTATAACGTTATAGTGTTTCTGTCTTCACGGCGGTTCGGGAAGAACATTTGTGTAGGTGCAGGACTTAAGATTGATTGCTCTCTAGCATACTATTACACTACAAGACAAGAGAATTAGTAGGACTCTGGTCATAGGAGCTTACACTTTACAATATAAAGGAAGACAGTACTGTTAAAATACACAAGGGTTAGTAGGACCCTGGCCATAAGAACTTACAATTTACAATATAAAAAAGGGACAAAGTACTATTACAAGACTACAGGGTTCAGACTGGACCCTGGTCAAAAGAGCTTACAATTTACAATATAAATGGAGACAGTGCTATTACGAGACAAGAAGGTTACTAGGACCCTGGTCACAAGAGCTTACAAGGGAGACAGTACTGTTACAAGACATGAGGGTTAGTAGGACCCTGGTCATAGGAGCTTACAAGGGAGACAGTACTGTTACAAGACATGAGGGTTAGAAGGACCCTGGTCATAGGAGCTTACAATTTACATTATAAAAAGGAGACAAGCACTGTTATAGGCCAAGAGGGTTAGTAAGACCCTTGTCATAGGAGCTTACAATTTACAATATAAATGAAGACAGTGCCATAAAGAAACAAGAGGATTACTAGGACCCTGGTCACAAGAGCTTACAAGGGAGTACTGTTACAAGACATGAGGGTTAGTAGGACCCTGGTCATAAGAGCTTACAATCTAAAAGTAAGCTAATAAAAGTCTGCTTGGGAAGAACGTTTGTTAAGTCGCATCCCTCTCTAGCATACTATTACAATAGAAGAGAAGAGGGTTAGCAGGACCCTGGTCACAAGAGCTTACAATTTACAATGTAAATGAAGACGGTGCCATTACGAGACAAGAGGATCACTAGGACCCTGGTCACAAGAGCTTACAAGGGAGACAGTACTGTTACAAGACAGGAGGGTTAGAAGGACCCTGGTCATAGGAGCTTGCAATTTACAATATAAAGGGAGACGGTACTACTACAGGAGGGTTAGAAGGACCCTGGTCATAGGAGCTTACAATTTACAATATAAAGGGAGACGGTATTACTACAAGACAAGCACATTAGTAAGACCCTGGTCATAGGAGCTAAATAGAGACAGTGCCATTACGAGACAAGAGGACTACTAGGACCCTGGTCATAGGAGCTTACAAGGGAGACAGTACTGTTACAAGACAGGAGGGTTAGAAGGACCCTGGTCATAGGAGCTTACAATTTACAACATAAAGGGAGACAGTACACAAGACAAGCACATTAGTAAGACCCTGGTCATATGAGCTTGCAATTTACTATATAAAAGGAGACAGTACTGTTACGAGACAAGAGGGTTACTAGGACCCTGGTCACAAAAGCTTGCAAGTTACAATATAAATGGAGACTGTTACAAGACAAGGTTAGTAGGACTCTGGTCAAAAGAGCTTACAATCTAAAAGGGAGCTAATATGTCAATAGCATTACCGCCTTCGCTGTGGCTCAGAAAGACACTTGTGTAAGTACACTCATTAAGTTGCCCTCCAGTAAAGTTTTATTTTTTCTCCTAATTAATACCAAATTATACAGAACACACTCACCCCTCTCTGTGGGGTCTATTAGTGTTCTGGAGGAGCAATACAATGTCACCAATCCACTCTCTGACCTCAGGCACACACTCACACATTTCCATCTCATCTCTTATAGAAAACCATTGTATTTCTGCAGCAACTTTTCATCCTTATCTGTCCAAGTGTTTGCCTTGCACAGATAGTCTATCAGTTGTGCTGAGAGCAGAAGAATTGCCCTTACCTTCCAATGGGAATGGAGAGGATTAGGTCCTCTGTCCTGGCATCTGTGAATGTAAATCCAAGAATTAGGAGAAGTCTTGCAGAGAATTCAGCTTTGTAGATCCAGAGCAGGTAAAGGGAAAGGCTGGTGTGCCTGGGGTCTGGTGTAGTTGTGTGTTTGGCAGCAGAGTGACGCTCTATTACTGAGAGCTGTATGAGGGTGGAAGAAGAGGAGGAGGAGGGCTGGGTGCATTGTACAGGGGCTGACAGATACATCGCATACATCACCATTGCTTTCCCCACTAATGGGCTTTTCACAACTCCAAATGATTTTTAACACAGAAAAAGAAAAAAATATAAATACAATTAAAAAAATAAACATTAAATAATTTGTTATTTATTTAATGTTTTGTTTGTTTATATTTATATATGTGAAATATAAAATAAAAAGTAACATTGATGTTTAAACCAATGACATCAATATTAATCTGCACATTAAATCAGTAATAAACACGAAAATAAAAAATATATTGCAACTTCATAATCCTTAACACCTTCCTTCCCAGCCCCAGAACCCCTTAAAAAGAGTATTTGTACCCAGGGTGGCGGGAAGAGCTACCCGATCGCAAGATTACTGTGATTGGCTGTCGCAGTGGTTGCATAAATCAGAAACCAGTCCGTTTTCATTACAGTGGGTGGGAGTTTAACCACTTGCTTACTGGGCACTTAAACCCCCCTCCTGCCCAGCGCTGTCAGACTTTGAATGACAATTGCGCAGTCATGCAACACTGTACCCAAAATAATTTTTTATCATTTTTTTCCCCCACAAATAGAGCTTTCATTTGGTGGTATTTGATCACCTCTGCGTTTTTTTGTTTGTTTTTTTTGTTAAAAAAAATTAAAAGACTGATTTAAAAAATAAAATAAAAAAATAAATTATATTTTTTATTTTGGTATAAAATTTTCAAAAGTGGTAATTTTTCTCCTTCATTGATGTACGCTGATGAGACTGTACTGATGGGCTGCACTACTCTGCACCAGTAAGGTGGCACTGGTGGGCAGCACTAATAGGTGGCAGTAATGGGCACTGATCAGTTACACTGACAGGCAGCCATGCACTGATTGACATCACAAGTGGGCATTGATACGTGGCACTGTGGGCATTGAATGAATGAATGACTTGTATAGCGCTACACATGCAAACTGAATCACCTCTAGGTGCTTTTTGCAGCCAGTGTCTTCCTGGCTGGTGCAGTCATTTACCCCGTAGGATCTCAACACGACTGTATATCACTGGCGTAGCGGGGGGGGGGGGGCAGGGGGGGCTGTCGCACCGGGCGAAAAATGGGGGGGGGCGAATCCATCCACCGGCTCCGCGGAGCGCTCCGGAGCCTCGGCCTAGGAAAGTCCCCGGCTTCGGCCTAGCTCCGGAGCGGCGGCCATCTTGGTACACCCGGCGGCGGCCCTCCTCTCTGTTCACACCCACAGAGGAGGAGGAGCCCGCGCTTGAGGGAAACCACACACGCCGCTGTCTGAGGTCTGAGGTCTGCACTACTGGGGGTTACTGTCTGAGGTCTGCACTACTGGGGGTTATTGTCTGAGGTCTGCACTACTGGGGGTTACTGTCTGAGGTCTGCACTACTGGGGGTTATTGTCTGAGGTCTGCACTACTGGGGGTTAATTTCTGAGGTCTGCACTATTGGGGGTTAATGTCTGAGGTCTGCACTATTGGGGGTTACTGTCTAAGGTCTGCACTATTGGGGGTTACTGTCTGAGGTCTGCACTATTGGGGGTTACTGTCTGAGGTCTGCACTATTGGGGGTTACTGTCTGAGGTCTGCACTATTGGGGGTTACTGTCTGAGGTCTGCACTATTGGGGGTTACTGTCTGAGGTCTGCACTATTATGGGGGTTACTGTCTGAGGTCTGCACTATTGGGGGTTACTGTCTGAGGTCTGCACTACTGGGGGTTAATGTCTGAGGTCTGCACTATTATGGAGGTTACTGTCTGAGGTCTGCACTATTATGGGGGTTACTGTCTGAGGTCTGCACTATTATGGGGGTTACTGTCTGAGGTCTGCACTATTATGGGGGTTACTGTCTGAGGTCTGCACTATTATGGGGGTTACTGTCTGAGGTCTGCACTATTATGGGGGTTACTGTCTGAGGTCTGCACTATTATGGGGGTTACTGTCTGAGGTCTGCACTATTATGGGGGTTACTGTCTGAGGTCTGCACTATTATGGGGGTTACTGTCTGAGGTCTGCACTATTATGGGGGTTACTGTCTGAGGTCTGCACTATTATGGGGGTTACTGTCTGAGGTCTGCACTATTATGGGGGTTACTGTCTGAGGTCTGCACTATTATGGGGGTTACTGTCTGAGGTCTGCACTATTATGGGGGTTACTGTCTGAGGTCTGCACTATTATGGGGGTTACTGTCTGAGGTCTGCACTATTGTGGGGGTTACTGTCTGAGGTCTGCACTATTGGGGGTTACTGTCTGAGGTCTGCACTATTATGGGGGTTACTGTCTGAGGTCTGCACTATTATGGGGGTTACTGTCTGAGGTCTGCACTATTATGGGGGTTACTGTCTGAGGTCTGCACTATTATGGGGGTTACTGTCTGAGGTCTGCACTATTATGGGGGTTACTGTCTGAGGTCTGCACTATTATGGGGGTTACTGTCTGAGGTCTGCACTATTATGGGGGTTACTGTCTGAGGTCTGCACTATTATGGGGGTTACTGTCTGAGGTCTGCACTATTGTGGGGGTTACTGTCTGAGGTCTGCACTATTGTGGGGGTTACTGTCTGAGGTCTGCACTATTGGGGGTTACTGTCTGAGGTCTGCACTATTATGGGGGTTACTGTCTGAGGTCTGCACTGGGGGTTACTGTCTGAGGTCTGCACTATACTGTCTGAGGTCTGCACTATTGTGGGGGTTACTGTCTGAGGTCTGCACTATTGTGGGGGTTACTGTCTGAGGTCTGCACTATTGTGGGGGTTACTGTCTGAGGTCTGCACTATTGTGGGGGTTACTGTCTGAGGTCTGCACTAGGGTTACTGTCTGAGGTCTGGTGAGGGGGTCTGTGATTGTGTCTATCTGTGATTGGGGGGATCAATCTGTGATGAGAGGTCTGTTATTTAGGGGGTCAGTCTGTGATGGGGGATCTGTGATTGTGGGGGGGTCAGTCTGTGATGGGGGATCTGTGGTTGTGGGGGGGGGGGGGTCAGTCTGTTAATCCCTTACAGTAAGGGGTTAAATGATTAATCCTGCAATAATTTACCCCTTGCATGCTGAAAGCCCTGAGAGGGATACATTACAGATCCTTTTAACCAGAGTGGATGATTATACAAGGGGGGGCGAAAAAAAAAATTCTGCCCCGGGCGCCCATAACTCTGGTTACGCCACTGCTGTATATATATACTGGGCAAATTTGGACAGGATCTAATTAACCTGTCAGGAGAGCCGCTGATGGGCTCTCCTGTACTCGCGTCTGTGAGACGCGAGTGAGGAAGAGCCGTCGGCGGCTCTTCCTGTTTACATCGTGATCAGCCGTGATTGGACACGGCTGATCACGTGGTAACGAGGCTCCGCCGGAGACTCGTTACCGAGATCGGAGGTGCAGGGTGTCAGACTGACACCCCGCATCATCGATCGCCGCGCTGCGCGCCCGCACGGGCGCGCACGGCATGAAATCGTGCTGGACGTTTAAGAACGTCCAGTCACGATTTCATAACCACTTCCCGGTCGTAAATCGGCTATTGGCCGGACGGGAAGTGGTTAAATAACGCCCCCCCCCCTCCCTGGAATATAATTTCCTGCTTCATGATTGGCTCACTGATTTTCCCTGAAGTCTGCACTAAGATACAAGTCATATTTTGGGCATCCTCTGCAACAAGAGTTACATTTTTGGTGAGATCCTCCCAAAGGAAGGCGTCTAAAGGGATCTTTTCCACATTATAACCCTGCAGGTGCAACAGCCGATTGATAATTATTAGGTCACTCCCATTCACATTTACTTTGCTTCAGAATAACAAAAAGGTAGGAATGGTAAAACATGTTTACCCTTAAAAATCTCCATAGGCAACGTTTTCTACAGGTTGCATGTTTTAAGTTACAGAGGAGGTCTAGGGCTAGAATTATTGCTCTCGTTCTAACGATCGCAGCAATACATCACACGTGTGGTTTGAACATCGTTTTCATATGCGGGCGCTACTCACGTATGCGTTCGCTTCTGTGCGCAAGCTCGTCGGGATGGGGCACTTTAAAAATGTTTTATTCATTTGACTTTTTTTTTTTTACACCGTCTTAATTTTTTTTTTAAATTGGGTCACTTTTATTCCTATTACAAGGAATGTAGACATCCATTGTAATAGAACAAAGCTTAACCACTTCAGCCCTGGACCATTTGGCTGGCCAAAAGACCAGGCCACTATTTGCGATTGGGCACTGAGTCGCTTTAACTGACATCTGCGCAGTCGTGCAACGTGGCTCTCAAACAAAATTGACGTCCTTTTTTTCCCACAATCAGAGCTTTCTTTTGGTGGTATTTGATCACCTCTGCGGTTTTTATTTTTTGCACTATAAACAAAAATAGAGCGACAATTAAAAAAAGGAATATTTTTTACTTTTTGCTATAATAAATATCCAGAAAAAAAATATATAATTTATTTTTTTTCCTCAGTTTAGGTCGATATGTATTATTCTACATATTTTTAGTAAAAAAAACAAAAAAAACAAAACGTAATAAGCGTTTATTGATCGGTTTGCGCAAAAGTTATAGCAACTACAAAATGGGGGATAGTTTTATGGCATTTTTATTAACATTTTTTTTTTTAAATTAGTAATGGCGGTGATCTGCATTTTTAGGACCATTGGTATTTTTACAGCGTTCAGTGCTATAAAATGCATTGATTACTGTAAAAATATCACTGGTAGGGAAGGGGTCAACACTAGGGGGCGATCAAGGGGTTAATTGTGTTCCCTAAAGTGGGGGTGGGACTGACTAGGGGAAATGACAGATCACTGTTCATAAATTGAATGAACATACGATCAGTTAATCCCCCCCCCCCTAAAGAACCTGGAGCTGTGTGTTTACACACACACAGCTCCCGGTTCTTGCTCTGTCATGAGCGATCGCCCCTAGTGGCCACAGAGCAACATCACGTTATATTACGTGATTTTGCGCAGCCAAGCCAACCTGCCGCAGTAAGACTGCGGTGGGCGGTCGGCAAGCGGTTAAATATGAGATCTGGGGTCAAAAAAGTCTCAGATCTCATATTTACACTATAATGCAAAAAAAAAAAAGTGGAAGTGATGTTTTGACGTGGCTTCCGCCCTGCAACGATATGGAGACCGATGGTGGCCATATTCCCTTCACTTGTCTTCATACCCAGGCAGGGAACAGACCTGATCACCTTAGCCGCTGTCGACGATCTCGGTAAGAGACAGAGGGCAACGGAGAGACGGGAGGGGGGCCCCTCTCCCGCCGCTGAATAAAATGTTTGCAGCCGCAGAGACCACTTTTATCTGAAAGAGGACAGCCTGCTGAAGAAGAGGATACAGGGGTTATGGTAGCTAGCTGCTACCATAACAACGGTATTCCTCTTCAAAATATCAACATATTCCTGCGGCGGGCGGTATAACCTTGTAATTACTTAGAGGTATATTTATGAAAAAAAAATTGGAGAGCGATTCGTATTGTGAAACTGCATGTACGTTTGTTCTGTGCAAAATAAGATATTATTCAGATTTTTTTTCCCAGGTCGAATGTTCTTCATAGAGTGAATAGTGAAAATACTGCATAATGGTCACTAGATGGAGATAGTGACCATAATGCTGTTATTTTCCTTATTCACTCTATGTTGTATGAATGAAGAACATTCAACCTGGAGAGAAAATAATCAAATTACATTTGATTTAGCCCCAGTTGCGCAAAACAAATTTATATGCATTCTAAGAGTCATGGCTATTTACTGAAAAGGCCATCGTTGGTGAAAATATCCAAATACTGCAGCAGAGACAAATGTGACAACGCAGCAGTGATTTTACTGCAAAAACGTTGTCACTCATTCAAGGAAGTGTCTATCTAATGCTTTTACTGGCAGGACCAACAAAATGTTACTTATGATAAAACACAGCTTTAATAATATGGCCAGCCTAAATAACATATTTTATAGTTTGATCATAGTTATGATTAAGGTAACAAATACTTTTATGATCGTTTTTTCCTTGGACTTTCTTTTGTGTTGCAACATACTTTATCATTTTAATCTATAGTCATAAAAGATAGAACAAAATGACAGCCAAAAAAATAAAACAACTAGTGTTACTGTATTGTACAATTCTGAGATGTTTATGACTCGAAAATTATAGTTTTAAAGCAAGGAATGTTGTTAAAAAAAATGTTTAATGTGTCACTACAAAAAATAATGAACAACCGAGTAAGCACGGGAAAAAAGTGTTTGGATGGAGGAGGAGGAGGGAGGAGGGAGGAGGGAGGAGGAGGAGGAGAATGTGTGGGGGAGTTAAAAGATCAGTAAAGGAAATTGTTTTTAATGCTAAATAGCTTGCTTTACCTTATAGCAGTCCTGCTTTCATGTCCTCCATGTCCGTTTTTGTTTAGAAGTTGCTGTAATCCCTTGCTGAACTCCACACTTCCTGCTTGTCTGGCTCCTTATGGAAAAAACTCATGGTAGATTTTCACTGTGGTCCAGAAGATGTGATTACTGTGGGCCAGATTCTGGAATCTGCGGCGGCGTAGCGTAAGCCATTTACACTACGCCGCCGCAACTTACTGGAGCAAGTGCCGTATTCTCTAAGCACTTGCTCCATAGTTTGCAGCGGCGTAGTGTAAATGGCCTGGCATATCCCTGCGTAATTCAAAGGGGGCGGCTTGTATTTAAATTAAGCGCGCCCCCGCGTCGATCTAACTGCGCATGTGCCGGCCAGGAAAAAAGCCCAGTGCGCATGCTCCAGCTCACGTCGGAAAACGTTGTTGAAACCGACGTGAAAACTAAGTGATCGTCACTTACGTAATGCCCTATTCGCGAACGACTTAGTAAAATGACGTAACCGATGGAAAAAGACGACGCTGACCCGACGCCATACTTAACATGGCATACGACAGAACTTCGTAAGCCTACCCCTCATATATAGTGTTGCTCACGAATATTCGTATTGCGAATATTCGGCTCGAATATGGCATATTCGAGTATTCGCGATATATTCCGAATTTCGCGGTGAATATTCGCTATTTCGAATATTCAAATTTTTTCAATTTTTTTTTTAGGACAGATCACATCCTAGACATCCCCGTCGACGTGTGAAAGCATTGCTGGTATGATTAGAGACCTTGGGCCGAGTAGCTGCAGCGATCCTTTTATATTACCGAATATTCGCAATGCGAATGTGCGGCACTAGGCTTATCGCGCGATCATTGTATATTGCCGAAAAATTCGCAATGCGATTACGAGACAGTAGCGAGATCGCACGATTATCTTTTCTTCCGCCTCAGAACGATTATTTCACTTTCATTATTAAAATAGATCACATCCTAGTGATCTCCTTCGACGTCTAAAAGCATTGCTGTTATTATTAGAGACCTTGGTCCGAGTAGCTGACGCGATTTTTTTATATTACCGAATATTCGCAATGCGAATATTCGGCAATAGGGATATTGCGCGATTATTTACTCCGCCCTTCTGCATCAGAGCCAATCAGAGTTCTCCTTCCACACTCGTCATAGGTTAGCAACCAATAGG
Source organism: Rana kukunoris (assembly GCA_029574335.1). Taxonomy (NCBI): domain Eukaryota; kingdom Metazoa; phylum Chordata; class Amphibia; order Anura; family Ranidae; genus Rana; species Rana kukunoris. The sequence continues at coordinate 25,559,505 of CM056057.1, forward strand.
AACCTGCCTGTATGGGCATTATATAAGGTCACTCCCAGCAGCATTTCATTGCAGATCCAGAACTTGGCTAGAGAGTGTGGAGACTGTGTCTGTGTTGCTGGTATTTTGCATCTTGCATCATCATCATCAGCATTGTCCTTTATGGTTGCTATTTGCTACAGTACTTACTGATTCCAGTGGATATTTTCCAGTTCATAATCCTAAACTGCTTTTTTCAAAGCAATACACCCAAGAGCTTTTTTAAAAGCTAATTTTTGTTTTGTGCTCTGTTGTTCAACTTCTGTTAGTGTAGTAAGTTGCAGCTTAGCTATTGACTGCTTCCTATTGCTTTAATTGCAGATATTCCAGATTTCCTGATTCCTGAAAGGCCCAAGAGATTTTTTAAAAGCCCTTTATTTTTCTGCTGTGTTGTTCAAATTCTGTTAGTTCAGTAAGTTGCAGCTTAGCTATTGACTGCTTCTTATTGATTTAATTGCATATATTCCAGATTTCCTGATTCCTTAAAGGCGCAGGAGCTTTTTTTAAAGCTCTTTTTTTTTCTGCTGTGTTGTTCAACTTCTGTTAGTGTAGTAAGTTGCAGCTTAGCTATTGACTGCTTCTTATTGATTTAATTGCAGATATTCCAGATTTCCTGATTCCTTAAAGGCGCAGGAGCTTTTTTAAAAGCTCTTTTTTTTTCTGCTGTGTTGTTCAACTTCTGTTAGTGTAGTAAGTTGCAGCTTAGCTATTGACTGCTTCTTATTGATTTAATTGCAGATATTCCAGATTTCCTGATTCCTTAAAGGCGCAGGAGCTTTTTTAAAAGCTCTTTTTTTTTTTCTGCTGTGTGGTTCAACTTCTGTTAGTGTAGTAAGTTGCAGCTTAGCTATTGACTGCTTCTTATTGATTTAATTGCAGATTTTCCTGCTTCCTGAAAGGCCCAAGAGCTTTTTTAAAAGCTAGGTTTTGTGTTGTTCATTTTAGTTAGATTTCTGTATAGTAAGTGTACATACTGTTGGTGTACATTTATTGCAGCTAGCTTACTTTAGTGTGTGTTTAGTGTCTGTGTTCTGTGTTTAAAAAAAAAAAAAAAAAAAAAAAAAGTTATTAGTTAGTGTTTCTTTATTTTTTTGTAGTTGTAGTCCTTGTCAGTTAGTGTTTTAAAAAAAAAAAAAGTAGCCTTAGTTTATAGTCATATACGTTTGTGTAAGCAGTTAGTGTTTGTTGAGTGCATTTCTTTTTATTTTTTGTAGTTCTTGTCTTTGGTGTACTAGTTTTATTAAAGTTTAGTAGCTGTCTGTGTACGTCTTTGTCTGCGTGCCTGTCTTTTAAAAAAAACACCAAAAAACATTTTACACACATTTCCCTCCCCCAATAAAGTTTACCCCCCCACACACACACACATCAGCAATTATGAGCGGCATCCGTGGCCGTGGCAGCAGGGGTAGGGGAGTTACTCCCAGTGCTGGGTCGCTGCCAGCACGGGGTACCTCTCGTGCCCCTACTATTGCTAGAGGATCAGGTGGAAGGGGAGTCCGCCTCATGCGTGATTTTTTTGCATCTGGCAGCCGCCCCATATTGCCATCTCAGGCTCAAGGAGTGGTGGACTACATGGGGCACAGCAGTGCCACTGAGTCGTCGGTCCCGACTCACAGTAGTTCCACTATTACACCGTTGCCTGTAGTACCCCCCCCCCAGCCCCCAAGAGTCCAGCATCTTACTGTTCGACAGCGACAGTGAGAGGGATGTCTTGGTGGAGGCCATGCATCGGGCAGAGCTCCCGCTCTGTCCTGATGGTCAGGACCTTTTTGAAGGGATGGACGATGAGTATGGGATACCTGCCGTCAGTATCCCAGAGACATCCCTTCAAAGTGGTGGTGCTGTTTTGGTGCAGGAAACATCAGCACCTAGTCAGACCCAGGCATGGGTGAGGGAACAGCGGAGCCAGGCTATCGGCTCCATGTCAGCTGGTTCCCTCATACCACAACATCACAGCCCTTGGTCTGACATCTCTGGGGGCGAGGAGGGTGACCCATCATGGTTGCCATCTGTCTCGGCGGCTCACTGCGACAGTGACGACGGGGAAGGTAGGCACCCTGTGGAAACGGTGCGCCAGGTCACCACCAGGGAGACCAGCGTCAGGGTCTCCACTGGAGATGGCAGCAGGAGGTGTCAGCAGCAGCAGCAGCAGCAGCAGCAGGCAGCTCCACCTGTGCGTACCGAGTCCCAGCAGATGCAAGTCAGCGTTACCCCATCTGACGGGAGGGTGACGCTGAAGTCACCTGTCTGGGCCTACTTCACCCTGGTGGCAGACAACCCTCTAGTGGCCATCTGCCGGATCTGTTCAGTCAGGGTGAAGAGAGGGAAGATTTTGGCTCGGGTGGGTACCACAGCCCTGAACCAGCACCTGAGGATAAATCACTGGCGGGTGCATGACGAAATGAAGCGTGGTGGTGGTAGCAGCGCCACCACCACAAGTGAGCAGGGTACAGCAGCCCCTGCCACAGCTTCATCTCTTCCCAGCAGGTCATGCCCCCCCGCTCCCTCTACTAGTGGTACTGGTACCGGCAACCAGACCTCTACTTTGACAGCACCCTCCGCGTCCGTGTCCCGCACTCCCGTCCGGCGCCAGGCGACTATTTCAGACGCCTTTGAACGCAACACTCCCTTCTCCACCGGAGACCGACGTGTGCGTTCCCTCAATGGGCTCCTGGCAAGGGTTATTGCCCAACATCTTCTTCCCTTCAATATCGTGGACAGCAACCCCTTCAGACAGATGTTGGAGCAGGCCCAACCCCAATGGCGTGTCCCCAGCCGCCATTTCTTTGCCAGGACTGGTGTCCCTGCCCTACACCAGCACATTGTGAAGAATGTAACCCTGTCGCTGGATCACGCTGTCAGCGACAGGGTGCATCTGACAATGGATGGCTGGACCAGCAGGCATGGGCAGGGGCGCTACATAAGCTTTACTGCCCATTGGGTTTCCCTCCAAGGCGCCGGGGAGGGATCGGCGGCAACAGATTTTGTGGTGCCGCCCCGTGGTGTCCAGGGGAGAACTGCTGGTCTCCGTCAAGCCTCTGTCTCCGCAGCTGCTGAGCCTCCCAGCAAGCGCCCCCGTAGCTACTCAGGTGTGGTGCACGTGCGCTGTCAGGCCGTGCTCCAGCTTGTTAGCTTAGGGGACCGGAGACACACTGGACAAGAAGTGCTGACCGCACTTCAGGCTCAGGTCCAGAAGTGGCTGACACCACGAAGGCTCCAGGCAGGTATGGTTGTCTGTGATAACGGCAGCAACCTACTCTCCGCCCTTCAGGCTGGCAGTCTGACTCACGTGCCCTGTCTGGCACATGTCCTCAACCTAGTGGTGCAGAAGTTCATGCGCACCTATCCTGGGTTGAGTGACATTGTGCTAAGGGTGCGTAGGATTGCCAGCCACTTCAGGCGCTCCCCAACCGCTACCGCGTCCCTGTCCAAGTGGCAGCGGGTCAACAGGCTGCCCCCTCACAGGCTGATTGTGGACAGTGTAACGCGGTGGAACTCCACCCTCCAAATGCTGGAGAGGTTGTGGGAGCAGCGAAGGGCGGTGAGGCAGTACCTGCTGGAGCAACCCACTGCCGGCCCAGCATCAACACTCCCGTACATCACCTGTGCGGAGTGGGGGCAGATACACCAGGTCTGCCAGGTGTTGGGCCCTTTTGAGCAGGCGACCAAGATGGTCAGCAGGGAGCATGTCGGCCTTAATGACGTGCTCCCTATAGTGTTTGTGCTGGAGAGGACACTAGATCGCCTGCTCCAAGCTGGGGAGAGTGCCTTGGTGGAGCAGGAGGAGGCAGCACTGCTCCACCGAGACCAGGGCCAGGACGAGGAGGAGGAGGAGGAGGAGGAGGAGGAGGATGATGATGATGAGGACGAGGTTGCTGGTGTCGTCCTGGAGTCAGGGCCTGGCCAGGAGGGACAGCAGGTGTTGGGGGCACCGATAGTCCGGGGGTTGGGCATCTCTGAGCGTGATCAGCAGTGCCTCAGGGAAGAAGAGTCTGACCTCATTGACCTGGGCAGCAGTGAGGAGTCACAGCGGGCTGCGCTCTTCCCCATGGCTGCCCACATGCTGAGATGCCTCAGGAGGGACCCCCGGGTTAAGACCATCAAGGGCAGGGATGATTATTGGATGGCCACCCTTTTGGATCCCAGGTGCAAGGGGAAAGTGGAGCAGTTCATCCCAGCCAGTCGGAGGCAGCGCCGGATGGAGGAACTGCAGGCAGGCATTGTCAGCCGTTTGGAGCAGGCAACTCCCCGGCCTCCAGTTGTCACCCCTCATCTCACCCAGCAGGTGTCTGCACCCAGCAGCAGCCGAGCAGGGGACCTAATGGAAGAGATGAGGATGTTCTTCCAATCGGATCAACCCAGTACCAGCAGCAGCAGAAGCAGTCACCACCACACTCACACTCACAAAGCTGACGTTTCGTCTTACGACTTCTTCTGAGGGTTTGCAAACCCTCAGAAGAAGTCGTAAGACGAAACGTCAGGGATAACCTCACGGCATCAGGAAGTAACCTAGTGACGCTGTGCGCTCCATCTGCGCTCCATCTGATTCACACACAGAGAGAAGTAACGCTGAGAGTGTCTGCGGTGGACGCAGTAAACTCTATTGAAGTCAGCTTTGTGAGTGTGTGTAATAGGATGGACGGGGCGTCCATTTAATGATTATTTAAAGTAATTCCAATCATTTGGGACTGTATATACTATACACTGTGGCAAGAGAGTTTTTAATAAATGAAAAGAGACGGGATTACACTATTGTGAGCCTTTTTATTTTTTATGAACCCGGACAAGTGTGGATATTTACAGCACCATTTGTGGAGATCAAACGGAGCGTGATCCTGGAGCTGATTAAAGACACCTGCATGAAGTGCCTACTATACTCAGCTTTCTGGTGAGTACATACCCGAAAGGGGGCTTGTGATATATGGTGGATGCTATTTTGGAGTGAAGAAAAAACTTCTGTACCTACATTGATCACAGGGTGATTCGCTTTGCTTGTCTTCCTTACTTCTTATGAACTGTTCGTAGGAAATGATCCATCAGTCGGATGAGAGTGATGATTTAGCGCTGCTTTTAGTGATTTACAAGACTGGAATGGACTTGATGTTTACTATCTTTGATTTATATCTCATGTACTATGTCTGCAGTCTGACCATCTCATGTTACATGAGATGGTCAGACTGCAGACATAGTACAGGAGATGGTCAGAGACTGCAGACATAGTACAGGAGATGGTCAGACTGCAGACATAGTAAAGGAGATGGTCAGAGACTGCAGACATAGTACAGGAGATTGTCAGAGACTGCAGACATAGGGCCAGATTCACGTATTCCAGAGCATCTTTGCTCTGGAGTAACGCTTCTGATTTGCGTTGCGCTGCCGAATTTTTAGGAGCAAGTGCTGTCATTCACGAAGCACTTGCTCCTAAAGTTGCGGCAGCGCATCGCAAATGAGCCGGCGGAATTCAAATGTCGCGGGTACGGGGCGTGTAGTATGCTAACTACGCGCGATCCCGCCGCCGACGTACTGCGCATGCGTCGAGTGTCAAAACATCCCCGTGCGCATGCTCCAAAATCTGTGAATGAACGTCAATGACGTCACATTCCCATTCATGACCGTTTTACGCAAGCGACGTTTTTTTTTTTTTTTTTCCCGACGCGATGACGACGCCTATACCTAACATAGGATACTCCAGCCCCATGTAGGTATATCTATGCGCCGCGTATCCCGTCCGGAAACGTCGTAACGTCACTGCGTCGCGCCGGATTTCGATCGTGAATTGCCGATTTCCGCTCATTAACATATTTTTTGAGCGTAAATCGGCGGGAACGCCCCCGGCGCCATTTTTAAGTTGAAGTAACGATGCGATGGCGAAACTCAGTTACGCTGCTCGCATCGGAACTTCAACCCGGCGTTTCTTGTTTTCTGGTTACAGAAAACAGAAACGCCGGCTCAAAGCCACTGTTACGCTGGCGGATCACTCGATCCGCCAGCGTAACCTTTCATGAATCTGGCCCATAGTACATGAGATGGTCAGACTGCAGACATAGTACAGGAGATGGTCAGACTGCAGACATAGTACAGGAGATGGTCAGACTGCAGACATAGTACAGGAGATGGTCAGACTGCAGACATAGTACAGGAGATTGTCATAGACTGCAGACATAGTACAGGAGATGGTCAGAGACTGCAGACATAGTACAGGAGATTGTCATAGACTGCAGACATAGTACATGAGATGGTCAGACTGCAGACATAGTACAGGAGATTGTCATAGACTGCAGACATAGTACAGGAGATGGTCAGACTGCAGACATAGTACAGGAGATGGTCAGACTGCAGACATAGTACATGAGATGGTCAGACTGCAGACATAGTACATGAGATGGTCAGACTGCAGACATAATACAGGAGATGGTCAGACTGCAGACATAGTACAGGAGATGGTCAGACTGCAGACATAGTACAGGAGATTAGTGATGAGCGGAATACGCCATATTCGATTTCGCGATATTTCGCGAATATTTCGAAGAATATTCGCGAATATTCGTTAATATCGAATATTCGTGATATTAAAAAAAAAAAAAAAAAATTGCGAATTTTCGCCAATGCGAATTTTCGCTAATGCGAATTTTCGCTAATGCGAAATTTCGCGTTTTTTTTTTTTTTTTTTTTTTATAAAATATCACGAATATTCGATACTTACGAATATTCGGTATATTTTATAAAAAAAAAAGCGAAATTTCACATATGCGGTCGCGAATATTCGTAAATATCGAATATTCGTGATATTTTATAAAAAAAAAAAAAAAAAAAAAAAATTGTGAAATTTCGCTATTGCGAAATTTCGCCATTGCGAAAATCGCGAATGCGAAATTGATTGCGAATTTTTTGCGAAATTTGAAAAATACGAATATTCGAAATAGCGAATATTCGCCGCGATATTCGAGATATTCGCGAATACTCGAATATGCAATATTCGTAGCGAATATTCGCAATGCGAATATTCGTGAGCAACACTACTGGAGATGGTCAGACTGCAGACATAGTACAGGAGATTGTCATAGACTGCAGACATAGTACAGGAGATGGTCAGACTGCAGACATAGTGCAGGAGATGGTCAGACTGCAGACATAGTACAGGAGATGGTCAGACTGCAGACATAGTACATGAGATGGTCAGACTGCAGACATAGTACATGAGATGGTCAGACTGCAGACATAATACAGGAGATGGTCAGACTGCAGACATAGTACAGGAGATTGTCATAGACTGCAGACATAGTACTGGAGATGGTCAGAGACTGCAGACATAGTACATGAGATGGTCAGACTGCAGACATGTACTATGTCTGCAGTCTCTGACTATCTCCTGTACTATGTCTGCAGTCTGACCATCTCCTGTACTATGTCTTCAGTCTCTGACAATCTCCTGTACTATGTCTGCAGTCTCTGACCATCTCCTGTACTATGTCTGCAGTCTGACCATCTCTTGTACTATGTCTGCAGTCTCTGACAATCTCCTGTACTATGTCTGCAGTCTCACCATCTCCTGTACTATGTCTGCAGTCTCTGACAATCTCCTGTACTATGTCTGCAGTCTGACCATCTCATGTACTATGTCTGCAGTCTGACCATCTCCTGTACTATGTCTGCAGTCTGACCATCTCATGTACTATGTCTGCAGTCTGACCATCTCCTGTACTATGTCTGCAGTCTGACCATCTCCTGTACTATGTCTGCAGTCTCTGACCATCTCCTGTACTATGTCTGCAGTCTCTGACAATCTCCTGTACTATGTCTGCAGTCTATGACCATCTCATGTACTATGTCTGCAGTCTCTGACCATCTCCTGTACTATGTCTGCAGTCTGACCATCTCCTGTACTATGTCTGCAGTCTGACCATCTCATGTACTATGTCTGCAGTCTGACCATCTCATGTACTATGTCTGCAGTCTGACCATCTCCTGTACTATGTCTGCAGTCTGACCATCTCATGTACTATGTCTGCAGTCTGACCATCTCCTGTACTATGTCTGCAGTCTCTGACCATCTCATGTACTATGTCTGCAGTCTCTGACCATCTCCTGTACTATGTCTGCAGTCTCTGACAATCTCCTGTACTATGTCTGCAGTCTGACCATCTCCTGTACTATGTCTGCAGTCTCTGACAATCTCCTGTACTATGTCTGCAGTCTGACCATCTCCTGTACTATGTCTGCAGTCTGACCATCTCATGTACTATGTCTGCAGTCTGACCATCTCATGTACTATGTCTGCAGTCTGACCATCTCCTGTACTATGTCTGCAGTCTGACCATCTCTTGTACTATGTCTGCAGTCTCTGACAATCTCCTGTACTATGTCTGCAGTCTCACCATCTCCTGTACTATGTCTGCAGTCTCTGACAATCTCCTGTACTATGTCTGCAGTCTGACCATCTCATGTACTATGTCTGCAGTCTGACCATCTCCTGTACTATGTCTGCAGTCTGACCATCTCTTGTACTATGTCTGCAGTCTCTGACAATCTCCTGTACTATGTCTGCAGTCTCACCATCTCCTGTACTATGTCTGCAGTCTCTGACAATCTCCTGTACTATGTCTGCAGTCTGACCATCTCATGTACTATGTCTGCAGTCTGACCATCTCCTGTACTATGTCTGCAGTCTGACCATCTCATGTACTATGTCTGCAGTCTGACCATCTCCTGTACTATGTCTGCAGTCTGACCATCTCCTGTACTATGTCTGCAGTCTCTGACCATCTCCTGTACTATGTCTGCAGTCTCTGACCATCTCCTGTACTATGTCTGCAGTCTCTGACAATCTCCTGTACTATGTCTGCAGTCTATGACCATCTCATGTACTATGTCTGCAGTCTCTGACCATCTCCTGTACTATGTCTGCAGTCTGACCATCTCCTGTACTATGTCTGCAGTCTGACCATCTCATGTACTATGTCTGCAGTCTGACCATCTCATGTACTATGTCTGCAGTCTGACCATCTCATGTACTATGTCTGCAGTCTGACCATCTCCTGTACTATGTCTGCAGTCTGACCATCTCATGTACTATGTCTGCAGTCTGACCATCTCCTGTACTATGTCTGCAGTCTGACCATCTCATGTACTATGTCTGCAGTCTCTGACCATCTCCTGTACTATGTCTGCAGTCTCTGACAATCTCCTGTACTATGTCTGCAGTCTGACCATCTCCTGTACTATGTCTGCAGTCTCTGACAATCTCCTGTACTATGTCTGCAGTCTGACCATCTCCTGTACTATGTCTGCAGTCTGACCATCTCATGTACTATGTCTGCAGTCTGACCATCTCATGTACTATGTCTGCAGTCTGACCATCTCATGTACTATGTCTGCAGTCTGACCATCTCCTGTACTATGTCTGCAGTCTGACCATCTCATGTACTATGTCTGCAGTCTCTGACCATCTCCTGTACTATGTCTGCAGTCTCTGACCATCTCCTGTACTATGTCTGCAGTCTCTGACCATCTCCTGTACTATGTCTGCAGTCTCTGACCATCTCCTGTACTATGTCTGCAGTCTCTGACCATCTCCTGTACTATGTCTGCAGTCTGACCATCTCATGTACTATGTCTGCAGTCTGACCATCTCATGTACTATGTCTGCAGTCTGACCATCTCCTGTACTATGTCTGCAGTCTGACCATCTCCTGTACTATGTCTGCAGTCTGACCATCTCCTGTACTATGTCTGCAGTCTGACCATCTCCTGTACTATGTCTGCAGTCTGACCATCTCATGTACTATGTCTGCAGTCTGACCATCTCCTGTACTATGTCTGCAGTCTCTGACAATCTCCTGTACTATGTCTGCAGTCTGACCATCTCATGTACTATGTCTGCAGTCTGACCATCTCCTGTACTATGTCTGCAGTCTGACCATCTCCTGTACTATGTCTGCAGTCTGACCATCTCCTGTACTATGTCTGCAGTCTATGACCATCTCATGTACTATGTCTGCAGTCTGACCATCTCATGTACTATGTCTGCAGTCTGACCATCTCCTGTACTATGTCTGCAGTCTCTGACCATCTCCTGTACTATGTCTGCAGTCTGACCATCTCCTGTACTATGTCTGCAGTCTGACCATCTCCTGTACTATGTCTGCAGTCTGACCATCTCCTGTACTATGTCTGCAGTCTGACCATCTCATGTACTATGTCTGCAGTCTGACCATCTCCTGTACTATGTCTGCAGTCTCTGACCATCTCCTGTACTATGTCTGCAGTCTATGACCATCTCATGTACTATGTTTGCAGTCTCTGACCATCTCCTGTACTATGTTTGCAGTCTCTGACCATCTCATGTACTATGTCTGCAGTCTGACCATCTCATGTACTATGTCTGCAGTCTGACCATCTCCTGTACTATGTCTGCAGTCTCTGACCATCTCCTGTACTATGTCTGCAGTCTCTGACAATCTCCTTTAGTATTTAGGGGGGAGAGCCATGCGCACTTGCGCTGCAATCGTGATGCATCGCGGAATCGAATCGAATCGTGGACTTGATAATCGTAATTGCATCAAATCGTGAGACGGGTGAAGATGCGCAGCCCTCGTTTTTATGGTGCATTTTTGATGGGCTAGTTTTCGATGGAGCAGTTTTTGATGGGGCAATGGACCGAACTGGATTGACACACGGTTGGATCACATTTACATCTCCAGGGGCACCGTCTCCAGTCAGTAGTATTGGTGGAGGCATGACCACGCCGCACAATTTACCCTGAAATTTTGTCTTTTCTAGTCACATTACATTTTAATACTACTGCTGCTGCCTCAATGCTGAGTATTGCTTCATGTCCTCTCTGCCACAGCGGTGTAAGGTACCTGTAAAAGGTAGTGTCCGAAGTGGAACAGGTATGCTGGAGATCCAGGCAAAGCGTCGTCAGGCAGATACGGTTGGCAACGGATCAGGCAAAATAGTTCACAATCGGATTCCGGAGAAGGGTCAGGCAGGCAAAGGTCATACACGATCTGGCGGTAAAGTACAAAATCAGCAGGCTGTAGAATAGTCGGGATATCAGGCAGGAGTTCAATACAATGCAGATCACTGAAGACAAAACACCCAGGAAGTAATCCAAATAAACGGGCGCTGAGTGATGACCTCACTTCCTATTTAAAGGCTGTCCAGAATGAAAATTGTCCACAGCTGGCAGCAGGTGGAGCTAGTGAGTCCGAGGTGTGTGTGTTGAACACAATAAGGATATTCCCAAGGCCTAGATCTCTTCTGTGGCACATCAGGTAAGGCTATGGTTTAAGACCAGGAAGACCCAGGTTCGAATACACCCCAGGACATGACAGGGCCCCCTCCCCAATGGACCCCTCCGGGGGCCTAGCGGGGTTTAGTGGGGAACGAGGCATGGAAGTCTCGTATAAGAGAAGGGGCATGCAGATCTTTGGCTGGAACCCAGGAGCGGTCTGTGACAGGATATCCCTTCCAATGAACCAGATACCGAAGGCCACGGCCATGTCTTCTGGAATCAAGAATCTTGGAGACTTCAAACTCACTTTGTCCATCAACAAGAACAGGAGGAGGTAGCTGTTTGTGATCTGGAGTAGCGGTTGAAAATAGCTTTTTTGAGGAGGGAAACGTGAAACACAGGATGTATCCGGAGAGAGGAAGGTAATTTTAAGCGATAGGAAACTGGCCCAACTCGAGCAATGATCCTGTAAGGACCAATGAATCGAGGGCCCAATTTGGTAGAAGTTGTTTCAGTCTCACATACTTGGTTGATAGCCAAACTCTGTCCCCCACCACATATGGAGGTATATGGCGTCTTCGTCTGTTGGAAAAAAGTCTGTACTTGCCTGCTGACTTTTGTAGTAATGAACGAATCTTCTTCCAATGTAGTAGAATATTCTTTACCCGCTGATCTGCTGCTGGTACACCAGAAGAAGGCTGAAGTAGAGGAAAAGTCTGAGGGTGATAGCCTAGGGCTGCGTAGAATGGTGTGGTATGAAGAGCACTGTGCCAACGGGAATTTAGGGCGAACTCAGCTAAAGGCAAGTACTCAGACCAGTTGGAGTGTAAGGCATTGACATAATGTCGAAGATAGGTTTCTAGGGTCTGGTTCATGCGTTCGGTTTGACCATCAGTTTGCGGGTGATGTGAAGTAGAGAGCGAGAGCGTTACTCCCAGTTTCTTGCAGAACGCTCTCCAGAATCGGGAAACGAACTGGGATCCGCGGTCTGAGACGACATTGGTAGGTATGCCATGATGTTTTACAATATGGGAAAGGAAAAGAGTGGACAGTGCTTTCGCTGTAGGTAATCCCGGGAGCGGCACAAAATGAGACATTTTGGAAAAGCGATCCACTGTGACCCATATAGCAGTCATGCCCTCGGACTTGGTAAGTCTACAATGAAGTCCATGGTCAAATGGGTCCAAGGCTGGCGAGGTGCCGGAAGTGGATGTAACAGTCCAGCAGGCAATGTGCGGGGTACTTTATTAGCAGCACAAGTTGGGCAGGCAGCCACATAGTCAGTAACATCCTTTTTCATATGAGGCCACCATACATGACGTTGCAAGGTCTTAAGAGTGATGGTGACACCAGGGTGACCGGATAACACGCCATTATGTGCCCAGAGGAGTACAGGTTTTCTGAGACTAGGGGCTACGTACAGGCGACCTGGTGGTATCTTCAAGCCCTGGGGAACACGATTCTGGGATTCTTGTAGCTGTTGGGAAAGAGCCGTGGAGATCTGCGCAACAATTTTGTGAGGTGGGATTATATACTGCTCGCCTGGTTGATCTTCTTCAGAGGTAGCGAACTGTCTGGAAAGAGCATCGGCTTTTTTGTTTCTATGCCCTGGAACATAAGAAAGGACAAAATTAAAACGGGAGAAAAACAGAGCCCATCGAGCCTGACGTGAGTTCAGACGTCTAGCAGTCTGAAGATACAGTAGGTTTTTATGGTCAGTGAGGATAGTAAAAGGCTTGGGAGCCCCTTCCAGAAGGTGTCGCCATTCAGACAATGCCAATTTGATGGCCAGTAGTTCTCGATTCCCAACATCATAATTCATCTCTGCAGGAGAAAACTTTCTAGAGAAAAAAGCTACTGGATGGATTCTACCAGACTTTGGCTGTCTCTGGGAGAGTACGGCACCTGCTCCAACCTCAGAGGCATCAACCTCAACAATGTACTGGAGATCAGGATTTGGATGCTGAAGAATTGGAGCTTTACTGAACGTGTCCTTTAATCGCTGGAAAGCCGATCTTGCTTCTGAAGACCACACCTTACAATTTGTACCCTTCTTAGTCATGGCAGTAAGGGGTGCCGCAATGGAGGCAAAACTTTTAATGAAGCGTCTGTAGTAATTTGCAAACCCTAAAAAGCTTTGGAGTCCTCTTAAAGTGGTCGGTTGGGGCCATTGCAAGACAGCGGAAAGTTTTTGAGGGTCCATTTGGAAACCGTCAGCACTTATGATGTACCCAAGGAAAGGAATACAGCTTTGATGAAAACTGCATTTTTCGATTTTTGCATAAAGATGGTTTTCTCTAAGTCGTTGTAATACCTGTTTCACATGCGAGATGTGCTCTAGATGAGTCTTGGAAAAGATTAAAATGTCGTCCAAGTAGATGATCACAAAGCGGTTGCTGAAATCATGGAAAATTTCATTCATGAAACGTTGAAAGACAGCAGGTGCGTTACACAACCCAAATGGCATGACCAAATATTCAAAGTGTCCATCACGAGTGTTGAATGCTGTCTTCCACTCGTCCCCCTCTTTAATTCGAATCAGGTTATATGCCCCTCGTAGGTCTAGCTTGGAGAAGATGACAGCCCCCTTAAGTACATCAAACAGTTCAAGAATGAGAGGCAAAGGGTAGGAGTCCTTTACGGTGATTTGATTTAACCCCGATAGTCTATGCATGGTCGAAGGCCCCCATCTTTCTTTTCAACGAAGAAAAAACCTGCTCCTAGTGGAGAAGAAGAGGGTCGCATAAAACCTCTTTCCAAGTTGTCTCTTACGTATTCCTCCATAGACTTTTGTTCAGGCAGAGACAAGGGGTAGGTCTTTCCTTTGGGAAGAGGTGCTCCGGGAATCAATTTAATTGTACAGTCAAAAGGACGATGTGGAGGTAACACCTCTGCCTTTTGCTTGCAAAATACATCTGCAAAGTCATGGTATTCACGAGGCAAGGTAGGTGGAATAGTCACAGGAGCCAACATGCAAGCAGAAAGTCTTTTGGGTTGAGACAAACAATTAGGGCGACAGCACGATCCCCAGGAGGTTAGTTCTCCCTTTTCCCAATCAAAAGAAGGGTTGTGAAGTTGCAACCATGGGTAACCAAGGATGATAGGCAGAAGCGGAGAATCAATGAGAGACAAGACAACTTCCTCTTTGTGGAGGAGGCCTACCTGAAGGGTGATTGTCGTAGTCTCGAATTTCACAATGCCATCTCCCAAGGGCTGTCCATTCAGGGTGGTAATATTCAGGGGTCTAGACTTTGGAACAAACGGGATGTTGTTCTTTCTTGCAAAATTGTAGTCCAAGAATATGCCAGCAGCTCCAGAATCCACAAACGCCTCGCAGAAAACAAGCTTAGAAGGTAAATGGATAGTAGCCGGAACAGTAATCTTGGTCTTGGAGGATCTACCTGTAAGGTCTAAGCCAGCTCCTCCAACACTGGTTAGACCCTGCCTTTTACTGGACGGGAGGGGCAGACAGATACTAAATGTCCTTTAAGTCCACAGTACAGGCATAGGCCCAATGAACGCCTCCTTTGTTTCTCTGACTCAGTTAGGTGGAGACGGCTCACATCCATGGGTTCCACAGGTGCCTGGGGTTCAACAGAGGTTTCAGGTTCTGGCTGAGGTGGTGCTTGGAAGTTAGGGGCCAAACGGTAAACTGGCTTAGGAAACTTGCGGGTTCTAAGTCTCTCTTGGCACCTTTCATGGTACCGAACATCCAGACGAACACACAGCTCTATGAATTTCTCAAGGTCTTCTGGGAGATCCTTATAGACTAATTCATCCTTGATGCGATCTGTGAGACCTTTTCGGAAGGCTGCACGTAATGCCCTTGAGTCCCAATTAGTCTCAGCAGCAAGGGTACGGAACTCAATAGCATACTGTGCCACAGATCTGGTGCCTTGTTGTATGTCCAAGAGGGAGTACTCAGCTGCAGATGCTCTATCTGGCTTGTCAAATACAGTCTGGAGAGAAGCCAGAAATTTCTCAGCATCTTGAAGTATAGGATCGTTTCGTTCCAAATAAGGAGAGACCCAGGCCAGGGCCTTCCCCTTTAACAAGGAAATTACAAAAGTCACTTTGGCAGATGAAGTGCTAAAAGTCACAGGGTTGTTGCGGAAATGCAAACGGCAAACATTTAAAAAGCCTCTGCAGTCCTCAGTATCACCACCAAACTTGTCAGGCAAGGGAAGTTTTGGTGGTACAGAAGAGGCGGGTTGGACCGTAGCAGAAGTAGGATCCGGCATCTGGACCGTTGCAGAGGAACCAGGCAAACAAGATTTAAGCATAGTGCAAAGTTCATCTAACTTGGCGTCCAGGGAAGAAAGATGCTGTTCATGCGCTCCGATCAGTTGTCCCTGACGTGTAATCGCCTTAACAATCTCAGCAGGGTCCACTGCCATTGTGGCCCGTTTATTATGTAAGGTACCTGTAAAAGGTAGTGTCCGAAGTGGAACAGGTATGCTGGAGATCCAGGCAAAGCGTCGTCAGGCAGATACGGTTGGCAACGGATCAGGCAAAATAGTTCACAATCGGATTCCGGAGAAGGGTCAGGCAGGCAAAGGTCATACACGATCTGGCGGTAAAGTACAAAATCAGCAGGCTGTAGAATAGTCGGGATATCAGGCAGGAGTTCAATACAATGCAGATCACTGAAGACAAAACACCCAGGAAGTAATCCAAATAAACGGGCGCTGAGTGATGACCTCACTTCCTATTTAAAGGCTGTCCAGAATGAAAATTGTCCACAGCTGGCAGCAGGTGGAGCTAGTGAGTCCGAGGTGTGTGTTGAACACAATAAGGATATTCCCAAGGCCTAGATCTCTTCTGTGGCACATCAGGTAAGGCTATGGTTTAAGACCAGGAAGACCCAGGTTCGAATACACCCCAGGACATGACAAGCGGATCCACCAAGAGCCAACGCTACAAGCTACCAGACTGGATCGAAACAGCAAGTGTTAATAAAACAATAAACTTTATGTTAAGCCCTGATTTGCGGCCTTTTTACTGCAACCATTAGCCTGTATGCAAGAGCAAATCTGCACTCTCTCTCTCTCTTTCTTGCTCTCTCTCTCTATATCTATATCTGTTGTTGCTTTTGTTATGTTCATTTTAAAACAGTTTAGTTTGTGTTCGTCGTGACTGTGTGTGTGTACTTTAGTTTGTCCTAGTTTTGTGTTAAATAAAATAATAGTATAAAATGATTTTGCTTATTATGAAATTTGATGTGTTGATGTTGATGTTGATGTGTTAGATGTGAAGTTAGATGTTTTGAAAAACCTAAAAATCTATCTCAAGAACAAAGGAAACATTTCAAAAAAATAAAGCTTTTTATTCAACAAATTATTCATGAAGGTGAAGCCTCATGCGCTTCAGCTTTTTTTTCCGGTTTTCCGTCACTTTGGCGTGCTCCTTCTCCAGCTCTTTATTTTGTTTTTGGAGGTAGTCAATTTGCCGCCGATTAGCAAAAATCCTCTCCATTATTTTGTTTTGAGCGGCCTCATAACCCTCCAAATCATTTAGATCTGTTAGGATAGAAGAAAAAAAAAAATTGTTTTCAAAGACCCTTAACAAATAAAAAAAATATTTCTTTTGCTTATTAATCAATCATTATCATGTCTATACACTTGTTATGTGTCTAGCACAGACCGGGAGTGCAGAATTATTAGGCAAATGAGTAATTGGACCACATCATCCTCTTTATGCATGTTGTCTTACTACAAGCTGTATAGGCTCAAAAGCCTACTACCAATTAGGCATATTAGGTAATGTACAACTCTGTAATGAGAAGGTGTGTGGTCTAATGACATCAACACTCTATATCAGGTGTGCATAATTATTAGTCAACTTCCTTTCCTTTGGCAAAATGGGTCAAAAGAAGGACTTGACAGTCTCTGAAAAGTCAAAAATAGTGTGATATCTTGCAGAGGCATGCAGCACTCTTAAAATTGACAAGCTTCTGAAGCGTGATCATCGAACAATCAAGCATTTCATTCAAAATAGTAAACAGGGTCGCAAGACGCGTGTGGAAATACCAAGGCGCAAAATAAGTGCCCATGAACTGAGAAAAGTCAAGCGTCCAGCTGCCAACATGCCACTTGCCACCAGTTTGGCCATATTTCAGAGCTGCAACATCACTGGAGTGCCCAAAAGCACAAGGTGTGCAATACTCAGAGACATGGCCAAGGTAAGAAAGGCTGAAAGACGACCAACACTGAATAAGACCCACAAGCTGAAACGTCAAGACTGGGCCAAGAAATATCTCAAAACTGATTTTTCTACCGTTGTATGGACTGCTGAAATGAGAGTGAGTCTTGATGGACCAAAGGAATGGGCCAGTGGCTGTATTGGTAAAGGGCAGAGAGCTCCAGTCCGAATCAGACGCCAGCAAGGTCTAGGTGGAGTACTGGTTTGGGCTGGTATCATCAAAGATGAGCTTGTGGGGCCTTTTGGGGTTGAGGATGGAGTGAAGCTCAACTCCCAGTCCTATTGCCAGTTTCTGGAAGACCCCTTCTTCAAACAGTGGTACAGGAAGAAGTCTGCATCCTTCAAGAAAACCATGATTTTCATGAAGGACAATGCTCCATCACACGTGTCCAAGTACTCCACAGCGTGCCTGGCAAGAAAGTGTATTAAAGAAAAAAAACGAATGACATGGCCTCCTTGTTCACCTGATCCGAACCCCATTGAGAAGAACCTGTGGTCCATCATCAAATGTGAGATTTACAAAGAGGGAAAAGAGTACACCTCTCTGAACATTGTCTGGGAGGCTGCGGTTGCTGCTGCACGCAATGTTGATGGTGAACAGATCAAAACACTGACAGAATCCATGGATGGCAGGCTTTTGAGTGTCCTTGCAAAGAAAGGTGGCTATATTGGTCACTGATGTTTTTTAGTTTTGTTTTTGAATGTCAGAAATGTATATTTGGGAATGTTGAGATGTTATATTGGTTTCACTGTTAAAAATAAATAATTGAAATGGGTATATATATTTTTATTTTGTTAGGTTGCCTAATAATTCAGCACAGTACTAGTACTCACCTGCACACACAGATATCCCCCTAAAATAGCTAACACTAAAAAAATAAAATAACTACTTTCAAAAATATTCAGCTGTGATATTATTGAGTTTTTGAGGTTCATTGAGAACATGGTTTGTTGTTCAATAATACAATGAATCCTCAAAAATACAACTTGCCTAATAATATTGCCATACCTGTATACTTTCTAGCATAAAATACCTTATTATGGTTCTGCAATCTGACGGGTGCGCTTTAGATGTTTTCCATTTTTATATCTACATTCTATTGTTGAAATGTTATTAATCTTTGTGCACATCTTTACCTTCCTGAAGGAGGCTAAACGGAGCTCCAGTTAGAGGCACCTCCACCTCTCCAGCCACCAGCATACTGCACTCTACTATGTCGGCACTATTTGGGGGGGGGACATCCTCCATAACAGGAGCGGTGGCTGTCGATTGGGAGGTCCCTGGCTGATCCTCATCCCTCTCCTCCTCTGCCTCATCCTCCTCTGGCACATCCTCCTCAAGGACATCCTCCTCTTCTTCCTCCTCATCTGTGTCCTGGCACCTTTTGCGCTTGTTTCGCACAGTTGGTAGCGGAGCTCCTAGAATAACACAATGTTCATATATTAGAAAAATATTTTCTAATGACGTATGCAAATTCGGTGTGCTCTGCTGTATTGTATATGAATACAAATTAATTTATATAGACAGTTAACCAATGGGAAAATGTTATATTAAAGGGTCTTGTGGGCACTACAGGGGACTGAGCGTGAGCTGGTCTGCCACCATGGTAAAATGAGCTGTTTTTGTCTCCTTTGTTTTGTTCAGACGATATCATGTTAAAAAAAAAGGGCCTGATGGATCACACGGGATTACTATGAAAACCCCACGCCTAACACAGGAATATAGTGGGAATCTATATATATAAAACTCAACGTGTCTGTATGTATGTATGTATGTTCCAGCATCACGTCCAAACGGCAAAAGTTATTTACATGAAACTTGGCACACAGGTTACTTATATGTCAGCCACCAACATTGTATAGGTGATTTAAGCCTTACCCTCCCCCATTTCCCATGGTGGTGGTTTTTCTTTAAATTCCCATTCAACTCTATGGGAAATACATGTTACTTCATAACAGCTGTAGATATTTCGATAACACTTGGTCACATGTTACTTACACGTCCACTTAAAGCATAGGATAGTTAATTTATCCATTAACTACCCCCATTTGTGATGGTCGTGGTTTTTGTATAAAGTCCCATGCAAAGCAATGGGAAATGTTTGTTCCCACATAACTTCTGTGTTGCTGTCTGCTGTCCCATGTCTTTTTTCAACAGTGCTATGAATACCTTGGCTGGTGGTGATATATGTTACCACAACATGGCGTCTGTGTTAATAACATCTGCCCTTACATTAATTACATATGAGCCTTAAATAACTGTCAACAAAGGAGCTGCGGTGGGTCAACGCGATTGCCACTGCGCTGACAAGCCATTCACCTCTGCAGCTAGGGGTTCTCATCCCGCTCTCGGCTACATGTTAATTGAGTTTGGTGGTCTCAGCCCGGCCTCCGGTGGGAGTGCTATGCGAGGTAAGCCTGCGCTTAGTACGCCTACCCCCCTCCCACAAAAACCACCACACTTACACGCGCACTAGAAAATTGGGTTAACATGCGCGCACTCTGACCACGCGGTCTCTAAAAAGAGAAGCGAAGGACTAACGGGGCTATTTGAGCGGGCAAATCCTCTCACTACCTTATAGGGAGTCCCTCTGCCACGTTGGCCTTCAAAGCGGAGCAGGTAGGACGGGCTGTATGTGAGGACCCCCTCTCACACGCCATTGTCACCAGGGGCATGGAGAAAGGTGGCATATTGCCTCTGGGGGAGGCCTGTCTACTCCCAAATCCTGCAGTCCGTCTCCTCTCTAGAGTACACGCAGAAAATACACTATAGATAAAAAAAACATAACTGTCAAAAATAACTTACCTGGGTGAAATTTAGCACGTAGACGCCTCACCCGCTCCATATGCCGCCTTTTAAGGTCGGACCACTTCTTGACAATGGCCATGCGACCCGGTGGCCCGCCAGGATGTCCTGCTAATAGTTCTTGGACGGAGCTCACCACCTCCTTCTTTTCTGCCTGACTCTGCAGCTTATCATACCCCTTTGCCAGGAACGTCTGCAAGATGAAGAACAAAGTATATTAGAATACTTTTGTTTAAAACCTTATGGATATATGACGGAAATCTATGTTATTCAACATTGAGAGCATTCTCGCCTTATTAATCAATGACAGGGTTAACATGACAGATTTTATATCTTGCCATTTTTTAGACTTTTAGATGAATTAATTTAGAATAAATAATGGAGTTGATGTTATTTAAAAAACTACAACTACCAGCATGCTCTGATATACCATGTAGCTCCCCGTCACCAGCTGTACAAGAATTAAACTTTAACTAGGAGCATGGCTGGACAGTTAATGGCTGTCCGGTAATAACGGGGAGTTGTTTTGCAACAGCTGTAGGCTCCGTTTAGGAAACAGCGACGCATAAGCGAGTAGCGCCCGCATATGAAAATGGTGTTCAAACCACACAAGTGAGTTATCGGCGCGATCGTTAGAGCAAGAGCAATAATTTTAGCCCTAGAGCTACTCTTTAGCTGAAAAAATGCAACCTGTTGAATTTTTAAATAATCACCTATCGAGAATTTTTAAGGGTGAAAGTTTGACGCCATGCCACGAGCGGGCAGAATTTTTTGAGCGTGACATGTTGGGTATCATTTTACTCGGCGTAACTTTATCTTTCACAAAATCTAAAAAAATTGTGCAAAATTTATTGTTGTGTTATTTTCAAATTCAAAAACAAATATTTTTTTCCAAAAAAAGAGCGCTTGTAAGACGCTGCGCAAATACGGTGTGGCAAGAAATATTGCAATGATTACCATTTCATTCTCTAGGGTAGGGGTCACCAAAGTACGGCCCGCGGCCACATCCGGCCCGCCAGGACATTTCTCTCCGCACGCAGCTGGAGTCACTGGTCCACCAGTTAGTTGTGGAACCTGCGCTGAATATTCGTCCCTAACAATATGCAGCGCAGGTCCCGCAATCTCTCCCGGCGCCTCACTTTGTTTGTGTAGGCTGCAGGGTCCACGGGCATCCTAGCAGCCAATGATTTGTTTTAGACCCGTTGCCACAACGCCCTGCTCCCCCTCCCGCCTCGCTGTTAACCAGTAACGAGTGTGTATTAAGGCGTGGCGGGAGTCGGAAATGCAGCAGGTCTGAACAGCCAGTGTGTGTAATGTCAGACGCGCTAGTAAAGTACACAATCGTGGAGGAGGGAGGGGGGCTGATGCGAGATGATTACTGTACACTACTGTGGAGGGTGGCTGAATGACTCTGATATGACACAAACTTCAGGGTGCTGATAATTCTGATGGGGACACAAGTGGGAGGTGCTCTAATGGGGATACAAGTGACAAGTAGGGGGTGGTGCTCTTATGGGGACACCAGTGGGGGGGTTCTCTAAAGGGGACACCAGTGGGGGGGTTCTCTAATGGGGACACCAGTGGGGGGGTGCTCTTATGGGGACACCAGTGGAGGGGGGTTTAATGGGGACAGCAGAAGGGGGTGCCCTAATGGGGACACAGCTGTGTGGTGAGACTATTGGGCCCACAGATGTATGGGGACACCAATGTGGGGACACAGATGTATGAGGAGACTGGTGGGGAAACCAATGTGGGGACACAGATGTATGAGGAGACTGGTAGGGAAACAGATGTGTGGGGATAGATGTGTGGGGACAACAGTGTGGGGACAGATAATTGTGGGGACACCAGTGTGGGGAGCCAGATGTGTGGGGATACCAGTGTGTGGACACAGATGTGTGGGGACACAAGTGTTGGGACACTGATTTATGGGGAGACTGGTGGAGTCACAGATGTGTGGGGACATAGATGTATGAGGAGACTGGTGGAGTCACAGATGTGTGGGGACACTGATTTGTGGGGAGACAGGTGTCCCCATACATCTGTGTCCCCACCAGCCTCCACACAAATCAGTGTCCCCACACTTGTGTCTCCACACATCTGTTGCCCCACCAGTCTCCTCATAGATCTGTGTCCCCACATTAGTGTCCCCATACATCAGTAACCCGAACAGTCCTCCCCACAAATCAGTGTTCCCACACTTGTGTCCCCACACATCGGTGTCCCCAACAGTGTCCTCATACATCTGTGTCCCCAGCAGTCTCCTCATACATCTGTGTCCCCACATCAGTGTCCCCACCAGTCTCCCCACACATCTATGTCCCCACACTTGTGTCCCCACACATCGGTGTCCACAACAGTGTCCTCATACATCTGTGTCCCATGCAGTCTCCTCATACATCTGTGTCCCCACATCAGTGTCCCCACCAGTCTCCCCACACATCTATGTCCCCACACTTGTGTCCCTCACACATCTGGGTCCCCACACTGGTGTCCCCCACACATGTGTGACCCCCACCAGTCTCCTTATACATCTGTGTCCCCAGCAGTCTCCTCATACATCTGTGTACCCACATTGGTGTCCCCACACTTCATGTGTGCCCCCACCAGTCTCCCAACACATCTATGTCCCCACACTTGTGTCCTCACACATCTGGGTCCCCACACTGGTGTCCCCACACATCTGTGACCCCCACCAGTCTCCTCATACATCTGTTTACCCCACCACTCTCCTCATACATCTGTGTCCCCACATGGGTGTCCCCATACATCTGAGTCCCCACCAATGTGGGGGCACAGATGTATGAGGAGACTGATGGGGCCACAGATGTGTGGGGACACCAGTGTGGGCACACAGATGTGTGGGACATAGATGTGTGGGGAGACTGGTGGGGACACAAATGTGTGGGGACACCAATGTGGGGACACAGATGTATGAGGAGACTGGTGGGCTAACAGATGTGTGGGGACACATAATTGTGGGGACACCAGTGTGGGGGCACAGATGTATGAGGACACTGGTGTGGACACAGATGTGTGGGGACACCAGTGTGGGGTCACAGATGTGTGTGGAGATTGGTGGGGACACAGATGTATGGGGACACCAATGTGAGGACACAGATGTATGGGGACACCAATGTGATGACACAGATTTGTGGGGAGACTGGTGGGAACACATGTATGGGGACACCAATGTGAGGACACAGATGTATGGGGACACCAATGTGATGACACAGATTTGTGGGGAGACTGGTGGGAACACATGTATGGGGACACCAATGTGGGGACACAGATGTATGAGGAGACTGGTGGGGTAACAGATGTGTGGGGACAACAGTGTGGGGACACAGATTTGTGGGGAGACTGGTGGGGTAACAGATGTGTGGGGACAACAGTGTGGGGACACAGATTTGTGGGGACACCAATGTGATGACACAGATGTATGGGGACACCAATGTGATGACACAGATGTATGGGGACACCAATGTGATGACACAGATGTATGGGGGACACCAATGTGAGGAGACAGATGTGTGGAAGACACCAGTGTGGGGACACAGATGTGTGGGGACAAAAGTGTATGAGGAGACTGGTGGGGGGCACAGATGTGTGGGGACACCAGTGTGGGGACACAGATGTGTGGGGACAACAGTGTATGAGGAGACTGGTGGGGGGCGCAGATGTGTGGGGACACTAATGTGATGACACAGATGTATGGGGACACCAATATGGGGACACAGATGTATGGAGACACCAATGTGGGGACACAGATGTATGGGGACACCAATGTGAGGAGACAGATGTGTGGAGACACCAAGGTGGGGACACAGATGTGTGGGGACAGCAATGTGGGGACACAGATGTATGGGGACACCAATGTGGGGGACACAGATATATGGGGACACCAATGTGGGGACACAGATGTGGGGGAGACTGGTGAGGACACGGATGTAAAACCTCATGCACGCTGGTAGTTTAACCCGCTGAACGATGGTCCATCGTTTTATTAGACAACAGGACCATCATCCAGTTCTGCTGTCAACAGTAAGTAAAATGCTATTCTTCTTCTACTGTGGATTTATTTAGTTAAATTATTTTTCCGGCCCGCGGATATGAGTAAAATATAGAATGTGGCCCTCGAAGTAAAAAGTTTGGAGACCCCTGCTCTAGGGTGTTAGAAAAAAAAATATATATAATGTTTGGGGGTTTTAAGTAATTTTCTAGCCAAAAAAAAGTTTTAGTCTCGTAAACACCAAATCTGAACAAATTAGCCCGGTGTGCACAACATGTTAAATTCATTATGCAAAATAGCAAGGAAAGTGCCTAAATAGACATTTACCAAGCAGGGTGTCTGCAGCTGCACAGGCATGCTTGGACTTGTAGTTTTGTAACACCAGGAGAGAAATTGTTTGGGAAATACTAATATCTGATCTTATATACTAACTTTTAAACTAGTCTAAAGTGCAGGTAAAGATAAATCAAATACTCACACAGATCAGCAAATTCTCCTCAGTTGGTGTTAGATTACTCCGACCATTTTTTTAAGAAAAGAAATCTGGGCACTAGACCAACAACAACTACCTATGGAAAATGAAACTGGCAAGTGTCCAAGTTCCAGGAAGTAGTCGCGCGTGCGTGTTGTTCGCGCGATTGCGCAAGCGCGCTCGAGAAATTCGCAATACGGTTTTTAAATAAAATTAAACATATATTCGATTTCAGAGTGTTACTGTAGAAATTCAAGAAAGGAATTTATCATTCGCATTTTGTGACATTTGGATAAAATATCTCGAATATTCGATTTCAGAATGAGCCAATCAGAGCGCTTGTAAAGCATGTTCCGAAATTCTGCCAAAAAACAGATGTATGGGGACAGCAATGTGATGACACAGATTTATGGGGACACCAATGTGGGGGCACAGATGTATGGGGACACCAATGTGATGACACAGATGTATGGGGACACCAATGTGATGACACAGATGTATGGGGACACCAATGTGAGGAGACAGATGTGTGGGGACACCAGTGTGGGGACACAGCTGTGTGGGGACAAAAGTGTATGAGGAGACTGGTGGGGGGCACAGATGTGTGGGGACACCAGTGTGGGGACACAGATGTGTGGGGACAAAAGTGTATGAGGAGACTGCTGGGGGGCACAGATGTGTGGGGACACCAATGTGATGACACAGATGTATGGGGAGACCAATGTGATGACACAGATGTATGGGGACACCAATGTGAGGAGACAGATGTGTGGAGACACCAGTGTGGGGACACAGATGTGTGGGGACAAAAGTGTATGAGGAGACTGGTGGGGGGCACAGATGTGTGGGGACACCAGTGTGGGGACACAGATGTGTGGGGACAAAAGTGTATGAGGAGACTGGTGGGGGGCACAGATGTGTGGGGACACCAATGTGATGACACAGATGTATGGGGACACCAGTGTGGGGACACAGATGTGTGGGGACACCAATGTGATGACACAGATGTGTGGGGACACCAATGTGATGACACAGATGTATGGGGACACCAATGTGATGACACAGATGTATGGGGACACCAATGTGATGACACAGATGTATGGGGACACCAATGTGAGGAGACAGATGTGTGGAGACACCAATGTGATGACACAGATGTATGGGGACACCAATGTGAGGAGACAGATGTGTGGAGACACCAATGTGATGACACAGATGTATGGGGACACCAATGTGATGACACAGATGTATGGGGACACCAATGTGATGACACAGATGTATGGGGACACCAATGTGATGACACAGATGTATGGGGACACCAATGTGATGACACAGATGTATGGGGACACCAATGTGATGACACAGATGTATGGGGACACCAATGTGATGACACAGATGTATGGGGACACCAATGTGAGGAGACAGATGTGTGGAGACACCAGTGTGGGGACACAGATGTGTGGGGACAAAAGTGTATGAGGAGACTGGTGGGGGGCACAGATGTGTGGGGACACCAGTGTGGGGACACAGATGTGTGGGGACAAAAGTGTATGAGGAGACTGGTGGGGGCACAGATGTGTGGGGACACCAATGTGATGACACAGATGTATGGGGACACCAGTGTGGGGACACAGATGTGTGGGGACACCAATGTGATGACACAGATGTATGGGGACACCAATGTGATGACACAGATGTATGGGGACACCAATGTGATGACACAGATGTATGGGACACCAATGTGAGAGACAGATGTGTGGAGACACCAATGTGATGACACAGATGTATGGGGACACCAATGTGATGACACAGATGTATGGGGACACCAATGTGATGACACAGATGTGTGGGGACACCAATGTGATGACACAGATGTATGGGGACACCAATGTGTGGAGACAGATGTGTGGAGACACCAGTGTGGGGACACAGATGTGTGGGGACAAAAGTGTATGAGGAGACTGGTGGGGGGCACAGATGTGTGGGGACACCAGTGTGGGGACACAGATGTGTGGGGACAAAAGTGTATGAGGAGACTGGTGGGGGGCACAGATGTGTGGGGACACAATGTGATGACACATGTATGGGGACACCAATGTGATGACACAGATGTATGGGACACCAATGTGAGGAGACATATGTGTGGAGACACCAATGTGATGACACAGATGTATGGGGACACCAATGTGATGACACAGATGTATGGGGACACCAATGTGATGACACAGATGTATGGGGACACCAATGTGATGACACAGATGTATGGGGACACCAATGTGATGACACAGATGTATGGGGACACCAATGTGAGGAGACAGATGTGTGGAGACACCAGTGTGGGGACACAGATGTGTGGGGACAAAAGTGTATGAGGAGACTGGTGGGGGGCACAGATGTGTGGGGACACCAGTGTGGGGACACAGATGTGTGGGGACAAAAGTGTATGAGGAGACTGGTGGGGGGCACAGATGTGTGGGGACACCAGTGTGGGGACACAGATGTGTGGGGACAAAAGTGTATGAGGAGACTGGTGGGGGGCAAAGATGTGTGGGGACACCAGTGTGGGGACACAGATGTGTGGGGACACCAATGTGATGACACAGATGTATGGGGACACCAATTGATGACACAGATGTATGGGTACACCAATGTGATGACACAGATGTATGGGGACACCAATGTGGGGACACAGATGTATGGGGACAGCAATGTGGGGACACAGATGTATGGAGACACCAATGTGGGGACACAGATGTATGGGGACAGCAATGTGGGGACACAGATGTATGGGGACACCAATGTGGGGACACAGATGTATGGGGACACCAATGTGGGGACACAGATGTGGGGGAGACTGGTGAGGACACGGATGTAAAACCTCATGCACGCTGGTAGTTTAACCCGCTGAACGATGGTCCATCGTTTTATTAGACAACAGGACCATCATCCAGTTCTGCTGTCAACAGTAAGTAAAATGCTATTCTTCTTCTACTGTGGATTTATTTAGTTAAATTATTTTTCCGGCCCGCGGATATGAGTAAAATATAGAATGTGGCCCTCGAAGTAAAAAGTTTGGAGACCCCTGCTCTAGGGTGTTAGAAAAAAAAATATATATAATGTTTGGGGGTTTTAAGTAATTTTATAGCCAAAAAAAAGTTTTAGTCTCGTAAACACCAAATCTGAACAAATTAGCCCGGTGTGCACAACATGTTAAATTCATTATGCAAAATAGCAAGGAAAGTGCCTAAATAGACATTTACCAAGCAGGGTGTCTGCAGCTGTACAGGCATGCTGGGACTTGTAGTTTTGTAACACCAGGAGAGAAATTGTTTGGGAAATACTAATATCTGATCTTATATACTAACTTTTAAACTAGTCTAAAATGCAGGTAAAGATAATTCAAATACTCACACTGATCAAAATATTCTCCTCAGTTCTTGAAAGGTTGCTTCCAACCATCTTTGCAATTAAAGTTGTGGAAATAGACCAAAAACAGCTACCTATGGAAAATGAAACTGGCAAATGTCCAAGTTCCAGGAAGTAGTCGCGCGTGCGTGTTGTCGCGCGATTGCGCAAGCGCGATCGAGAAATTCGAAATACTGTTTTTAAATAAAATTACACATATATTCGATTTCAGAGTGTTACTGTAGAAATTCCGCAATAAATTTCTCATTCGCATTTTTGCGAAATTACGATAAAATATCAAGAATATTCTGAGCCAATCAGAGTGCTCCTTCCGCATTTGCCGAATATTCTCAATTATTTTGTATTGCAATATATCACGAATATTCTGAGCCAATCAGAGTGCTCCTTACACATTTGCCGAATATTCTCAATTATTTTGTATTGCAACATATCACGAATATTCTGAGCCAATCAGAGTGCTCCCTCCGCATTTCTCGAATATTCGCAATTCGCAATTCGCAATAGCGAAAATTCGCAATGATTTCACTTTAAAAAAATATCACGAATATTCGTATTTAGCGAATATATCACGAATATTCGACAATATATTCGAGATATATCGCGAATTCGAATATGGCATATTCTGCTCAACACTACTCATATAGCAGGGGTAGGTTTACGCTTATGGAAACGACGTAAACAACAAGGCGGCGTAAAAACGTTCGGGAATCGGCGTATTAGGCTAATTTGCATAGGCAAATGAGAAATCAACGTAAAGGCCACCTAGAGGCCAGCGAAGTAATTACATCTACGATCCGACAGTGTAAGTGTTTTACACCTGTCGGATCTTCACCGTATCTATGCGTAAATGATTCTATGAATCAGACGCATAGATACACGGGACCAAAAACAGAGATACGACAATGTTTCCTGCGATACACCGTCGTATCTCTTTTGAGAATCTGGCTTTATGTGTCTAAAACTCCTCAGAACCAATCAGATTCATTTTAAAAACAAACACTGTCCTGTGTTTGTTTGTTTTTGTTCTGTGTGTCTTCTGTACACACAGAACAAACTGAAACTAGTCTAAAAACGAAACTAAACTGCAGGCACATTATATGATTGATTTTTATCTATTTTTAATCATTTTTTAAAAAGAATCAGTTAACTATTATGTCTCTATACCCTGTAAACAGTCATTTCAGCAAAAATGTTTTTTACTTTACTACTCCTTTAAGAAGTAACCCCACTTTTGTTGAGAAAAAAAATAATCCCCGCTGGCTGATCAATGTAAATTGCAGAGATTTTTTACAAACATTGTTACAGATTTGTACCTTGTTACATAGTTACATAGTTAGTCAGGTTGAAAAAAATACAAGTCCATCCAGTTCAACCAAAAATAAATAAATAATACAATCCCATATACCAGTACACTATCATATACCCACAGTGGATCCAGAGGAAAGTGATCCAATTTGCTACAGCAGGGGGAAAAATTCCTTCCTGATCCCCCGAGAGGCAATTTGATTTTCCCCGGATCAACTTTACCTATAAATGTCAGTACCCAGTTATATTATGTGCATTTAGGAAAGTATCCAGACCTTTCTTAAAGTGGATGTAAACCCCATTTTTTTATGTCACAATGTAGAGTATAAGATTTTCTATCATCTGTGCCCAGTCTTGCCACACAGAGTTAATCCAGCGCTGAGTAATCCTCTTTTAAAGTTCAGTGCAAATTAACAGAATTCCAGATAAAAACTTGCCAAATTATAAAGTCCGTTTCTCTGTTATTGCTTTCAGTAACAGGTTATTTACAAATCTAGCTTAGACATGTTTATCATAACAAGAGGTGATCCAAAGTTCATTGTATAATACTAGGATGTGTTATGATGTTATATCACCTCATGTTATGATAAACAAAACATAACATATGATAAACATGTCCTAGCTAGATATGTAAATAACCTGTCACTCAAAGCAAGAAGAGAGAAAACTGACTTTTTATTTAGGCAGGGTTTTATCTGGAAGGCTGTTCATTTTCACTGAACATAAAAGAGTATTTTTCAGATCTGGATTAACTCTATGTGGCAAGACTGGGCACAGATGATAGGAAATCTTATACTCTACATTGTGACATCAACAAAAATTTTTTTTTTTTGGGGGTTTACATCCACTTTAAAGCAATCTACTGAGCTGGCCAGAACCACCTCTGGAGGGAATCTATTCCACATTTTCACAGCTCTGAAGAAACCTTTCCATATTTGGAGATGAAATCTCTTTTCCTCTAGATGTAAAGAGTGCCCCCTTGTCCTTTATGGTGACCGTAAAGTGAATAACTCAACACCAAGTTCACTATATGGACCCCTTATATATTTATATATGGTGATCATATCCCCCCTTATTCTCCTCTTCTCAAGAGAGAATAAATTCAGTTCCTCTAATCTTTCCTCATAGCTGAGCTCCTCCATGCCTCTTATCAGTTTGGTTGCCCTTCTCTGCACTTTCTCCAGTTCCCCGATATCCTTTTTGAGAACTGGGGCCAAAAACTGAACTGTATGTAGCACTAACCCCCGAAGGAGCTTCTGAATATTTCCGGTGGCATATTACCTCGATCTAGTGACTGTCCAGGGTAATAGAAGAGAGTTGAAAAAGTTCACTGTCCACACTGTACACTTCTTTTTTTAGGATTTATTTGCAGAACTTGGTAGAAAAGTGCATAATCTCAATTAGGAAACACTCCTGCTTCCAGCAAACAGTTCTCGTCGACCACTCTAGCCAGAGTGGGTATTGCTCACCCGGATAGGTCCCTCTCACTGGCCTAGCAGCCGGGATGGCGTACGGAATACCACAGACCTTCCTTTATGAGGAGACACTTTTGGTCCAGAATCCTCTGCCACAGGATTCAGCACCTGGATCTCTCCAGATTAACTATTGTTGAACTCAGATCTGACAGGCGATCACCATCAAGCCTCTCAGTATATGGTGCATCCTTCAATGAAGTCTCCAGGCCTTCTCCCAAGATACCAGCCTCTTGCATGGTCCTCTCCAGGATAGGTCCCTCCCCTGGCTTCCTTCATCAAGTTGCTTCCTCCCGCAGGACAGACAGCACAGGATCACCTTGAAAGCGCAGTCCCAGTCTCACTACTGGGCCTACTAAGCTAAACCACAACCATGGACCAACGTGGTCCCGGAGCCAGGATTCAGGAGCACGCACCCCCGGCCAGGCGGGCCACGAGACGCGTGGGACGACAAACCAACGACCCCGACCCGAAGGCTTCTATCCCTTAAGTACCCCTCCCCAGCATGTACAGTGGAACGATCACTCCCACTGCTTCGCTGCCGAGGGGGACACCCAACACAACCTGACTCTGCTGCTGCCTCCCTTGGCCTGGGATGATATTAACACCCCCAGGCGAACAATGGTGGTCACTCCCAGCACAGCCATGGCTGGAACAGAGGCTAAATTGCCAACAATTACATTTGCCTGAGTCAAATAACAACTCAGACCCCCTCTAAATTTAGATCTAAAGGCCCGTACACACGATCGGACTTCTTGACAACAAATGTCCGACGGACCTGTTTGATCGGACAATCCAACAGTGTGTATGCTCCATCGGACAAATGTTTTCGCTTTTTCATCAGACAAATGTTCGCCGTGAAAACAGACAAACTTCCCGGCAACAAATGTCCTACATCGGCTAATCCGATTGTGTGTACATAAGTCCATCGGGCTTGAGGCCAAAAGTACAAACACGCATGCTCAGAAGCAATGCTAAAGATCAGCCAACAATAGCAGAAGTTGCCCACAGGGTGGCGGTAAAGAGCTGAAAAACCATGCGATTTGGTGAAAGTTGGCTGAAAAAGTCCCACCGTGTGTATGCAGAACAAGTTCACGGACAACGCGCTTCGGACAGAAATCCACGGAAAAGTCTGATCGCGCAAGGCTTTACTAATTTGTACAGGGGCAAAATGATATCTCTCTCTCTGGAGTCCATACCTCTCTTATACAAGAAAGGACTTTGCTCACTTTGGAAACCGCAGCTTGGCATTGCATGCCATTATTGAGCTTATGATCAACTAAAACCCCCAGATCCTTCTCCACTACAGATCCCCCCAGTTGTACTCCCCCTAGAACAGGGGTCTTCAAACTATGGCCCTCCAGTTGTTTAGGAACTACAATTCCCATCATGCCTAATCAAGTCTGTGAATGTCAGAGTTTTACAATGCCTCATGGGATGTGTAGTTCCTCAACACCTGGAGGGCCGTAGTTTGAGGATCCCTGCCCTAGAATGTATGATGATGCATATTCTTAGCCCCCAAGTGCATAACTTTACATTTATCAACATTAAACCTCATCTGCTACTTAGTCGCCCAATTAGACAGAGCATTGAGGTCGGCTTGTAAATTGGAGACATCCTGTAAGGACGTTATTCCACTGCATAGCTTGGTGTCATCTGCAATGGGTTTCTTTCACTATGTGTTTTGGATGCTGGTATTAAATGGGAGTGACTAATTAATTTGAATCAGCTGGTGCTCTAATGAGAAAAGCTGCTGAGTTTGTGCTCCTTTAGAAATGATTAACCCTTAAGGCCAGTTCACACCATGTCCACACAGGAAATCGCACAGAAACGTGCTTGCCCACACCGAATGAATGGGGCTGAAATTCGCACTGCACACGACTGCATGTGAATCGTACAGGCTCCCGCTCATCCTCCCAACTACAATCAGGGCAAGCCATACGCTCCCAGGGCAGCTCTCGTTACAGGCATTGCTTCTCCTCTCGGATAACAGAAAGTGGAAGTGAGACACGATTGGCCAGGAGTCCTAAAACTCCCTGGCTTATCAGGGTCTCAGGACCCACTCCCTGGTTGGCTGGGAGGAGAAGCAGTAAGACATTAGCAAGTGCTAATTTGCTTATATCAAACAACTGGGTGGGCTTGGGGCGCAGTGCTCTGTCCCCAGAGCCCACCCTTTTTTTAAGCCAATTGGACCCTCAGGCTCTAATCATGCGCTTTAAAAAAAATCCATGTGTCTGGCGCCCTGCATGTAGATTAGGGGGTGGGCGTTTGGATTGGGGCGTGGTGCCCCTAATGGAGCGGCCGCCACTGGTAAGGAGATGCAAAAGTGATCATGCAAACGTTGCGCGCTGCCAACTACCTCAAATACCTAAATCCCAGCTACTGCAACCGCTAGATGTGTTTCCACATGAATGTGCATAAATTATAAGCTACATTAAAAATAAACTATCATCCGTCTCTTCATAATCTCCTCATTACATAATGATAAATGTCAATTCATAATGTGAGTTAAAAATGGCCAATATAAATGTAAATAATCTATACGTACCTGTATATCATAGGCGTGCGCACAGGGTGTGCCAGGTGTGCCCAGGCACACCCTAATCACCCTTTACAGGACAGATTTCTACTGCCTAGGTTCCCCCTTCCTTCCCCATGCAGCGCTGCCGGCTTCCCTACTCTCCTCTCCCTCCGGATGTTGCTGCAGGGATGTTTTAGGATGACTAGGGTAAGGGGCTTGTAAATATGTAACTTACCGGCCCCTTCCCTTTCATTGTGAGTGATCAGTAGTATGTGTTTGAGCTTTGGGGTGCACACCCTAATGCAATAGGCTACGCACACCTATGACGTATATATATATAATAACATCAGTAATAGACATGTGCAGACTGGAATATTTCGTTTCGTTTTTTTGTTTGGAAAATAAATTTATTTAGTTACTCCCGAAAATCGTTTTGATTTATGTCGTTTTCGTCGGGAAAGTTTTCGTCCGAAAATGACGATTTTCGATGCTTTTTTTGCATTTTCGTCGTTCAATTCGACAAAGCACCAAAAATCATCGTTCTGAATACAGTGAATAGGTAGGAATCGAACGACGAAAATTCGACAAAGCATCGAAAATCGTCTAATTTTCGTCGTTCAATTTCTATCTATTCACTGTATTCAGAACGAGGATTTTCGATGCTTTGTCGAATCAAACGACGAAAATTCGACAAAGCATCGAAAATCGTCGGATCTGAATGAAAACTAAAATAAAGCATTTTTTATGTCGGATCTTTCGGTTTTCGTTTCTTGCGCTTTCGTTAAAACGATAACGAAAATACCCGATTTTCGGATGAAAATGCATTCTAACGAAAAGGAATGCACATGTCTAATCAGTAATAAAATATAAGCGTAAAGAATAAAGTCCCAAAAGTCCAAACAAAAGTGCTCTAATAGTGCATCTGACTTTTCATTCGTTGAATCCACTCGGTGCTCCGCCACCATTTTTAATTCACATGATTTGACATTTGTCATTATGTAATGAGGAGTTTATGAAGAGATGGATGATGTTTTTTTTTTTTAATGTTACTTATCATTTGGGCAGCGCATATCTTTGTTCGATTAGGAGATGCCCCTCCAGTAGGTCGTGGCCAACCACCTTTTGCTGCAATTACAATGGCAAGTATTTTTGGGGAGGTCTCTCTACCAGCTTTGCACATCAAGAGAGTAAAATTTTTGCCTATTATTTTTTGCAAAATAGCTCAAGCTCTGTCAGATTGGATAAAGAGCGTCTGTGAACAGCAATTTTCGAGTCTTTCCACAGATTCTCAATTGGATTTAGGTCTGAACTTTGACTGGGCCATTCTAACACATGAATATAAACCAGCGGTCGCCAAACTGCAGCCCAGGGGCCAAATTCGGCTCTTTGAGCACATTTCTCCTACTGATACGAGACATTTTTCCTCCTACTGACATCAACGATGGGGCAATATTGCTCCCAATGATAACTACAATGGGGTACTATTTCTCCCAATGACACCAACAATCAGGCACTATTCCTCCCAATGATACCATTGATCGGGCATTATTCATCCCCCTAATACCAAATGTGGCAATGTTTACTCCACTGATGCCAGGACAATTTTCACACCCACTTGCCACAGTCCGTCCCCCTAAAGTCTTAAGGACAATGAACTGGCCCTTTGTTTAAATTTCCACCACACATAGCGTTTTGCTTTTAGACCACATGTTTGCTGTGTCCCCCACATGGCTTCTCGCAAACTGCAAACGGGACTTCTTATGGCTTTCTTTCAACAATGTCTTTCTTCTTATCACTCTTCCATAAAAGGCAGATTTGTGGAGAGCACAACTAATAGTTGTCCTGTGGACAGATTCTCCCACCTGAGATGTGGATCTCTGCAGCCTCTCCAGAGTTACCATGAGCCTCTTGGCTGCTTCTCTGATGAATGCTCTCCTTGCCCGGCTTGACAGTTTAGGTGGACAGTCATGTCTTAGTAGGTTTGCAGTTGTGCCATACTCTTTCCATTTTCGGGTGATGGATTGAACAGTGATCCCTGAGATGTTCAAAGCTTGGGATATTTTTTTAGAGCCTAACCCAGAATTAAACTTCTCCGCAACGTTATTCCTGACCTGTATGGTGTGTTCCTTGGCCTTTATGATGCGGTTTGTTCACTAAGGTTCTCTAAAGCCTCATACACACGATCGGACTTCCATCTGACTTTTCCGTGGATTTTGGTCCGAAGGGGTGTTGTACTTGTTCTGCATACACACGGCAGAACCTTTTCAGCCAACATTTACCAAAATCACGTGGTTTTTCAGCTCTTTACCGCCACCCTTTGGGCAACTTCTGCTATTGTTGTCTGATTTTTGGCATTGGCTCTGAGCATGCGTGTTTATACTTTGGACTTTAGTCTTTAGATTGGATGATGCTCAATCGGAAGTTTGAGAGCATTCACAGTGAACATTTGTTCGTTGAAAAAACTAAAACAATTGTCCGATGGAGCATACAGACGGTCGGATTGTCAGATAAAACACGGCTGTTGGACAGTTGTTAGGTTGCCATCTTTACCCTGGTAGACATGTGCGCCGTTATTAAAATTTGTTTTGTTTCGTTTCATTCCGTATTAGACAAAAATTCGTATTTCGTAATTCGTGTCCGAAATTCAATTTGGATTTGTTTCGTACAAAATACGAATTTGTTAGATTTGTTATTTGTGATTTCGTAAAACAATTACAAACATTCGTTATGATGACTCGTTACGGAGGGGCTCCCACCATCCCTGTGCTGTGCCGACTTCCTCCCTGGGCTGTACCCCTGCTGTGCTCATTATAAGGGGCTCCCATTATCCCTGTGCTGTGCTGACTTCCTGGGATTGTAGTAGCCTGTTAATTCGTATTACGTAATTCGTGTCCGAAATTCAAATTTGGATTCGTACAAAATATGAAAGTAACAATTACGAACATTCGTTATGAGGGGCTCCCACCATCCCTGTGCTGTGCCGACTTCCTCATAACGAATAATCGTAATTATTATGACAATAATAAAACTATATTAAATGAACATTCTTATTTTGTCCAATTCTGAATCTCCCATCGACTACCAGTCTGAGCAGGCTCCCACTCCCGAAACTCGTCAACAAAATTTCGTATAAAATTTGTAAGAATAGAAATTCTTATTTCAAGTGCTTCCGAATGTATGAATTTTCGATTTGTATGAAACGAATCACACATGTCTATGCTCTGGGTGCTGGATGATCTTGTCCCGGCATTGATGGGAAGAATGCTGCCCTTACAGGTGTCCTTTTATGAAAGTGCGGTAAAATACCGCTATTCAGTTCTCAGGCATTCTCAGGGGAGATCGCCCTCCTCTGAGTGCCTCTTTATGAAGCTCTGTAGATCGCTTCTCATGTTGAGATGAGAAGCGATCTACAAACGCCTGGAAACTCCTGAGAATGGCTGTTCTCACTGTAATCTCGTGTGATGTAGCGGGATTACAGTATGAGGAAGTAAAAAATACAAAAGTTGAACACGAATCAGCACACATTATACACCACATATTAATAATAATAAAGTTACATTCCCACCAAACAATATTCATTAACCTATTAAAAAACATTGTTTTTATGAATATTGAAAAATTTAGAAATTATATAAAAATGACTTTAATAATAGCATTTTAATGCAGGTAGAATTATATATATATATATATATATATATATATATATATATACAGTATATATATTGTGACAGGAAGTCAGGTAAGTCTGTGGGTGTTATCACAGACAGGAGATACATTTCTGCCTTGTTTAGACAATACACCAATTACTACCAGGTGTCGGCTGCAGAAATAGCCAGAAAGGTTTAGGGCGTTGGATAGCATCAGCTGGAGAGAATGAGGCAATTAAGGCCCCTACAAGTTATGCAGAGGTTCACTACTGATTGCTGCTTCCTGAGGCTTTTGAGTTAAGGAAAGCAGTGAGCTGAGAAAGTCTGCTGAAGGTGAGCTCGTATTAGTTTTTCTGTGTGATAAAAACCAAAGAGACTTTTGTTTTCTGCTGAGTGACCAGCAGTGTCTGCCCAGCAGTAGGCTGTGCCAGACTCCATAGGTAGGTTCCTGTGTTGGGAAGGTAGACTCCCCAAGTGGCAAGGGTTTATTTTATGTTTTGTTTCGTTTATGCTGTTTTGATGCTTGCACTTGTATCCAGCAATATGGAAGAATAAACCATATCCTTTGTTTTCAATCATCCTCCACTGCCTTTCTGTATAGTTCAGCGTGTAGTAAACCAATCCAGGGGGTCACACACACCCGCTATTGAGCCAATCCCTCACGATATATATATATATATATATATATATATATATATATATATATATATATATATATATATATATATATATATACACACACACACACACACACACACACACACACACACACATATGTAGTGCCCCCTTACTGTCAGTAAGGGACGCTGTTCAAATTTAGTGGGGTGAGAGACTTATTTGTTCTCACCCAGGTTGATTTATGCTAAATTAGGCTGCTGTCAGCCCTGAATTATGCAGAGAGTTACAGAGTCTCACTGTGCTGCGATAATCAGTGGAGAACATGTTCTCCGCTGATTACCTCAGCTTCATAAACTGTGTATGACCTGAGATCAGCGGTGAGACTCAGGATCGCCGCTGGTCTCGCTTTCATAAAAGGACACCTTACAGACAGCTAAAAAGATCTTTGGTGTCATGCTGCTGGCTCTAC
The DNA here is from genome assembly GCA_029574335.1 of Rana kukunoris. Lineage (NCBI taxonomy): Eukaryota > Metazoa > Chordata > Amphibia > Anura > Ranidae > Rana > Rana kukunoris. The sequence goes on from CM056057.1 coordinate 25,597,708, forward strand.
CAAGTGGTGTTGGTTCTGGATCTATGCCGGTGATCTGCCAATATGGTTCCCGGCTATCAGGATGGTTCCTCCAAGGACTGCTCAGACACAATCCTTGCCGACGGAAATCTCCGAACCTCGGCCGGCATCCAGGGCGACGTGGAATTTGAGGAAAGTGGCCAGTCGGCCTCACGTCCTCGCTTCGCTCGCTCGGCCTCCGGCTCTTTTTTTAACATCCTCCAATCCACGGGGATGTTAAGGAACGAGCCTGGATGCCGGCCGAGGTTCGGAGATTTCCGTCGGCAAGGATTGAGCCTGCGCAGTCCTTAGAGGAACCATCTGGATAGTGGAACAATACTGACAACTGACAAGTCACCGGCACCATCAGATGAGAAGCCGATTAGCCACAGATCAAGAAACCCCTAGAAGCCTCTGTTCCTCAAAACCTGGTTGAGAATGGCTGTTCTAGCTGATGAGTTCCTCTCGGTTGTTTGTTTGTTTATTCCTACATTATGTAGAATAATTCAGAAAAGTAACACCACCATAAAATTTTGCTCTGGCCTTGGTTAAATGGACATGAAGCCGATGGTAAAAGATTCCTTTCATTGGAATTCCCAGGAGATATGGGAGGATAGTTTATGGTTTCACTTAAAAGCAACTACAATAAAAGCTCAAGAATCAGAGTTGTGTTTTTATATGTACTTTTTATGTGGATGGAGTTCTTTCATCTAGGATTCTTTTGACCACATTGAAAGTCACAGATGTTTCCTGTACTTGGTGATATAGAACACCGTTTCTCAACCACCATGTTCCAACCTCTCGTCCTAGGCTTCCAGCCATCTTCAGATCCCCATATCCTCCCGTCTCTCATAGTGCCACCCAAGCTTCCATAGTGGTACATGTCCACCATACCCCTCAACCTCCCACATTGCCCCCCAACCTCCCATAGAAAGCCCCCAGCCCTCTGCAGTGCCCCCTTTAAATTGCACCAAAGTCCCACCCCCCCCCCCCATGCATCCATTTATGTGAATCCTGCTATGTTAGATGTTCATAATATTTTGCTTCTGTAATAGCTTGTCATTTTTACGTTTTCTAATAAAATAATTATTTATAATATATCTTATGGTTTACTACTACTCCTACATAAGCTATCAGCGACCCAATTCAAAGCCCCACCAGAGGTAATACACTCCTTGGAGTGATCTTTCTATATTCTATTAGGGATGTGGGTCAGCTGATGCTATAGCTCCACACAAGGGTAACACCACTGTCTAGCTAGGGTTGCCACCTGTCCGGACAGTTCGGGTTTGTAATCATGCGTTCGGGTTTCAGACTGCCTGAAACACGGACATATTGTTCAGACTGGTGTAAGGGGTTAGCTCGGTAGCGGGGGTGTGTGACCCCCTGGATGGGTTCACTACACACTGAACAATACAGAGAGGCAGCTGAAGACGGTTGAACACAAAGAGTTGGGTTTATTCTTCCATATTGCTGGAAACAAGTGCAAGCATCCAAACAGCATAAACAAAACAAAACATAAAATAAACCCTGGCCACTTGGGGCGTCTACCTTCACCACACAGGAACCTACCTATGGAGTCTGGCACAGCCTACTGCTGGGCAGACACTGCTGGTTATACAGCAGAGAAACAATAGTCTTTTTGATTTTTATCACACAGAAAATTCAACAAGCACCTCACCTCTTCAGAAGTCTTTCTCACTGCTCTCCTTAACTCAAAAAGCCTCAGGATGCAGCAATCAGTAGTCATCCTTTGGATGACTTATAGAGGTGTTAATTGCCTCATTCTGAACAGCTGAAGTTTTCCAACGCCCTAAACCTTTCTGGCTACTTCTGCAGCAGACACCTGGTTGTAATTTGTGTATTGTCTAAACAAGGCAGAAATGTATCTTCCGTCTGTGACAACACCCACAGATTTACCTGACTTCCTGTCACACTGGACTCTGGCTTCCCTGCAGAGTTGCTGGCTGCAGTTGTCTAAGCTGAGAGAGACTGTAAGGCTCCATTCACACCTAGGCGTTTTTACGCCTGAAGCGCGACGCTACAATAAGCTGGAGAGTCGAATTTACATTGTTCTCTATGGAGACTGTTCACATCTCCTAACGCAGAACCTGGTACATCGATAGAACGTCGAACACCGAATTTCAAACAAGTCCCAGACCCTTTTCCGACGAGCGTATCGGGCGGCTTCGGCGTCCGGCATAGCCGACAATACAATGTAAAAAAAACGCGGTCAAAAACGACACGTTTTTTCGCCGCAAATTGCAGGACAAAACGCCTATTTTTTGTTGCCGCAAATCGCCTACGCAAAGGTGTGAATGCAGCCTTACACTCTTTCATGCTGCCCAAAGTCAGCACTAACACTCCCCCCCCCCTTAAACACACACACACAGAAGGGAGAGAAGACAGGCCTCAATCTGCACTTCTTCCTCCTGCCCCTACCCCTCTGTGTATGCCCACACTCCAATCCCCATGGCTTTGCGTCAGAAAGGAAAGTGGGGGCTGGAAATTTGAAGTCCAGCAGTCTCAGATACATCTGGATGAGAGGTGCTGACTGCCAAGGGGTGAAAGAGCTCACCATTCATCCTTGTCTGTGACTGAAGTCTCCCCCCTTCGCCTCTGAGTACACTAAGATAAATCAGGGTTCTCAGAGCACCCCTTTACATCAGAGCTCCCCTTTACATCAGAGGCCACAGTGTTCCCCCTTACACAGAGTCCTCTCTGTACATCAGAGTTCTCATTGTTCCCCTTAAATCTGGGTTCCCAGAGCATCCCTTATGTTAGAGTCCCCAGAGTTCTCCCTTACATCAGAGTCTGCAGAGTCCCCCCCCCCTTACAGTGAAAGTGAACTCTGGGAGTTCAGATGTAAAAGGGGAACTCTGTGGACTTTGATGTAAAGGGGGCTCTTGTTATTACATTCATATGATTAGAAATGTTATTTATTAGCAAAATATATGTATAAAAAAAATTGTTGTGTGCCGCAAAAGTGTTTGAGTTTGACTTGAAGAAAAGGTGGCAACCCTATCTCTAGCATTAAAGAATTTATCAGGCCCTGGTCTCCATAAAGGCAGAGAACTGCAGATATAAAAAGACAAGCACCTGGAGGAGGGAGGTACCATGCTGCACATTTTTTGGTCCTGTCCAAAGATAATATCATATTGGAGGGAAGTACGGAACATTTTTCAAAATTTCACCGGATTATAGGATACCTGAGGATACAACTTTTTTCCTATTACATGATACGACTATCCCAGGTAAAAAAAATGAGAAATCTATTTTACAACATTTAGTAAATGCTGCTAAAGCATGTATCCCTCTTAGGTGGAAAAACATGCAACCTCCTACTGTCGGATGCTGACTTCAGAAGATGAAAGATCTCACACTTTTAGCACAAAACCAGCAAGAAAAAGTACTCCGAGTTATGGAGACGGTGTAATATGTTTATCCTCTCTGAAGGTTTGACCTTGCTTAACCACTTAAGCCATTTGGCTGGTCAAAGACCAGGCCACTTTTTGCAATTCGGCACTAGGTCGCTTTAAACTTACAATTGCCGTGGGACGTGGCTCCCAAACAAAATTGGCGTCCTTTTTTCCCCACAAATAGAGCTTTCTTTTGGTGGAATTTGATCACCTCTGCTGGCTTTAATTTTTGCGCTATAAACAAAAATAGAGCGACAATTTTGAAAAACAAATATGCAATATTTTTTACTATAATAAATATCCCCAATATATATATACATATATATATATATATATATATAAATCTTCCTCAGTTTAGGCCAATATGTATTTTTTCTACATATTTTTTGTAAAAATAATAAAAATCGCATTAAGCGTTTGATTGGTTTGCACAAAAGTTATAGCGTTTACAAAATAGGGGATCGTTTTATGGCTTTTTTTTTTACTAGTAATGACGGCGATCTGCAATTTTTAATCGGTACTGTGACCTTACGGCGGACACATTGGACACTTTTGACACATTTTTGGGACCATTGGCATTTTTAGAGCGATCAGGCCTATAAAAATGCATTGATTACTATAAAAATTTCACTGGCAGTGAAGGGGTTAACACTAGGGGGCGATCAAGGGGTTAATTATGTTCCCTAAAGTGTGTTCTAACTGAAGGGGGGGTGGGACTGACTAGGGGAAATGACAGATCACGGTTCATACTTTGTATCAGGGCTTTTTTTCAGGGGGAACTTGGGGGAACTCAGTTCCACCACCCCCGGCTCAGAACCTTTGGTGCCTGGTCACCACAAACACTTGTAAAACACAGAAGTCTGGTTTCTGTGTTTACAAGTGACAGCTCTACACTCTGTGAGTAACCTCCCTGAACTCTGCACTCTGTATGTAATGCAATCCTGGTATTATGCCCCTTTAAGACCCTTCTACTGTTTGTGAAATCTGAATAGGGTCGTGGTTGAGTTCCTGCACCTATTTTCTAAGAAAAAAAGCTCTGCATTGTATGAACATACGATCAGTCATTTCTCCCCCTGAAAGAACTGGGAGCTGTGCGTTTACACACACAGGTCCTGGTTCTCGCTCTGTCACGAGTGATCGCAGTTGCCCGGCGGTAATCGCGCCCGTCGGGCATTAGCACCAGGGGCGAGCAGGGGGCACCCCTAGCGGCCGCAGACCAACATCACGTTATATTATGTGATTTTGCGCAGTCGAGCCAACCTGCCGCAGTAAAACCGCGGCGGGCGGTTCGGCAAGCGGTTAAAGTTATTGTGTATATATGACTGTTGTAAGAACCTAGGCTCGCTTTTGATGGTTAACCACTTCCCGACTGCCGCATGTACATATACGTCCACAGAAGGGCACGTTAAGCCTGATGGACGTAAATTTACGTCCCTGCCTTTGCACGGGTCGGGGGTCCGATCGGGACCCCCCCGCTACATGCGGCGGTCGGAAACCCGCGGGGAGCGATCCGGGACGAGGGCGCGGCTATTCGTTTCTAGCCGCCCGCTCGCGATCGCTCCACGGAGCTGAAGAACGAGGAGAGCCGTATGTAAACATGGCTTCCCCGTGCTTCACTGTGGCGGCTGCATCGATCGAGTGATCCCTTTTATAGGGAGACTCGATCGATGACGTCAGACCTACAGCCACACCACCCTACAGTTGTAAACACACACTAGGTGAACCCTAAATCCTACAGCGCCCCCTGTGGTTAACTCCCAAACTGCAACTGTCATTTTCACAATAAACAATGTAATTTAAATGCATTTTTTGCTGTGAAAATGACAATGGTCCCAAAAATGTGTCAAAATTGTCCGAAGTGTCTGCCATTATGTCGCAGTCACCAAAAAAATCGCTGATCGGCGCCATTAGTAGTAAAAAAAATAATAAGAAAAATGCAATAAAACTATCCCCTATCTTGTAAACGCTATAAATTTTGCGCAAACGAATCGATAAACACTTATTGCGATTTTTTTTTACCAAAAATAGGTAGAAGAATACGTATCGGCCTAAACTGAGGGAAAAAAAATGTATATATGTTTTTGGGGGATATTTATTATAGCAAAAAGTAAAAAATATTGCATTTTTTTCAAAATTGACGCTCTATTTTTGTTTATAGCGCAACAACTAAAAACCGCAGAGGTGATCAAATACCACCAAAAGAAAGCTCTATTTGTGGGAAAAAAAAGGACGTCAATTTTGTTTGGGAGCCACGTCGCATGACCGCGCAATTGTCTGTTAAAGCGATGCAGTGCCGAATTGTAAAAACGCTTTTGGGCATTTAGCAGCATATTGGTCCGGGGCTTAAGTGGTTAAGAAATAAAATATTTGAAAAAAAAAAAACAGACAAGCGCATCCTAATATGACAAATAAGATGTGCATATCTATGGAGTATCTCAAAGGAGCTGCACTAAGGCCTCGTACACACGATCAAATCTGTCCGCTGGAAACGGTCCGTATGGCCGAGCAGACAGATTTGTCCACCCGACAGATTTCAAAGCATGCTTTGAAATCTATCCGGTGGGAATCTGTCCGCCCGTTAGTACACTTACCAGCAGACGTCGTCCCACACCGCCGCCGCACCGCTGCCGAATGGATTCGGCGCATGCGCGGAAGTGTTTTACTTCCTGGTGCGGTGACGTGGCGGCGTCAACGTCACCGCCACGTCACCGACACGTCAGCGCGCCGTCTGCTGGCGGGGATTTTGGTTTGCTCGTGTGTACACGCGAGCAAACCAAAATACCAGCAGACAGATTTGTTAAAATCTGTCGGACGGACAGATTTGAACAAATCTGTCCGCTCGTGTGTACGAGGCCTTAGACATCTTGAGTGGAAAATGTTCAAACTCCTGATCCTGATTACAGATTTATGCAGCAATGTTTATCATTCCATTACACTTTGCACTGATATCGCCGCATGTCCCCAACCAACAGTTCTAGAAATTCCAAACAATTCTGTATTACTGATTTAAAAAACAAAAAAAAATAAAAAACATTTCCGGAGAGAAAAATAAACAGCATGCCAAAATGCACTTAAAATTCGGAATATATTGAAGTATCTAATGTCTGCGAGCAAATATGTTGCCAGATAAGGTCATGTTTTTGTGGCCAGCTCTTGGCACAATTCAAATAACAACTCTCAAGCCTCTATCCATAAGTCCTCTCTAAGGACAGACTCTGTAACCCTGTCAATTTTTCTCTTTCTTTTAAATCCCATTATGAACTACAGTGACGTACGGGGGAAGGTCAACTTTCCTTGTGTAGAACTGATAAGAGTTTATGTAATAGTTATAGAGCGGGGTGCCGTGTCCTGTAGAAATCGTTCAGAAATCCGCTTTAGTTACTATCTTTATTTTAAAATTGCTACAAAATGTTTTATGATTGGTAGATAGAGACCCTCCCTGCTTGAAAGACCATTAGGGGGCCAACGGGCTGTGCATTAATGGCAGGCACTGTTTAGATGCACTGGGGTTGCAAAGTTTTGCTGGATTGAAAACCAAAATGGAATGGTATAGAACAGGCATGTCCAAAGTTCGGCCCGGGGGCCAAATGTGGCCCCCCTGTTGATTTAATATGGCTCCCCTGGGGATTTGGATATATATCGTTTGTGGCCCCCAGGGCCACAAAAGATGTATACTGTATTTATTGGCGCTGCCTTGGAGGGGACAGGGAGGGGGCAGGACGGGCTCCGTCGGATTACATGAAGAGAATCTCCTGTTTACTCAGCAGCGTCTTTATTGGAAGTCCCCTCTCCTGGGATGCCATTGGACGACTGTTCTGTCTAACATAGGAGGTGGCACTTTGTATTAAAGAGGCCACAGAGTAAACAAGAGATTCTCCTGTTTGCAATCTGTCGGCACTCGTCCCACCCCCCTCCCTCCTGAGGCTGCAGATGGGCATCGTTCAGGCTGCACTGATGGCAATGGTAAGGCTGCATTCATGGCACATGTGAGGCTGCATTGGTTGCAATGGTAAGGTTGCATTTATGGCACATGTGAGGCTGCATTTATGGCACATGTGAGGCTGCATTTATGACACATGTGAGGCTGCATTTATGGCACATGTGAGGCTGCATTTATGGCACATGTGAGGCTAAATTTATGGCACATGTGAGGCTGCATTTATGACACATGTGAGGCTGCATTTATGACACATGTGAGGCTGCATTTATGACACATGTGAGGCTGCATTTATGGCACATGTGAGGTTGCAATGGTAAGGCTGTATTCATGGCAATGGTAAGGCTGCATTCATGGCAATGGTAAGCCCGTGCATGTTATACGCGATAAATACGGTATATCCAAATAACTCGCCCAAGCTCATCCTTAGTCCTAAGCAGCGCTCTGTGATTCGTTGGGGCCACAAAAGAGATATATACAGTATATCCAAATAACACGCCCACGATCATCTCTTCACCACACACAGCCACAAAGGCAAGGAAAATTCTTGATGGGCAATGTATTAGTGCTCGGACAAACACACTTAGACCGAATTTTAATGGTTCAAAGAATGTCAGGCAAAATGATCAGCCCTCACGCATGTTCACTTCATCAAATCTGGCCCTCTTTGAAAAAAGTTTGGACACCCCTGGTATAGAACGATTAAGGACCGAGCCTGTTTTTCAGATTTGGCCTTTACAAGATTAAAAGATTTATTTATTTTTTGCTAGAAAATTACTTAAAACCCCCAAACATTAAATATATATTTTTTTCTAACACCCTAGAGCAAGGGTCTCCAAACTATGGCCCTCCAGGAACTACAATTCCCCTCATGCCTAGTCATGTCTGTGAATGTCAGAGTTCTACAATGCCTCATTGGATGTGTAGTTCTGCAACAGCTGGAGGGCCATAGTTTGGAGATACCTGCCCTAGAGAATACAATGGCGCTCATTGCAATACTTTTTGTCACAGCATATTTGTGCAGCGGTCTTACAAGCGCAATTTTTTGGAAAAAATTCACTTTGTTGTATTAAAAATTAAGACAACAGTAAAGTTAGCCCAATTTTTTTATATATTGTGAAAGATAACGTTACGCAGAGTAAAATGATACCCAACATGTCACGCTTCAAAATTGTGCCCGCTCGTGGAACGGCGTCAAACTTTTACCCTTAAAAATCCCCATAGGCGACGTTTAACCAATTTTAACCACTTAAAGTGGAGTTCCACCCAGGAAAACCACATTTGGCCAAAAGTCTTAAAAAAAGAAACAAAAACAAAAACGTGAAAAAAAAAAAAAATACTCACCCGAAATACCTGTTGCCTCTTCCACTCCGCGGTGTCTTTTCTTCTTGTCCTTCTCCTTGTGAATGGGGCGCGCTGCTTTCTGGGAACTGTGTGTGTTCTCAGAGAGCAGCGCGCCCATTCACAAGCCAGCGTGAGACTAACGCAGGCGCAGTAGGAAATGGGCAGTGAAGCCGTACGGCTTCACTGCCTGTTTCCCATAGTGTGAATGGCGGCGCGGGACCCGGAGCGATCGTGGGACCGGCATCGGGGGGCCCATCAGCGCGGGCGCCTAGGACAGGTAAGTGTCCTTATTCAAAAAGTCAGCAGCTACAACTGTTAGTAGCTGCCGACTTTGAAAAAAAAAAATGCAGGTGGAGCTCCGCTTTAAGCCCCGAGCCTGTTTTTCAGATTCAATGTTTACGAGACTAAAACATTTTTTTTTTGCTATAAAATTACTTAAAACCCCAAACATTATATATTTTTTTCTAACACCCTAGAGAATAAAATGGCAGTCATTGCAATACTTTTTGTCACACCGTATTTGCGTAGTGGTCTCACAAGCGCACTTTTTTTTGGAAAAAAATTTACTTTTTTTAATTAAAAAATAAGACAACAATAAATTTGGTCCAATTTTTTTACATATTGTGAAAGATAATGTTACGCCGAGCAAAATGATACCCAACATGTCACACTTAAAAATTGTGCCCGCTCGTGGCATGGCGTCAAACTTTTACCCTTAAAAATCTCGATAGGCGACGTTTAAAAAATTCTACAGGTTGCATTTTTTTGAGATACAGAGGAGGTCTAGAGCTAGAATTATTGCTCTCGCTCTAATGATCACGGCGATACCTCACTTGTGTGGTTTGAACACCGTTTTCATATGCGGGCGCTACTCGCGTATGCGTTCGCTATTTAAGGTCCTCTTAAATATGAGATCTGGGGTCAAAAAGACCTCAGATCTCATATTTAGGCTTAAATGCAAAAAAAAAATGTAAAATGTCATTTTTAAAATGACTTAAAAAAAAAATGTCTCTTTAAGACGCTGGCGGGACTGACGTTTTGACGTCACTTCCGCCCAGCAGAGCTACTGGGACTGAGCACGGGAGAGGACCCGATCGCCTCCGCCACTACCGACGGCTCCGGTAAGCGACGGAGGGCGCGGGAGGGCAGCGGGAGGGGGGGGCCCTCGCCCGCCACTGATAACGGCGATCTCGCGGCGAATTTCCCTGCGGAAATTATCATTTGACCGACCGTCCACTGAAGAGATGGATATCTCGGTTGTGGCAGCTGCTGCTGCCGTTATCGAGATATCCATCTTTAAAGTGCCGACGTAGAACAACGGTGGGCGGTCGGCAAGTGGTTAAGCCCTGGACCAAAATGCAGCTAAAGGACCAGGCCCCTTTTTGCAAATTGGCACTGTGTCGCTTTAACTGACAATTGCGCGGTCGTGCGACGTGGCTCCCAATTATGGGGGACACTTCGGACAATTTTGACACATTTTTGGGACAATTGTCATTTTCACAGCAAAAAATGCATTTAGATTGCATTGTTTATTGTGGAAATGACAGTTGCAATTTGGGAGTTAACCACAAGGGGGCGCTGATGGGGTTATGTGTTCCCTAATGTGTGTTTACAACTGTAGGGGGTGTGGCTGTAGGTATGGAGGTCATCAATTGTGTCCTCCTATAACAGGGATGACACGATTGATGCAGACGCCACAGTGAAGCAGGCGATCAGGTCGCGAGTCCCACGGTCCCGGAGCTTTAGACCGGGTCACGGGAGCGTGCCGCCGGTGTGCGCCCATGACCCACGGCTGGGTACTAGTACAGGACATACCTGTACGTGGATCTGCCCAGCCGTGCCATTCTGCCGACGTATATGTGCAGGAGGCGGTCCTTAAGTGGTTAAAAAAATTCTATAGGTTGCATCTTTTGAGCTACAGAGGAGGTCTAGGGCTAGAATTATTGCTCTCGCTCCAACGATCGTGGTGATACCTCACTTGTGTGGTTTGAACACCATTTTTATATGTGGGCGCTACTCACGTATGCGTTCGCTTCTGCGCACTAACTTCAGGCGATCGGGCCGCTTTATAATTTTTTCTTTTTTTTCTTATTTATTTTATAAATTTACACAAAAAAAAAAATGATCACTTTTATTCCTATTACAAGGAATGTAAACATCCCTTGTAATAGAAAAAAGCATGACAGGTCCTCTTACATATGAGATCTGGGGTCAAAAAGACCTCACATCTCATATTTAGACTTAGATGCAAAAAAATAAATAAAAAAATGTGTCATTTGAAAAAATTACAACAGGAAAATTTTGCTTCAAATAGCATTGGGCAGAAGTGATGTTTTGACAACGTTTTCGCCCTGCTATGGGGACGGGTGGGGGGCCATCTTGCTCTCAGCTGAGCAGGAGATAGGACCCGATTACCGTAGCCATCGGCAGTGGCGGAGGCAAACAGTGGAGGGTGCGGGAGGGGGGGCCCCTCTCCCACCGCCGATAACGGTGATCTTGTGGCGAATCCGCCGCAGAGACCACGGTTATCGTTAAAGGGACCACTCACTAAAAAGATGGATATCTCTGTTGTGGCAGCTGCTGCCGTTACCGAGATATCCATCTTTAAAAAAATATGACGTATATATACAGTGAGGGATCCTTAAGTGGTTAAACCAGCATCATGACTAGAATGAGAATGCTAAAGCCTCATACACACGGTACGATTGTTATGCCGCCTACACACGATCGGATTCTTTGTTGGAAAAACCTTGGATGTTTTTTTCCCCGACTGAATTGCGCTCAGGCTTGGCTTGCATAAACACTGTCACACAAAAGTACTCTAAACTTTCAAACGTCAAGAACGCGGTGACGTACAACACTACGACAATCCGAGAAAATTAAGTTCATTATTTCCGAGCATGCGTCAGAATTTTGCGCGGAATTGCTACAGACGATAGGATTTTTTTCCGTCTGAAAATTTGAGAACCATCTCTCAATCTTTTGTTGGCGGAATTTCCGTTCAAAAGCTCACATCAGACTTTTGTTGTTGGAATTTCCGATCCTGTGTACGGGGCATTAGCCAACCGAGCGTCTGATTTTTGTCAGGATCTTGTCTTGCATACTAACGGTACACAAGTGTTGTGCCACAAACATGAATGTAGTGACGCACTACAAGGAATTTCAGCTCTTGAGCACCACCCTTTGGGCCCCTTCTGCTAATTTTTGTTTGGTGAGCAGTGATTCCGAGCATGCGCGTTTGTACTTTTCACTTTTGTGTGACGGATTTGTGTACTAACCATATACGAAAATCGGATGTGGAGCCATTGTTTTCTGAAAATTTACTAGCCTGCCATCCAATATTTGTTGGCCAAAAATTGGACAATTGTCAAAAGGAGCAGACCAACGGTAATGCCGCGTACACACGATCACTTTTTGCGATGAAAAAAAAACGACGTTTTCAATCATGAAAAAAAAATACGTTTTTCAAACTTCATTTTCCAAAACGACGTTGCGTACACACCATCGTTTTTCTACAAAGCTCTAGCAAAGCACGGTGACGTACACCACGTTCGACGGCACTCTTTTCCATTGAAGCTCCGTCTCATAACTTGCTTCTGAGCATGCGCGGGTTTAAAAACGTTGTTTTCTACATGGTTTTGCCCACACACCATCACTTTTTATGACACAAAAAACGACGTTTGGAAAAAACGTCACAAAAAATTCAAGTATGTTGGAATTTTCTTTTGGTCGTTTTTTTTAAGACAAAAAACAACGTTTTGCCCACACGCGATCAATTTAAATGACGTTTTAAAAAACGTTGTTTTTTTTCATCGCAAAAAGTGATCGTGTGTACGCGGCATAAGAATTTAGGACAACAGTCTCAACAGAGAATCCCCTGCCAACAATCATACCGTGTGTACGAGGCTTAAAGGAGCAAGACATTGATTAACCGGTTCATGTCCTCAGGACATTTTAAGACATCCTGGACCTGAAATGGCTAAAACAAGCCCGTGGCTCTACAGTCACTTTTTCAGCAGTGAGAAAGGAAGGCAAGACCTGATATGTGCTTCAATAACTGCAGAGGATAGGGGAGACATCAGGGGTTTGACAGATCTTCCCCTGCCCCCTCTGCATAATGCCCTAAACCAGTGGTTCTCAACCTGGGGGTCGGGACCCCCTCGGGGGTCAAACAAAGATTTGCCAGGGGTCACTAAATCCTGGGCTGTTCCCGAAGACCGCACCGCTCTCCCAGCCTTTTTTGCAGCCGCCCAGCAAGGCCATCCCTGGAGCCTGTGGCCGCCCAGCTGGGCTGTTCCTGGAGCCTGCGGCCACCCACTCAGCCTCTTCGCAGGCGCCCATTCAGTTCACGGCCTGGCTGGGGGGCGGAGACTAGAGGTCAGCTGACTGGTAAGGAATGTGAAGTGGGAGGGGCTGGAGGAGACCTGATTTCGGCATAGGCGTCACTGCTACAAGACACCACGAAGTCGGAGACATGGTGAGTAACACTACCTGCGATTATATTTGCCAATAAAAGGACTTAAGGAGCACTAAATATGTGTGAATTAGGGGAGCAAATTACTTGTCTTGGGTGCTGACAACCCACGCTATGAAAATTTTACTGTTAGGGGTCCCCACAACTGGGGGAATTTTATCAAGGGGTCACGGCACTAGAAGGTTGAGAACCACTGCCCTAAACCCTTCTACTGCCACCGACATATGTCATATGCCAACTCATCCCTCAACTTCTGATGGTGGGGGGGGGGGGGCTCTTGACATCTAATGTAAAGGGGAGGGGATGTGCTGGACATCTAATCTTACAGATACAACCGGCCCAAGTCGAGTCACATCTCCGTGTGTCCATTCAGACAAAGCCGTGGCTCGCCCCTTTTCTCTTCTCATTGGCTGACCGACTTTGACAGGAGCTAATGACGCTGCACTTCTGTCTCAGCCAATTAGGAGGGAGTCCGGGGCAGTCAAGACACTGCTGCAACATCACTGGATCTAGAGAGGGCTCGGGTAAGTATTAGAGGGGCTGCTGCACACAGAAGGTTTTTTTATCCGATTGCATAGAATGCCTTCAGATAAAAAAAACTTCTGCCTTTACAACCACTTTTAGGCTAAGATAAGAAAAAAAATCGACGCTCCTCTAAAAAAATCAGATTGCTCTTCAGAGGTGTTTGACAGGCAGTGAGGACGTTTCGTCACCTTCTCATCACCGGTTTTAAAAAAGGTTGCACCAACGTGCCTCAATCACGTGTACTACATGCAGTTGTGGGGTGTTTGCGGGAGGTCCCCATTCACATTCAACAACAGTACTGAATGCCTAAACTAAAGCATTTCCGAGGCCCGTGAACACCCCAGTCTGCTGCTTTTTTAGCATAATGGGGGGGGGGGGTTAAGGTTGGTAACACGGGTCAGCCATGTGTTTTTAACATCCCCCAACCACAAGAACCCTTAGTTATATTTTTACCACCTCACTTTCACTCCTTTCTGCCCAGGTCAATTAAATTTCAGCATTATCGCACTTTAAAGCGGATGGTTCACCATAAATAAATATTAAAAGCCAGCAGCAACAAATACTGCAGCTGCTGACTTTTAATATTAGGACACTTACCTGTCCTGGAGTCCAGCGCCGTCCACAGCAGAGGATGAGCGATCGCTCGTCACCCTGCTGCTCCCCCCTCCATCCACGGTGAGGGAACCAGGAAGTGAAGCGTTCCGGCTTCACTGCCCGGTTCCCTACGGCGCATGCGCGAGTCGCGCTGCGCCCGCGATTGGCTCCCGCTGTGTGCTGGGAGCTGAGAGTTCCCAGCACACAACGGGAAAAGCCCGTCTTTTGCCCGAGACTGCGGGCCGGAAGTGGGTGCGGATACCTGTCTTTAGACAGGTATCTGCACCCCCCTCCCCCCTGAAAGGTGTCAAATGTGACGCCGGAGGGGGGGGAGGGTTCCGATCAGCGGATCTTCACTTTAGGGTGGAGATCCGCTTTAAATAACAATTACGCAGTCAGGCAACATTGTATCCAAATGACATTTTTTTATCCCTTCATAGCCATTATGTACTATTGGGATAGATGTGATTGCCCACATCATCACATGATACAGTGCACTCCGATTGGCCCTATCTGTGCTATGTAATCACTGTGCCAATCACATAGATCACAATACTACACAATGGCTATGAATGAAAGCTATTCATTGTGTATAACTCTTGTGATTGGTCACATCGATCACAATGCTAGAACTGGCCTGTACATCGATCTTTCATTCGCTGTGTCCAGTGATTCAATCAAGCTGCAGCATGGCTGCTAAGAGAATTTCTCTTGGGCCGTGTACACACGGCAGAGAACCTCGACGGGCAGAACACATCGTTCCGCCCATCGAGGTTCCCTGCCGGCCGTCGAAATCGGCGACCCGCCCGTCGGGAATGGCAACCAGCCATTCTTCCAGGCGGGCCGTCGAGCAAATAGAGAGCGTGCTCTCTATTTCTGCTCGACGGGCTTCCCGACGGGAAGCTCGCCGAGAGTGTACACACGGCCGAGGTCCTTGCTGGTTTCCAGCGAGAACCTCGGTCGTGTGTACACGGCCTTAGATAAAATAGCTGTCCAAAATACCAAGCAATTGACTCTGATTTAAAGCATCTCTGCAAGATAAAAAGGAAAACCTGCAAACATGGCCTGTTAGGGGTACTTTGAGAACCACTGGTCTAGGAGACAGGAGGTAGTAATTGAGCCCTTGTCTATAGAACCTAGAGCAGACCTGACTAATCAAACAATGTTTCTCTGATTACAAGAAGGCCAAAAATTTAATTTAGCACAACAGTAGCTCTGTAGGGCACTACACTTTAAGGGTAAAACCTTTCCACCTCTTTTCATCAGATCTCCCCCTGCAGATCATGTAGCGACACGGGCAGAAAAAAGTACATGACAACCTTGACTTTAAAGTGGATGTAAACCCCCCCAAAAAAATATTTTTTTGATGTCACAATGTACAGTATAAGATTTCCTATCATCTGTGCCCAGTCTTGCCACACAGAGTTAATCCAGCGCTGAGTAATCCTCTTGTAATGTTCAGTGAAAATTAACAGAATTCTAGATAAAAACCTGCCGAATTATAAAGTCTGTTTCTCTGTTTTTGCTTTCAGTGACTAGTTATTTACAAATCTAGCTTGGACATGTTAATAATAACATGAGGTGATCCAAAGTTCACTGTATATTACCAGGATGTGTTATGTGGGGGAGGGGTGGATTTCTCACTTTTTATACCTCATGTTATGATAAACATAACATAACATAAGATAAACATGTCCAAGCTATATTTGTAAATAACCTGTCACTCAAAGCAAGAAGAGAGAAAACTGACTTTATAATTTGGCAGGTTTTTATCTGGAATTCTGTTCATTTTACTGAACATTAAAAGAGGATTAATCAGCGCTGGATTAACTCTGTGTGGCAAGACTGGGCACAGATGATAGGAAATCTTATACTCTACATTGTGACATCAAAAAAATAATAATTTTTTGGGGGTTTAGATCCACTTTAACTAGGATTCTGGATTGCCTGTTGCATTACATTTCAGTCTGGGTAGAGTTCTGGTCTGGGTGCCTTTCTTGGAGAGTAAAATATCTCTAGCAGGTTGTAATTTAATCTCTACTGGATGGACTTGTATCTTTTTTCAACCTGACTAAATATGTAACTATGTACTTGGGAACCATGTGCACAATAAATTAGTTGTCACTCACTGTGACAATTCGCGGTAGCTGTATGTATGCTGGAGGCTAAACCAGTTTTTTTTTTTTAATAGAAATGCTGTGTAAAGGAACTCACTTGCCCCACATAAAACATCTGGACTACTAGTTCTATCAGTATGATCGATGTGGAGGTGACTTTGATGATGTTGTTTGAATTTGTCCCAGATATGGGCATCAAATCACTAAAATTTTATAAGCATACCCCCAGCAGTACTATGCCTTATGACTAGTACACACAACTGGGATTCCTGGCAGGAAAAGGTCTGTCGGAAATCCAGAGGGGAAAACCTGCTCTCTACTTTTCGCCCTTTACAGACGATTGGTTTTCCCATCGGGAAAACTCAGATGAGAGCTTTTCCTCGGGAATCCCGACCGGGTTTATGCTCCACAGGAAAACTGACAAAAATGGCCGTTTCCTGCTACACACGGCCGGGTTTTCTGCTGGGAAAAAGTCAGTCAAGAATCCCGGTGGGAAAAAAAAGTTCTCTTTTTTTTGTCCGGCGAGTTTGGCAGTTTTCTCATAGGAAAAACTGCGAGGGAGCATACACACGGCTTGGATTCCCAGCCAAAAGCTCTCCTGGCTGTTTTCCCGTTGTGTGTATGGGGCATCACTCTAAAATAGCTTGAATCTTCCCCATACACTAAACTTACCAATGTGACTCGTCTCTCCTAAATTGCCCACAACTCTAATTAACCCAAGACCACAGTTCTCATTTTTTAGCTCTCAGTCCTATATTACTACCCAGACAGGTTCCTTTAAAAACTATGGGAATTAAAGTGGTGTAAACATCTGATTGTGACTTTTACCTATAGGTAAGCCTAGAATAAAGCTTACCTATAGTTAGGGTAACGTGTGCTGTTTAAGAGATAGTTGCTGTACACTGCGCCGATGATGTCATCAGCGCATGCGCTGTGAAGATATGGCCCTTCATGCCGTGACTGACAGCTCCCACGCATTCACACAGAGTGACGTCACATGGCTCCAGCCAGTCATAGAGCTAGAGTCCACGGCCCTGGAAGGCAGAGGGGTGAAGATGGATGCGGCCACTAGCGGCAAGGGATGGTCTATTGTGGTACAAGGATAACATTGTTTGTACCAAAAGATCTGCAAGTTGCTATCCTTGGGTCTTCCAATGACCATGAGCTGGCCGGCCACTTCGGTGTGTGGCAAGACTTCCGAACTTTTACAGCACACGTTCTGGTGGTCGCAGTTACTGAAAGATTGCAGAAAATATTTGGAGTCATGCATTACCTGTATCCAGAGAAAGGGTAGCAAATCCAAGACATGGGGTCTGTTGAAGCCACCTTCTGTCCTGGAGAGAGCATGGAGGATGATCACCATTGACTTCATTGTGGAACTTCCATCAGAATGCTACACTACAATCTTCGTGGTAGTGGATAGACTAAGATGGCACACTTCTTGCCAATGAAGGGTACACCCCCTACCTTTGAGACTGCAAAGATCTTTGTTAAGGAAATTGTGAGGCTTCATGGTATTCCTGCAGATAGTGTATCAGACCGGGGGGGGGGGGGGGTAGAGTTTACTTCCAAATTCTGGAGAGCACTATGCAAATCCTTAAAGGAGTTGTAAAGGATAACATTTTGTTTTGCTAAAATGACTACTGTTTACAGGGCATAGAGACATAATAGTTAACTGGAAAGGGAGTCACCACTCCAGGTGGGTCTTGTGGACTATTGAGGAACCTCCCAGGAAACCGAGGTGCTGGCAATGCACTAGGCAATGCAGAGTTTACAAAAGGAGATGGACAGCCGCACTCCAAAGGACTTCAGAAGTTGTCTTTATTGGTAAAAATTGAGGACATACATCACAAAACCACAGTCAAAAATGGGGACAGCCAACGCGTTTCACACTTAACTAGTGCTTAATCATGGCTAATTAAGCACTAGTTAAGTGTGAAACGCTTCGGCTGTCCCCATTTTTGGCCTTGGTTTTGTGATGTATGTCCTCAATTTTTACCAAAGACAACTTCTGAAGTCCTTTGGAGTGCGGCTGTCCATCTCCTTTTGAAAACTCTACATAATAGTTAACTGATTCCTTTTAAAAATGATTACAATTAGATAAAAATCAGTCATATAATGTTCCTGCACTTTCAGTTTCGTTTTTCATCTAGTTTCATGCTTCTGTGAAGGACAGAGACACAGAGCCAATAGAGGGCAGTGTTTGTTTTTAAAATGAAAGTGATTGGTTCTGAGGGGTTTTAGACACACAGTAATCACACCTCCTTGATTAGAGACCACAGAGAGAAGCTCCCAGTACTTTTTTCATAAGTAAACAGACAACCAGGAAGTGTAAAGAACAGAGAAGGATTACAGCAAAAACGAACCATGAGGACATGAAACAAAGCTGCGCAACATAAAAACCTGTGAAAAAAACACAGTCAATAAAGCAGTTTTCATAAAAGTTTGGCACAACAAAAATCCATCACATAGGACTAAAGCACATCCAATGTTGTCTATGCCGCATATGCGAGGACATCCAAAGTAGCACACCACCGCAGTGACAGATAATAGCCTGGAAGTGATCCCTTCACCAAAGTAAAAAATGGCTGCTTACTAGATATGTGCATTTCCGTTCGTACAAATGTTATTTTCGTACGAAAATGTTCATTTTCGTACCCGCGGGATAATGTGTACATACGAAAACGGTAAAGCACCAAAATACGAAAACGACGGGATAACGGATGAGCCGCATAACGAACGACCGCAAATACGAACGAACGATCCGACGGGAAAAAACGACAAAACGAAAATGGCAAAATAACGAAAATGAAATCTGCATCAAGAGGTTTGCATTGTGTATTTTGTTTGAATCCGTTTTGTTTGAATCCGTTTTGTGTTCGTTTTCAGTTGTATGTTCATTGTTCAATGACATCTATAACAAAATAATTTCATTATGTATATTGAATGAATTCCTTTTTCTGTTTTCTGTGTATTCAAAATACTGAAGGCAAATTTTTTGTTATAGGTGTCATATCAACATACGAAAATGACAAAAGAAACGTGTTCAAATGCAAATCTTTTGTTTATGTTTTTTTTAATGGCCTGAGAGTTAGGCTGGTCATACATGATACAATTTTCTGTGCAATTTTCTTTAGATTTACCTTCAACTATGTAGTGCAAGGGCCTGCCTGATTACATACAATTGAAAGTGTTGTTTAGTTTGACCTCATATATGTTTTTTGGTAAATCTAAAAGAAATTGTACAAGAAAATTGAACATGTATGGCCAGCCTCAGTGACTGAAAGCAGCTTCTCTTTTGTGCTGAGTAGTGAGTACACTTGTACAGTAAAGCCTAATAAACTTTTCTGTGGTTTTTCATCTGAAGGGAGATCAGTTGGCCAGACTTTTGAACCCAAAAATGGTTTTCTAAAAACGATCGTTTTTATGTTTGTTGTTAAAATAGTCTGACCAAGTGTATGGGGCTTAACAATACTATTGGGAAAGGTATTTTTAACTTAAGTTCTAAACCCTTGTCTAATTCAGAAAAAGCTCTTTTGGATAAAGGACTCAAAATTTGCACCACCGAAGGTTTTGAATAAATTCGATACATATATGGATATCCGTAGATTCATCAGGAAGTTAAATATTAAGCGTTACATGATTGGGAATTCATTTTCAAATCCTGTACCCACTAATGGCTATACACATTCAGGGTTAGCCAATGCATCTTTATTTAACCCTCCGGGGGGATTGATTGATTGATTTTAAGCTTGGTTAGGCGCCAAATACCCACTGGGGGGTGAGCGTCTAAGCGCCGCTGGTTAGGTGTTACCTAGAATCAATCCATAGTAATAAAAAAGAAAAAGAAAAGAAGATGACAGAGACTAAAAAGAAAAGTATCCGGTTCTTAGGTAAACAAAAGAAAAAGGCCTAGGAGCTTCAAAGAATATGATAAGGAAAAAGAAACAAGGAAATCTATAGAAAGAATACATAACATCATTGGTATCTGAGTAGTCAGGGCCATTCCAGGTGCATAATCACTAAAATGGCATGACTGACCCCATCAATGAAGGAGCGGAGTGTATGGGGAAAAAATAACGCTCAATCTATCCATAAGCCTGGACAAATAGCTCGGTCTTCAGTTTTTTTCTGAAGAGGAGCAAGTTTGGTGTCATCTTAAGTTCCACGGAAAGCGCATTCCACAGCATAGCACCCCTACTCTGAAGTCGTTTGCCTCCCATGGAAGAAATTTTAGATGGAACAACTACGGCTAGGTGTTGGGTCGTGGACCTTAATGGCCGCAAAGGTACATAGTGTATCACTAGATTGTGTAAATATTTGGGGCCTATTCCCCAGTATGCTCGGAAAAAGATACAGAGCGTTTTAAAGATCACTCTCTGCTCAATAGGGAGCCAATGGAGTGATCTCCTAGCCAGGCTAATATGATCTCGTCTTGCTAGACCCAGAACAAAGTGAGCAGTGTGGTTCTGCACCACCTGGCACCATCTCTTAAAATGATGTTTTAATTAGAGACCTAGAGGATATTGAAATAAAAAAAGCAAGATTAAACAAGACCCTTCAGGAAGGTCTAGACTCATTATGTAACAATAAGTAACTGGTCATCAGACCAGCGGATAAAGGGGGGGGGGGGGATTGTGTTTTTGGATAGAGGGGACTATCTGAAGGAAATGCACAAAATTGTAGATGACTCAAGAACCTATACCATGTTAGGGAGTGACCCTAAGACCAGGTATGTAAAAGACCTGGAGTTACTCTACTCCTACATAAAGGTCATTATGAATGTTTTTTGTCTCTTAAGGAGAAACTTTACCTTCTACCAAAAGCACCCTGGACCCCTACAATATATTACTTACCGAAACTGCACAAAGATGCGGTCTGCCCCCCGGGAAGACCCATAGTAAGTGGCATAGATTCTGTCACGTCCAGGGTGGGCAGATATATAGACTTTTATTTGCAACCTCTTGTAAAAAAGGTCCCCTCATATGTCAAAGACTCTAGACATATTATTAACATCCTTTCAGGCTTTTCCCCCATCACCGATATGTGGATGGTTACTATAGACGTAACATCCTTGTATACGATTATTCCCCACGATCTGGGTTTTGAAGCAGTACGTTACTATTTGGTAAGAGATTCTAGATTAAAAGCTGATCAAATCAACTTTATTATGTCCTTACTTAAGTTTGCGGCCGCATCAAACTATTTCTGGTTTGCTAACAACTTCTATAGACAGGATACAGGAGTTGCCATGGGGGCTAAGTATGCCCCCAGCTTGGCCAATTTGTTTATGGCCAAGTGGGAGGAGGATGTCATCGATTCTGTGGGCACACCCCAGATAGCCCTATGGGCCAGATATATCAATGACATCCTCCTCCTATGGTCAGGTGATCAGCAGGAGTTGGCCCTATTCATTGAATCTTAAAATAACAATCAACGAGGGATTCAATTGCAGTATGAGGCCAGCCAGACGGATGTCCATTATTTGGACTTAAGGATTGAGGTCAAAGGAGGAAAGTTCATTACCTCTACTTATTTTAAAGGAACAGACCGCAATTCCTTTATCCCGACAGATAGCTGCCATCACGAGCCATGGCTCAGAGCCATCCCCAAAAGTCAATATCTCCGTCTGAGGATAAACTGTTCTGATCCATGCCAGTTTCTCACCCAGACTGAGATCCTAACGGAACGATTTTTGGAAAAGGGTTACACTGACAAATCCCTAAAGAGATCTGTGAGTGAGGCTCTTAATACCCAGAGAGAAGACCTTTTTAAAGAAAAGCTTACTGGTGGAGGTACAAAATTCCCTGAAGGGGTGCCCTTCATCACTACCTACCTCAGTACAACATAGGGCCATTTCCCATCTTATCAACAAACACTGGCATATAGCTATAAGTGATCCCCTACTGAAGGAGATACTGCCCCCTAGACCTCGGGTAGTGTTTAGAGGTGTCCAATCTATAATGAACCAAGTGGCGGTCAACATCATAGACCCACCCTGCAGGGATATTTTTTTTTTAACCAATTAACAGGGTATTATAAATGCGGACGCTGTAGGGTGTGCAGTCTAAATTCAAATGTACAGAGACGTGTGACTGTTTTTTCATCAACAGCCACGGGCAGGGAACATAAAATCAGGCCCTGCATCACCTGTGCCTCTACGGTGTGGTGTACTTATTGCAGTGCCCGTGTGGCCTGCAGTATGTAGGACGGACTAAAAGGGCCTTTCAAATACGTGTTAATGAACATTAAGATTCTGTTTGGATTCAAAGACCATTCAGTCTCTAATCACTACAGACTTAAACATCATAGGGATCCATCTAACACGCTTTTTTTGGGGATAGATAAGTTCAAACCCCACTGGAGGGGTAGCCATTTAGTGAGAGAAATCTCACGGATGGAAAGGAGTTGGATATTTCGTCTTAAGACTTATACCCCGTTTGGTCTGAATATAGAGACAGATATAAATGCATTTATTAATAACGCGTGATATGCAAATCTTTGTGAACTCATTGTGAAATGTATCAACAGAGGCGTGGCCTAATAAGGTTTTGTGCTCCAAATTCTTAGATCTTTTAGGAGGTGTCGCTCGACTAATTCTTAATTTTTAGATTTTTTGGACGCAATGGGAGGGAAAGAGTTTTTTGGGGTTTATCAGGAAAATCTTCTTTCTCCCAAGTAGAGTATGAGCTTCAAGAATACTCTCAATTTATATATATATATATATATATATATATATACACACATATACATACATACATACACACACATATACAGTGCAGAAAATAAGTATTTGAACACCCTGCTATTTTGCAAGTTCTCCCACTTGGAAATCATGGAGGGGTCTGAAATTGTTATCGTAGGTGCATGTCCACTGTGAGAGACATAATCAAAAAAAAAAATTCCAGAAATCACAATGTATGATTTGTTTAACTATTTATTTGTATGATACAGCTGCAAAGAAGTATTTGAACACCTGTCTATCAGCTAGAATTTTGACCCTCAAAGACCTGTTAGTCTGCCTTTAAAATGTCCACCTCCACTCCATTTATTATCCTAAATTAGATGCACCTGTTTGAGGTCATTAGCTGCATAAAGACACCTGTCCACCCCATACAATCAGTAAGAATCCAACTACTAACATGGCCAAGACCAAAGAGCTGTCCAAAGACACTAGAGACAAAATTGTACACCTCCACAAGGCTGGAAAGGGCTACGGGGAAATTGCCAAGCAGCTTGGTGAAAAAAGATCCACTGTTGGAGCAATCATTAGAAAATGGAAGAAGCTAAACATGACTGTCAATCTCCCTCGGACTGGGGCTCCATGCAAAATCTCACCTCGTGGGGTCTCAATGATCCTAAGAAAGGTGAGAAATCAGCCCAGGACTACACGGGAGGAGCTGGTCAATGACCTGAAAAGAGCTGGGACCACCGTTTCCAAGGTTACTGTTGGTAATACACTAAGACGTCATGGTTTGAAATCATGCATGGCACGGAAGGTTCCCCTGCTTAAACCAGCACATGTCAAGGCCCGTCTTAAGTTTGCCAATGACCATTTGGATGATCCAGAGGAGTCATGGGAGAAAGTCATGTGGTCAGATGCAGTGGCGTAACCAGAGTTATGGGCGCCCGGGGCAGAATTTTTTTTTCGCCCCCCCCCCCCCCCCTTGTATAATCATCCACTCTGGTTATAAGGATCTGTAATGTATCCCTCTCAGGGCTTTCAGCATGTAAGGGGTAAATTATTGCAGGATTAATCATTTAACCCCTTACTGTAAGGGATTAACAGACTGACCCCCCCCCCACAACCACAGATCCCCCATCATAGACTGAACCCCCCCCCCACAATCACAGATCCCCCATCACAGACTGACCCCCCCACAATCACAGATCCCCCATCACAGACTGACCCCCTAAATAACAGACCTCTCATCACAGATGGATCCCCCCAATCACAGATAGACCCCCCACAATCACAGACCCCCTATTTAACAGACCTCAGACAGTAACCCCCACCATAGTGCAGACCTCAGACAGTAACCCCCAGTAGTACAGACCTCAGACAGTATACCCCAGCATAGTGCAGACCTCAGACAGTATCCACCAGCATAGTGCAGACCTCAGACAGTAACCCCCATAATAGTGCAGACCTCAGACAGTAACCCCCATAATAGTGCAGACCTCAGTAACCCCCATAATAGTGCAGACCTCAGACATAACCCCCATAATAGTGCAGACCTCAGACAGTAACCCCCATAATAGTGCAGACCTCAGACAGTAACCCCCATAATAGTGCAGACCTCAGACAGTAACCCCCATAATAGTGCAGACCTCAGACAGTAACCCCCATAATAGTGCAGACCTCAGACAGTAACCCCCATAATAGTGCAGACCTCAGACAGTAACCCCCATAATAGTGCAGACCTCAGACAGTAACCCCCAATAGTGCAGACCTCAGACAGTAACCCCCAGTAGTGCAGACCTCAGACAGTAACCCCCAATAGTGCAGACCTCAGACATTAACCCCCAATAGTGCAGACCTCAGACATTAACCCCCAATAGTGCAGACCTCAGACATTAACCCCCAATAGTGCAGACCTCAGACATTAACCCCCAATAGTGCAGACCTCAGACATTAACCCCCAATAGTGCAGACCTCAGACATTAACCCCCAATAGTGCAGACCTCAGACATTAACCCCCAATAGTGCAGACCTCAGACATTAACCCCCAATAGTGCAGACCTCAGACATTAACCCCCAATAGTGCAGACCTCAGACATTAACCCCCAGTAGTGCAGACCTCAGACATTAACCCCCAGTAGTGCAGACCTCAGACAATAACCCCCAGTAGTGCAGACCTCAGACAATAACCCCCAGTAGTGCAGACCTCAGACAATAACCCCCAGTAGTGCAGACCTCAGACAATAACCCCCAGTAGTGCAGACCTCAGACAATAACCCCCAGTAGTGCAGACCTCAGACAATAACCCCCAGTAGTGCAGACCTCAGACAATAACCCCCAGTAGTGCAGACCTCAGACAATAACCCCCAGTAGTGCAGACCTCAGACAGTAACCCCCAGTAGTGCAGACCTCAGACAGTAACCCCCAGTAGTGCAGACCTCAGACAGTAACCCCCAGTAGTGCAGACCTCAGACAGTAACCCCCAGTAGTGCAGACCTCAGACCTCAGACAGCGGCGTGTGTGGTTTCCCTCAAGCGCGGGCTCCTCCTCCTCTGTGGGTGTGAACAGAGAGGAGGGCTGCCGCCGGGTGTACCAAGATGGCCGCCGCTCCGGAGCTAGGCCGAAGCCGGGGACTTTCCTAGGCCGAGGCTCCGGAGCGCTCCGCGGAGCCGGTGGATGGATTCGCCCCCCCCCCCCCATTTTTCGCCCGGTGCGACAGCCCCCCCTGCCCCCCCCCCCCCGCTACGCCAGTGGTCAGATGAGACCAAAATATAACTTTTTGGTCATAATTCCACTAACCGTGTTTGGAGGAAGAAGAATGATGAGTACCATCCCAAGAACACCATCCCTACTGTGAAGCATGGGGGTGGTAGCATCATGCTTTGGGGGTGTTTTTCTGCACATGGGACAGGGCGACTGCAGTGTATTAAGGAGAGGATGACCGGGCCATGTATTGCGAGATTTTGGGCAACAACCTCCTTCCCTCAGTTAGAGCTTTGAAGATGGGTCGAGGCTGGGCCTTCCAACATGACAATGACCCGAAGCACACAGCCAGGATAACCAAGGAGTGGCTCTGTAAGAAGCATATCAAGGTTCTGGCGTGGCCTAGCCAGTCTCCAGACCTAAACCCAATAGAGAATCTTTGGAGGGAGCTCAAACTCTGTGTTTCTCAGCGACAGCCCAGAAACCTGACTGATCTAGAGAAGATCTGTGTGGAGGAGTGGGCCAAAATCCCTCCTCCAGTGTGTGCAAACCTGGTGAAATCTACAAGAAACGTTTGACCTCTGTAATTGCAAACAAAGGCTACTGTACCAAATATTAACATTGATTTTCTCAGGTGTTCAAATACTTCTTTGCAGCTGTAACATACAAATAAATAGTTAAAAAAATCATACATTGTGATTTCTGGAATTTTTTTTTGATTATGTCTCTCACAGTGGACATGCACCTACGATAACAATTTCAGACCCCTCCATGATTTCCAAGTGGGAGAACTTGCAAAATAGCAGGGTGTTCAAATACTTATTTGCTGCACTGTATAATATATATATATATATATATATATATATATATATATATATATATATATATATATATATATATATATATATATATATATATATATATATATTAACTATCACGATTTTTCACCTATAAATCACACATATCTGTCCTTCCACGGGATAATTCCCATGTGTGGACAGTCCACTATTTTTATGCACTTAGGAGGTATAGTAAATTAATTATAGTTAAATTGCTAATAACATTTAATTACACTTTATAATAACACTAAACACTTTATATAAACTTATATAGTTTCCTCTTTTATAATTGTTTGGGAGAAATATAATCTTGAAGGAGTGGTGAGGCAAAGCCCCCTCCCGAAGCAATCCTGATTATCACTTAATAGGGATATGAGCGAATATCCCATTTGTTTGAGTATGTGACGCGTGGTTCTGTGCCAGACCAGCGCCGTCTAACTATGTAATTCAATCTGTAGTGAGTGAGAGGGTTGAACCCTACGTAATTTTAGTGAGACCCCCCCCCTTAATAATATTCTTATGCCAGTATGTAACTATTATGATCAGTAAATCAAGTCATAATGCTTAGAGAGGGCATTTTTACCATACTAAATATGGCGCCTGAGTCGCGCCCATCCTGCAATCTGAGTATGTGACGTGTGGTCTGGTGTCAGATCAGCGCTGTCTAAATACACATTGCTAATTGTAGTGAGTGGGAGGGTGGAGTTCCGTGTGTTACGCGGACTCCTCTTCCTCCCTTGTAAATATTAACATCTTTATGCCCGTATGTAACCACTACGATCAATATCTTTTATGACATATCGTCAAGTGAGGGCAAATTTACCACACTAAAGATGGCGCCTGCGCCGCGCTCGTTCTGCAATTCACAACGAGGGCGGGTTATTTAACTTGGTGAGTCACTGCGATAGCCCATCCCATTGAAAACGTCCGTTGATGACGAAACGCGTCTGGGGGATGCTTAGTGACATCACCACGTGGGGAGATTCCCTATCGCTTGCCGGCCGGCTTTTATATGTACTGTTTTATCGTACACATTGTAAGTATAGTGTGTTTTAATGTAATACATTTTTTCATACGGAATTACACAATGGCGCATTTTCTGTTTTAACCTTCCTGTGGTTGAATGGTGAACTACGCCCATTAACATCTTGGTGGACCGGGAACCGTTGTGTGCTTTTTTTCTGCCTGCTCTGGGGGAACGCGCTCAACATTGCAATTTTTGGACACCAAGGCCGCGGCTGGGCTATAGCCACTTGCTCCTGTGAGCTTGCTTCTGGTAAGCAGCCATTTTTTACTTTGGTGAAGGGATCACTATTATCTGTCACTGCGGTGGTGTGCTACTTTGGATGTCCTCGCATATGCGGCATAGACAACATTGGATGTGCTTTAGTCCTATGTGATGGATTTTTATTGTGCCGAACTTTTATGAAAACTGCTTTATTGACTGTTTTTTTTCACAGGTTTTTTATGTGGCGCAGCTTTGCTTCTATTTCGTGACTATTTTTGTGTTATCACACAACAGCTGCAGCCTAGGTTTTACCTATCAATTGATCCAATTAATTATTTACATTGTTATTTAGCACAGTTTTCTCTGTTTTTTGTAATGAGGACATGAAACCAGGACTGCATTAGGGTAAAGGAAGCTATTTAGCTAAAAAAAAAAAAAATGTTTCCTTTAGTGACTCTAAGGATTGATCTATCCTTTTCTTCTGCCTATCACCCACAGATGAATGGCTAGATGGAAAGGACAAACTAAAAGCTTGAGCAATAATTGCGCTGCTTCTCGTCATTTTCTCAGAACGATTGGGTGTCGCGCTACTACCTCTAGCCGATTTTTGCATATAACTCCGTTCACTCCGCCACAAAGCAGTCCCCGTTTTTCACGAATTACGGCTTCCATCTGTTCTTGTCCAACAGTATTCCAGAATGTGCAGTACAAGCTGTCCAAGAAACATTTACATTTTTTAGGGATTTTTTTACACTTTATTACTTTCTAGGGGTTGTTATGTTGAAGTATTAATGGGTCCTTATTATGGATTTCTGTAGGCCCAAGGAAAAAATTAGCAATCATCATGTTGTTATTTCACTCCGAGGGGAATAAACACACACATATATATATATACACATATATATATATATATATATATATCACTTCTAGGATGATGACAGGTCCACTATATGTAGATATCAGAGGTCTAAATCAGCCTTACCCAATTAGGGTTCCTCCAAAAGTTTGCTAGATGTTCTTAGAGCAATACGCAATGTCTACCTCTTAGATAAGTAACCACTGAAACCAATGATGTTTTTAGCTATCTGTAGGGGATAGTAGGGGGATTTTTTCTACTGACCACAAATAGATAGTTCAAGATCAGCCCCGGAGCAGAAGGAACTTTAGTGTAGGGGCCACATGACTGTGGGGTAGCTGGTTAGGTTCACCAGGAAGTAGTGGGGCAGGAAGTGGGGCTCCTTAGCTTGTGGGACTCTGGGCGGGCCAGGACGCTTTTTAGTGCATGAGGCTAGAGCGGGGGGTGGAGTTTATCACTCGGGAAGAAAACGTGGAAGAGGTAACACGCAAGCTGCAGAGACAGACCCGCAGCAAGGGGAACCATAGGCGCAGGGTCCCATGACTGGGGAACACTGTGTGGAGCGCATACAGGAAGGGGAAATGGCTGGCAAAAAGTCCTGCCGGGGGCGGGGCTTCACGACACAAGGAGGGCCATTTAAATAGCAGCAGGGGGTGGGGGCGGTCATTCGGCCGCCATTCACGGTTGAGGCAACAAACAGGCTGTTTTTTCCTGTATTGTTACCTCAGCCATGGATAATCTGGAGAGCTTGCTGGAGCGGCTCAATGGGGGGCAGTGGTACGAGGAGCAGCTGGGACTATTACTGGCAGACCCGGGGGAAGGTACGTCCCGCTTTAAGGATGGTTTCCCGATTCCAAGCGATTTGAGTGATATTCCTCCTTTAGCGGCTAACCTTAAGTCGGCGTTGAATCACCCGGAGGTGGTGGCTGAAAAACTCCAGAAGGAGGTGGGTTTGGGCAGGATGGCGGGGCCGTTTGAGACCCCGTCCGTGGGAGATTTGGTGGTGTCGCCGCTTGGGGTGGTTCCTAAACGAGAGCCGAATCAGTTTAGTCTCATCCATCCCCTATCGTACCCGAAAGGGGGGTCAGTGAACGATGCCATTGATCCGGCGTTGTGTACTGTGTGCTATGCGTCTTTTGACGAGGCGGTGCGGTGGGTTCAACAGTTCGGTAGGGGGGCTTTGTTGGCCAAGACCGATATTGAATCGGCTTTTCGGCTCTTGCCGGTGCATCCGGATAGTGTGCGGTTGTTGGGAGGGTGCGCCATTTCGTGTTCATACTTTGAGATATTCAGTTCTTTTTTGGAATGGGTGGTTCGGGACTTGTCGGGTTTGGCGTCGGTATTGCACATCTCGGCGATTTCTTGGTGGTCAGGCCGCCGGATGATCGGGCTTGCCTGATTTTGTTCACCACGATTCAGCATGTGTTCAAGGTGTTTGGGGTCCCACTGGCCCAGGATAAGACTGAGGGTCCGGTGACCGAGCTCAAATTCCTGGGCATTGTCATTGACTCGGTTAGGATGGAATGCCGGCTGCCGGAAGATAAGCTAGCGGATTTGTGGGAGTCAGTTTCTGTGATGGGCGGATCAAATTTGCGTGATTTGCAGTCATTGTTGGGCAAGCTCAAATTTGCCTGCAGGATAATGCCAATGGGTAGAGTGTTTTGTCGGCGACTGGCGGCTGCTACTGCAGGCGTTAAAGCGCCTCATCATTTTTTGCGGTTGAGCCGGGAGCACAGGGAGGATTTGAAGGTGTGAGACTCCTTTTTGGAGCACTACAATGGAAGATCCATGTGGCTGGCTCCTGTGGTCCCGGTAAGAGAATTGACCCTGTTCACTGATGCGACGGGGTCGGTAGGGTTCGCGGCCTATTTTCAAGAAAAATGGTGTGCGGGGAGGTGGCCAGAGCGTCTCAGTAAGTCCCCGCTGATCAGGAACTTGATGCTGTTGGAGTTGTTTCCGATAGTGGTGGCGGTGGAATTGTGGGGAACGGAGTTCAGGAACCGGAGGGTGTGTTTTCACTGCCATAATTTGGGTGTGGTTCAGGCTATTTCTTCTTTGACGGCCTCGTCGATGCCAGTGGTTTACTTGTTGCGAGCTTTGGTTTTGAAATGCTTGGCTCTGAATATTGTGGTATATGCCGTACATGTTCACGTTTTCAGTGGGACAGGTTCCGGCGGCTGGCCCTGGAGGCGGATCGGGCGGGGGTTCCGTGCCCCAGTGGCTTGTGGGACCTCGTGTGGGAACGGTGATGGCGTTGGTTCGGAGGTCAGTGGCTGACTCCACCTGGAGATCGTACGAACGGTTGTGGCAAGAATGGCATAGTCTGGTGAGTGAGCTGGGGGTGGGGTCCCCGACCGTGGATCGGTTACACGTGTTGTATTTTTTGGGCAGGTGTTGTGAGGAGGGGGTGTCAGTGGCCTCCTTGAACGCAAAAATGTCGGGTTTGGCATTTCTGTTTCAGTTGAATGGGGTTGAGGATGTGACCAAGGCGTTTGTGGTCCGCAAGGCTTTGCAGGGTTACAGAAAAAGGTCGTGTTCGTCCGGATTCTAGGAGGCTGGTTTCTCTTCACATGTTGGAGGCGTTGGTCGGTGTTTTACATTCGGTGTGTTCGTCACCTTTTGAGGCTCATTTGTTTAGGGTGGCGTTTGTTTTGGCTTTTTTCGGGGCTTTGAGGGTTGGGGAACTAGTTAGCCCTTCAAAAAAGGTACCGAGTGGTTTGCACGTGTCCGATGTGAGTGTTCTTGCTGAGTCGGTTACGTTGATTATTCGTTGGTCAAAAACTGATCAGGTGGGCAAGCGTGCCAAGGTTATCCTGGGTAAGGTTCCGAGGCTCGGGCTTTGTCCGGTGGAAGTTGTTCGCGAATTGTTGGGCTTGCGCCTGGAGGGGGAGGGCCTGCTTCTTGTTCATGCGGATGGGCTTCCGTTGACCAGGTACCAATTTGGGGCAGTCTTTAAGTGTAGTTTGGTGGCGGGTGGTTTCTGTGCAGCGGAGTATTCCTCTCATTCCTTTCGGATCGGGGCAGCAACAGAGGCCTCGTGATGGGGCTTAAGCGATGAGGTCCTGCAGCGGATCAGTCGCTGGGAGTCCCGCCGGTTCAGGCTGTATGTGAGACCGCAGCTTTTGTGAGGGGTGGGAGATCAACGTTCCTTTCCTTTTCCTGTTCGTCAGTGTTCTTTGGTTTTTGTTGTCAAGTCTTTGTTGGGGGGGGTGGTTTGTCTGTTCCGTGTTAATTTTTTGTTCTGGTGTGTCCCGTTCTTTTCTTTTCAGGCTCAGTGTGCTTAATCTGGATCTTGGGGCACTCCTATGTGCATTGGGGGGCGAAGAGGGCCTTGGTCAGAAGGGAAGGCAGGAAGTTGGGTTTTTCACAGGAGGAGGCTACTGTCCGATGGATCGGCATCCCTGGTATGCTTTGGTCCAGGGTGGTGCCGGAAGTTCAGCATTACGCCAGACTGGACAGGGCCCCGGATGTGCTATTGCTGCACGTCGGGGGAAATGACCTGTGCGTTAGGGCTTCCCTTGACCTTATTCGGGACGTCAAGTGGGATTTTATGCGCCTACGTAGCGTGTTCCCTGACACTTTGGTCGTTTGGTCTGAAATGGTGGGGAGGGTGGCCTGGAGGGGCGCTCGGTCAGTAGAAAGGGTTAATTGGGCCAGGATTAATACCAATAAGGCCATCTCTAAGTTTGTCGCCCATCAAAGGGGGTTGGTGGTTCGCCATCGGGAATTGGAGAGGGAGTTCCCCCTTTTTCTTAAGGGTGATGGGGTGCACTTGACCTCAGTGGGCATTGACATGTGGGTCCTGGGGCTCCAGGAGGGGTTACAACGGGCCTTAGGGCTGTGGCGGGCCGCACACGTGTGAGGTGTCACCGTATGCATCTGTGGCATTGGTGTTGGGGGTTCCTGAGTATTGGGTGGGGTTGGTATAGAGATATATGATCGATATACCTGAGATGGTTGGTAGGAGTTGGGGCCTGTCATGGGATGGGCACCTTCCCTATCCGGTTAGGTGGGGGCTACTGGCAATCGGGCTGAAGAGTAAATGAAGGAGGAAGTTATGGTCTCTTGAGCTTATGACGCACGGCTAGAGGCCCGGACACTTTCTGTTGGAGGACAGCCCATTGCTTTGCACTTTGTATTTCCCTTTATCTCAGGAACCTTGGTGTCTACAGTGTTTTTTGGTTTGAGTATTTTGGTAAATGTTAAAGAAAAAGTTTATACGGTTATATTTATATTTAAATGGTTGTTTTAAAAGTTATTTTTATATTCACCTTTTGGATTTAATAAAGGGGCCTTTATTGTAAGGTGACCAGATTTGTAAAATGAAATCCGGGGACATATTTTTTATTTACTAGTAATGGCAACAATCAGCGACTCTCTGCCCGTCGCCGCCCCTTCACAGCCTCTCAAGTCTTACTCTTCTGGCCCCCCGGCTACTACTGGATGGGGAGCGGAGGAAGATCACTCCCCCAGGGAAGGCAAGGAGGTAGGCAGGTGGCTGGCAAAAATTTGAGCCAATGCAGAAAATCATGAGAGCGAAGAAATATTCCGACCAGCACATGATCATTAGAAAGGGGCACAGATATTATTTTAATTCTGCACTCTCTTTGAAATTGCCCCTGTCCCTTATTAAATCCAATCTGGGGACAAAACCGGGGACAGACTTGGTCCGGGGACAGTGTCCTCAATCAGGGGACTGTCCCCTGAAACTGGGGATGTCTGGTCACCCTACTTTATTGGCCATTTAATCCAGCAGGTGTTGAGTTTTTAATTATAGTTGGTTAAGAGGTGGGTGGTTGGTTATTCAGCAAACACTAGTAATACACCAGTCATGTTTTTCCCTCCCTATTGACAGCTGTATGGATGTGTGTGTGTGTGTGTTTTGTTTATGTTTTTGTTGTTTCAGGTGCTATTGGCAGGGGTCTCTGGTTCCTGAAAGGCGGAATGGTGATGGTAGAGATATAATATGTTAGGAGGCGGGACGCAGGCCGTGGCTCATCGCACCGCGGTGGCAGCATCAGCAGCAGGGGGGGGGGGGGGTTTCTCTGCCATGACTTTTTCATGTTTTGGCTTCATTTATGTTGGTACCCCCCTCCCATCTGTTCTCAGGGGCATATCATTTTGGGGAGCTTAAGGGGCATGCAGGGGACTCTGGTCAGAATGTATAGTCAAGGCAATGTGTATACTGGTGGATGTTATGTTCTCCACAGGTAGAGCTGCAGGTTTCCATACTGGGTCTTTTTAACTTCAGTCTGTTAGTTCAGCTTTACAGAACTATTTTAAGTTAGAGTATGCAGGTGTCATTTCATTTATTTTAACTGGCCCAGGACATAATCTGTTGGTTCCACTGTCAGCGATATATGGGGTACTGGTCATCACTGACAGTGAGGTATGGGGCACTGTCCATCCACTGACTACAATGCAGGTGGCACTGTTTATCCACTGTCAGCAACATGTGGGTCACTGTTCATCCACCATTGGCATGATAGGGCACGGGTCGGTTATTTACGGCAATGATGGCACTGACAGCTCTGTGGGAGCACCATTCTATCCACTAGCAGATATGTTGGGGCACTGTCTCTTTAACTGGCAGCATGACAGGCTCTGCTCCCTTCACTGTTAGTAATAATGGGGCACCAGTTCTTGCACGGTCATGTTAATGGGGGCACCATGTCAGCCATCGTCATATCATATGAAGCCATCCTTCCCTTCAGATGCATTGTGGGGTACCTTCTGTCCTCTGACGTGCTGTTGGGTCACTGTTATGGCTACGTCAGGGTAGGGTACGCTTCTCCTTCCGTCACCGGGGGGGGGGGGGGGGCACGGTTTGTCCTTCCGTTCATGCGTCACTGTTTCTCCTATCAGACCTCATTGGGGTGTTGTTGTCTTTCAATGCTGATCAGGTTATCCATTTCATAGTTCAGGTTGTCTTACTATTCTGCTCGCATTTTACATTTGCCTATTTCTCATTTTCCTTTCAGGTACTGGTCGCAGGGTGGGGGGGGGGGGGGGGGGGGGATCAGTGAGGCCGTGTTTTCCATTGTCAAGTGAGCCCAGCGAGTTCTCACAGTACCCTCGGTCGTGGTACTTTACATTTTACATTGCATTAGGGGTTTATTTTACCTTTCTAGTAGGTCGCATTTCACTTTTTTTTTTCTTCACCCGTAGGAGCTGGTTGCAGTGTTGGTGTGCGTACGTGAGCTGTCAGTATTTTTGTTCGGCAAGTGCAGTAAGTGCCGTCTTACTTCCATGAGGGTTGGGTCGCTCATGTGGCAACTAAGCTACTGGTCACATGTTAGGGTGGCTACTAGTGCGAATTCCCACCGGCAACTGTCAGAGGTGTAGCGCTACCCCCGCAGGAGCCGCTGGATAGATTTGGAATAGGCGTGTCACCTCTGTAGCATGTCTAGGGGTATGATGATGATGAATAGATGATGTGAGCAGTAACGAAATGTCCAAACAGCAAGGTGTCGTTCCTGTGCTTTTATTTTCTTGCCCAACACGGCAAACAGGTAACTTCAGGTGAATAGAGAAAGATAGTGAAGAAAAGGAGAAAGTTGCAGATTCAGGCCTTAACTATTTGTGGAAGCAGTGCTGCTTCAATGGTACCTTTGCTTCGTCGCCACTCCAACCAGAGTGGGTGTAGTGTACCCGGACAGTCTCTCTCACAGAACTGGCAGCCGGAATATCACTAAGAACTTTGAGAAGGATAACAAGCCTCTGCCACAGACTTGGCTCAATGGAAATTAGGAGTGGTGCCTCTGCCACAGGCCCTTGCTCTAGAACAGTGGTCTACAAACTGCGGCCCGAGGGCCAGATGCGGCCCTTTGCTTGCCTTTATCTGGCCCTTGGGGCACTATCCCTCCCAATGATACGAGACACTATTCTGCCATCTGACACCGACAGTGGAGCACCATTTCTCCCACTGACACCACTAATTCACTATTCCTCCCTATGATACCAACGATGGGGCACTATTCCTCCCCCTAATACCAGACGTTAACTCCCACTGATGCCAGGAAAATTTCCGCCCCCGCTGGCCAAAGTCCAGCCCTCCAAGAGTCCGGCCCTTTGTTTAGAATGTTTGGAGACCCCTGCTCTAGAACGCAGCTTATTGGAGCAATTCCTTCTTATTTACAGTAGTTGCCTGAATCTCCCTCAGGTAGCGTCTTCGTTTTTTGGAGTCACCGACTGACAAGTTACAACATATAAATTTGTCAGTGTCCAGCAACTCGGATCCCCGGTGGATTGTCTAAGCCCTGTTGGATCACCTGCCTCCGGGCTCACCTCAGACCGACTTCCCCACCGAACAGCACAACTCGCTTGGGATCCTCTCATGGAAGTGGGGACTCAGTAAGTCACTGAGGCCCCTTTTCAGCTTTAGTTGCTCCGGGCCATGAGGGCCCAGAGTCAGGAACTCAGCGCAGCACGTGCGCCCCGGCCTGGTAGGCCATATCGCCGGGGGCCCGTGATGTGCGCACACCCTAAAAGTGGGTGCCGCACCTGGAACCAGGAACGGGTAGAAGACCCCACAAAATGGCGGCTGTGCCAAAAATACCCTCCCCCAGCATGCCCAGCGAGGGAAACACTGCTCTAATTGGCTGCTGGAAAAAGGCGTCTCTGCCTGGACCCCTCTGGCGCCACCTGTCACCCAGAGATATAAAGGCATCTCTGGAACACAGAATGAAACCGCAGGCAGCCCAGCCCAGCAGAAACCTAATTTTCATAATCAACATGTTTAAGAGCAAAGTAACTCTCTCATCCCCCTCTAAATTTAACATAGCACCTGGACTGAAAATACACAGGTGCTACATAGGTATCAGGCAGGGAGGTCTAATTTTGGGTTGGGGGGTGGTGGGAACTCCTACCCACTCTGTCATACAATGACACTTGGGTGGCTGCTGGGCCTGGCCTTGGTTGACATTCCGGGGCTTCACAGGGTCCAGTCCTCCTTGCCAGTGGGCTTGGTGGGGTCCGCTGCTTCATGGGGTGGGTTTCTTTAGTCATGGGGCAGTTCCTGTGTTTTCAACCTTTTCGTTCATATTCTCAGGGGTTTTTTCTCTTGTTCCCGGTGCCAGCATTTCAGGTAGGTATTACGTATTTCAGGCACACTTGGCTTTCGGTCCGTATGACGTTTGGGGCTTTACCATGTCCTGTACCACCGGTTGGCGGCCTTTCACGTTGGGGGTATAGTCAGATTGAGATGGTCACTTCAATTAACTGGTGCGTTGACAATCCGCTCGTTCATTTCGCTCATGTCATTTCATTTCACATTTCGCTTCCTATATCTTTTACCTGACACGTTTTCAGGTATCCGGGGTCTGAGTGTACGTTTTTAATCACCTGCCACGCCTCGAGTGACTCGGCCTCGATCCTTGCTTTTCCACCTCAAGCACTTTTCAGTTATCTGCACAGATGCCAGATCTATCCCCATCCCCAGATTGGTGGCGGAGCTCCAACGCAGAGGTATCTCCTACCCGTCGTCGGCACGCAAGGTGGAACTTTTCAGACTTATTCTCCAGGGCTTCAAGTGCCACTCCGCAGCAAGTGACCCTAAACTCAATTGGGGCTTCCCTCACACTCCTCACTCAACGTTCTGTCGACATCTTTTCAGGATCTACGGGCCAGGGTGGAGGTCCTGGAAAGCCCTCCTTGCCGGACTCGGTAGCTCCTGTAGTTCCCACTACGTCAGCAGGCCCGGTGTCTCCCTTGGTTGTCCCGGGCCCTGTAGGTAAGGCCACTGGTTCCAATTTAGTGGGGTGAGAGACTTACCTGCTCTCACCCAGGTGATTTGTGGTAAATTTGGGCTGCTGTCAGCCCTGAATTTATCCCGTGGGTCATTCTGTGCTCCAGAGATGCGGTCCTATCTCTGGGCAGCAGGTGGTGCCAGAGGGGTTCAGGCAGAGCCGCTTTTCCCCAGCAGCCAATTGGAGGAGTGTTTCCCTCGTGGAGCATGCTGGGGAAGGGTATATCTGTGACAGACGCCATTTTTCAGGGTCTTCGCGGGTTCCTGGTTCCAGGTGCGGCACCCACCTTCAGGGTGTGTGCACCACCACTATGGCCTATCTGGCCGGGGCCCGTGCTACGCGGAGTTCAAAACTCTGGGCCCTCATGGCTCAGAGCAACTAAAATTGCCAAGAGGCCCCAGTGACTTACTGGGTCCCCCACTTCAAGAGAAAGGGATCCCAAGCTGGGTGCTGTTCGGTGGGGAGTCGGTCTGAGGTGAACCCGGAGGCAGGTGAACCAATAGGGCGCAGACAAAACTATCGGGGATCTGAGTGACCGGACACTGACATGTTGTTTGCCGCAAACAAGGAGTCGGTGGCTCCTTAAGTATTGACTGAGAGGATTCGCTCTACGTTCATGTTCCTGAGTACTGGGCCTGTGGCAGAGGTCTTTTACTAAACCAAATTCTATTAGAGCCAAGTCGGTGGCAGAGACTTGTTCCTTTTCGGCATTCTCAGTGATTTTCTGGCTGCCAGGCCTGTGAGAGGAACCTGTCCAGTGGCGCTATACCCACTCCGGATGGAGTGGCGACGAGACAAACACATTCGTTGGAGGCAGGACTGCTTCTATTATCTACAGCCTGTATCTGCAAGGTTATTCTTTTTTTCACCAATCTACTCTATCTACCTCGAGTTGACTGTTGGTCGTGTTGGACCAGAAATAAAGCATTGAAAACGTCAACCAACAGTCTGGACATTCTATTAAGCCCCGTACACACGGCCGAGGTTCTCGGCAGAAACCAGCGAGAACCTCGCTGGGAGCCGCATTCTGCCGAGAACCTCGGCCGTGTGTACGCTCTCGGCGAGCCCCGCCCGTCGGGAAACCCGTCGAGCAAATAGAGAACAGGTTCTCTATTTGCTCGACGGCCCGTCGGGATGAATGGCTGGTTGCCTTTTCCGACGGGCGGGTCGCCGAATCTGACGGCCAGCAGAGAACCTCGACGGGCGCAACGATGTGTTCCGCCCGTCGAGTTTCTCTGCCGTGTGTACGCGGCATTACTGTTCTCATCACCATCATCACCCCTAGACACCATCTGTCACGTACCTGGTGGTACGAGCCCGGCGTGCAGGGAGCGGCAGCCCTTGCTTCTCTGGTCCCGGGACCCCTGATAGTGCAGACAGGAGGATCGGGACTACAGAGTCGCACAAGCGCCTGGTACTGGCGAGTGCTGGGCCCGTGAGCTGAGTCAGTAGTTCCCGGAGTCACGTTACAGACTGGTGCAGGCTGAAGATCCAAGCTCACTGTCGAGCAGCTGGAGGCAGGAGTACAGCAGAAGCGGGGGAGGTGTCCCGTAGTAACGACTGGAACAAGTCTCTGCAGGTAAGCCCTCTGGCAGGCTAGGGGTTCAGTAGAAGGTAGAGTTGGTACAGGCGGGGTCAGGTCCAGTCCGGGTCGATCAGCAGGCGGGCAGCAGAAGTACAGAGGATTAAGCCAAAGGGGTAGTCAGACAAGCCGAGGTCAGGGCAGGCAGCAAACAGGTTAACAGGTACAAGCCGGGTGGTCAGGATCAGGTTCAATCAGGTTCACAGATACGGGTAGCTCACAGAGACGCTGTAGACAGGACAGCAAGAAGCACAGGGATCAGGATCCTTTTAAAGCCAGATTTGGCGCCAAAACGGCGTCCCCACGTGCACGCGCGCCGCCGCCGCTAGTGCGCGCTCCCGTGCGCGCTATGGTGCCGCTAATGCGCGCGCCGCTACCGCGAATGCGCGCGCCCGTGCGCGCCGATGTGCCCGCTAGCGGGCCAGACTGTCCATGACACCATCATAGAGGTAACTTAACCACTTCCCGCCCGGCCAATAGCAAATTTACGGCCGGGAAGTGGTTATGAAATCGTGACTGGTCGTTCTCAAACGTCCAGTACGATTTCATGCCGCGCGCGCGGCGATCACTGATGCGGGGTGTCAGTCTGACACCCTGCATCACCAATCTCGGTAACGAGTCTCCGATGGAGGCTCGCTACCACGTGATCAGCCGTGTCCAATCACGGCTGATCACAATGTAAACAGGAAGAGCCGCCGACGGCTCTTCCTCACTCGCGTCTGACAGACGCGAGTACAGGAGAGCCGATCGGCGGCTGTCCTGACAGAGGGGGTCGCGCTGATTGTTTATCAGCGCAGCTCCCCCTCGTATGCCCACACTAGACCACCAGGGATGCCCACACTGGCAGGGCAAAAAAAAACGTAAAAAAAAAAAAACAGGATAAAAAAAAAAAAAGAAAGATGCCAGTCAGTGCCCACACATGGGCACTGACTGGCAACATATACATCAGTGCCACCCCTCAAAGTACATCAGTGCCACCCCACAGTGTCCTTCAGTGCCACCCCTCCGTGCCAATCCATGCCCAGTGCCCACCTATCAGTGCCCATCTAAGTACCCATAAGTACCCATCAGTGCCACCCATAAGTGCCCATCAGTGCCGCCTATGAGTGCCCATCAGTGCCGCCTATGAGTGCCCATCAGTGCCACCTATGAGTGCCCATCAGTGCCACCTATGAGTGCCCATCAGTGCCACCTATGAGTGCCCATCAGTGCCACCTATGAGTGCCCATCAGTGTCGCATACCAGTGCCACCTCATCGGTGCCCATCAGTACTACCTCATCAGTGCCCATTAGTGCCGCCATATAAGTGCCCGTAATTGAAAGAGAAAACATACTTATTTACAAAAAAGTTAACAGAAAAAAATAAAATTTTTATTTTTTTTCTAAATTTTCAGTCTTTTATTAGTTGTTGCGCAAAAAAGAAAAACCGCAGAAGTGATCAAATACCACCAAAAGAAAGCTCTATTTGTGGGGAAAAAAGGACGCCAATTTTGTTTGGGTACAGTGTAGCATGACCGCGCAATTGTCATTCAAAGTGCGACAGCGCTGAAAGCTGAAAATTGGCTTGGGCGGGAAGGTGCGTAAGTGCCTGGTATGGAAGTGGTTAAATACGCCGGTCCCAAATCTAACCAGCGGCTCCTTCGGGGGTGAGCGAGAGATTATATATATATATATATATATATATATATATATATATATATATATATATATATATATATTTATACAATTTACGAATAAAGGGGCTTTGTTGGCCATTTAATCCATACAGACAGTGTTATATTAGTTAATTTATATTAAGTAATAAGGTTTTTTGATTGGGATAGTGGCTAGGGCATCTAAGGCCGCGTACACACGATCAAATCTATATGCTGGAAACGGTCGGCCCGACCGTCCCAGCAGACAGATTCGATCGTGTGTACGGGCGAGCCGACGGATTTGGCCACCCGACACATTTCAAAGCATGCTTTGAAATCTGTCGGCTGGGAACCCGTCGGCCCGATATGTCTGCTGGTTAGTACGCTAACCAGCAGACATATATTCTCAGACATGCGTCGAATGGATTCGACGCATGCACGGAAGTAATTCACTTCCTGGTGTGGTGACGTGGCGGCGTCAACGTCACCGCCACGTCACTGACACGTCAGCGCGCCGTCTGCCGGCGGGGATTTTGCTTTGATCGTGTGTACACGATCAAACCAATACATCCCAGCAGACAGATTTGTTCAAATCGGTCTGTCCGATCGATTTGAACAAATCTGTCTGCTCGTGTGTACGGGGCCTAACATATCAGCCTTACACCAGTCATTATTCACACTGACCATTACAGTAATGTACATGAGCTGTAGATATAGTAATTATTAGCCGGGTTTCCCTGTCACCAAAACGTTATTTAAAGGGTTCATTTTTGTTATAAATGTTGAAAGGCTGGCCTTAATAGGTTACTGTTGACTCTTCGTGCTTGAGATGGATATTGAATAGAATATTCTCATTACACATGTTCCTGGAGATGGCTTGTAGTAATGGATGCTGTAGTGACTACCAGCTGGGAACCAGTATCAACACAATTCAAAACATATATTGCCAGCACACCATGCATCTTTAGATTAGCGTCCAAAAATGTATTAAATTACAAGTACTTATATAGCCCTTTACATACAAATATTGTACAGTCACATCAGGCACTGCCCTCAAGAAGCTTATACTCTAAGGTCCTTAACTCCCATTCATACATACACTATATTACCAAAAGTATTGGGACACCTGCCTTTGCATGCTCATGAACATTGTCATCTCAGTCTTATGCCACGTACACACGATCGGAATTTTCAATGAAAAAAGTCAGATGGAATTTTTTCATCGGATATTCCGACCAGGTCTGGGCCCCATCGGACTTTTTTGCATCAGAGTTTAGAAATAGAACATGTTTTATTGTTTTCTGATGGAAATTACGATCGATTGAGTCTGACGGAAAAAAAAAAACATGCATGCTCAGAAGCATTAAACTTAATTTTTCTCGGCTCATCTTAGTGTTTTACGTCACTGTGTTTTGGACGGTCGGAATTTGGTCTGAGACAGTGTGTATGCAAGACGGCTTGAACGGAATTCCGAAGTAAAATTCCATCGGATTTTATCCCATCGGAAATTCCGATCGTGTGTACAGGGCATAATCTGTAGGGTTCAATATTGAGTTGGCCCACCCTTTGCAGCTATAACAGCTTCAGCTCTTCTGGGAAGCTTGCCCACAAGGTCTAGCTGGGGATGAAACAGAGGCGCCACTCTAAGGGTCCGTTCACACGGAGCGGACCGTTTTTGTGTCCGCTCCGTGTGTGTCCGTTGGCTCAGTGGGGATCATCCGTAATCCCAGCTGAGCCGTTAGCGGACAGGGCGGTCTCCGCACACTATGCAGGGACCGCCCTGTCTTTCCTCCGCTCTCCCCTATGGGGAATCGGATGAATACGGACCGTCTGTCCGTATTCATCCGATCCGCCGGACGGAAGAAAAATAGGGTTTTCTTTCGTCCGAAAAAACGGATCCAGACGGACGCAGATCTTTGCGGATGTTAGCGGATGCATCATCCGCTAACGGACGCGATCCCATAGGGGAGCATAAAAAGCGGACGAACGGTCCGCACATGTGAAAGGGGCCTAAGTGCAATAAATCAAATGTTTTTAATTACACATGTAAAATGAGGTACTCAAAAAAGGTACAGTCATAACAGGCATGTAATGCCGGACGTCCATGAAGAAAATGGGAACCATTGGCTAGATGGCTGCTGTGTCTGGGAGAAGGCTGCGCCGGTGGATACTGACACTTTCTGTACGCACGCTGAAAGCCACGGGGATGAGGTCACTTCCGGAAAAATTAGCCAATAGATGACGCGTTTGCAGAGCATGCGCTCCTTCTTCAGGCCTCCAACATTGGGGATGGCCCCTTCCTGTTCCGACATGACTGCGCACCAGTGCACAAACAAGGTCCATAAAGACATGGATGAGCGAGTTTGGGGTGGAGGAACTTGACTGGCCTGCACAGAGTTCTGACCTCAACCCAACCGAACACCTTTGGAATAAATTAAAGCGGAGTCTGCAAGCCAGGCCTTCTTGTCCACATCAGTGCTTGACCTCACAAATGCACTTCTGGAAGAATGGTCAATTATTCCCATAGACACACTCCTAAACCTTGTAGACAGCCTTCCCAGAAGAGTTAAAGCTGTTATAGCTGCAAAGAGTAGGCCAACTCAATTTTGAACCCAACGGGCTAAGACTGGGATGTCATTAAGGTTCATGTGCGTGTAAAGGCAGGCGTCCCAATACTTTTGGTAATGTAGTATACAACATACTAGGGTGAATTTAGACAGGTGCCTATCAAACCACCAGCATATCTTTAAAGTGTGGGAGGGAACCAGAGTACCTGGAGGAAACCCACATTGGGAGAACATGCAAACTCCATGCAGGTAGTGGCGATTCAAACCGACAGCCCTGGTGCCTCTAGGCAGAAGTGCTAACCACTTGTCTGCCCTGCTGCCCATGTATTAAAGTGATCACATTACATTGAAAAATTGTGATGCTTCAGGGCCACACAGTATTCTCTTGTCAGTCATGATTAAGGGGTCCTGCATGGCCCAGAAACTTCACAATTTACCTCTGTGATGTGATCAGTTTAATACATTTTGGGTGCTATTCTGAAGATCCATGGTGTGCTGGTGAAATATGCTTTAACGTTATTATAAATTAGATTTGATTAGATATTGAGGACAGAGAATCTGCATTCCCCTCCTTCTCCATTTCAGTGGGACACTAAACATGAACCATTAAGTACTCAGTAATTGGAGCCTCTTGGATCAGTCACTGCAGGAGATACTAGTGATAAGGAGGCCTCCCCGGCCTCTATCCTGATCACAGGATTATAAATTCAATGTGAAAATTCCCAGCTCCCCAGCAACCTTGACATCATTATGCCTGCAGGCATTCCCGCAGCCTGGATATTGATAGGATGCAGCCAGTAACTAGTTCAGGGTCAACGACTCAAAGAACAGTATAACCAGCGTGTCTTCAAAAACGTCAAGGCAGCTAAAATGTTCACAAGGAGGCCCCTTTAATTTCTTTTAGGAAAGGTTTACTTTAGGGCCAATGTTGATAGGATTTTGTTTTCTTCGGAACTGCTCCCCCCAATACAAGCCTATGGGAATGCAAAAGCAGCTAAAGTGGTTCAAATGCAGGCCAACCAAAAGTCAAATGCAATGGATTCTGATGCCGCATACACATGGTCGGAATTTCCGATGGAAAAATCTCACGGGGGCTTTTCATCGGATATTCCGACTGTGTGTGTATGCCCCATCTGACTTTTTCCGTCAGAATTTCTGACGGACTTAGATAGAGAGCAGGGTCTCCATTTTTCAGACAGAAACCAGTGCATCTTTATGGAATTCCGATGAGAAAAAAACGCATGCTCAAACAATTCGACGCATGCTCAGAAGCATTGAACTTCCTTTTCCTGACGCATTCATGGCAGCACACACTGGGTTGTGACTCCGCCCCCACAACCTGACAGGATTGGTTAGCTATAAATTTGAAGTGGAGACACCCGGCATCATTCTCTTTTTTTATCCTCACCTGACAGGACGTGGACGTACAGCTTGTCTCCTACCGCTATCGCCCCAGCAGGTTCAGCCTCTCCTGTTTGGAAGTCCCCCTTGTACAGTCTCTAATAGAGCTTTATGGGGGGAACCCCGCTCTGGTGGTCTCAGGGGGTAAAAATCCCGGCAAATCCTGGCATCTAACAGACTCTAAATGAGTTTCTTCCAGGCAGTGGCTCTCCTTCCTTTTTCTTCCCTTTGACCTCC
This sequence comes from Rana kukunoris, assembly GCA_029574335.1. Lineage (NCBI taxonomy): Eukaryota > Metazoa > Chordata > Amphibia > Anura > Ranidae > Rana > Rana kukunoris. The sequence continues at coordinate 25,642,591 of CM056057.1, forward strand.
CAGTGTTTCCTGGCTGCTGTCCCTGTGGCTTATTTGTCCCTCGTTTCGTCTGATTGTTTGAATTACCTGAAACCCAGCAGGTCATGCTGGGCCTTGTTGTTCCATGCCCCTCTGCTCCAGATCGCTTCCCCGGGCCGTTCTGCGCATGCGCGCAGCCTAGGGATGACGCCGGCGGCCTCCCTCGCCCTCATCCAAGACGGCGTCGGGACGCGCGCGGCGCTACTGCGCATGCGCGACATCAGCGTCGCGACGGCGGCGCCGGATTTAAAAGACAAAATTTTCCTTTTTACATCCTAGGCTGCTGCTTTGCCTGATTCCATAGGCGATTTCTTCCCAGAGGTACCTTACACTCCTTCTCCTATTTGACCACTGTTTCCTGCCTTTCTGACCTTTCTCTTTTCCTTCCTCTAGTTTCCACAGCTGCTGTCTCTGTGCATCCTATGGAGCCCACTGCCCTCGCAGACCATTACCAACAAACTAGGTATGGAGGCCGTCATAAATTGGGTAAGTAGTGAAGAGAAAAAAGAGAGCCGGCCACTGAACACTGCTTTTTTTGCAGTCCCACCAGGCCCAAAGATGCAAGCCCACGGCGCAGGGAACGGTCCAGGCATACATCAAGCAGGAGGTCCCGCAAGAGCCGATCAAGATCTTCCTCCCGCTACCACCAATCTAGGCATAGCCGATCACGCCGCAGCCGATCCCGTCACAGCAGGTCTCTTTGTAGACGGTCGCCCTCATTGCACCGCGAACATTACCATGCCCGTCCTGCGGCTAATGCCTGCTGGGTATGCGGTGCTGTTGCATTGCCAGGGAAACTAGCCTGTCGCACCTGCTTCAATGAAGCAACCACAGAAAAGGAGGCGGTTGCCAGAGCGGCTACAGACCTCATGAGAGAGCCAGTGCGGAAATCAATCTGGACCTCGGCTCCCCTGGCCTGTGATGATCCCACCCCAGGCACTTCATCGGCCTTCGGCCCATATGCCCAGCTAGCGGGGACCCTTTCCGATCATGAAGAACATGAGGTAGTATCGGGATTTGACTTCAGCCTGGTTGAGCCTTTTGCACGCTCTGTTAAAGAGGCTATAGGTTGGGAGGAACCAGTAGCGGAGCCACTGAAAGTTGGGAAGTACTTTCCCGAGTTAAGGAGGGACCCTGAACTGTTCCCCTTCATTGAGGAATTGGAAGACCTCATCAGAGATGAGTGGGAAAAACCAGATAAACGGCCTGGCCTGTCCAATAAACTAGCGAAGTTGTACCCTCTGAATGAGGCTAAAGTTTCTTCCCTCATTAACGCTCCCGTTGTGGATTCATCCCTAATGCGGCTTGCCAGGCACGTCACTTTAACAATAGAGGACGCCGTCTCGTTCCGAGATGTTCTCGACCGCAAGATCGACCTGGAACTAAAGAAAGCATATTGTACGGCAGGAGGAGCATGTAGACCAGCCATTGCCACAGCGGCTGTCGCCAGGGCTATGTCCGCATGGGCAGCCAATACCGAAAGAGCGCTTCTAGAGGGCACTGACCAGGGGAGGTGATTTCCGCCTTGCAGGAGATCAGGCTAGCAGGCGACTTCGTGGCAGGGGCTTCAGTGGATATCATCCGCTCCTCGGCTAGATCCATGTTAGCCTCAGTGATGGCCCGCAGAGCCCTATGGCTGAAACCCTGGGTCGCTGACACGACTTCAAAATCCAACTGGTGCAAGATACCCTATGATGGCACAAACTTGTTCGGGGCGAAATTGGACTCGGCAATTTCCAAAGTTACTGGGGGCAAGTCGGGGCTCATCCCCTCTGACAGGAGGCCCAAGCCTCATAAAGGCCCTACCTTTAGACGTAACCTGCCCGATAGATACAGGGAAGCCAGAACCTATCGTCCCGGCAAGGAATTCAGGCGAGATTGGAGAACTTCTCGTCCCCCCTTTTCGAAGGCTCAGAGAACCAAGGCCATTACCTCAGGGGATCAACAAAAGTCCTTTTGAAGGCTCGCCTGCCCACCCCACTCAGGTGGGCGCCAGGCTCAGAGGTTTCGCACAAGTTTGGTCAGAACACATAGAGGACCCATGGACTGTTTCCACGATCAAGCAGGGTCACAAATGGAACTTTATAGGGGCATTGCCTCACACTGTCTTCCAGCCCACCAAAATTCCATCCTCCATGGACAAGAGGAAACTTCTCATTCAGTACGTTTCAGAATTAATACTGAAGGGGGCAGTCGTGGAAGTTCCTGCGCACCAAAGGGGCAGGGTTTTTTATTCCCCTCTATTTTTGGTGCGAAAGAAATCAGGGGATCTTCGTCCCGTGCTGGACCTCAAACGACTCAACAGGAGGATCCAGATAGAGGCCTTCAAGATGGAAAGTCTCCAGTCCATCCTTCTGGCAGTGAATCTAGGGGATTGGATGCTGTCAATCGATCTATCAGACGCCTACCTTCATGTGCCAATTCACCCTGCATTCCAAAAATTTCTACGCTTCTCCATCAGTCAGCATCACTTCCAGTTCCGATGCCTACCTTTCGGGATCTCTTTGGCACCCAGGACGTTCACAAAGGTCCTCCTCCCACTCATAGTACTCCTCAGGGAGAGAGGGCTGAGGGTACACCATTATCTGGACGATATTGTGCTTTTAGCAGCAAATCAGGAGACTCTGCTCCTCCAGCGGGAGATCCTAATTTCGACCCTCCAGAACTTCGGTTGGCTAATCAACTGGCAGAAGAGCAGCCTCCAACCCTCACAAACTATGATATTTTGGGGGCAGAGTTGGATACGAAGCAGAACAGAGTGCAGTTGCCCTTGGAGAAGGTGGGTCCGCTAACTCGGAAGGTGCGCATTCTATTGTCCTCCAAACTCACATCAGCCAGAACCTGCCTCAGCATGCTGGGCTCTATGTCTTCGACTATACCCATGATCCAGTGGTCCCAGTGGCACATGAGAACCTTCCAGAATGCTTTTCTCAAACAATGGGACGGAGCCTCAATGCACCAATCCATCAATATTTCCAGCCGAGTGAGACACGCTCTTCTGTGGTGGACTCATCCTCCCAACCTCAGAAGATTCAGGTCCATAGCCCCTCCGAGCCCGGAGATTGTGACATCAGATGCCAGCGAGAGGGGTTGGGGGGCTCACTACCGGGATCAGACAGCCCAGGGACAGTGGCACTTCCCTGCACGGGGCACAGTGTCGAACATACTGGAGCTTCGAGCTGCGTTCCAGGCCCTCTTAGCCTTCGTGCCTCTACTACAGGGGAAGACCGTCCTAATCCGGATGGACAACAGGGTGGCGGGGGCCTATTGACAGCCTGGAGGTTGAGAGGACTAGACTAAGGGAACAGGGATGTTCCCAAGCAGTTATAGAAACCTTAATGCAAGCCAGGAAGGTCACCACAAACACCGTTTACACCAGAGTTTGGGAAAAATTTGCCCACTTGGCGCAACTTAAAGGTTGGAATCACATCTCTCCGGATCCTTACCAAATCCTAGAGTTCCTACAAACGGGAGTAGACAAAGGCCTAAGTTCAAGCACCCTAAGGGTACAGGTCTCCGCTCTGTCCGCTAAAACTGGCACTAGATGGGCCCTGCACCCGTTGGTCATCCAGTTCATGCAGGCCTGCACGAAAATCAGGCCGCCCAGAAGACCATCCTTTCCGGCTTGGGACCTGTCGGTAGTTCTGGAAGCACTGTCCAATCCACCTTTCTTCCCACTCAGCGCTATCTCCTTATGGGACCTGTCCCTAAAGTTGTCCTTCCTCATTGCCATCGCTTCGGCTAGGAGAGTGTCGGAGTTACAAGCCCTCATGTCTAAGGAGCCATACTTAGTTTTCCTGCCCGACAGGGTGGTGCTGAGGCCTTCAGATCGTTTCCTCCCCAAAGTTACTTTGGCCTTCCACTACGGCCAGGACATTGTCTTACCATGCCTCTCCAACGAGAACGGTGAACCTCACGCCTTGGACATTAAGTCTACAATTTCCCACTATCTGTCGGCTACCATCCATATCTGGTCAACGGATGCCCTCCTGATTATCCCTCACGGGGCCAGGCGGGGTCAAGCAGCCACTTCCCGGACCATCGCATCTTGGCTAGTCAAGACTATTGAGAAAGCGTATTCCACTCAACAGCTCGGGATTCCGGAAGGCATCAGAGCGCATTCAACTAGGGCAGTGGCAACCTCTTGGGCAGCATACTGTGGGGTCTCTTCGGAAACCATTTGCAGAGCAGCAACCTGGTCTTCCAGACACACCTTTATATCCCACTACAGAGTGGATGCCGCTCTTTTGGCTACAGCTGAGTTTGGCAGATCTATCTTCAGGGCCAACTCTTCTGCTCTATAGGGAATAAAATACTTGTTTGCATCGAACCCTCCCGACTGGCGAGTTATTTCCCAGTGTGTGCTGCCATGAATGCGTCAGGAAAACGGAAAATTGTATACTCACCTTTCCGTAATTTTCCTTTCCTGACGCATCTTCATGGCAGCACACATCTGCCCACCCTGTTGTTCAATGATGATATATACGGAGAATGATGCCGGGTGTCTCCACTTCAAATTTATAGCTAACCAATCCTGTCAGGTTGTGGGGGCGGAGTCACAACCTAGTGTGTGCTGCCATGAATGCGTCAGGAAAAGGAAGTTCAATGCTTCTGAGCATGCGTCGAATTGTTTGAGCATGCATTTTTTTCTCATCGGAATTCCATAAAGATGCACTGGTTTCTGTCTGAAAAATGGAGACCCTGCTCTCTATCTAAGTCCGTCAGAAATTCTGACGGAAAAAGTCAGATGGGGCACACATACACAGAAAAATATATGTAAAAAAAAAGGGGGGACCTGGGGACCTCTAGGCCCTTTAATAAAAAGAAAAAAAAAAAGATTTTTTTTTTTAAAAAGGGTGGTTGCCATCTGGGGCGCTGGGGACCTCTGGGCCCTTAAATATATTTTTTTAAGAAATTACACAGAAAGGGGGGTTTCCATCCAGGAATTCTGGGCCCTTTAATAAAAAATAAATAAAAAAATATATATACAAAAAATAAATAAAAATAAATAAACATTTAAAAAAAAGGGGGGGGGGGTGCCTTTAAGGGCCCTGGCGACCACTGGGCACTTTAATAATAAAAAAATAATAATATATAAACAAAAATAAAAAAATAAACATTCTGAGCCCTTTAATAAATAGATATCTATAGATATCTATATATAGATATCTATAGATATATATAGATATATATAGATATCTATCTATCTATATATATATATATATATATATATATATATATATATATATATATATATATATATATATATATATAGATATATATCTATATCTATCTCTATATCTATATCTATATATAAAAAATACAAAAAAAAAGGATGTCACCCGGGGCCCTGGGGACCTCTGGGCCCTTTAATAACAATATATATATAATATTAAAATAAAATAAAAGAAGTAAACAAATATATAAAAAATATATATTTTTTTTTTATAAAAAAAGGCGAGTTGTCATCTAGGGCCCTGGGGATCTATGGGCCCCTGGGGACCTCCAGACCCCTAAAGAAAATTGGCCCTTTAATAAAAAAATAAATAAAAATATATTAAAATATATATTTTTTTAATAAAAAATAAAAATATATATATATATATTTTTTTTAGGGGGTTCCCATCCGGGTCCCTTACAGGTGTACTGCCTGTACCCCCCTGACGGCGGCCCTGAGGGCAAGAATGATCTTAAATTTACGTCAAAAGCAAGCTGCATTAGCCCATTAACACAGGCCCCTTAAAGTGTTTTTTAATAGATATAATGTCATTGGTAGTGGAGCCCATTGTGATGTTTTTGATACAAAGACAGTGCAACCCGGAAAAGAAAAAATAGATGCAGGGTCGTCATGACTAAGGAAGGAACAGGTCTGAGAAGGTTTAAAAGTAAGATGTAGAGGTGGGGTAGGAGCGTAGCTTACCTGATTGGTGTATTAGGATGGCCAGGGTGGAGCTGTAAGGGGTTGGTCTGGTGCAAGGGATGATGAGTAATCACTCCAGAAAGTTCTGTTGATTGAAGACTCCTTCCCTCCCGCTCTGTATTCTGGTTTAGGGACTGGGTGGGGGACTATTCGGATGTTTCATGTTTTTTATACATAAAAACAAAACAAAAAAAAACAGATCAACTAAAAACCAAAAACATACATATGTTATACTTTGCGCTTTTGTCGCAGCAGCTGGTGGGTCAGGGGGGTCAAGGATTAATCAGATTGTAGAAGAATTGGGGGCCCATCTATGGTATGGCGCTCCCACCTGGTTGGTTGTTGGTGGTTCCCCCGGGGAAAGTAAAAATGTGGAAAATCGAAACGTCTTCGAGCCGTGTTGTGGAAATTGAATGAAGATGTATTTAATATGTATTGTGATAGTGGCACCCATTGTTGGTTTTCCCACAGCCCGCTCTACAGAACTGACTGGGGCGGACCGAGACTGGTTAAGATACACTTCCTGATTTGGAGAAGGGTGTTTGTGAAGTGGGGGTGTCGGCCGGCGAAAGGGCCCCTGTGTCATGCACAGATATTCACCTGTTGGATGCGTCCACTCTACAAACGCATTGTCGGTTTAGCAGGTGTACGCTCCTGTCATCTCTCAGTGCCTGATCAACACTGTTTTGGGATGTGAGCATACACCTGCAGATAAGCTCCCCTCATCAGGAACTGTGTTCATTGGTTATTGAATTATTAGGCCTCGTACACACAAGGGGATATGTCCGCTGAAAACGGTCCGATGGACCGTTTCAGCAGACATCTTCGCTCGTGTGTATGGGCTAGCGGACAGATTTGTCCACCCGACAGATTTCAAAGCAAGCTTTGAAATCTATCCGGTGGGAATCTGTCCGCCCGACATGTCTGCTGGTTAGTACATTTACCAGCAGACATGTCGTCCCCCACCGCCGCCGCGCCGCCGCCGAATGTATTTGGCGCATGCGCGGAAGTGTTTTACTTCCTGGTGCGGTGACGTAGCGGTGACGTGGCGGCGTCAACATCACCGCCGCGTCACCGCCACGTCACCGCGCCGTCCGGCGGCGGGGAATTTGATCCGATGGTGTGTACACGCCATCGGATCAAACTCCCGATCGGACATATCCGATGGAAATGGTCCGCGGACTGTTTTCATCGGATAAGTCCGATGGTGTGTACGAGGCCTTACTGTATCGTATTGTTATTGAATTATTAATGTATCATTATTGTATATATCCCTGTCAGAAGGGTTTATCATGTGCTGCCAAATCCATGTCTACAGGCTTGAAAAGATCAATTTGTAAATGGATAGAAAACTGGCTAAAAAGACAGAATTCATAGGAGTAGTGGTTAATGATTCTTAAACCTTGTACACTCAATCGGATTTTCCGCAGACAAAGTATCTGACTTTTGTCCGAAGGGCGTGTGCCTGGATTTTGTCTTGCATATAAATGGCACAAAATTGTCGGCCAACAAACAAACATAGAACGTGTTTTTTCAGCTCTTGAGCGCCACCCTTTGGGCACCTTTTGCTAATGTCATGTTTGGTGAGCATTGATTCCAAGCATCTGTGTTTGTACTTTGGAGTTTTGTCCGAATGAAAATCCTACAACAGACCGTTGTCCACAGAAAATGCCTACCATCCAACATTTGTCCGTGGAAAATCTGACAAGTGTTCGATGAAGCATACAAACGGTCGGATTTCGGCCAACAGTCTGTCAACACACAATTCTTGTCGGAAAATCAGATCGCGTGTATGAGGCTTTACTCTGAATGGTCTATGGTTATCAGTAGGGTTGTCCCGATACCACTTTTTTAGGACCGAGTACAAGTACCGATACTTTTTTCAAATGTGTCCCCCACAAATGCAGCCATGTCCCCACACAAATGCAGCCATGTCCCCCCACAAATGCAGCCATGTCCCCACACAAATGCAGCCATGTCCCCCCACAAATGCAGCCATGTCCCCCACATATGCAGCCATGTCCCCCCACATATGCAGCCATGTCCCCCCACATATGCAGCCATGTCCCCCCACATATGCAGCCATGTCCCCCACATATGCAGCCATGTCCCCCATATCCCCCATATATGCAGCCATGTCCCCCCCATATATGCAGCCATGCCCCCCCCATATATGCAGCCATGTCCCCCCATATATGCAGCCATGTCCCCCATATCCCCACTATATGCAGCCATGTCCCCCATATCTGCAGCCATGTCAACCACATATATGCAGCCGTGTCCCCCATATATATGCAGCCATGTCCCCCATATCCCCCATATATGCAGCCATATCCCCCATATATGCAGCCATGTCCCCCAATATCCCCCATATATATGCAGCCATGTCCCACATATCCCCCATTGATATGCAGCCATGTCCCACATATCCCCCATATATATGCAGCCATGTCCCACATATCCCCCATATATATGCAGCCATGTCCCACATATCCCCCATATATGCAGCCATGTCCCACATACCTAGATGCCGTGCCGCCGCCTCCGCCGCTTAGTTAATACGGGCGGGGGAACATCACAGCTTTCATTTGAATAGCTGTCGTGTTTGCCGCCGCGCCGCATATAGACACTCCCCCTTGCTCGGGATCTGTCCAATCCCGAGGAAGGGGGAGTGTCTATACGCGGCGCAGCGGCAAACACTACAGCTATTCAAATGAAAGCTGTAATGTTCCCCGCCCATATTAACTAAGCGGCGGGATGCGGCGTTGCGCCAGCGGCGATGTTGTGGGGGTGGCGGGGGGCAGAGTATTCGGCCAGGCATCGGGGGCATTTGCGGGACAAGTACTCGGGCAAATACTCGGTATCGGTCCCAATACCGATACTGGTATCGGGACAACCCTAGTTATCAGTGTTGGGACCCTTACATTTTAATTTCTTTATAAATGATATTGGGTCTGGGATTGAAAGTAAAATTTCTATCTTTGCAGATGACACCAAGCTATGCAGTGGAATAACGTCCTTACAGGATGACTCCAAAAATGTAAAACCGACCTCAGTGCTCTGTTTAATTGGGCAACCAAGTGGCAAATGAGGTTTAAATGTTGGTAAATGAAAAGTTATGCACTTGGGGGGGGGGGCTAAAGTTATGCACTTGGGGGGGGGGCTAAAGTTATGCACTTGGGGGGGGCTAAAGTTAGGCACTTGGGGGGGGGGCTAAAGTTAGGCACTTGGGGGGGGGCTAAAGTTAGGCACTTGGGGGGGGGGCTAAAGTTAGGCACTTGGGGGGGGGCTAAAGTCAGGCACTCAGGGGGCTAAAGTCAGGCACTCAGGGGGCTAAAGTTAGGCACTCAGGGGGCTAAAGTTAGGCACTCAGGGGGCTAAAGTTAGGCACTCAGGGGGCTAAAGTTAGGCACTCAGGGGGCTAAAGTTAGGCACTCAGGGGGCTAAAGTTAGGCACTCAGGGGGCTAAAGTTAGGCACTCAGGGGGCTAAAGTTAGGCACTCAGGGGGCTAAAGTTAGGCACTCAGGGGGCTAAAGTTATGCACTTGGGGGGGGTAAAGTTATGCACTTGGGGGGGGCTAAAGTTATGCACTTGGGGACTTGCATGCATCATACATACTAGAGGGAGTAGAACTGGAGAAATCCATAGTGGAGACGGATCTGGGGGTTTTGGTAGATCATAAGCTCAATAATAACATGCAATGCCAAGCTGCAGGTTCCAAAGTGAGCAAAGTCCTTTCTTGTATTAAGAGAGGTATGGACTCCATAGAGAGAGATAACATTTTGTCCCTGTTCACATCATTAGCAAGACCTCATCAGTTCAGTTTTGATTACCAGTTCTTAAAAAGGATATCGGGGAACTGGAGAAAGTGCAGAGAAGGGCAACCAAACTGATAAGAGGCATGGAGGAGCTCAGCTATGAGGAAACATTATAGGAACTGAATTTATTGAGAAGAGGAGATTGAGGGGGGATATGCTCAACATGTACAAATATTTAAGGGGTCCATATGGTTAACTTGGTGTTGCGTTTTTCACTTTAAGGTCATCACAGAGGACATGGGGGCACTGTGTGTTTAGAGGAAAAGAGCGTTCATCTCCAAATACGGAAAGGTTTCTTTACAGTAAGAGTGTGAAAATGTGGAATAGACTCCCTTCAGAGGTAGTTCTGGCCAGCTCAGTAGATTACTTTAAAAAAAGGCCTGGATACTTTCTTAAAATCAGGAGGATCAGGAAGGAATTTTTCCCCCTGCTGTAAGCAAATTGGATCATGCTCTGCTGGGGTTATTAGTCTTGCTCTGCATCAACTGTGGGTATAGAATTGTGTATATGGCATTGTATGATTTTTTTTTTTTTTTTATTGGTAGAACTAGATGGAATTGTGTCTTTTTTTACAACCTGACTAAGGCTGGATTCACACCTATGCATTTTTTGTTCATTTTGCAGATTTGCACTACAGAACGTGTTCCATTAGAAGCCATGTTAAATGGACTGTAATGCAAATATGCATTTATAGTGCTCTTTGCATTTTGCATATTTGCATTACAGTCCATTTAACATGGCTTCTAATGGAACACGTTCTGTAGTGCAAATCTGCAAAATGCATAGATGTGAATCCAGCCTAACTATGTAAGTATATGCTTAAGGCCGCGTACACACGATCAGTCCATCCGATGAGAACGGTCTGAAGGATCGGTTGATGAAGCTGACTGATGGTCTGATGTGTCTACACACAATCAGTTAAACGTGGTGATGTAAAACACAACGACGTGCTGAAAATAACAAAGTTCAATGCTTCCAAGCATGCGTCGACTTGATTCTGAGCATGCGCGCCTTTTTAACCCATGCTTTTGCATACGAACGATCGGTTTTGACCCATCGGTCAGGCGTCCATCGGTTAAATTTTAAAGCAAGTTCTCTTTTTTTTGACCGAAGGATAACTGACCGATGGGGTCCACACACGATCGGTTTGGACCGATGAAACGGACCTTCATCGGTTTTGACTGATCATGTGTATGCGGCCTTAGTACAATCAAGGATTTCACTGATAACTTATAGCGCCAACACTTTGCAGTACACCCTTATGATCATTTATGTATAAGATTGATTGAACAAATATCAAAAAGTATAAACATGGCATGGAAATATATTTTTTAGGACAGCAATGGTTTTGATATCCATTTTTTGTCTCTAAAAGTAGATAAAAACAGAAGCCACAACCAGTAATTATTCAGCATTTGTATCAGATAACTCTGCAGTTATGAGAAAAAAAACCTGCCTATGAAAATCATCTTAGCATTCAATTGGGACCTAGTTGCTGACTCTATTTTTCTTCTTTTAGCCCCTGGAGCATATGAATACTTAAAAAATAATCTGTATTTTTTTTATCCCAGTAATTTGAAAACCATTTTGCTTGCATGTATATTTTATGCAAGGCTTGCTTTCTGGGATAAATATAAAACAAAATACATCCTTTTTTACCTTCTCTAACCACTTGCTTACTGTGCACATATACCCCATGTGACGTGGCTTCCAAACAAAATTGACTTTTTTCCCCACAAATAGAACTTTCTTGTGGTATTTGATCACCTCTGCGTTTTTTGTTTTTTTTTGCGCTATTAACAAAAAGAGCGACAATTTTGAAAAAAACCCACAATATTTTTTACTTTTTGCTATAATAAATAAATAAATATATATATATATATATATATATATATATATATATATATATATATATATATATATATATATATATATATATATATATATATATATATATATATATATATATATATATATATATATATATATATCAGTTTAGGCCGATACGTATTCTTATATATATATTTTTATATATATTAAAAAAAAAAAATCGCAATAAGCGACTGGTTTGCGCAAAAGTTATAGTGCCTACAAAATAGGGGGCAGAATGTCTTTTTTTTTTTTTACTAGTAATGGCGGCTATCTGCAATTTTTATTGGGACTGCAACATTATGGCGGACACATCGGACACTTTTGACACATTTTTGGGACCATTTACATTTATACAGCGACCAGTGCTATAAATATGCACTAATTACTGTATAAATGTGACTGGCAGGGAAGGGGTTAACACTAGGGGGCGAGGAAGGGGTTAAATGTGTGCCCTGCATAGTGTTTCTAACTGTGGGGGGAGAGGACTGACTGGGGGAGGTGACCGATCTGTGTCTATGTATAAGAGACACAGCATCGGTCTCCTCTTCCTGACAGGAAGTGGATCTGTGTTTACACACACAGATCCACCTCCTTTGTCTGTGGACATCGCGGCCGCCAGGCACGCGCATTGGCACTCCAGTGATGCGCCCCCCAATGGCCGGAGGAGCGGAGGACGTTTATAGACATCCTCCCGGCAATTGAGAGCCACCTTGTGGCCATCTTTTGTCAATTGGCTAAAGCAGTGTTTCTAAACCTTTTTTTTTTCATGGTACCCTTTAAACACATGCTATTTATGGAGGCTGCAGGTGTCAAATGGGGCCTCCCTTCACATCCTCAGTCTTAGCCCCCCTAAGATCCCCAAGCTTTTCCTACTCATCTGGAACCTTTCCATACTGCTATTACTATCCCTCATAGATGGGTGACCTAAGCCTACACTATTCACACCACTGAATGCACACCAAACCCAAGAGTAAGGGTCTTAAATAGACTCTGCCCGACCCAAGATGGCTGTCAGGGTCACATGGGCTGTCAGCATCTAACTAGTTTGCTGCCCCAGTGACCCAGAAAAACATAGAGGAACCATGTTCCTCTTGACTTTCTTTCCCTCTGCAATGCTGCTGTGGTTGAGTGCCACCAGCAAGGGAGAAACCAGACTGCACCTGCCTATATCCTATCACATCATGCTCCTCAGCACTCTATTTCACCTCTGGGTCCTCAGCCCCCCGTTCGCAGCAGAGAGGCGGGGTCAGAGCATCAGTGGAGTTCCCGGCCTTGCCCGCCCCCCCCATTGGCTGGCTCGGGAATACAGCCTCCAGTGTCCCCTGTGTGGTGTGCGCTCTGCAATGCCATCATCAGGGACCCTAATTTGTGGGTGGCGTGGGCTCAAGCAGCAGCTGCTTTGGGCCCCCAACAAAGATTGGGCCTAGGACAGGTGCCCCATTTGCTCTGCGTTAAAGATGGCCCTGATCTGTGGGTACTGTAAATATCTCCTAAACATACCCTCTAAGTCTAAAGGAACGGCCACCCGTGCCTTTTCTTCAGAGCTCTGTGCTGTGACCGGCAGCTCCCCCACTCATGCCCATGAGTGACGTCACATGGCTCTGGACAGTCAAACGGCTGCAGACCCGGAAGGAAGGACGAGTGAATATGGATGCGGCCTCCAGCAGGGACAACGAGAGCTTTGTTTGCAGGTAAGTTTCACATAATGGGCTAGTATGCAATGCATATTAGCTTATTATGCCTTTACTCTGCAAGTTAGGAAAATCTAAAACCAAAAATGGCAGCACTTTTCTTCTTTTTTAAAGGCAATGCAAGTACAGAAAAATACCTGCTGATACTGCCAAAAATGCAATTAGCTCCTAATTTTCATTTATGGGTTGACAACATAGTACCTCTTCTGCAATGAAATCCTAAAGAAAATGTTAGCCCTTCCCAGTTCTCTTCTCCTCCATACTTGTCTCAGATTTGCTGGGACGGTTACACCTTTTAAGTTAGCTGTCCTGCAATATCTGCATCCCAGGCCATGTCCCTGGAGCCACAGCATGAGGCATCTCTCAGCTGACAAGTGTAAGTGTGTTTGGGTCCGGGCCATGGGAGACCAAAGTCTAGTGTGGGCTTTAGCATAGCTTCCAACAATCCATATTTTCCCATTACATTCACGTATTCAGACCCTTGTCCTGGGAAAAAATCACAGAAAAAATTGTCTGTCCCGGTACGCAACCCGTCACCGGTTGACCACCGGCTGCAGCTTTTGGCTGTGAAAACATGGCCATGGGACCCCTCTCCAGCTAGCAGGTCTCTTCTTTGTGCACAGTGAAGAGAGGAGGGGCCTCTGACCTGGGCAGCGAATCGACTTCCCTTTTCAGTGTACAAGCAGAGCAATTGCTTGTACACTGAACCTGATTAACTTCCCGGGGCTTTGGCCCCCTCCCCTCTCCACTGTGCACAAGGAAGAGACCCGATAGTCATTGGGAGATCACGCAGGCACCACAGAGCTGTTGTATGCCCCTCCCTCAAGGTGCAGGTGGAGATGCTGCAGGCACTACGATGTTGCAGGTGAGTGGCCATGGGGTGATCTGCTGGACGTTCTGTGTGTTTGGAGGGGGGGGGGGTATAGAGCTGTGTTGGAGGTGCACATCAATTCCTGTACTATGTCCGCACCCTCTCTGACCGTCTCCTGTACCATGTCCGCACCCTCTCTGACCGTCTCCTGTACCATGTCCGCACCCTCTCTGACCGTCTCCTGTACCATGTCCGCACCCTTGGGCAAGGGGACCAACGGTCTGAGGGTGAGATCTCGGATACGGACTCTGATGGTCCAGAGGAGGTGGCAGGCCCGTCGGGGCTCCAACGCGGATCCGGATCGGCGGCTGGTCGGACTGTTTCTGCTGGGCAGCCGGGTAAGAGCACTTCTGTGTCTGTTTCTTTATCTTCTCCATCTTTGTTTTCTCCCCCCTCCCCCCCTTGCACCTTCTCTGCCTTTGTCCAGTCCCCCTGCTGGGGTGGGTTCTTTCATGTTGGGTTCTTCTCCGGTTGGTGGTGGGCAGGGGTTGGGTGGGGGGGTCCTGGATGTTGGGTTGCTTATGTTGCAGCAGTTGCTTTCGTCCATGTTGCAAGGATGTGGGGCCATGGCTGGGGGGGTGAGCAGTTGTTCCCCCTCCGGCTGTTGCGGGGCCTCCCACGGCTGCGTGGTTGGTCCCTCCGGTTGCTAGTACAGTTGAAGCAGTGTCTGCGGCGGTGCCGCTTGTGGGTGGGAGTGGGGGTTTGTCCCCTGCTAGCCAGTCGGTGGTGCCGACCCCGGTACTTGGGGAGGCGTTAGTGGGTGCTGTGGTTTGCGGCTCCCCTTCGGGGGTGGCACAAGTTAGTGCGCTGTCGGGATCGGTGTCAGGTTTGACGGCTGATGGTTTTCGGTTGTCCGACTCGGCCCGTTGCGAGGTATACCTGTGTTATGATGCACCCTTGGGTTCACACTTGAAGCAGGAGGTGCGGGAACGTATCTGGAGGGGGGAGTTTGTGGAAATATTTTCATTACTTCCCCTGGAGAAGTTCAATTTGGATAAGGTGAAGCCCGATGAGAGTAAGAAGGAGGAAGGAGGAAAAACGGCGCTTCCGCCTTATTCCCCGGTCTTTCGCAAACTGGGCTCAGGCGTTTTATATCTTAGCCAGCGTGATCGGGGAAAAAGACCCGCATCAGTGTACGGGCTTGTTCAGTTATATTGATTCTATCAGCGAGGCGCAGAGGGTGTATGGGGGGGGAGCCTGGTTGCGATATGACGAGCAGTTCAGGCAGAAGAAGGCATGGAGGCCTGAGATAAAATGGAATCAGAAGGATATCGCCTTGTGGATGAGGCTCATGTCTCAGGCCAGGGTAGTGCCTCAGCCCTTTCGTGAAGGGGCCGGGGGAGCTCAGTCCTCCTCGTTGTCGGCCGCAAAACGAAAAGGTTTCTGCTGGCAGTTCAATGAGAGCTCCTGTAAGTTCGGGAGCTCTTGTTGCTTCCGGCACGAGTGTTCAGGTTGTGGCGGGGCCCACCCCTTGTCAAAGTGTTTCAAGAAGGGCAGGAAGGCAGGTGACACTGGAAAAAGGGAAGACACCGGTGAGGGTGGAAAAGATGGCGCCGTACCTAAGTAGGTACCCGAACAGGGTAGCTGCACGGGCCTTGTGGTTGGGCTTTAAGGAGGGTTTCCCGATTCCGAGTGATTTGCCTGTCATCCCTCCTTTGACGGCTAACCTGAAGTCTGCCTATGATCACCCAGAGGTGGTGACTGACAAGCTCTGGAAGGAGGTGGGTTTGGGTAGGATGGCGGGCCCGTTTGACGTCCCGCCTGCGGATGGCCTCGTGGTGTCACCTCTTGGGGTGGTTCCGAAACGGGAGCCGAATCAGTTTCGGCTCATTCATCATCTCTCTTACCCTAAAGGGGGGTCGGTGAATGACGCCATTGACCCGGCATTGTGTACGGTGTCCTATGCATCGTTTGATGAGGCCATGCGCTGGGTTCAGCGCTTTGGGCGCGGGGCCTTGTTGGCCAAGACCGATATCGAATCGGCTCCTGACAGTTCATCCGGAGAGCGTGCGGTTGTTGGGGTGTTTTTGGGACGGGAAGTTTTTTGTTGATAGGTGCTTGCCCATGGGTTGCGCCATCTCGTGCTCGTATTTTGAGTTGTTTAGTTCCTTTTTGGAGTGGGTGGTGCGGGACTTGTCTGGTTTGGCGTCGGTGTTACACTATCTCGATGATTTCCTGGTGGTGGGACCGCCTAATGACCGGACTTGCATGATCTTGCTGGCCACGGTTCAGCACGTTTGCGAGGTATTTGGGGTCCCGCTGGCGCGTGACAAGACAGAGGGGCCCGTCACGGAGCTCAAGTTTTTGGGCATTGTTATTGATTCAATGAGGATGGAATGCAGGCTCCCGGAAGACAAGTTGGTGGACTTGCGGAAGTTCGTCGCGCGGGCGGCCAGTAGTTCGAATTTGAAGTTACGGGAGTTACAGTCATTGTAGGGGAAGCTCAACTTCGCCTGTCGCATAATGCCGATGGGGTGGGTTTTTTGCCACCGGTTGTCGGCGGCCACAGGGGGGGTCAGGGCTCCTCATCATTCTGTGCTGTTGGGTCGCAAGCATAGGGAGGATCTGAGAGTTTGGGACTCCTTTCTGGAACACTAGAATGGTAGATCCCTTTGGTTGGCCCCCGGTGGTCTCAGCCAGTGCATTGGAGCTCTTTACTGATGCAGCGGGTTCGGTGGGTTTCGGGGCTTATTTTCGGGGACAATGTTGTGCGGGGCGGTGGCCACAGCAGGTAGTAGAGTCGCCGTTGATTCGGAATTTGATGTTGCTGGAATTGTTCCCTATCGTGTTGGCGGTGGAACTGTGGGGTCAGGAGTTCAAGGATTGGAGGGTGAGGTTACACTGCGACAATTTGGGTGTGGTGCAAGCCATTACTTCTTTGTCGGCTTCGTCATTACCGGTGGTTCGTCTACTGCGTGCGTTAGTGCTAAAATGTTTGGATTTGAACATTGTTGTTTGTGTAGTGCATATTCCCGGGGTTGAAAATGAGGTGGCTGATGCCCTCTCTCGTTTGCAGTGGGATCGGTTCCGGCGTCTGGCTCCGGAGGCGGTGCAGGAAGGAGTGCTGTGCCCCAGTGGCTTGTGGGACCTCGTTTAGGCCGAGTGATGGCATTGGTAAAAAGGTCAGTGTCTGAATCCACGTGGAGGGCTTATGAGAGGGTGTGGCAGGAATGGCACGGCTTGGTAAGTGATCTGGGGGTTGGTTCCTCGGCTGAGGACCGGTTGCATTTACTGTTGTATTTTTTGGGTAGATGTTGTGAAGACGGGGTGTCGGTCTCTGCTCTGTCCACAAAAATGGCGGTGTTGGCTTTCCTCTTCCAACTTAACGGGGTGGAGGATGTTACCAAGTCGTTCGTGGTCCGCAAGGCTTTGCGGGGATACAGGAAGGGCCGCGTCCGGCCGGATACCAGGAGGCCGGTTTCGCTGCTTATGTTAGAATCTTTGGTTGGAATGTTACCTCAGGTGTGTTCGTCATTGTTTGAGGTTGGGTTGTTTCCAACGGCGTTCATCTTGGCCTTTGCGGCCTTTCGTGTAGGAGAATTGGTCAGCCCCTCTAAGGCGGTGGCTAGGGGGCTGCACGTGTCTGACGTTACCGTACTTGCTGATTCGATCTCAATATGGCTCCGTAGGTCAAAAACTGACCAGGCGGGGAGGGGGTCCAAGGTGGTGCTGGGTAAGGTGCCGAATCTTGGGGTCTGCCCGGTGGAGGGGGTATGGGTGTGGCTTGGCGCCAGGCCTCCTGGCGTCGGTCCGCTGTTGGTCCATGAGAACGGGATTTCGCTGACTAGGTACCAATTTTCGGCTGTTTTTAAGCGGTGTTTGGTTGCGGGCGGTTTCAACGACACGGACTACTCTTCCCATTCGTTTAGGATTGGGGCAGCTACAGAAGCCTCACGCTGGGGCTTAAGCGATGATATCCTGCAGCACATAGGTCGCTGGGAGTCTGGGCGGTTTAGGTCATATGTTCGGCCACAGTTGTTGTAGGAGTCCCAGTGGGCCGTAGTTTTGAGCACATTCAGTAGGGTTTCTGGGGTTTCTTGGGAAAAAGGGGGAGTGTTTCTGTCTGGTGTCAACTCTCTCTCTCTCTGGATGTGTGATGTGTTCTGTGTGTTTGGTTTTTTCTTGTATGTCATTTCTTGTTGTTGTCCCCACTCTTTTCGTTACATTCCCCGTTGGCTTAATTTGGATTTTGGGCCACTCTTATGTTCATTGGGGGGGCTAAGAGGGCTCTGGTCAGGAGAGAGGGCAGACAGTTGGGTTTTGCCAGGGAAGAAGCCATGGTCCGATGGATCGGTATCCCCGGCATGCTTTGGTCCAGGGTGATGCCGGAGGTACAGCATTACGCCAGGTTAGACAGGCCCCCAGATGTGCTCTTGCTGCATGTTGGGGGCAACGATCTCTGCCTTAGGGCTGCTCGCGAGCTGATTCGCGACATCAAATGGGACTTCATGCGCCTGCGCAGTGCATTTCCAGACACTGTCTTGGTGTGGTCTGAAATGGTGGGGAGGTTAGCTTGGAGGGGTGCTCGTTCCATGGACAGGGTCAATAGGGCCCGGATTAAGGCCAATAAGGCAGTGTCCAAATTTGTCATTCAGAATGGTGGGTTGGTGGTTCGCCATCGCAAGCTCGAGAGTGACTTCGGCCTTTATTTAAGGGGTGATGGGGTGCACCTCACCCAGGTTGGGATAGACATGTGGGTCCTGGGGCTCCAGGACGGTCTACAACGGGCCTTAGGGCTGTGGCGGTCCGCCCACGCGTGAGGTGTCACTGTGGGCGTCTGTGGCGTTGGTTCCGGGTTCCTGAGAATTGGGTGGGTTTATGGTACATACATATTAGATGTGTGTACCTTAGTTGTTGGTAGGAGTTGGGGTCCGTCATGGGATGGGCACCTTCCCTATCTGGTTAGGTGGATAGTGGTATATTGTGCTGAAGAATGAAACGAAGGAGGAAGTCATGGCCTTGTGAGCTGATGGGAGCGCGGCTAGAGGTCCGAAGACTTTCTATGGGGTACAGCCGATTACCGGGCACTTTTTTCTTTCCCTTTCTCAGGAACCTTGTGTCTACAACTGTTTGGGGTTAATTGTTTTGTTAGGTTAATTTATTGCGTATTGGTTAAAATTATATATTTAATGTTAAAAAGTTCTATATTTAAAAAGTTGGCTATTTTTATAAAGTTATTTATTTTACCTTTTAGATTTTTAAATAAAAAAGGGGCCTTTGGTGGCCATTTAATCCAGAAGGTGTTGCGTGATTAATGGGTGGGTATAAGGTTTTAAGGGGTGGGTTTTGTTTTCTCCCAAGCACTAGGCATACACCAGTCAAGGTTTCCCTCCCTCTGGATTGATTGTAGGTATAGTACTGTGTATGTGGAGGTTTTCTTTTTTCTTTTTTTTTATATTGTTGAACCAGATGGACTTGAATTATTTTTGGAACTACAATCTGACTTCTCATGTAACATATTGCAGTACACAGTGTATCAAATGGGCGCTTCTCTCAAGACTACCAAGTTCATTGAGTTTACATACACCTCAGTTTTGCTTATAAAAAAGTAGAGCTGGTTCCTACTTGTGTTGTTATCTGACTTTTGTGATTGTCTATTTATATTTGGGGGAATTTTATGAGTTTCTCTGACTAGGACATTATCAACAAAAGCAAAAGATAGAAATCTAACGCAGGTCTGCCCAGCCCAACAATGTCTATCTTTGAAGCTACCTTTACCGTTTTCAAAGAAACTTGTATAGAAAAGCCCGGAATAAAGCCAAAAGAAAATAACGTAGGGCTGGCATGACCATAGTGTTTGGGGACCCAAGGAGTTAAGGAACTGGCTCAGAAAGGGGGGCGGCGCTGCTGGGATCTTTTTTGGGCTGGGGGAAGTTTATTTATGTGAGGGGTGGAGCTTGGGTCACTGCAACACGAGGGAGTACAGGGGAAGGAGGCAGTTTTTTGCTCTGCTCCTTCCAACAGCGCTCAGCACACAGCACGATGTTCCAGGTAGATAGGATCCTGGCTAGGTTGAGGGCTAAGGTGGCGGAGCGGAGTAAGTCTCGTGGAGGACCAGGCGGGCGGGGGGGGGTCGCAGGAGACCACGCCACGCACTTGGCGGTCACAGCCGCCGGTGCGCTACTTGCCAGACATTTCCATGCGAACCCAGAGGAGCGCGTGGAGCCAGTTAGCTGACCCGTCGCCCCCACCGGCGAAGCGGTCCCAGCCGTCGGCTGGGGGGGGGGGGGGTTCCGGACGGTACCCTCAGGGACGGAGGAGCTCAGGAGGCAGAGCCAACGGCCAGGATGGCACCCGTTCGTCGCCCGGGAGGCAGGGAGCGGAGCAGAGGCCAGGTACACCCAGCAGCAATGTGGGTCCTAGGAGAGAGGCCCGGCAGGGGAGCATCGGAACTAATGGCAGCGGGCCGTCTATCCACGCGGCAGCTGCATCGGTGGGTCGGGGGCGTCAGGCCCCAAGCAGAAGGGGAGATCGGCAGTCGGCTGGGCTTCAAGGCAGCTCGGTGCGGGGAGGCCAAGGTGGCAGCACAGCAGCAGAGGGTCGACCCGGGTGTGCCCTGGGGTCCACGGCCACCAGGTCGTCGTCGCCTGGGGGGCTACAAGTGCCGAGCGGAGCAGCGGATGATCGATCGGAGGGAGAAGTGTCGGAGGAGGACGAGGATGGCCTGCAGCAACCAGCGAAGGATGTAGAGGCTACGGCTGGTGGCAGGGTTCCCAAGCAGCCAGGTAAGACCAACTCCTTACCTAATGTGGATTTGTCTAATGCACTGTGTAGTTTGTTGGGGGTTGGGCTAGGGGGTACTAACGTGGGGGCTGCCGGGGGCACCGGGTCAGATGCAGGACCTGCTGGGGGGCTGTGGGACCTGTTGCAGCGTTTTGCGTGTCGGATCATCCCCATGGGTCGGGTGTTCTGCCGACGGCTGTCAGCGGCCACCGCGGGAGCAAAATCCCCGAAGCCCTTCATTAGATTGACCAAGGAAGTAAAAGAGGACCTACGGGTGTGGCACATGTTTTTAAAAACATTTAACGGGAGGTCAGTATGGTCACAGACGCGGCCGGGTCAACTGGTTACGGGGCCTTTTTTTGGGGTCGGTGGAGTGCTGAACCTTGGCCTGATTCGTGGAGGGAGGCTGGTTTCCTCCGGAACCTTGTACTACTGGAACGGTTTCCAGTAGTCTTGGCGATGGAATTGTGGGGTGAGGAATGTCGCAATTTGAAAGTCAGGCTTAATTGTGATAATATTTTTCTGTACGCTGTACACCTACCAGGGGTTGAAAACACGCTCGCTGACTATCTCGTTTCCAGTGATGCAGGTTCGGGAAGTTGGCTCCCTCGGCGGAGCAGACCGGGGTGCCTTGCCCGGCGTGGCTATGGGAGATTGCATTGGACTTGCCGCGCGTTGGATCCAACAGTCGGTGAGTATGGGCGGAATGGTTCAATTTTTTACAGCTGGCGGAGGTTGAGATGGGGGGAGGTAGGGTTGAAGTCGGATGGTTGGTGCTGTACTTCGTGTCTAGGCACATGGAAGACAGGGGGTCCGTTTCTGCCATTGAGCGCAAGCTGGCGGGTCTAGCATTCCTTTTTAAGTTACAGGGGATGCAAGACTACACAAAAAGTTTGTGGGTGAAACAGATGGTAAAAGGGTATCGGAAGGGTAATGTGCGCAAGGATTTGCATAGGCCAGTATCGTTCGCGGTGCTTCAGTCTATCTGCGGTAAGCTGGGGGAGGTGTGTTCATCGGGATACGAGGTGAATCTGTTTAAAGCGTTTTTTTCTGTGGCGTTTTTTGGGGAGTTCAGGTTGGGGGAATTAGTGAGCCCTTCTAAGTCGGTGGCGGGCGGTTTTGGGGTTCAGGATGTACGGGTGGAGGGGGAGAGTGTGGTTCTGCTGTTGCGCCGGTTCAAAACGGACCAGGCAGGGAGGGGAGTCTGGGTGGTGCTTTATGCATTACCGGGGTCGATAGTGTGTCTGGTAAGAGCGGTGGCGGAATTCGTGGGCGTTCGCCCGGCGGGGTTGGGGGCATTTTTTGTGCACAGGGATGGTACCTTTTTGTCCAGATTTCAATTTGTGACAGTTTTCAGAAAATGTTTGGGCACAGCGGGGTTTGATGGGAAACGGTTTGCTTCACACTCCTTCCGCATCGGGGTGGCCACAGAGGCTCCACGGTGCGGGTTTGATGAGGCGGCCGTGTGAAAGATAGGTAGATGGGAATCTAGAAGATTCCGTTCCTATGTACGACCGCACTTGTTGATCGGGTAAGGGAGAGTAACAGGGTCAACCGGGAAGGTAATGGGGGGATATGTGGTACTTAAATTGAATTGTGACTGTTGTGATGTTTGGATTGTTATTGGTTACACGGCTGAATTTTTATTTCAGATGACAGCTTTCCACGCCTCGTTTGGATCTTAGGGCACTCGTACGTTTTTTGGAGTGCCAGGAGAGCAGACACGCAAAGTTGAACTTACCCAGTACCGATTGTAGTTCCCTTAACGTGACCTTGCTGCACCCCAGGAAATCCTGTATCTCCAGCCTGAGATTCTCCACCTTATCCCTTGGCAAACGGCACTCCATTGCCTGGGAATCGATCACGATCCCCAGAAAACTGAGCTCCATAGTAGGGCCCTCCGTTTTGTCCGCCGCCAGCGGAACCCCAAAATGTCCCACAATGTGCTGCAATGTCGCCAAGAGAATCGCACACACCTTTGAGGACGGGGGGGGGGGGGCCCACGCACAAGAAGTCATCCAAATAGTGGACCACGGAGTCCACCCTCGACACATCCCGAACTACCCATTCCAGAAAGGAGCTGAGCGTCTCAAAAAATGCACACAAAATGAAGCCCTGTTTCCTCCCAGTGACTTTGTTTAAAAGTGGCCCTTCGGCTGCCAGCAGGGCCGGCCTTTGGGGTGTGCGGGCTGTGCGGTCGCACAGGGCGCCATAAGCAACAGGGGCGCCGTGCGGCCGTCAGTTTGCAGAATGTGAGTCGCAGACTCGCAGTCAGTTTAACATGATGAATGATCATCATCATTCATCACAGGCAGGGGCGGCCGGGTCACTGCTCAGCAGCACCCCGGCGCTGCAGAGGGGGCGCTGTCGCGCCGAAGTGTCAGACACTGTTCCCCTCCCTCCCTTCTCCTTGTTGCTTCTATATATCCTGCCGACTTCGCAGGCAATGGTGAGGGGACTCGAAACCCTGGAAAACTTTACAAAGGAGGAGACTGCTATGGAAGAAAGAGTCTGGCCAGCAGTGCCCTGTCAGTGTTCGGGTGTCAGTGGAGAATTGGAGAAGCGCGCTGGATCGGGGAGGATGGGAGCTCCATGATCGGCCGATCAGCATGTCATTTATCACACAGACAGCTGACTAGGAACAGACCGTGCAGGAGACCAGCTGCAGAATCAGCTACATCTACGATACTTGGCTGGGTATAAAAATACTGACCTGAGGAGGGAGGGGGGAGAGCCAGAGAGGGGGGGGGGGATTCTTAGGATTCTTTGCTATCACCTCTGTGTTGTATGTGATGATCGGGAGTCAGGCCCGGTGCCAGCATAATACAGTGTCCTGCAAAGAATAGTGTGTCCACTCCACAGGTCCTCCTGTCATCCTGCCCTTTACTGTCACACTGCCTGCCCCCCTTTCGTCACACTGCCTGACCCCCTCCTGTCACACTGCCTGACCCCCTCCTGTCACACTGCCTGACCCCCTCCTGTCACACTGCCTGACCCCCTCCTGTCACACTGCCTGACCCCCTCCTGTCACACTGCCTGACCCCCTCCTGTCACACTTGCCTGACCCCCTCCTGTCATACTGCCTGACCCCTCTCTTGTCACACTGCCTGCCCCCCCTCTTGTCACTCTGCCTGCCCCCCTCCTGTCACACTGCCTGACCCCCTCCTGTCACACTGCCTGACCCCCTCCTGTCACACTGCCTGACCCCCTCCTGTCACACTGCCTGACCCCCTCCTGTCACACTTGCCTGACCCCCTCCTGTCACACTGCCTGCCCCCCTCCTGTCACACTGCCTGACCCCCTTCTGTCACACTGCCTGACCCCCTCCTGTCACACTGCCTGACCCCCTCCTGTCACACTGCCTGACCCCCTCCTGTCACACTGCCTGACCCCCTCCTGTCACACTGCCTGACCCCCTCCTGTCACACTGCCTGACCCCCTCCTGTCACACTTGCCTGACCCCCTCCTGTCATACTGCCTGCCCCCCCTCTTGTCACTCTGCCTGCCCCCCTCCTGTCACACTGCCTGCCCCCCCTTTCGTCACACTGCCTGACCCCCTCCTGTCACACTGCCTGACCCCCTCCTGTCACACTGCCTGACCCCCTCCTGTCATACTGCCTGACCCCCCTCTTGTCACACTGCCTGCCCCCCCTCTTGTCACTCTGCCTGCCCCCCTCCTGTCACACTGCCTGCCCCCCTTCTGTCACACTGCCTGCCCCCCTCCTGTCACACTGCCTGCCCCCCCTCGTCACACTGCCTGACCCCCTCCTGTCACACTGCCTGACCCCCTCCTGTCACACTTGCCTGACCCCCTCCTGTCATACTGCCTGACCCCCCTCTTGTCACACTGCCTGCCCCCCCTCTTGTCACTCTGCCTGCCCCCCTCCTGTCACACTGCCTGCCCCCCCCTTTCGTCACACTGCCTGACCCCCTCCTGTCACACTGCCTGACCCCCTCCTGTCACACTGCCTGACCCCCTCCTGTCACACTGCCTGACCCCCTCCTGTCACACTGCCTGACCCCCCTCTTGTCACTCTGCCTGCCCCCCTCTTGTCACACTGCCTGCCCCCCCTCTTGTCACTCTGCCTGCCCCCCTCCTGTCACACTGCCTGCCCCCCTCTTGTCACACTGCCTGACCCCCTCCTGTCACACTGCCTGACCCCCTCCTGTCACACTGCCTGACCCCCCCTCCTGTCACACTTGCCTGACCCCCTCCTGTCATACTGCCTGACCCCCCTCTTGTCACACTGCCTACCCCCCTCTTGTCACTCTGCCTGCCCCCCTCCTGTCACACTGCCTGCCCCCCTTCTGTCACACTGCCTGCCCCCCCTCTTGTCACACTGCCTGCCCCCCCTCTTGTCACACTGCCTGCCCCCCTCCTGTCACACTGCCTGCCCCTCTCCTGTCACTCTGCCTGCCCCCCTCCTGTCACACTGCCTGCCCCCCTCCTGTCACTTTGCCTGCCCCTCTCCTGTCACTCTGCCTGCCCCCTCCTGTCACACTGCCTGCCCCCCTCCTGTCACTCTGCCTGCCCCCCTCCTGGTACACTGTCTGCCCCTCTCCTGTCACTCTGCCTGCCCCCCTCCTGTCACTCTGCCTGCCCCGCTATCATCCTGTCCCCCTTCTGTCACTCTGCCTGCCCCCTTCTGTCACTCTGCCTGCCCCCCTATCATCTTGTCCCCCTTCTGTCACTCTGCCTGCCCCCCTATCATCCTGCCCCCCTTCTGTCACTCTGCCTGCCCCCCTCCTGTCACTCTGCCTGCCCCCCCTATCATCCTGCCCCCCTTCTGTCACTCTGCCTGCCCCCCTATCATCCTGCCCCCCTTCTGCCACTCTGCCTGCCCCCCTATCATCCTGCCCCCCTTCTGTCACTCTGCCTGCCCCCTTCTGTCACTCTGCCTGCCCCCTTCTGTCACTCTGCCTGCCCCCCTCCTGTCACTCTGCCTGCCCCCTTCCTGGCACACTGTCTGCCCCTCTCCTGTCACTCTGCCTGCCCCCCCTCCTGTCACTCTGCCTGCCCCGCTATCCTCCTGCCCCCCTTCTGCCACTCTGCCTGCCCCCTATCATCCTGCCCCCCTTCTGTCACTCTGCCTGCCCCCTTCTGTCACTCTGCCTGCCCCTCTCCTGTCACTCTGCCTGCCCCCCTCCTGTCACTCTGCCTGCCCCCCTCCTGTCACTCTGCCTGCCCCACCTATCATCCTGCCTGCCCCCCTCCTGTCACACTATCTGACCCCCCTCTTGTCACACTGGCTGACCCCCCTCTTGTCACTCTGCCTGATCCCCTCCTGTCACACTGCCTGCCCCACTATCATCCTGCCCCCTTTTGTCACTCTGCCTGCCCCCTTCTGCCACTCTGCCTGCCCCCCCCCTATCATCCTGTCCCCCTTCTGTCACTCTGCCTACCCCCTTCTGTCACTCTGCCTGCCCCCCTATCATCTTGTCCCCCTTCTGTCACTCTGCCTGCCCCCCTATCATCCTGCCCCCCTTCTGTCACTCTGCCTGCCCCCCTCCTGTCACTCTGCCTGCCCCCCCCTATCATCCTGCCCCCTTCTGTCACTCTGCCTGCCCCCCGTTATCATCCTGCCCCCCTTCTGTCACTCTGCCTGCCAGGGGTTAAATAGTCTTGTTCCTTCCGCTGGCCCCCAGCTGATTCCACAGAATATACTGGAATGGCTGAACAGCCTTACAGTTCATTTACACATGTAGTGCCCTCTGAAGAGCAATCCACATTTGTATTGCTCTTTAGAGGGCATTAGACAGGCGCCTGTTTAAATCCCACAGTATCGCCCCCGCAATTTAATGCATTGCACATGTGGCCCATTAAATTGAATGGGCCACATTCGACAGGCAATACTGCTCGCTGAACCCAACAGTGCAGACATTTTTTTGTCGCACTGTTATGGAAAGCATTTTGGCTGTGGCAAGTGTACATCCCCCTCTGCTGCCTTTTCAGCTTGAGGGAAATGGTTGGGTAGCAGTAATAACACAGCTCAACCTCAAGTTTTTACTGTCCCCCCAACCACAAGTGTAAATGGAGTTGCAGGGCACTCTGAAAAGTGATCCATAGTGGATCATGTTTTGAAGGTATTTGACAGGTGGTGAAGAAGCGTTATGTTGCCTCCTTACCACCTGTTTTGTACCCCTAAAAACCCATGCCACTGTGCTGTAGCCATGTGCATTGCACACGGTTGCAGCACAGCCCCATTCAGGTGAATGGGTTGGGTTAAGCACGAGCAGTGCCGTGCACCACTAAAATGTTCGGGTTTAGCTTAAAGAAAAGGTGGCAACCCTAAGTGTCCCCCTCTGTGTTTCCTCTTTGTGTATGTTTAGGTGACCAGGGGGCGAGGGGTGAAAGTGGGGGGGGGGCGCCACAGGATTAGCTCGCACAGGGCGTCTGAACACCTAAGGCCGGCCCTGGCTGCCAGGCTCAAGTAAATCACCTGTCCGGGGCACTTTACCCACTC
Organism: Rana kukunoris; assembly: GCA_029574335.1. NCBI lineage: Eukaryota > Metazoa > Chordata > Amphibia > Anura > Ranidae > Rana > Rana kukunoris. Next base: position 25,669,969 of record CM056057.1, read on the forward strand.
TGGCGAGAGTGGCAACGTTTAAATTTGACTATGCTGAGAGCAGGCTTGCTCCCTCTTGATATCCAAGGCCTGATACTACAGTTCTCTCCTTGCTCATCAACCTTTTCTCTATCGTGTGTCATGTTGATGTTGGCCGTGTTGGGCCTTGGAATAAAGCATTGAAAACTCAACTTGACGTCTGGACACTTGCTCTTTAACCACCTTCACTAATATTATCCCTAGACAAGAATCACTGGTAACCTAACATGCCAGTCCCAAACTAATCAGCGGCTCCTTCAGGGGTGAGCGCTACACTAGCATAGCTTTAACGTGGTCACACATATGCTCGCCTTCTTCAAGTCTCATTTTATATAGCTTCCTTAGCAGAAACAGCTTGCTTTTTAGACTCCAATGTTCATGCAGTTTTTGTAATAAAGTCCACATACCTTTGGCTGTTTTCTCTGTTATGTGAATAGTCTCTTTTGCCTGTCTGTCCCCTTCCTCCGTCTGTATTTAGCACTTGCCACAAGTCATCCATGCCAAAAAGCATTTCTAGTTTAGACTTCCACAGCTGGTAATTGGCATTGTTCAGCTTTGCAATTGCAAACTTCACATCTGAACTGCTTGCCATCTTTCAGCAGCTTCTATACAGTACTGACTCACTGAGTTGTCTTTCCAGTGATTGGGTGCGCTGGGTCCCTGCTGGGCCCATAACCTGTTGTCAAGAGAGTATTGAACTTATGCGCTGGAAGCTTCTGGTCTTCCAACAGACTTTTCCATGGATTTTGCTCCGAAGGGCATTGTCCATGAACTTGGTATACACACACACACGGTTCTGCCAACAAACACGAACGTAGTAACGTAATAGACACACTGTTTTTTTTTGCTTTTTACCGCCACCCTTTGGGCAACTTTTGACAAAACTAAAAAGTTTGTCCGATGGAGCGCATACAGGGTCAAATTGTCTGCAAAAACAGGTCTGTCGGAGGTTTGTTGTCAAAAAGTCAGATTGTGTGTACGAGCCTTTACTCCGATTACATTACCATAGATACACACTACAGTGCCACCTGCTAGATAGGTATAATGCATACAGTATATAGTTCACAGTACTTTACATTACATGCTGTTTTTCTAAGAAGTCATAGTTGCTACTTGGGGCCCCACCATGCCGTAAGCTGGTCATATACCAGAGACTTTCAAACAAATGTTTGGAAGAAAATTCTCAGTATATGTAATGATTTGACGAGCATCATTGGATATTTTCCCATGCTTATATTGTTTAAGCACAAAAATTTACTGTTAAGGCATTGAAGATTTTTGGTGAATTTATCAGGACCTGGTCTCAAAAAGGGTGAAAAACTGCTGCTCTAAAGGGGCCCAATTAAAACCCGAAACACCAAATATATGGCACAGTATCAATTTTGAACTAGGATAGTTGCTTTGAAGTAACTCAATATCACAACTATATAGAAATTTGATACATTTTGATCTATCATGTAAATACCACTGGGGGAAAAAAATATTCAAATGACTCAACTTATGTAACTCGTGTGTGTCGGTGTAGGTGATTACAGCACAATCTGTTCTTGCTAGTACAAGCTATTCCAAGCACGCACACATTTTCCCACTATTTCACCTGTTTTGACCACTGATTGCAGGTTTTGATGCTTGATGGAGCACAGTAATTATCTTGGCACATATTAAGTATTATTTGTATGTAATTATATATATATATAAATAAAATAAATCATCAACATATCTAATTCCCATTAATTGTAGTCTGCAATCCTTTCAATGCAAAAATAAAATATATCTTTTATGGTGTCCCAAGTCTACAGGTACATTCGAAGGAAACTCAAGGTCCATTTTCAGTTTTGTGTCACAGTCAATGTCAGGATAAGGTCTGCCAGTTTCCATGGCGAAGAAGGCAAACCTTGAGTGGAGATGGGGCAAAAAGCGCCAGTCAAAGCTCGCCGTGCCAAAATATTTGTAGTAATGTGGCATGTGGTAAAATAGTATCAATAGTTGTGATACACTTTAGTGAAAAGGAGAAATTGTTTCAAAAATATGGTAGCAAATTGAAATATGACCCTGCACCAGTGGTGTAACTGGAAGGAAAACACATCCTTGGGCCAGTGGTGTCACTGGAAGGAAAGAATGCCCCTGCATCAGTAGTGTGAGCAGGGCCGGTACAAGGCATGGGCGGGAGGGTCGAGTGCCCTGGGCGCTACCATTTGGTAAAGGAGGGGGGCGCAGTTGGTACACACGGGCAGACCAGTACACTTGTGTGTGTGTCATAGTAGTCAGCGAGGGCAGCAGCAGTGGCACTGAACGAATTGTGTCCTGACTGGTTGCCGAGTGCGCTCCTGCGTCTGGCTCCCTTTCCTGTTTGTTTATTCCCCCCCTATGGAGGAGTCACTTGGTCCATTCCAGCGGCGCGAGCCGCATGACGTCACGGCCGGAGGAGAGGTGAGTGAGGGAGGACCCGGAGCACTGCACAGGGAGCTGAGTTGTGTCGGCGCTGCTGAGCTGAAAGGACTACTCACGAGGAGCCTGCCTGCCTACAGTGCGCTACTGCAAAGAAGACCACTGAAGTCTGCACTTGTAAAAAGTAAGAAGAACATGTGATGGGCAGAAGAAAATAATTAAATGCCTATATTGGGGGGGGGGGGGCTGACTGAGCACTTTGCAAGTGGAGGTTCACCCTCAAAAACATTTCTGACATCACATTCTGTCGAGTCATCCTACCGACAGAATGCCAGTGTTTTTTTTTTTTTTTCTCAGCACATACCTCGTAATCCAAATTTTTCACCCCCCCCCCCCCCCGTCTCTCTCGTGTTCCCAATCACTGCCTGTAATTGACAGGCTTCCATCTGGCGCATACTGCGCGTCACAGGTTGCCGACAGAACCCGAACGTCGGTGCGCAGGCACCGTATAGAGCCGCACTGATGTTCGGGTTCTTTCGGCAACCTGTGATGCGCAGTATGCGCCGGACGGAAGCCTGTCAATCACAGGCAGTGATTGGAAACGCCCAGTCCCGTGGGAGAGCCGGGGGGTAAAAATCTTTATTAGGAGGTATGTGCTGAGAAAAAATAAAAAAAAACACTGGCATTCTGTCGGTAGGATGACTCGACAGAATGTGATGTCAGAATTTTTTTTGAGGGTGAACCTCCACTTTAACAAAAATGGCAGTTAAAAAAACGCAGCCACTGTGCCATCAATTGTCGCCACTGTGCCCATCACACACAGCCACTGTGCCTACCACACGCAGCCACTGTGCCTACCACACGCAGCCACTGTGCCCATCACACGCAGCCACTGTGCCCATCACACGCAGCCACTGTGCCCATCACACGCAGCCACTGTGCCCAAACGCAGCCACTGTGCCAACACACAGCCACTTTGCCATCAATTGTCGCCACCGTGCCCAAACGCAGCCACTGTGCCCATCACACGCAGCCACTGTGCCCATCACACGCAGCCACTGTGCCCATCAAACACATCCAATGTGCCCATCACATGCAGCCACTGTGCCCAAACGCAGCCACTGTGCCAACACACAGCCACTTTGCCATCAATTGTCGCCACCGTGCCCAAACGCAGCCACTGTGCCCATCACACGCAGCCACTGTGCCCATCACACACAGCCACTGTGCCCATCACACACAGCCACTGTGCCCATCACACACAGCCACTGTGCCCATCAAACACATCCACTGTGCCCATCACATGCAGCCACTGTGCCCAAACGCAGCCACTGTGCCAACACACAGCCACTTTGCCATCAATTGTCGCCACCGTGCCCAAACGCAGCCACTGTGCCCATCACGCGCAGCCACTGTGCCCATCACGCGCAGCCACTGTGCCCATCACGCGCAGCCACTGTGCCCATCACGCGCAGCCACTGTGCCCATCACGCGCAGCCACTGTGCCCATTACGCGCAGCCACTGTGCCCATCACGCGCAGCCACTGTGCCCATCACGCGCAGCCACTGTGCCATCACGCGCAGCCACTGTGCCATCACGCGCAGCCACTGTGCCCATCACTTGTCGCCACTGTGCCCATCACACGCAGCCACTGTGCCCATCACACGCAGCCACTGTGCCCATCACACGCAGCCACTGTGCCCATCACACGCAGCCACTGTGCCCATCACGCGCAGCCACTGTGCCCATCACGCGCAGCCACTGTGCCATCACGCGCAGCCACTGTGCCATCACGCGCAGCCACTGTGCCATCACTTGTCGCCACAGTGCCCATCACACGCAGCCACTGTGCCCATCACACGCAGCCACTGTGCCCATCACACGCAGCCACTGTGCCATCACTTGTCGCCACTGTGCCCATCACACGCAGCCACTGTGCCCATCACACGCAGCCACTGTGCCCATCACACGCAGCCATTGTGCCCATCACACGCAGCCACTGTGCCATCAATTGTCACCACTGTGCCCATCACACGCAGCCACTGTGCCCATCAAACAGCCACTGTCCCCATCAATTGCCGCCAGTGCGACCATCAATTATATGTATACTACTTATGTTTTTAATATTTGTAGCTTTTGTCAATTGACATTTTTAAAGTCCCACTCAAGGGGGCACAGTCCTTTGTTCCATTGCTTTAACTATATTCTTGTTTTGAAACCACATTGATTCTTTCTTAAAGCGGATCTCCACCCTAAAGTGGAGTCGCGCTGATCGGAACCCTCCCCCCTCCAGTGTCACATTTGACACCTTTCAGGGGGAAGGGGGGTGCAGATACCTGTCTAAAGACAGCTATTTGCACCCACTTCCGGCCCGCAGTCTCGGGCAAAAGACGTTTTTTTTTGGCACATCCCGTCTGTCCCCCGTTGTGTGCTGGGAACACTCGGCTCCCAGCACACAGCGGGAGCCAATCGGCGGGCGCAGCGCGACTCGCGCATGCGCCGTAGGGAACCGGGCAGTGAAGCCGGAATGCTTCACTTCCTGGTTCCCTCACCGTGGATGGAGGGGGGAGCAGCGATCGCTCGTCCTCTGCTGCGGACGCCGCTGGACTCCAGGACAGGTAAGTGTCCTAATATTAAAAGTCAGCAGCTGCAGTATTAGTAGCTGCTGGCTTTTAATATTGTTTTTTCATGGGCCATCCGCTTTAAAAACGGGGGGGGGGGCGCAGTTTGCCATCTTCGCCCTGGGCACCAAATGGCCTTGTCCCAGCACTGAGTGTGAGGCCCCGTACACACGGCAGAGAACCTCGACGGGCGGAACACATCGTTCTGCCCGTCGAGGTTCTCTGCCGGCCGTCAGAATCGGCGACCCGCCCGTCGGGAAAGGCAACCAGCCATTCATCCCGACGGGCGGTCGAGCAAATAGAGAACCTGCTCTCTATTTGCTCGACGGGTTTCCGGGTTCTCGGCAGAATGCGGCTCCCAGCGAGGTTCTCGCTGGTTTCTGCCAAGAACCTCGGCCGTGTGTACGGGGCTTCACTGAAGGAAACAATGTCCCTGTGCCAGTAGTGTCACTAGAAGGAAAAAAATGCCACTCCCGATGATGTCGTACTGACGAAACATGTAGAGCGGGGCGACCAGCGTCATTGCATTACTTCCAGTTAAAGTTTGTGAAAAGCATTGTGGCCTGGACTTCCTTCCGCGTATGCTGTTTAAATGCAGGTTTGATGTAAGTGCATTTCGGATTTGTTTACAATAAAAAGATTGGGGTCATGCCTTTAACCATCTCCACATGTGAAACGATTGGGCAAGAAAGTTAAAGGAAAGAGGAACATCACATCGGCTGTGGATCTGACGTCTGCTGTTTCAGCCACTGTGTGCTGTAAATGCTGGATACCCCCTAGAGGGTAGAGCTCTCTGGTGGGTGCGGTGAAAGTTGAAAATGCCATTTTAGTCAAAAGACTAAAACTAAATTGAAATTTGATGTTAAAATGATCTGTAGAGCATGTTCATATCTCAATAACAAACAACATATTCGATTTTTCACTCCAGCAGTATATAATGAGTTTGAAAATGTGAAATGCTTAAATAATACATATTAGATTTTAGATGACTAAAATTTGTTTTAGTCGCCTAAAATGCAGAACATTTTAGTTGACTAAAATGTTGGAGATTTAGTCGACTAAATACGACTAAAACAATTGAAGACTAAAATGGGACCAAAACTAAAATGCCATTTTAGTCCTAAGACTGAGAGCTGGTTCTCAAATTTTCTGACAGGAAAAATTCTTGTTGGAAATCACGATAGTCTGAATGCAATTCCGACGCACAAAAAAAAACACACATGCTCGGAATCACGTCGACGCACGCTCGGAATCCTTGAACTTCATTTTTCTCGGCTTGTCGTACTGTTGTATGTCACCGCATTCTTGACGGTTGGAATTGTGTGTGACCGTGTGTTTGCAACACAAGTTTGAGCCAAAATTCAGTCGGAAAAAAATCCAATACAATTTCTTGTCGGAATTTCCGATCATGTGTATGTGGCATAATACTAAAACTAAATAAAAAAACATAGATAGATATCTATTTTCCCTGATACATATTAACTTACATATGAATTGTTTACTTTTTACACTTAATTTGGGGTCTGAAGTACTCAGATATGTTACGAGCAGTAGTAGGCCCCATAATTTTCCCATTAAGTTTTCTTAAAGTGGAGGTTCACCCTCCAAACAAATTTCAGGCATGAATCGGAGCCCACCCACCCGACCGGCAGTATGCTGTTTTTTTTTTCTGTACTTACCTTTTTACGGGCTCTCGTCCCCTCTGGCGATCGCGCGTGACTGGGCGTTTCCAATCACAAGCTGTGATTGACATCCCTCAGCCCGGCGCAGACAGCGTGTCACGAGATGCCGAAGTAACCCGAACTCCGGTTCGGCCCTATACGGCGCCTGCGCAGCGTCGTTCGGGTTCCTTCGGCATCTCGTGACGCGCTGTCTGCGCTGGGCTGAGGGACGTCAATCACAGCCTGTGATTGTAAACGCTGAGTGGACGAGAGCACGTAAAAAGGTAAGTATAGAAAAAAAAAAAAAACACTGGCATACTGCCAGTCGGGTGGGTGGGCACCGATTCATGCCTGAAATTTGTTTGGAGGGTGAACCTCCCCTTTAAGGAATGCTTTCTAGTAGACCGGGTTAAAGTAGCCCTGAACCCAAAAAGTGAAGACTTGGTAAAATATAGGGAACATCCAGAAATGCCATTTGTCTTCTGTAAAATAGCATATATATCCCCCCAGCTTACTCTGCAACATTAAAGATTCCCCAAACAGTAAACACCCCTCAGCTTTAAACACCCCTTTACTCACCAGCGAACATCAGATTCAGGCAGCGTACATGTCGAGTGAGGGATATCCTTCCAGATTTTTACTTGGCTGGGTCATATGACATGGCAGAGACAAAAAGGAGCATATAAGTTCTCCTGTTTCTGCACTGTTGGTTTGAAACTGAGGTCTGACAGGGGACTCTACAGTGACACCTGCATGGTCGCTGACCCAGGGCTGTAAATATTATGACAGGTAAATTTAGTTGGGCAAACTGCAGCCAGTGAGGCTGATTAAATAGGTCACTTCAGTGTTCTCAGCTGCTGTCAGTCTGATAGCGCCCTCTGCAATCCAGAGAAAACTGAGAAGTTTCTGGAACATAGGTGTGGCCAGAGCTTTTTTTCTCAGAAAATAGGTGCAGGAACTCAACCACGACCCGTTCAGATTTCAGAAACAGTAGAAGGGTCTTAAAGGTGCATTAAATACCAGGACTGCTTTACATACAGAGTGTAGAGTTCAGGGGGGGTTACACACAGTGTAGAGCTGTCACTTGTGAACACAGAAATCAGACTTCTGTGTTTACAAGTGATTGTGGTGAGCGGCACCAAAGGGTCTGAGCCAAAGGTGGTGGAACTGAGTTCCCCCAAGTTCCCCCTGAAAAAAAGCCCTGGGTGTGGCTATGCAGATGGTAGTATGAATATTTATGCAGCCCTAGTCAATCCCAGAGAGCAGGGCAATGCTTTAATATACTTGCTGTTTCGTGAAGCCTCAGGTGGGCCACCTAAGGGTCTGGAACCCTGGATGCTGAAGCTACAGCGCTGTCTATCTAGTTCTATGTGAAGGGACTCTGCTCTAAGGCTGCATTCACACCTGAGCGTAACCTTTTGCGGCGTCTTTTACCGTGATTTTCTCTGTGACAAATCGCATTGTTTTTTCCTGCGATTTGCTGCGACAAAACGCTGCGTTTTTTACCGCTTTTTTGTACAGGTCCAGGGCCACCAATGTTAAAAACAGAAAAACGCCCAAATACGCTCAATTCGAGCGACAAAAAAAGTCCAGAACTTGTTTGAGCTTCAGGCGTTCGGCGTCAGGCGTTTTGTAGTGGAGATGTGAACCATCTCCATTGGCAATAATGTATTTTTTCCCCTCTAGCGTTTTGGAGCTTCATGCTTCAGGCGACAAAACGCTCAGGTGTGAATGCAGCCTTAGTGCTCTAAAGAAAGTCTGCTTCTATTACAAGTAAAATCCACAGTTCGCTATATGCAAGGACTTCTCCTTTAGTTCTACATTTAACTGTATCCAGTACAAAGCCAAGTCCACAGTTTGCTACAAGCAAAGACTTCTGCTTCAGCTTTAAAGAAAATAGTTACCGTACTTGTTGTCCTCAATCTGTACATTTGTTTTTAGAGTATCCCACTCAATTCCATCAATCCTATCCAAGTTCTTCACAAGAAAAAAAACAACAAAAATAACACCCAGTTTGTTTGCCTGGATGCAGGGCAATACACAGGGGAAGAACCTGGGCAAGTTTCCAGAGGCTTCTATGGGAGCAAGCGCTACAATCTTAACAATAAATGTGCATTTTATCAAGCATAAAAATAAAAAGTTCAACAACAATCAACAAAAATCTCCAATATGCAAATAATAGTAAAAAGTAACATTTCTCAATAAAAAAAAGATCGCGTGTGGGTCCCAGCAGACATTTTTCTGTTGGTGTTTAGAAATAGAATATGTTTTTCTGATGAAAAAAAAAAAAAGATAGGAAATTTCCTATCGTCTGTGTGCAACTCATACGGAGAAAAACCCATGCATGCTCAGAATCATATAGACGCATGCTCGGCAGCATTGAAATTCATTTTTCTCGGCTCGTCGTAGTGTTTTGGACGGTTGGAATTTAGTCTGACAGTGTGTATGCAAGACTGATGGAAGTCAGCTTTATCTGAATTCCGACGGAAAATTCCATCAGAAATTCCAATCGTGTGTGCGCGGCTTTACACTACCCTTTTCCCTGTCTGACAACGTAAAGGGTCTCCACTGCTCCTCCATCCAGAGTGAAGACACTCCAAAACAGGAAGTGTATCACTGGCCAAATCACCAGGTGAAAATTAAGGAAAAAAGCCTAAAAGCAAACCAATGTAGCCATCAAATTTAAAGATCGTAATATACTGCAATATATTATAGTTTTGGGTTAAATGCAGTTTTAAGGTTTACATCTATTAAAATAAATAACAAATCTTGCACAGAGGACATTTTCTAAAAATGATTAGAATGGCAGAATAGGTAACACTTTTTCAGGAGTGCATATTACAACAAACTAACATTTCAATAACCAAAAACATAATCATAATAAATTTGAAAAGGACATACAGTTCCTACAATACAGTACATATAAACATAACATGAAATTAAGGATTGGCCAAAATGAAAGTACATTTAAAAAAGGTCAGTCTGCCCAACGGATTCACATTAGAGCAGAACCTGGTGACTTAAATCAGAAAACAAAAGCAAAACTGCGCCACATAAAAACTGGTAAATGAAAGAAAAAACCGTGTGTACAGTTTTTATAAAGATTCAACACAGCACGAGTCCAATCTGAATTTCAAGAGCACTTCCATTAGTATTGAAGCTGTATGTAAATATAAGGAAACCTCCGTAGCAACACACCACCACAGTGACACACCAATACATATGCAAGTGATCCCTTCACCAAGATAGGAATGGCTGCTTACCAGAAGTAAGCTCAAGCAGAGCAGTTGGCTATAGCCCAGCCACGGCCTTTGTATCCGGAAGTCAGTGATTACTATATGGTTTCCCAGAACTGACAGGAAGGGACACTGTGATGTTCATCCACCGGGATACACTTGGGCGTTTCCAATACTCATCCACAGGGGTTAAAACAGAAAGAGCTCCATAGCATAATTCCGTTTGGGAAATTTTATTCAAAAGGTATAAAATATACTTACAATAAAAAGCATAAAAACAAGCATATAAGAGCCGGCCCGCAAGCGATAGGGAATCTCCCCCACGTGGTGACGTCACAAAGCGTCCTCCAGACGCGTTTCGTCATCAATCGGATCCCATTGAAAACGTCCGATTGATGACGAAACGCGTCTGGGGGACGCTTTGTGACGTCACCACGTGGGGGAGATTCCCTATCGCTTGCCGGCCGGCTCTTATATGCTTGTTTTTATGCTTTTTATTGTAAGTATATTTTATACCTTTTGAATAAAATTTCCCAAACGGAATTATGCTATGGAGCTCTTTCTGTTGTAACCCCTGTGGATGAGTATTGGAAACGCCCAAGTGTATCCCGGTGGATGAACATCACAGTGTCCCTTCCTGTCAGTTCTGGGAAACCATATAGTAATCACTGACTTCCGGATACAAAGGCCGTGGCTGGGCTATAGCCAACTGCTCTGCTTGAGCTTACTTCTGGTAAGCAGCCATTCCTATCTTGGTGAAGGGATCACTTGCATACGTATTGGTGTGTCACTGTGGTGGTGTGTTGCTACGGAGGTTTCCTTATATTTACATACAGCTTCAATACTAATGGAAGTGCTCTTGAAATTCAGATTGGACTCATGCTGTGTTGAATCTTTATAAAAACTGTACACACGGTTTTTTCTTTCATTTACCAGTTTTTATGTGGCGCAGTTTTGCTTTTGTTTTCTGATTCTTTTTGTGTTATCCCACGACAACTGCAGCCTAATGTGTTTTCTCTTTATTGAATGTTATATTTTCATTATCTTCATTGATTCTATCTATTATTAACTAGCGCAGTTTTTTTGTTTTATATTCTGGTGACTTAAATCAAAAGATTTCTAAAATCCCAGGTAGAGGCATGGGTAGTGACATACCCTGGTGATTTTGGCCTGAGAACATGCACACAAAAGGAGTTTTAATGATTATTAAATGGTATCCATCCTCACCTGTGATCTGTTTGTATGGTTAAAAAATGCCAATGAGTTTCTGGACTCCTGACAGACCCTTGCATCTTTCATCCAGTGCTGCACTGACATTTCTGGATTCTGAGTCTTGGGGAAAGCAAAAGAATTGTCAAAGGATCTGCGGGAAAAGGTAGTTTAACTGTAGAAGACAGGAAAGGGATATAAAAAGATATGCAAGGAATTGAGAATGCCAATCAGCAGTGTTCAGACTCGAATTAGGAAGTGGAAAATGAGGGGTATAATTTGAAAAACATTTTGGGCTGCATTTATCAACTTCATAAAGCTCACAAAATAACTGTTGGTTGCCCAGCGGTGAGCGGGTTCTGTTTAAGATTGTCCGATTTATGCATAGGATGGTCTATTGAGGTAGACCAGATTACCTCTGGAAAAATTCCTAGTATCCTAGTAGGGCACTACGTTCAGCGTGACAAACGAATGTCGTTGTCCCTAGGGTGAGGAAACAGACTAGGAGGATGTGCTTTCTCGGTGCAGGGGGGGAAAGGTATGGAATGATTTACCATTGGTCCTAAAAAAACATCACCAATTTGCTAAGCTTCAGGAAGAGCTTGAAAACCTTGCTCTTCCAGAAGTGTTATGGGGGCTCGTAGGTCACTGCATCCTGGCCAGTAAGGGAGCTAGATTAAGATCAGAATCTCCCTGCTCATTATAGTCATACGCATCAAGGCCCATGGGTTAAAACTGAGTTTTATAAGCATTTTTTTATAATTGTAGCGCCCTGCTCCTGTTGAACAGGCTCTGCTGTAAATTTAGAGGGGGTCTGAATTGTTATTTGGCTCAGACAAATATGATTAAAGGGCAATTTAGCCTCTGTTTCAGCCATGGCTGTGCTGGGAGTAACCACCATTTTTGGCCTGGGGGTGTTCTTACCGTCCCAGGCCAAGGGTGACAGCAAAGTCAGGGCGTATTGGGTGTTCCCCTTGGCGGTGAATCAGTTGGAGTGGTCACCCTGCTGTGCATGCTGGAGGGGAGGTACTTAAGGAACAGACGCCATTGTCGTGGGGTCCGTTGTTCGCGCCTCATGGCTCGTCTGGCCTGGGGTGCGTGTTCCTGAATCGTTGGTCCGGGGTCGTGGCATCGCCTGGTAGGCCTAGTAGTCAGACTGGGGCCTTCCCTTTTTCAGAGGTGATCCTGTGCTGTCCGTTCTGCGGGAGGAAGCCACTTGAAGGAAGCCAGGGGAGGACCTATCCTGGAGAGGACCATGCAAGAGGCTGGTATCTTGGGAGAAGGCCTGGAAACTTCATCGAAGGATGCACCGTGCACTGAGAGGCTTGACAGTGTCGCCCGTCGAGTCTAAAGTTCTACCAGAACTAAGCTGGAAAGATCTGGGTACTGAATCCTGTGGCAGGGGATTCCGGACCGAAAGTGTCTCCTTATATAGGAAGGTCTGTGGCAGGTCCGTGCACGGCTGCTAGGCCAGTGAGTGGGACCTATCCAGATGAGCAATACCCACTCTGGCTAGAGTGGCGACAAAAACTGTTTGCTGGAAGTAGGAGTGTTTCCCATTTGTGACTATACACCTGAACCTACCTACTTACCCTTCCACCCCTCCAACTTCTTTTCTACTAAGTTCTACAAATAAATCCTAGAAAAAGAGGTGTATTGTGTGGACATTGGAATTCTTCAGACTCTCACTTCACCCTGGACAGCGAGAAGATAGAGGTAACGTGCCACCCAAAATTATTTAGCAGCTCCTTAGGGGGTAGTGCCACACAAATAATCATAAAAACCACCCACACTAGAATTACCACCACTGCGCCTAGGGTCCCAACATAAAACTAAGCTGCCACTTAAGGGTTAAAAATTGTACACATTTCATATTTTTCTTAACATAAAAAAATAAGTAATTTGAAAAGTAGGATACAGTGGCGCTAAATCTATACGATTTTTGGGGGATCTTAATAGGAACACCAACAACATCAAACTGGATTATCAAACTTGTGATAAGACTGTTAATTTTTTGGATGCGACTATTGAAAAAACTTGCAATAAACTACTACTACTAAATACTTTAAGCCTACGGACCGCAACAGTTACTTATCCATCAGGAGTGGTCATCACCATGCATGAATAAGGAAAATCCCAAAAGGACAAATGTTGCGAGTCCGATGGAACTGCACGAAAACTTAATATTTTGTGCAAGCGAATATCTTGAAGGATAAATTCTTACAGAAGGTACACAAAGAACACACTCTGAACAAAAGAATCAAGGGAGGTGTTCGAAATTCCTAGGGATCAATGTTTAGTAAAGAAAAAAGATGTCCAAATACCAAGCGATCAACATCAATTGAGGTTCATATCTAACTTTCATTGGCAACGTAGAGAAATTAAGAGTATCTATAGGAAACATTGGCATATTTTATGTAGGGACAGACAACTCAGTGAGATATTAACTAAATCAACCAAACTTTATTTACAGAAGAGCCACCAGTTTTGGTGAGCAGGTAGTGAAAAAAAATCCTGGATCCCCCTGGCCAACAAACCTTAAAAATAGGATTTAAAAGTCCCCCCCCCCCCCCCTGTAGAAAGTGTTTATGTTGCAGAACTGTAAAAAAGTGAGAAACAGAGGCATGACGAAGGTTACAAATAGAGATGGTGAATCTTTCGAGATAAAAAGGAATTCATATCAGTGGCGGCTGGTGCTCAAATTTTTTGGGGGGGCGCAAAAAAAATAAAAAATTGCAGCCTCACTGTGCCTATCAAATGCAACCACTGTGCCATGCCATCAAACCCAGCCACTGTGCCCTTTAATTGTCGCCACTGTGCATGTCACTGTGCCCTTTAATTGTCACCACTTTGCCCATTGTTGCCACTGTGCATGTCACTGTGCTCTTTAATTGTTGCCACTGTGCCCATTGATGCCACTGTACCTGTCACTGTGCCCTTTATTTTTTTGCCTCTGTGCCCTTTGTCGCCTCTGTGCCCTGTAAAATGCACTTACCTTTCTGCTTCCATGTCCCTCGATGTCTTCTCCCGCCCTCGATGACGCTTCAGCCAATCGGGTTGCTGCTGGCTCTGATAGGGCACTTACGCTCAGCCAACCAGCTGCTGTTATTCAGGTAACAGGCGCCCAAGGTCCGGCTATCTGAATAGACCAGCGGCAGCTGGCAACAATAACATACATTCATGCAATGCAAAGCATGAATGTATGTTTTTTGCGAGAGGGGGTGGCGCTGCATCGCCCTCTATAGACATGCCGCCATCACTGCAGTTAGTAAAAAGTAAAAACGACATTTTAATCAAAATAAAAATTCTTAAAAAGGGCCCGTTTTTTTTTTTTTTGTGACTACAGGAGGGAGGGGGCTGCACCACTGTATAACATGTAATTCCTTGCATGTTGTATACCTCATGTGGTGCTCATGTGGGAAGAACCAAGAGACTCCTAAAGGTTCGCATAGCAGAGCACTTGGCAAACATGAAAAAGGGGTTTAGCTTCCATAGTGTATCCTTACACTTTAACCACTTCCATACTAGGCACTTAAACACCCCTCCTGACAAACCCAATTTTCAGCTTTCAGCGCTCTCACAATTTGAATGACAATTACTCAGTCATGCAACACTATACCCAAATGATTTTTTTGTCCTTTTTTTCCCACAAATAGTGCTTTCTTTTGGTGGTATTTGATCACCTCTGCGGTTTTTATTTTTTGCGCTATGAAAAAAGACCGAACATTTGGAAAAAAAAAGATTTTTTTTTAGTTTCTGTGATAACATTTTGCAAATTATTAATTTTTCTTCATAAATTTTGGCCACAATTTATACTGCTACATGTCTTTGATAAAAATAACCCAAAGTTTTTGTAAATTTTTTGGTCTGTGTGAAAGTTTTAGAGTCTACAAGCTATAGTGCAAATCATAAAAAATGATCACATCTGATCACACCTGATGTACTGAAGGCCTCTCTCATTTCTTGAGACCCTAACAAGCCAGGAAAGTACAAATGCCCACAGATGGCACGGATAAGGCGGCACAGATGGCACTGAGATGGGTACTGATGTGCTCCGATAAGGCCTGTGTACTGGTGGACACAGGTGGGCACTAATGAGGCGGCACAGATGGCACTAATGAGGCGGCACAGATGGTACTGATGAGATGGGTACTGATGTGCACTGATTGACTGCGGCACAGGTGGGCACTGATGAGGTGGGCACTGATGAGGTGGGTGGGTGGGCTCTGAGGTGGCACAGGTGGGCACTGATTGCAGATGGGCACTGGTGGTACAGGTGGGCACTGATGGGCACAGTGGTACTGGTGGTACTGATGGGCGCGGTGGTACTGGTGGGCGTGGTGGTACTGGTGGGCGCATGGTGGGCACAGGTGGGCACGGTGGTACTGGTGGGCACAGTGGTACTGGTGGGCACACGGTGGTACTGGTGGGCACACGGTGGTACTGGTGGGCACAGTGGTACTGGTGGGCACAGTGGTACTGGTGGGCACTGGTGGGCACAGGTGGTCCTGGGGCACTGTGGTACTGGGGGGCACTGTGGTACTGGGGGGCACTGTGGTACTGGGGGGCACTGTGGTACTGGGGGGCACTGTGGTACTGGGGGGCACTGATTGTTCACTTTTTTTTTCCCCCCAAACCGCTGCAGCTCCGATTGCTCTCCCTCCTCACACGCGCTGTCTGTGTGAGGAGGGAGAGTCGGCAATGAGAGATGATCTCATATGTTTACATATGAGATCATCTCATTGGCCGCACAGATCGCTCTGTAAATAGCCGCTGTGATTGGCTATTTACCGCGATCTGTGTTTGGCTGTGTCCGAGGGACACGGCCAGCACAGGAGTTCCCCGCTGCACGCTCGGGAGCGCGCGTGGGGAACGCCAAAAGGGGCGGCCGTAAAAACACGGCCTGTTAGAGATTCAGGGCTGCGCTGCGGCCGTACAAAGTCGTACGGCCGTCAGCAAGTGGTTAAGGAAGAAACATGATCAAGACCTGTCTCTACTACAATTTTGTGGGATTGACGTGATCGATCAATCTTGGAAGGGTTCAAATCGCGTAAGGGATCTTTTCCCCAAAGGAAACCTTGGTGGATTTTCTTACTTAAAGTCTTGCCCCTAGGGGGTTAAACATCGAGGTGCACTTTATTGCTTTATTAATAATTTTTAATTATAATATATATCCCTATATCTTGGGGAGTATATGCGACGTGATTCTGAGCATGCACACGCATACGCCGTTCGATCGGCAATTAATTTGCATGGGGTCACGCTTAATTTAAATAGATCACACCCACCTCCTTCCTACTTTGAATTAGGCGGGCTTACGCAGGCCAATTTACGCTACGCCGCCGCAACTTACGGAGCAAGTGCTTTGTGAATACTGTACTTGCCTCTCTGTTACGTCGGCATAGCGTATATGAGATGCGCTACTCCCGCACAAATATACGCCGCCCTACGTGAATCTGGGCCATATTGTTTGTTTTCTCTACTCATTCTGATCTTAGACAATTTTTATATCCATTTTCCAGTCATTCACGTATGCACCAGCGAGTTTGTAATTATAGTCGTTGAGATAAAGATATTATAATTTATATTATAATATATATCACTACCCCCACAGGAGCTGCTGAGAAATGATGGGATAGCATGTTATCTTATGGCCTCCGGTGAAGTGTTTAGGGTGAACGATGAATGTAGTATGACTCTAATGCCGCGTACACACCATCACTTTTTGTGATGAAAAAAAACGACGTTTCAAGTGATGAAACAAAACAACGTTTTTCAAACTTCATTTTTCAAAACGACGTTGCATACACACCATCGTTTTTCCAAAATGCTCTAGCAAAGCGCGGTGACGTACACCACGTTCGACGGCACTCTGTTCCATTGAAGCTCCGTCTCATAACTTGCTTCTGAGCATGCGCGGGTTTAAAAGCGTCGTTTTCAACATCGTTTTGCCCACACACCATCACTTTTTATGACACAAAAAATTCAAGCATGTTCGAATTTTTTTTTGGTGGTTTTTTTGAAGACAAAAAACGACGTTTTGCCCACACACGGTGATTTTAAATGACGTTTTTGAAAACATCATTTTTTTTTCATCACAAAAAATGATCGTGTGTATGCGCCATTATGCCTCGTACACACGATCACTTTATGTGATGAAAAAAAATTACGTTTTTAAAAACGTCAATTTCATTGACCGTGTGTAGGGGAAAATGTCATTTTATGTCTTGTAAAAAACGACAAAAAAAATTGAAGCATGCTTCAATTATTTGTGTCGTTTTTCAAAACGTAATTTTTTGTTTCACAAAAAGTCACCGTGTGTAGCAAAAAAACGTTGTTTAAAACAACGTTTTTCAACCCGCGCATGCCCAGAAGCTAGTTATGAAGCGAGCTTCAATGGAAAAGAGTGGTGAACGT
Source organism: Rana kukunoris (assembly GCA_029574335.1). Taxonomy (NCBI): domain Eukaryota; kingdom Metazoa; phylum Chordata; class Amphibia; order Anura; family Ranidae; genus Rana; species Rana kukunoris. The sequence goes on from CM056057.1 coordinate 25,687,520, forward strand.
AACTTCACTTTTTGTGAAAAAACGATGGTGTGTAGGCAACATCGTCTTTGAAAAGTGACGTTTCAAAAACGTTGTTTTTTACTTCACAGAAAACGTCGTTTTTTTCATCACATAAAGTGATCGTGTGTACGCGGCATTATGCCTCGTGCACACGATCACTTTTTGTGATGAAAAAAAAAATGTAATTTTTCTTCATTAAAAAAAAAAAACGACATTTTTCAAACTTCATTTTCAAAAATGACGTTGCCCACACACCATCATTTTTGGAAAATGATGAACAAAGTGACGGCACTCTAAAGGGGAAGTTCTATTTGCCTTGAGGCTGCTTTTAGCTGGTTACTTGTTAGTAAAAGACGATTCCTGCTTTTTTGTCTGTAATGCCGCGTACACACGATAATTTTTTGTGATGAAAAAAAAACAACGTTTTCTGTGAAGTAAAAAACGACGTTTTTGAAACGTCACTTTTCAAAGACGATGTTGCATACACACCATCGTTTTTTTCACAAAAAGCGAGGTTACGTTCACCACTCTTTTCCATTGAAGCTCGCTTCAAAACTAGCTTCTGGGCATGCGCGGGTTGAAAAACGTCGTTTTAAACGACGTTTTTGCTACACACGGTGACTTTTTGTGAAACAAAAAACGACGTTTTGAAAAACGACACAAAAAATTCAAGCATGTTGGAATTTTTTTTTTGGTCGTTTTTTTTAAGACAAAAAACGAAGTTTTGCCCACACACGATCAATTTAAATGACGTTTTAAAAAACGACGTTTTTTTTTTCATCGCAAAAAACGACCGAGTGCATTACAGCGTAGTTTTTTTGAATGGTAGTTTTACCTCCCGTCTCCTAACTTGCTTCTGGGCATGTGCGGGATTAAAACTTCATTTTTTACGTCATTTTGCCCACATACGATCATTTTTTATGACACAAAAAATAAAATTTTTAAAAATGACATAAAAAAATTCGAGCATGTTCGAATTTTTTTTTGGTAGTTTTAAATTACATTTTTAAAAATGTCATTTTTTTTTCATCACAAAAAGTGATCGTGTGTACGCGGCATTATGTGTGCTCTTTATTACCCGGCCGGGTAAAAACAGTTAACAGGTGATGGGAAGGATAGACAAAGGTTGGAAGGAGAACAGCAGATTCAGGCCTTGGATAGGTAAATAGTCCTGTCTCCGCCAACAATTAGTTTTTCTTTCACCATTCCAGCCTGAGTGGGTATAGCGTACCTGGACAAGTCTCTTTCACAGACCTGGCAGCCAGAGTATCACTCGGAACCAGAGAAGGACGTCTCTGCCACAGAATCTTCTGGGTGACTGAGTTTAGAAATGGAGGAACTCCTCCCGAGTGAAAGGTTTGCCTGAAACTTCCTTCAATTTCGCCACGGTACTGAGAGAGGAATCAATCCCTCAGTGTCCAGTACCTTGATCCCCGATGGTTCATCTCAATACTGTTGGGCCGCCAGCCCCTCAATGGCGCCCCTCAACTGGACTCCCGTGAACAGCTAAACTCGCTTGGGATCCTCAATGTGGGAACTCAGTCGGTCACTGAGCCCCCATCCTGTTTGGATGCTCCAGGCCCAATCGGCCCAGGAACTCTGCGTAGCACACACGCCCCAGCCCCAGCCCGGTAGGCCATAACGCTCGGGCGCGGTGATGTGGTCACCCTAAAGGTGGGTGCCACACGCCAGGAAGACAAAAACACCCCCTAAAATGGCGTCTGCCTCATAAGTACCATCTCCCAGCATGTCCAGCGAGGCCCAAGCCTCCTGATTGTTCGCTTGGAGAGAACACCCGAACCTCAGCTTCCACCTGTCGCCCTGGGGTGGAATAACACCCCAGGCACAGCAGGATGAGCCCACAGTACAGCCAAGCTGAAACAGAGTGCCTTACCTTAAATCAGAATTGAGATCAGAATTGAGATCAGAGTCACTTACACTCTGATTATCCCCCTTAAATTGACTAGCACCCGTACTTGGAAGTACCATGGGCGCTATATTATATATATATATATATATATATATATATATATACATACACATACACATACACACACACACACACACACACACACACACACACACACACACACACACACACACATATATATATATATATATATATATATATATATATATATATATATATATATATATATATATATATATATATATATATATATAATCATTTTCCAACTAATATGGTTGTGTTTTAAATGTTACGCTGGGTGGGTTATATTGTGTGATTGTGGCGAGCAGGTGAAATGAAAATTTGCACCATTATCTTTATCAAGCAAGATATATGAGTACACCAATCAAACTCACCATGATGTGGACTATTTGAATAGAATGTCAATTCCTTTCCTTGCTATCACACATGACTTGTTTAATGCCGCGTACACACGATCACTTTTTGTGATTTCAAACTTCATTTTCCAAAACAACGTTCATTACACACCATCGTTTTTCCAAAATGCTCTAGCAAAGCGCGGTGACGTACACCACGTTCGACGGCACTCTGTTCCATTGAAGCTTCGTCTCATAACTTGCTTCTGAGCATGCGCGGGTTTAAAACGTTGTTTTAGCCCACACACGATCACTTTTTATGACACAAAAAATGACATTTAAAAAAAAAAAAAAGGCACAAAAAATTCAAGCATGTTCGAATTTTTTTTTGGTCGTTTTTTTTGAAGACATAAAACAGCGTTTTGCCCACACACAATCATTTTAAATGACGTTTTTAAAAACGTCGTTTTTTTTCATCACAAAAAGTGATCGTGTGTACGCGGCATAACAGTTGGGGCTTTGCGGGTGCAGAGACACAAGGTGTGCGCAAGCGCAGTTGGGGGGTCTATATGTATGGTGGATAAGGCAATATAAAAATAGATAATTAGCCCGCTGTACAGTTAATCCCATGAGTAAGTCGATGTGACGAAACATGTCAGGGGCGTGGCTGTACAGCAATCATCATCATCATCACTGACGCGTGACTCCTAACTATTAAGTGATTCGATATTCTGATCCAACACTGTGGAGCGGGTGAGAGTGAGTTACCGAGTGCATACTTCGGGTCCGCCGTGACCACAGTGCCATCGTTCAAAGATTTGCTGTGATTTGCAAATTTTGCTGGTTTTTAAAGTTTGGAATGTGAGTGTATAGGTTGAAGTTTGTGTGTTTTAAATAAACTTGTTTTACTATATCACACTATTGGAGCACCTTTATCATGTACATGTGGAGGAATCCCTTATATCAGGGGTCTCCAAACTTTTTACTTCGAGGGCCGCATTATAAATTTCACAGATATTCGTGGGCTGAATTATTTCGAAATTAATCCTCAGCCAAGAAATAGAATAGAATTTGAAAGGCTGCTCTTAGAGCCCGGAGCCACATGCACCAGGGCTTAACACTCATACAGTACATCTGTGTCCCCATCAGAGACTCCCTGCCCATTTCTGTCCCCAGCAGAGTCTCCTTACACAATTGGGTCCTCATCAGACTCTGCCTGCACATTTGTGTCTCCATTTAAAGCCACCCCCACACATTTGTGTCCACATCAGAGACCGTCACACACTATTCTCAAAGCCACCTCCCCACACCCATTAAATCCCCTCCTGCCCATTTGTGTCCCCATTAGAGCCCCCACACTTGTATCCCAATCAGAGCCCCCCCTGCACACTTATGTCCCCCATCAGAGCCCCCCATCCTTGTGTCCCCTACCAGAGACTCTGGTAAAAACTGTGTCCCCATCATAATCCCCTCTAAATATGTGTCCGCATCAGAAGCCCCCCAAACACTTGTGTCCCCTATCAGAGTCCCCCTCCCACATTTGTGTCCCCACCAGAGACTCCCTGAAAAACTGTGTCCCCATCTTATTCCCCCCAAATATGTGTCCCCATCTTAATCCCCCCAAATATGTGCACCCATCAGAGTCTCCCCAAACACTTGTGCCCCATCAGAGTACCCCCATACTTGTGCCCCAGAGTCCCCCCAAACACTTGTGCCCCCATCAGAGTACCGCCACACTGGTGCCCCCATCAGAGCCCCTCACACACTTGTGCCCCCATCAGAGTCCCCCCGAACAATTGTGTCCCCATCATAATCCCCCTGAATATGTGCCCCCATCAGAGCCCCCCATCCTTGTGTCCCCTACCATAGTTCCCCTCCCACATTTGTGTCCCCACCTGAAATTCCATGAACAATTGTGTCCCCATCATAATCCCCCCACACATGTGCCCCCATCAGAGCCCCCTCCATTACAGCTCCCTCCCTCCACACTTTTTCCCCCCCCATCACAGTCCCCCCTTCTCTTGCATCCCCACCAGAGCACATTTCTTTCTCCCTCAGTCTCCCTGCACCGTCCTATACTTGCCGTGTAGATCTGTGTATGTTACCGCTAATACTCCTCTGAAGGGCTGGCTGTACTGCAGATTTACTGCACTTCCTGACTCCCACTCGGCTGTTACACGTGCACGATGTATGTGACATGACAGCGTTAAGTGCACTGTATTTAACTGCAGGTGGGAGGCAGGAGGAGAAGCTGGTCTCTACTGAATAAATTTGAACTTTGTCGGGTCACTCGAGTTGCGGGACTTGATCTGCACAGCCATCACTGCCTGTTAGTATGCAGAGCAAGCCCTGCAACCCGAGCAGAGACCGTCCCTGCAGTGAGTCTGATGACTTTAGCTACGGGCCGGAAGAAACATCTTAGCGGGCCGGATGTGGCCTGTACTTTGGAGACCCCTGCCTTATATACACGGTTGAACTGAGGATAGTCATTTCACCTTTTCAGTTTGGTGCACAAGCATCTCAGCCGAACACGAGAGTGGTAGGCATAAGAATCTGATGAGTGTGTTTGCTGAGGGGAGTGGAGTCACTTGCACTTTGGTGTGGTGGATGCAATAAGAAGAGTCTACACTTCAAACATTTCACTGGTATTTTTCATGGCCTGTTATATTTAAAATTATTAATTTAAATCAGTCGTGCTTTCACTTTTCACTGGGTGATAAAACTGTTTAATATTTACTTACATTTATATAGGATTTGGTACACATGATCTTATATAGATTTAGCGCCACAATTTATCCTACTTTTGAAATAATATATATATTTTTTGTTAAGGTTTAAATACTGTACACCAACTTCATAAAGCACCAACAACCTCAAAAAGAGTGAGCCATCACCTCTGGTCCCTTCATATCTTGGAGCCACAAGGCAGAATCAATCTCCATCCATCCCCACCATGAACAAGACGACTTCTGAACTGGTCCCGTCCAGCAGTATCAGGAAACTTTATGTGGAAACCTTCACCTTCCATAATGATGTACTTAGAGAGGGGAGCTTTGGGAAAGTGGTGTTGGCCACCCATCCAACCACTGACCAAAAGCTGGCGGGGAAGTTCATCAAAAAGAGAAAACTACTAAGATTAGGACCCCTACCTTGCATTTACTGAAAGATGCATTCTGGAAGAAGGCAGAGTGTGCCCATACATCTCCAATGTATATGGATCTTTTAAAACAAAGATAAGTCTTTTAAAGTCATTGTAAACGCTTTAAAAACACATTTATGCTATAGGTAAGCCTATATTAACCGCTTAACGGACTGCCGCATGTATATATACATCCACAGAATGGCATGTACAGGCAGATGGGACGTGCCGATACGTCCCTGCCTTCCCTCGGGTCGGGGGTCCGATCGGGACCCCTCCACTACATGCGGCAGTCGGTAAGCCTCTGGGAGCGATCCGGGATGAGGGGGCAGCTGTTCGTTTCTGTCCGCCCCCTGGGGATCGCTCCCAGCAAATCCGCTTCCCACCCTCTGCCTGTGTAATGTAAACACAGGCAGAGGAAGTGATGTCGCCTCTCCTCTCAGCGGTATTTTCATTCCAGCGAGAGGAGAGGAGAGAAGACATCACAAGTGAGTTGCACAACACTACACTGACACCAGTACACATAGGCACACTTAACCCCTTCAGATCCCCCCCCCCCAGCCCCCTATCACAGTGTCACCAATAGCAGTGACCATATATTTACTGATCACTGCATTTAGTGTCAGTGTGACAGTGTGACAGGCAGTTAGTGTTAGGTCCAGAGTAGGCCCCTACCCACCTAAATAAAGGTTTAACCCCTTGATCACCGCCCTAGTTAACCCTTTCACCCCCTATTGCCAGTGTCACTAAGCGGTCGGTTTTCTGATCGCTGTATTAGTGTCACTGTTGCCACTAGGTAGCTAGTTTTTTTTTATATTGCGATTTTTTTTTTTTACTACATGTGGCTGAATACATTTTGGCCTAAATGTTTGACTAAAATTTAGTTTATTCGATTTTTCTTATAACAAAAAGTAGAAAATATCATTTTTTTTAAAAAATCTGTATTTTTCTGTTTATATCGCAAAAATAAATAAATCGCAGAGACAATCAAATACCATCAAAAGAAAGCTCAATTTGTGGGAAAATAAGGACGCAAATTTAGTTTCGGTACAACATTGCATGACCGCGCAATTATTAGTCAAAGCAGCGCAGTGCCAAATTGTAAAAACACCTTTGGACATTTAGCAGCATATTGGTCCGGGGCTTAAGTGGTTAAGGCTTACCTGTAGCCACCAAGGATATCTCCGGTTTAGAAGATGTCCCTGTAACGGAATGACTCGTGACGCCCAGAGACTTTTGAGGGATGGGGGGTACTCCTGTGCCAGCGTCACTGATGACTCTTGGGTCTAAGTTCACCCTGTGCCCTTTTTGGGCATAGGGTGGCTGATAACTGATAATTCATGTTTTACAGGAGATCTGGACATATTACAAGCTGTAAAGGTCAACGTTTCATTCAATGTGGGGACACATGCTTTTGAGGTGTTAATTGCGTCAGCTCCTAAGACCTTTCATTGTCCATTGTGTGAGGCTGTTAAGATGCTAAGACTGCTGTGGATTGAAACAGAGTCAGCCTGGCTCCTAGACCTCTCATTATGCATGCTAATACTGTTGTATGTTGTATGTGTGAAATGTGTCTTGTCAGCTGTAGTAATTAACTCCTGAAATTTGTGGCCCGAACGTCTGACATAGGAATGTGTATTCTGCAGGTAAATAGCTGTTGTCAGAGATGGGACGTCGGGGGGATAATTACCTCCTCTGAATGTATTATCTAAAATAAAGTGATTGAAGTTCATTGTGTGATGTTAGGGGGGTGGAGAGTTTCATTGTCCCTGTGATTAACTGTGACATGTTTGTAACTGTATAAGAACCAGCTGAGTTTACCATTAAAACATTCTTTCATTTGAAACCAGAGAGAACGGAGCTTGTCTCGTCTTAATTCTGGGGAATGGATCGTTTCTACAGGGGTTGTCGACCTGTCATATAAGCTGTCTTGGGTGGATGGAAGATGGAAGATCGTAAACGGTGGTGACCGTTACAGTCCCCTTTATGTGCCGTTACCAGTGGCTCCCACGCACATGCGCAGGAGTGACATCATCACGGCTCCGGCCAATCACAGTGCCAGAGCCGCAATACCTGGAAGCAAGCCCAGGCTACATGTCGGAGGCAGGAGGAGGAGACGAGGACTGCTGCGGGGGCTTCGATCTGAGGTAAGTAATACATAATGAGCTCATTATGTGTTTGTCTTGCAGGGATTTGTTTTCATTTTTGTCAGTTGGGTTTACAACCACTGCCAATTTCTTCTTCTCTTGCCGTACTGCGCTCCACTATTGATCCAGACCCCCTACAATATTTATGCAAATGGCCAAGGCTAAGCATCCCCCTGCCCCATGAGATGACAGTGTGCAGACCTGTCCTTCAGGCACTAAGTGCTAAATTGGAGGAGGCAGAAGAAAGCTTCACTTGTGTGCCACATCTGGTTCTTCTGAGGTAAAGGTGAGCGAAGTCTAGAGTGCTTCCTACAAGGATGGAGCTTGGGGACAAACTGTATGTAACGGTCACCACCGTTTACGACCTTCCATCCACCCACGACAAGCTTATCTGACACACTGCGACAATCTTGCATACACGATCCATTCCATTTCCCAGAATCAAGACAAGACTCCGCTCTGTACTTGTTTCCAAATGACTGAACACTTTAATGGTTTCTTCTCAGCTTTTTATACAGTACAAGATGTTACAGTTAATCACAGGACAATGCAATCTCCACCCCCCTCATCACACACTATGGGTAGTAACTGTGCAGACAATTCGGCACCGATATATTTAGCATGACTTAACTACTGCCTCAGAGAGAATGACATTCCTGTAGATAATGACATCAAAACAAAATACTGTCACACAATGATTTCCCTTCAAACCATATCTTTAGACAGATGGCTGTCTCTAAAGGGAAGGTTCTTACACCTGGGCGTCAATACATTCACAAACATAATTGACATGCTAATTCAGTACATCTGAATGGAGACTGCTAACTTGAAGTACAATACACAATCTTTTAAGTGTAAACACAGGGCTTTGAAACAGTTTTATCACACAATGAAAAGGTCTCTCAGGAGCCGATGCAATTAACACCTTTCCACAGAATGTGTCCACACATTGAAGAGCCAACCTCACTTAACATTTCAATAGCCGGAACTAAGCATTGAATTAAGCGCCCAGAGGCGATTTACTTCGCATGTGCTGCGCTATATAAGTTTTCATTCATTCATTCATTCAAGCTTGTAATGTCCCTCTCCTGTGTAACAGATGTCAAAATGGACCCCTTGTAATATTCCAGTCCTGCAATATGAATTATTATTAATGTCCCATTTCATGTAATATATGAATTATGATCCTATTAGCCACCCTACGCCTACAAGGGCACAGGGTAGACTTAGACCCAGGGGCTATTAGTGTCCCTGGCTGTCAGGGATCCAGGCCTGTCTTCCGATCCTCGCACATGCGCAATAGAGCGGCGCTCCGGCATGTACCCGTGCGGGAAAGGCGCGCGCATGCGCGGTCTGGCGACGCAGCGTGCACATGGGCGCGCGCACGGGCGCGCACCTTCCGGGAACCAATCAGAGGCCTGACCAGGCTATTTAAACCAGCCCCTGTCTTATGGCAGGTTGCTGGTTTGTCTTCAGCTTGTGCTTGGACTCTCTGCCGATTACCTGAACCTTTGACCTGGATTTCCATACGACTCTCCTCTCGCCAGGAAGTTGTCCTTCCGTACGACTCTCCTCTCACCCTGAAGTTGACCTTGGCTCTTGTTCCTGGATACGCTGTCTTCTATAATCCCTGACTTCTAGCTTGACTTTGGACTTGTTGACCTCTCCAACCCCTGAACCTCGGCTAGCTCTCTGGACCTGTTCTCAGTCTGATCCACTTGCACCTGCTCGGTACCCCTCCAGTTACCTGCTCCACAGTTCTTCAGTACAGCTTCTGCTACCTGCCTTGCACCTGTCTTGTGGCTCCTCCGCTGCCTGCTCTGCTCACCGCCATCAGGAGGAGCTTCAGTTCCAGTCTGCACCAGGATCCCGGCTACCAACCCGGACCTCACTGGCGCTGGTGCCTCCCGGGGCTCACCTCCCCTGTCCCAACTCCAGGGGACGGTCGGCGCCGGGTCGCAACGGTTGGCCACCCTCGGCATCTCGGCTTCGGTGAGTACATAGCCTGATACTGGCACAGGAGTATCTCTCATCCTTCCAAAGACTCTGGTTGTCATGGTTCATTCTGTTACACTGAACTCTGTATGAGTAGAGGCTTTCCTTCAAGAAACCATATATTGAGAGGCTGCCATTACGAACTTTAGACATTACTAGTTTCCTGGCTGTCTCTGGTCTTAAAACTTTGCGTCACTGAGTCAGAACACATCTACAATTAGCAATACAGGAGAAGTGAAGACTCCTGATCTACATACATCTTCCAGGATGGGAAGCCAAAATATAGAAGTCATTGGGCCAGCATAACAACCAGACAAAACTAGTATTGTGGTAAAGATCTTCCAGCAATGGCGGTCTACTATTCTTCTCTGTCCGGTTTTCCAGAGTTTCCCCAGGAAGCATTTAGTAAAAACAAGGCCACACTGCACTCTGCTGGTGTGCATGTCTTCATATATTCCTTCACAAAAGTGAAAACTTCAATATCTATAACGTAACCTGTTTTTATTTTCACAGAATCATCTTGCCTTTGTAATGGAGTATCTGAGCGAAGGAGATCTCTCTGACCTGATAATATATTCAATTCCACTTCTTCTGGACACCTTAAGGTAAGTTTGATGTCGGGGTCCCTTTGGAGTCGGACCACTGAGGACAGGCAGTGAACTAGTCAGGCCTCTCCAGCTGATCCCATCCATCTATACCCCTATGTACTATAGGGAGAAGTCACTTTATCTTTACCATTAACTGGTCTGTGATGATTTTTTATGCTAATCCATGTATTTCGTTCTCCATCAGAAACCTGACAGCGGAAATTATTTGTGGCCTGCAATTCCTGCACGCCAACGAGATCGTTCACAGAGATCTGAAGCCAGAAGTGCGGATTTTGGATTTTGGATTGTCAGTGAAGGGAGTCACCGAGTCTAATGCCTTGTACACACGATCACATTTTTGTTGGGATAAACTCAGACAGATTTTTCAGACGGAATTCCGTTCAAGTTGTCTTGCATACACACTGTCACACCAAATTCTGACCGTCAAGAACGCAGTGATGTACAACACTACAACAAGCCGAGAAAAATTTTTTTCAATGCTTCTGAGCATGCGTCGACTTGATTTTGAGCATGCATGTTTTTTTCTTCATTGGAGTTCCATACAGATAAACGGAATTTCTGATCGGAAAAAAAGGGAACATGTTCTCTAAACCCGTTGGAATTTCTAAAGGAAAAACACTGATGGGGCACACACACTGTCGGAATATCCGATGAAAAAATTCCATCTGACTTTTTTCATCCGAAATTCCGATCGTGTGTGCAAGGCATAAAGAGAATTAACGAATCTGCGGGGACACCAGCCTTCATGGCCCCAGAAGTAATTTTCCGCTTGATATCGGACATAAATTATAACATTTATCAAGATATACCAATTATTATGATTGTATATAGAGAATAGATAAAGGGGTGCTCCACTTCCACTAAATGGATAACACCTCCATGGTGCCCCAGTTGCTTTCAGTGGATTTCCAGGCCAGAACAATATCCCCAACAAAAGCTGGGAAGTTAGGAGTCACGGAGCAGTGTTGGGGCTTCTTTGTAGGGGACATTGAAGCCAGGTGTAGTTGGATTCATTTGTCCGGCCCGTTTCACACATATGAATGGGGTAAAACCTCCAGTAACTGCTCACCTGCTGTTTTCCTGCTTCTCTTTAACAGGGGGAGCGTTTGTGAACATTGAGCTATTGGGGCCTGTATACCTTCATCCACCTACTTTAAATGGGGCAATTAAAAGGCAACTCTAGTGAAAGCCCTAGAGTGTTTAACCCTTTCAATTCTACCCCCCCCCCAAAAAAAAGTTGATTATACATCCCCTTTAAGCCCCACCTCCAATGTTCACAAGCTCCACTTCAGTTTGATGCCGTTTCACTGCAATTTTAATCGTGCATGAGCTTTATACATAACATATGTTACTATATTGTCATCTCTGTCCTCTGCCTGGTCTGACAATGTGCTCATCCCTTTTTCTCTTAACAGGTCTTGCAAAAAATTTATTATTTCAATGGATTATTTCTCACTTGGAGTAATAGTATACGAGATGGCGTTTGACAAATATCCCTTCATCACCAGAATGGACAACTGGGAACAAATAAAGAATACAATTATTGAAATAGAGCCCGATGTGAGAAGGGTGTGGACCCTGACCTCCATAACCTCTTAGTTAGGGTAAGTTAGAGAGCCTCAGCTTCTCTATTGCTCAAATATTATTGGCCATGCAATGTCTCATATTTAATTCTCATATATTTCATTCTTCATTACAGCTTCTGTGAAAATACCAAGAAGGGCGAAACCATCTAGTCAGTGACACCCTGAGCCATCCATTCTTTAAGACCATCGACTGAGCAGAGTTAAAAGGGAAGAAAGTCACGCATGCCATCTGAACCCGAACAAGTATACAGATAATAGGAGTCCAAATACACATTGGAGGGAAAGGGGAGATTTTCATCTGCAGGCTCTTTACCATCTAAAACATTTGTTTTAATAGACTTTTCAGACCTATTTATTAATTTGTGATCACTACACACTACATCACTATGGCCTGGTCTGAATGATTTCAGTTTATTATTGGAGATGATTATTGTGTATGTCATCTGACCACTAGACGGCGTTAGGGTGGAAGGAGCCTGCTTGGTGAAATCTGTTGCACCTCGGGGGTGGGGTTTACCATACTTTGTTACCATTCTCTGTATCAATTAGAAACGGTGATGAATGTCTTTTTCTCTTTCTAGATTTATGAGGAACCAAATAACAGCATGCAATTGAATGAATTTATCAAGTACATGGAGGCTCAGATATCACCAAAAAGGAGCAGGAGAATTTCACAGGGTTTTCATACATGAGCGACAATTTGATGATGTCACCAATGGACTTATTTTCACCTCCTCCATCATTGCCAAAGAACCAGGAGGCTCATAAACTGGAAGAGCCAGAGGAGAAGACTAACTTCACTTACTGTAGTGACGAGAGTGAGAGTCAAAAGGTGTAACCAATGGACTGGTTCTCCAATATTACTACTAAACAACCATGGACCAGTACCGACTCCAATGGAAAAAGGCGGCTCTTCAACAATTGTCAGAGAAAATTGTATTTTTTCAGCCACCACCAGCAGTCTCTTTACACCCTGGCCAATGTATCATGAAGAGGCTCATAAAAACCTAAAAAAAGAGCCAAAAAAAGGAGCAGAATTGTTTTAATTATTTTTGCTACAATAGCGTTAGTCAGATTATGCAGCTACCACAGGGCTTCTTTCCAATGGCATACAGCCAAGAGAATCTCTTTAAACCGTGGCCGAATCATGAAGAGGCTCATCAGACCCTAAAAAAGGAGCAGAATAATTGTAATGACTTTGCTTCAAGAGCAGCGAGAGTCGAAAACTGCAGCCAGAGGACTTTTTCCCCCCATCAGCGGACAACCAGGAGAATCTCTTTACACCCTGGCCAATGTACCATGAAGAGGCTCATAACATCATAGAGCGCAGCAATACTAATGCAATATATTTCTACCCTCAGAGAGACAGGACATTGGACTTACACACTGGATCAAGTATTATGAGGAGACTCAGAACATCATAGAGACAAAATGTTCAGTTTTTCCCCAATTGCCTATGTCTAGTGCATAGCACCTCTTCAGGCTGGGCGCACATGGGCCAGTTTTTATCAGTGTGCTTTTCTTATATTAGTGTGCTTTTCTCATATTCGTGTGCATTTCTTATATTTGTGTGTGTGTGTAGCAGAATATCTAGCCTCTTCCAGTCTGAGGCGCCGTACACACGGCCGAGGTTCTCGCTGAAAATCAGCGAGAACCTCGCTGGAATGCACATTCCAGCGAGGACCTCGGCCGTGTGTACGGTCTCAGCGAGCTTCCCGTCGGGAAGCCCGTCGAGCCGAAATAGAGAGCACGCTCTCTATTTCCTCGACGGCCCGCCTGGAAGAATGGCTGGTTGCCATTCCCGACGGGCGGGTCGCCGAATTCGACGGCCGGGAGAGAACCTCGACGGGCGGAACGATGTGTTCTGCCCGTCGAGGTTCTCTGCCGTGTGTACACGGCCTCAGAAGCTTTGAAGCCACAGAACGCTAACATCCTTCCATATGTAGTGGGTTGTGAGGCATAGTGGGTGCAAAGGTGATATAAGTCATTGGGCTCCAGACACTTCTTGGATGCAAAAGGGGATTTATTTATTTTAAAACAGTCCTTTTATATTTTGAAAATGAAAGTGGGTTGGGCCCATGACACCCTTAAGTAGTTGCAATTTTAATAGGCAGACTCTGAGGCTTCAATAGGAGGACAGCCATACAGGAAAAGTGCCTGCCAGGTGCCACTTCTGTATGTGGAGGTTTGCTGTTCCCTATGGCTACAGTGCTTAACATTTCTTAATTTAAATGTAACAGTTGTCTCAGCTTTACTACAAACTTCTGCTTGTAGTTCTTCACCCCCTTGAGCTCCTGGTCTCTCACTGGACCCTCCGATTCACCCCCTTGAGCGCCTGGTCTCTCACTGGACCCTCCGATTCACCAACTCTGAATCCTGCGAGCTCCTCAAAGCTTTTGCGGTTGTATCTCCCTCAAGCGTCACTCACACTTTCCTACTGGGTACCTAGCTTGGCACTTCAGATACCTTCAAGCTTCACCCCTGCTGATCAGCTCGATCCCTAGCTTGACACACAAGGCTGCTCTTCAAGCGTCACATCTGCTGGTTGGGTCCCTGACTTTTTAACCGCCTAAATTTCCCCAATTCTCCACCGTACCGTTCGGTGAGAATACTGCTCCGGTACTTGCTTCAGTTACTCACTGTGGTCCCTGATAAAGGTGGTTGGTCCCTTAGCGGCAACAGCTTCCCTTCCACTACAGGTTCCCCGGCCGGCAGAACCTTCACTCTTGGTTGGACTGCAAGCCACAGTCCCAACCCTGCATTGCCCTCCTACTTCTGGATAGGCCCTCACACAGCCCGGCAGCCAGATGCCACGGGCTAGGCCCAGGGTGGACGACACACGTCCACCCAGACGGTAGTCTGTGTGGCACAGAACACAGATCACCTTACTCCACTTGAATATATTATGTTCTTCCAGAAGGTTAAGGGATTTAAGAAAACCCTTTCCCACTGGCTGGGATATTCCATATACCCATAACTTGACCTTAAAAATGTCCCTCTCACATCTAATGCCACCAAGTGCCCAGCCACCTAGTGGCAGAAGAGAAAGGTACAACAAAATTGGGGGGAAATCAATGGCTCTCTAACAACTATCTACAGTAGCTACACAATCAGAAAGGGTCAATCCTAGGACCAAACAATGATGCTAATTCACTCACCAAACCTTTATTAAAAAGGACCATCATCTAGTTATTTCCAGAAGAAGCTGAACATAATTTGACAACAGCGCATGCTGTTGAGAAGGGGTGTTGGAAGAACAGCAGCAATCTGTTTATATTTATATACTGTGAACTATGTACATTATATTTATATACTGTGATATATGTAAATTATACCCATCTATCCAGCAGGTGGCACTGTAGTGTGTATTATATGGTAAAGTAATAACAGGATGTACCGTCTGTATCTAAATATGTACTTTTCCTCCTTGTTCCTGTAATATATGCTCCCCCTCTTATTAGTGTCCTCTCCTTACCTCAGTGTGCCCCCCTCACCTCTGTGCTTTCCCCCCCCCTTTTCATCAGTGTGCCCCCACACCCAAAAGGTGCATTAGAAGCTCAGCTGGGAGAGTGTTAGACTGAAGGTCTAAAAAGGTCCCTGGTTCAATCCCAGGTTTCAGCAACTGCACATGCACCTTTGTCCGGGGGGGGGGGGGGGGATCAGCTGGTGTTTAATGATGAGGAAATTACTGATTATGTACCCGACAAGGTAAAGCCTGTCAAGCCTCATATGGTGGATAAAACTGTTGTGCTATTCAACACCATGACTGATGCTGACAGTATGCCCAATGACAATCGGGCTGCTAATACTGTGTGCAGCAATACTGTACCTGCTGATGTTGCAGTGCAGCAAAAGTTACATTTAAAAAGTGTAATTCCTGCAAAGGAACCACAAAAGTGTCAGCCCAACCTATTAACCACCCCTTCAGCTGAGTCCAAAGTTATTTGCCCCACAGCTGCTTAACAAGACTCTACAGTTGGGTAGGGGGGCTTGGTTATCTAAAGTAGACATTGCTGATGCGTTCAAGTTGCTACCCATCAGGCCTGCACTCTGGCAATGGTACGGCATCATGTGGCGCGTCCTGTATTACTTTGTCACTAAACTGACCTTTGGGTCCCGTAGCAGTCCCTGTTTGATATCTTTGCCCAGGCGCTCTATTGGATCCTGGAGCACTCCAAGGGCTGTCTCGGGGTAGTGCACTACCTGGATGACTTCTTACTGGTGGAGCACTCTGGCCGTTCGCCCAAGGATTGGCAGGGGCTTATGCAATTGTTTGCTGAGTTGAACGTGCCATTGGCGCTTCACAAGGTGAAAGGTCCGGCCACAGTCATTAATTTTCTGGGTATCACTCTGGATTCTGGTCTCATGGTTGCTAGCTTGCCCATGGTGAAGTTGGACAGAATTCCTCTGTCAGTTCATGCGTTTGCTCGTTCCCCAGTCTGCACTAAGAAAGATTTGCAGTCACTCTTGGGCATGCTTAACCATGCTGTGAGAATCATTCCACAGGGTAGGGTGTTCGTGTCAAGGTTGTTGGCTCTGTTGCCTCTGTGTCAGGATGGCAATGCCCCGCTCAGCAACATGCGCAGGGCGTACACAACAGGGTGGAGGCAATTCCACAGATTTTCCAGGCTGCATCCTTCTAGCTGCCCGTGGGATATCAGAGCGATCAAGAGAGCCCTGGACAGAGCACAGCATAGGGGAGGGGCGGCATGACAGGGCGGGACTGGCCCAGCAATTGGCCAGTTTACTTTAAGGGGAAGTCAGGGCTGGCCGGGGCGGGGGGGGGGTCCTAGTCTAGCTGGAGGAAGTGACGATTCGTCACTCCTCCATTTCACTAGGAAGAAGCTGGCAGCATTGCAGGTTAGCTCTGGGGCAAAATGGCGGCGGTGGCAGATCTGATCGCGCAATTGCGCGCTGCAGCGGCTGCCCAGGGGGAGGATTGGGTCCGGGACCAGGTGTCAGCGGCGCTAGACGCCCCGGTCGCGGCACCCACGGGGGGGGTAAATCATCCACGCGCTCGGCGGTCCAGGCCTCCGGAGCGGTACAGCCCTGACCCACCCTCGGGAACAGCACAGCCACGTGGGAGACCCGTCAGGGGCCCTCAGGCTCCTCCACCGCAGAACCCACAGCCAGGGCCTTCGGGGGGGGCCGGGAGGAATCCGCGCCGTGGCAGGAGTGCGGCGGTGGGGGGGGGGGTCACTGGGTCACTTGGCCTCTCTCCTCCCTCCCGACGGAGGTGCACCGACAGCGCGGCCGGGGCTTCGGGGGATGGTCGCAGCAGCCCTGCGGCCCGGCGAGATGGGTCCAGCCAGCGGACCGGTGGCCAATCATCCAGGACGGCCAGGGGTCCGGCAGCTTTAGACGGGAGTTCGTCACGGAGTGAGGGGGCGACGAGGCGTGATGGAAGTGGTCGTGCAGCGGGTGCCCAGGCCATGGGTAGGGCCCGGAGTCCGTCGGTGGATGTCGCTAGCGGGTCAGGTGTTTCGGCACAGAGGGGTCGGAGTGCAGTGCAACACGGACCTTCGGCAACCAGTTCGCGCCGAACTGGGGTGCAACCTAGGGGGGTGTCCCCAGCAGCGAGTGCGGGACGGTCGGAAGGAGAACTGTCTGGATCGGAGAGCGGTGACGATCTGGGACATCGGCCAGCGGGGGATTCCATCTCGGCGGCGCGTGGACCCAGTCCAAGGCAGCCCGGTAAGTCCAATCATACATCCTCAGTTTGTGGTTTGTTAGAGGATTTGTTGGTACAGGGTAGTGCGGGTGGGGCACCCAGGAGTGATAGGGGGGGTGCAGCCATGGGGGGTGTATCGGAGGTTGAGGGGTCACAGGATTTGTGGGCTGGGTTGAGGGATCTGGTCAGGAGGTTCGCCCCAGGCGCTGGCAGTACATCCTCCCCGGTGGTGGCTTGGTCCCCGCAGGGGGGGGGGGTCCGAGCAAGCGGCTGGAGGGTCTTTGGGGAATACGGTGGGGCAGGGCGCCTCTTGTGCGGCGCCAGTAGTGACGGCTGGGGTAGCGACAACGATAGTCGCAGCGGCCTCTGCGACCGGGGCCGTGTCCGAGGCCGTGAGCGACAAGGAGGCAGTCAGGCTGGCCGACGCTGCCCAAAGTGAACTGTATGTCTGCTTTGAGGCCACCCTCGGGGCCCATTTGAGAGCGGAGGTTAGGGAAAAGATCTGGAAAGGTGAGTACGTGGAAATTTTCACTCTGCTCCCTCTGGATAAATTTAAGTTTACTAAGGGCAAGCCGGAGTTGAATAAAAAGGAAGACGAGGAGAGGCGGAGGTACCGCCTTATCCCCCGCACGTTCACCAATTGGTTGCAGGCGTTTGCGATTCTGGCCTGTGTGGTGGGGGAGAAAGCTCCAGAACACTGTTCGGGTTTATTCATTTATTTAGAGGCGATTAGGTCGGCTTACCAAACGTATGGTGGGACGGCGTGGTTGGAATATGATGAACAATTCCGTCAACGGATGGCATTTAGGCCGACCCTTCGCTGGAACCAGAAGGACATCAGCCTGTGGATGACGTTGATGACGGCGGCGCGGGCTCCGCAGCAGTTTTTTCAGGGGGGGGTCGGAGGTACATCTGCCTCAGGACAGCCGACCGACAAGCGTTGGGGCTATTGCTGGCAATTTAATGAGGGCACGTGTAAGTACGGCACATCGTGCCGCTTCAAGCACACTTGCTCGGGATGTGGTGGGAACCACCCCCTGTCCAAGTGCTTCAAGCGCAGCAGGACCCGTTTTGGAGAGGCTGGGGGTAAGGGGAGCGACTCCGGTCCAAGTGGAAAGGATGCTCCCCTTCCTCAATAGGTATCCGGACAGGCAGGCGGCTAGGTTGTTAGAGGAGGGCTTTGCTAACGGCTTTAGGATCCCCTGTTCGATTTCGGTTGTTCCCCCGGAAGCAAAAAATTTGAGGTCCGCTTTGTTACATCCGTCAGTGGTCGCGGAGAAGCTGGCCAAGGAGGTGAGTATGGGACGTATGGCTGGGCCGTTTCCGACGGCCCCGATTCGGGACTTGGTGGTTTCCCCTCTGGGGGTAGTCCCCAAGAAGGAACCGGGAAAATTCCGGTTGATCCACCACTTGTCGTTCCCAAGGGGCGGCTCGGTCAATGACGCCATTGCACCTGAGGAGTGCACGGTCTCATACACGTCTTTTGACGCGGCCGTGTCATGGGTTCGCAGGTGCGGCCACGGCGCCCTCATGGCTAAGGCTGATGTGGAATCGGCATTTCGGTTGTTGCCGGTCCACCCTGACAGCTTTCGGTTGTTGGGCTGCACTTGGGACGGGGCATACTATGTGGATTGTTGTTTGCCCATGGGTTGCTCCGTCTCTTGCGCGTTGTTTGAGACGTTTAGCTCGTTCTTGGAGTGGGTTGTTCACGATGCGTCGGGGCTCAGTTCCATCATCCACTACCTGGATGATTTTCTGTGCGTAGGCCCGCACGGGTCGAATAGATGCTCCGTGCTGTTGGGCACGCTGCAATACGTGGCGGAACGTTTTGGCGTTCCGTTGGCACCTGACAAGACGGTGGGCCCAGCTACCTCCATCGTGTTCCTGGGGATCGTGTTAGACTCAATAAGGATGGAGTGCCGGCTTCCGGAGGACAAACTGTCAGCTTTGAGGGAAGAGGTTAGGGGCGCCATCGGGCTCAGGAAGATCCAGCTGCGTGCACTGCAGTCACTATTGGGTAAGTTAAACTTTGCCTGTAGGATCATCCCAATGGGCAGGGTATTTTTCAGGCGGTTGTCGGGAGCGACAGCGGGCGTGCGACACCCCAAACATTTTGTGACTCTCACAGGAGAACATAGGGCTGATTTGAGGGTCTGGCATGACTTCCTGGGAGCCTTCAATGGCCGCGCACTGTGGATGTCGGGACCCGTGAGCAATTTTGACTTGGAGCTGTTTACGGACGCCGCAGGCTCTACAGGGTATGGAGCATTTTGCCAGGGTAAGTGGAGTGCGGAGGCTTGGCCCCACAGGTGGCAAGAGGCCGGGTTCTTGAAGAACCTGGTACTCCTCGAGCTATTCCCGATAGTTTTGGCAATCGAGCTTTGGGGCGATTCTTTGAGGAATTTGAAGGTACGCTTCAACTGCGACAACTTGGGGGTGGTACAGGTAGTGAATCGCTTGTCGGCGGCGTCTCCGCCTGTTGTGAGCTTGCTTCGGCACTTGGTGCTGAGATGTTTGCACTTAAATGTGTTCATGTATGCTGTGCACCTTCCGGGGGTCGAGAACACTTTGGCTGACGCTTTGTCTCGTTTTCAGTGGGACAGGTTCCGGGAGTTGGCACCAACAGCGGAGCAACACGGGGTCCCCTGTCCCGACTGGATGTGGGACATTGTTTTGACAGCGCAGCATCGTGGATCCAGCGGTCGGTGAGCACGGCCACCTGGAGGGCCTACTCCAAGGTATGGGAGGAATGGGGGGATTTGGCCCTGGGATTGGGGATCGCCCCAACAGGGCGGGAAGCGGGCATCGCTGTGCTGTGTTTTATTACGGTGAAAATGGAGCAGGGGGTTTCAGTTTCAACGATTGATAAGCAGTTGGCCGGCTTGGCGTTCTTCTTTAAATGGCACAGCATGGTGGACTACACAAAGGAATTTTGGGTTCGGCAGGCAGTTAAGGGGCATAGAAAAGGTCGTAGGGCACCGGATCATAGGCGGCCGGTCTCATTTGGGATGCTGCAGGCTCTTTTCTTGCAATTACATTCTGTGTGCTCGTCAGGCTACGAGTACGCGCTTTTCAGGGCCGCTTTTGCATTGGCCTTTTTCGGGGCGCTGAGGGTGGGAGAACTGGTGAGTTCCTCCAGGGGGGTGCAAGGGGGTCTGTTAGTTCAGGATGTGGAAGGCTTGGACGGGGAGTTGGGTGTTTGGGTGCGTAGGTCTAAAACTGACCAGAGGGGTAAGGGGGTGCGCCTTCAGTTGTTTGACATCCCTGGATCTGAAATTTGTCCCGTGCGGGCGGTGGAAGCATTTCGTTCCATGCGTCCAGGACTGGCGGGGTCATTCTTGATGCATCAAGATGGCTCTGCGTTGTCTAGGTTTCAATTTGTCGCGGTTTTCCGACAATGCTTGAGGGGGGCGGGGTTTGATCCACGAGAGTATGCCTCGCATTCGTTCCGGATCGGGGCTGCCACCGAGGCCGCCCGGGCGGGTCTGAATGCCGAGTTAGTGAAGAGGATTGGGCGGTGGGACTCTAATAGGTTTCGGTTGTATATTCGCCCACACTTATTGCATGTGTAATTGGGACATCAGGAGGTACGTTAGTGTGTTGGGACACAAAAAAAAAAAAAAAAAAAAAGAAGGAAGGGGGTTCTTGACGTTTATGTTTGTTTACATTGATGTTTTTCAGGTGGTGCGTGCGGCCTAGTATGGATCCTGGGCCACTCATACGTGTGTTGGGGGGCCAGACGGGCTGATGTTCGGCCCGAGGGGAGACAATTAGGTATACCGTCCAGCGAAGCTCAGGTCAGATGGATTGGGGTCCCGGGAATGGTGTGGAGTGGGGTCATGCCAGAAGTCTTGCGGTTTTCGCGCCTGGATAGAGTGCCAGATGTGCTGGTGATCCACGCGGGGGGCAACGATATGGGGGCCCGATCGATGCACCAACTGATTAGGGACGTGAAATATGATTTCCTCAGGTTGCGCTCCTTATTCCCTGACATTGTCCTGGTGTGGTCAGAAATGGTGGGTCGTACGGCTTGGCGGTGGGCATGGTCTGTTGAAAAGGTTAACAAGGCCCGTGTTAAAGTCAATAAAGAAGTGGGAAGGTTCTTTGTCAGGAACGGCGGGTTGGTAGTTCGCCACAGGGAACTAGAGATAGATACATGGCGTTATCTGCGCAGAGATGGAGTTCATCTCAATGATGTTGGCATCGCCTTATGGGTCCTAGGACTGCAGGAGGGCATAGAGAGAGCGTTGAGGGTGTGGCGGTGCTCTCAAGAATAAGGCTTTATTCTTGGGAGCTGTGGCGGTTCTTTTCGGGCTCGGAAAGAATAGTACAGGAATAAAGTTTGGGTAGAAAAGGCTGTACCCATACGTGGTATGGGAGTATTACGTACCTTCCGGTTGACGCAGGTTAACCAGGAAGGGGTTAAAGTTTTGTAGGTCACTGTGGACCGTCATACTGCCTCCGAGTCGGTGCTGTGCGACTGAGGCCTAGGGAAGAATTTTGTTCCAGTGACCAGGTTTGAGGTGTGGCTTTTTGACCACCAAGAGTTATAGTTTACACGGTTATTTAAAAAGTTATTTATAATGTTATTTATATTAAATTTTATATTAAATTCTATTTGTTAAATAAATAAAGTAGGCCTTAAGGCCAATTTTCTCCACAACTTAGTCCGCGTTATTTTTGGTAGTTGTGGGGTTAAGTGGGGTTATTGGGGGGTAGGGGACAGGGTTACATAAGGTTGCCAGGCTCAGTCCTCCGCCGGTCATGGATTTTGCTGCTTACTGTCACTGTGTGTGTTGTATTTATCCGCCAGCACCATCAAGTCCTATTTGGCCGGGGTGCAATATTTCAGGACTCTACTTGAACCCTCCTGTCCGTCCATTTTTGCTGCACACCCTCTCAAGGCGTTATTGGGTGTATCGTGAAGTCTCAGGGTTTGGCGAAGGTATCGAGACGGCCTATTACCGGCCAGATGGTATGGGACATGTCGGTTTTGCTATCCGTATTCCCGTTCGGTGTGGGTCCCAGCCTGGTGATTAAGGCGGCTATTCATTTTAGCTTTTTTGGTTTCCTTAGGCCCGGGGAGGTTTCCTGCGTCAGTGGTCTGGCTCCTTTCCTGCCCAGAAACAGTCTCAGCCGGGGCAGTGACCACTTTTCTTTGCAGCTCAACAATAAACAAAACTAGATAGGTTGGCCAGGGTTATGTAGTCAAGTATTACGGTACTTCCAAGGTGTGCTGTCCACTGGCAGTGCTTGATGCTCTGTCTGGGTTTCTGGCCATGGCTCCACCGGGCAGCCCCTTGTTACCATTCCCCTCTGATCCCTTAACTAACTAACTAGCAGTTCTTGTCACATGTTAGGATTCTGGTTGGGAGGTTGGGTTTCAACCCCAAGTTGTTCACCGGCCACTCGTTTAGGATTGGGGCAGCTTCGGCCGCTTCCAAGCAGGGGGTGCCTCCATACATCATCAAGTACATGGGGCGTTGGAGGTCCTCATGTTTCAGTAGATATATCCCCGAGCCTCACGCAGAGGTTATTAGGGCATTTTCCTCTTTGCTTGATTGAGTTGTGTTTTTCATGTCCATTAAAACCTTCAGTTCACACCTACTCATGTGTCTTTTGCCCTCTTTCAGGTATACTGTACAGGCAGGCCAAGGCACACCTCAGGCCTTGGTTAGTTGGTATAGGTCGGGTCAGGAGGACTCTGATTACAAATAATAGTGATGTACAGGCTAATGTTACATCAGTGTGGGGCCTTGGCCCTGATAAGCCACTTTTAAGCGAGTTTTCTCCCTACAAGCTACCACTACATGCACCCTGGGATCAGGTCTTGGGTCTTTATTTTCTGCTGGGGATCCAAGGCGAAATGTAGTTATCCCTAAAATGAGAAATTGGTGCAATCTCTCCAGTACAGCGTGCGGTGATAAACATGAATTTGCAGATGTCCAATATCCTGAGGCTTGGCACAATATGGAGGAGGAGGACTCAATCGGGTTTATCTAGGACTCACTACTCCACACAGTGTGAGATCTGTACTGTGGTACAGCTGTATATCAAGCTTTGAGTCTATTGAGTAACTCCGTGGAAAGAACCCTTTTGCCTTTTTTTTGTGTATTATGATAGAATTTTTGTAGATGCATCCATGTATTTATTTATGCATTATTAAAATAATTTATCTTTTATGTGCCTACAAAATCCATCTTTTTTGAAAGAAACAATACCATGTTTTGTTTTTTCCTCTAACCCCGGGTCCCATTAAAGGGCAGATCATCACTGGTAACAGTGGTAGAACCCTTCCACTAGGAAAGAGATCAGTATGTCATGTGACCACATATTTAGGCAAGTTAAAAGGCACTTTTTGTTTTACTAGTAATGGCGGCGATCAGCGACTCATATCGGGACTGCGATATCGAGGTGGACATATCGGACACTAATGACACTTTGTGGGAACCAGTGCTAAAAATATGCACTGTCACTGTACTAATGACACTGACTGGGAAGGGAATAACATCTAGGGCAATCGAAGGGTTGAATGTGTGGGGAGGTGCTTTTACTAGTGGAAGGCAAAAATCCCTGTACCTGCTTTGCAGGAACACAGGATCAATGTCTTCCATACTGACAGAACGTCAATCTGCCTTGTTTACATAGGCAGACTACAGTTCTGTCTTTGAACATAATGTTCAATGGGTACCGGTGGACATAGAGTCCGCACGAGCTGCTGATTGGCTCACATACCCAGAAATGCCAGATTATGCGTGATATACGTGATCCTGCACAGCACGGCTCCACCAGGGAAGGCAAGGAGATAAAACAGGCAGGTGGCTGGCCGGGACTTGAGCCAGGGCAGAACAACATGCGAGCGGAGCTGAATGGGCACCCGAAATGGAAGAAATGGTCCCTGCACTCTGACCAGCACATGATGATCATCAGAAAGGGGCACAGATAATGGAAAAAATATTTCCCCCTAAGCTAGTAGGTGCAGTGGACTAGGGGTGTGCAATTCAGAATATTTTTTTTTTTTAAATTCTGCACTACATGCCTCTGAATTTGCCCCAGCCCCTGTTCAAATCCAATTCGGGGACAAAACCGGGGATAGACTTGATCCGCGGACAGTGTCCTCAATCCGGGGACTGTCTCCTGAAACCGGGGATGTCTGGTCACCCTACCCTATACCTCATGCTGGACAGAGGACAGCTCGAACGAACCCCAGGACCCCCGGAGAGAGGGAGACCGAGATAGAGGGGGACGCCCGCCCTCCATACCACCCTCCTCCCCGGGCTCTCCTGGTCTGTGTACAGTGAAGCTACGCAATTTACCATTGCGAAACGCGTTGACGTCAGACGCTGACGGACGCCACAGTTCCAGACCCCGCACCATAGCGGAAGATCGCAATCGCAATCCCATTCGGAAGCGATTTTAGGCGGAGAGAGGTTACGAGTGACCTGCCTTTTAAAGGACCCAAGGATCTATCCCATACCAACCATCAGCACCATTACCTGCAATCGGTGCATACACTGTGCCGATCGAAGATCCCTGATTGTTTGGCTATATCCCACCTATGGGAACAGCAGCAGCATAACAGCAGCAGAAGATTGCCACCAGCCCATATTGAACTACACAGCTGACTGTTCGGTGATTGAGAGCAACGGCATCACTTACTGGGTGGACTCTGGTAAGATCGTTCCACTTTTAATCACTAGCCTTCAAAACTTGGGTTAGTGCTGACCTAGTGCCACCCTATCATTAGTCTCTATCATTGAGCAGACGAACTCCTATAAACAGCAGTGTTAGCACTGTGAATACCCTACTACATATTGTAGTTCTATACACGTGGGCCCACATGCTATTAGCTGTTCTAACAATATTGGGACTGGAAAATATTATCATTGATCTTTCCTTGGGATAACCTGGCCATATCCAGGCCACTCAGACCATCATTTACCTCTCTATACCGCAATATATATTCTTCAAACAGCATTTGGACTCTGGCTTTTCTGGACAGGTGGACTATATTTAGTTATTTTCTAGGTAATCCTTTTGGGGCACTATCATATACCCCTACTTTTCACCAGTATCAGCATTAGTTAGTTTAATCCACAGTCCTTTTTCTGACAAGTAATATATTTCTTTCTTGCATCTCCCAGGGGGTCCCCCCGTTAATATTTCCCAATACTTCTATGATATTGCCCCACATTCACATGGCAATATCTTTGGGAATGCTCACGGGGATACCGTACTGAAGCGTCCAGACAGTTGTCTTTTTATTTTTGTTGGTCTGTGTCTGTTCCTGTTTTTGTTTTGTGCATGTTCTGTCAGTACCGGTTAGTGAATTACAATTCTTGTTTTCATGGGCGCAGCTTTGGCCAGCTATCACCAGTTGATAATCTTATCATACCTAGGTTTCAGAATCTGTACCTTTTAATATTAGACACTGTTTATAATATTTATATACATCTCTTGTGTTAACTTTATAATAAAATTTACCATTTTCATATTCAGTTATTGTCCGTCACTACCTTGATAACCGCTAGGTCCATAGAGGCACACTGTCTTAGTGCTTTCCATAGGACCAAAAAAAAAAAAACTTTTTTCCATGTATGCTTTTTGGTTATGGTGGTGACCTCCACACAGGAGGAGTGACTATCTGAAATATTTATTGCTTATGAGGTGGTGTTCGTTTTCAGTTTATGTGAATGTATAGCTGGCACTAGGGGGCCACTGCTGGGGAATTGAGGCCCTTTTCACACTGGGGTGTTTTTCGATCGTTATTACAGCGTTATTCAAGCAAAGCCTTATCTGCAACCCCAATGTGTTGGTAAAGCACCGATAAGACCCTAAAGTTTTAGGGCGTTTTTTCAGTGCCTCGGTGTGAAAGGGTAAGGCGTTTTTACAGCGCTTTCAATTCATTTCAATGGAGAGGGGTGTTTTTGGAGCGTTTTTTTCAGCGCTCAAAAGCTGCTCCAAAGATGCTGCTTGCAGAACTCAGTGTGAAAAGGTCCATTGAGATGCATGGAGAGCGTTTTAAAAGTGCTATTTTTAACGCTAAAACGCTGTAAAAAATGCTTTAGGCCGGGTTCACACCTATGCGAATTGAGTGCAGCTTAAACCGCATCCAATACGCAGAACATTTCTAAATACATTGTTTTCAATGAGGCTAGTTCACATATGTGCGATGCATTCGCACTGCACATTGCAGTAAAAACGTGTGCGGATTTTATGCCTTGCGGTGCGGCTCAGGTGCGAATTCAGTCCCATTATCTTCTATGGGTACGCAGCTGATTCGCAGATGTGTTCAGTTCTCTTCAGGAATTTCTCTCATTCAGCTCAATACACTTCTCCCCCACTCTCCTCTCACCCGGAACTTCTCCCAGGTAGGGTTGCCACCTGTCCAGGATTCACTCGGACAGTTCGGGTTTGGAATCATGTGTCCGGGTTTCAGAAAGCCTGAAACCCGGACACATTTTTTAGCCTGGACTATGGCTTGCCAGCAGGGTTTATGGCTGCAGTTGTCTCTTTCACACTGCCTGAGAGAGGGCTCGATCTACACCTAGACCCCCCCCCACCCCGTCCCCTCTGTGTCCCCCTCTGTGTCTGCCCACTCTTCAGTGTTGTGCCTCAGAAAAGGAAAGTTGGGGCTGGAAATTTGAAGTCAAGCAGCCTCAGATACATCTGGATGAGAGGTGCTGACTGCTAGGGGGTGAGTGAGCTCACCATCCATCCCTGTCTGTGAATGTCTCCCCCCCTCCCTTTTCTCTCTCCTGCCTAATTGAGTACACAAAGGTAAATCAGGGTTCTCAGAGGAACCCCTTACATCGGAGTTCCCCTTTACACCAGAGGCCACAGCTTTCCCCCTTACATCAGAGTCTTCTCCGTACATCAGAGTTCTCAGTGTTGCCCCTTACATCAGAGTTCCCCTTTACACCAGAGGCCACAGTGTTCCCCCTTACATCAGAGTCCTCCTGTATATCAGAGTACCCAGTGTTCCCCCTTAGATCATGGTTTCCAGGGCATCCCTTATGTTAGAGCCCCAAGAGTTCCCCCTTACATCAGAGTCTGCAGAGTCCCCCCTTACAGTGAAAGGGAAGACTGCGAGTTCAGATGTAAAAGGGGAACTCTGTGGATTTAGATGTAAAGGGGAACTCTTGGTATTAACTTCATATGATCAGAAATGGTGCTTAATAGCAAAATATATGTATAGGCTATACTATAAAAAAAATGCAGTGGGCCGCTAAAGTGTTCGGGTTTGACTTGAAGAAAAGGTGGCAACCCTACTCCCAGGTCTCCAAATTCGCAGTTAAAACGCAATGGATCTGCTGAACACTTCCCTTATCTATCTGCAGAGATTACAGAGCTGAAATTCACACCGCACAAGTGTGAACCCAGCCTTAGTGTGAAAGGGGTCTAACATTTCCTGCCTGACCTACACTGTACACCTTCTACTACTATTCACACCATACATACTGTACACTCCTACTACTCACAGGACAGAAGAGCCCCCCCAACTTCTGAACTTTAAAATGTGAAATAAAAATTTCGGCAGCTGTGTAAGGGGCCCCTAGTATATGAATGTGAGTTAGGGACCTTAGAGTGTAAGCTCCTTGAGGGTAGGGACTGATGTGAACGTACAATGTATATGTAAAGTGCTGCGTACAGCGCTACATAAGTACCATTATTATTATTAATACAAAATTATTAGGAATGTATTTTTTGTTCGAGTTTGGGTGTTTGTTATTTTAGCATTATTAATACATTTAATATTTTTAAAAGGTCAGAGGTTAATTATTAATGTACTACATATTTATTTATGATGATTTTTAGTTATTTGTGTATGTACTGTAATTTGGTGTATAACACTCACTTTTTTTACGCTGAGGGTAAACTGTGCCTGCGTGTTATACACAGGGGGCTGTGGAAAGTTTTTTTCCTGAAACTTCCCTCTTAAAGTTAGGGTGCGTGTTATATGCCGATAAATATAGTATTTTACATTTATTCATTATTATATTTTTATTTGAACCTGAGAAAAAAAAGTTTGGGCAAATGGTGCGCTTCCATTCATTCCTATGGGAATAAAAATGCCCAAATATGCCCGATTTGAGCGACTAAAAAAAGCTCCAGAACTTGTCTGCGCCTCAGGCGATTTAGAGTGGAGATGAGAATCATTAATCAACCCCCCCCCCCCCCCACACAATTTTTTTCGAGCTTCAAGCTACAGAACGCTCAGGTGTAGATGCAGCCTCAGGGAGAAAAGGGAAAATGTCCCTGGTCAGCTTGGTGGGAGCAGGCCTGCCAACAAAGAGAGCAGGCACACAGTCTGGGTCAGCATTGAATTCAGAAGACAAGAGAATGGTCAGGCAATCGAGAGCTAGTTTACACTAGGTACATTAGACCTCTGAAGAGCGATCTGTTGTGGACCCCTTTTCAGAAGGCATATGACAAGAGAAAGCGTTAGGTTGCCTGTTTTAACCCATAAAAGCCCACACCACTAAACTGCAATCGTGTCACTTAAATGGGTCACACTCAGCAGGCAGCACTGCAAAGGCCTTGAAGCACAAAACTTTGCAGCCACAGTATGTAATACTGACATAAAAGCACGCGCCTGCACAAAGCTTGGACTTGAGTCTTTTTCAACCTCACCTACTATGTAACTATATATATATATATATATATATATATATAGGCTGTCTTAATGAGAGGGCACAACTGGGCACTGCCCAGGGGCCCCAGCTGCATAGGGGCCCCCTGCATTTTCACCAAAGCAGCTGGTACTTGAGCCCACGCTGCCCCAAAATTGTTTCCATTGTAGGGGCCCCAGAGCATTACTTTGCCCAGTGGCCCATGATGCTATTAAGACGGCCCTGATACTTATATATATATATGAGCTCCCTTTGCAGTTTAAAGAGAAACCGTTGGTAAACAGTTGGCTCAACTGCATGTTACTACTACACACCCCCCCAACTGTAAAGGCGCCCAAGCAACAGTATTATAGCTTTCACTCTCAAGTAGCTGGTTAGGAGACACAGCACCGCCTTGTTCAGAGGCTTCCTCTTAAATACCCTCCCGGTCACGCCCAGCATCGTTAGCTTGTGCTGCGCATGTTGGAAAATCAGGACTGAACTATAAGAAGAGTCATAAGGAAATCCTGGGCTGGAGGGACTCAACTCCAGTCCTCAAGGCGCCCCAACAGGTCATGTTTTCAGGCTTGCCATTAGTTTGCAGGTGATTTGATCAGTTTCACTGCCTTAGTAGGGAAATCCTGAAAACATGACCTGTTGGGGCGCCTTGAGGACTGGAGTTGAGAAACACTGGCCTAAGCAGAGCTGTATGGGCCCCATTTACACTTGCAAATAAGAGCGCTTGTGAGTAGCTGTAGGAGACCCAATGGAGTTTCCTCCAATTCGCTGTGGGGATCCCATTAAAAGCAATGGAAGGCTGACAGCTCCCGCAGCTTTTTGCAGCTGTTCGCATGCAATCAGTCAAGCAGTGATTTGCTAAGATCTGGACACATGAGCCCGGGGCCGATCATTTGCATGGTAATCGCTGCATAAGTTGTCAGCCTCGAATTGCTTTCAGTGGGGTTTTCCCAGCCGCAGCGAATCGCAGGAAACCCCCGGCTGGGTCTCCCAAGGTTAAATGCAAAATGTGAATGGGGACTTAAAGGTAAAATAAGAAAAAATAACAATGTCTATGCTTACCGGGTGGGAACATCTTTTTGTGTCGTACATTGGCGCTCCTGGGCCCTCCTCTTTGTCCAGTGCCCCCAGGGGAAGCTGCTTCCCATGAGGGCACTCGTGCGTGTTTGAGCCCGAGTCCCTCTGCTGCATCTATTGACACAGACAGCGGGACTCAGCCCTGCTCCGTCATCAATAACTTAGATTGACAGCACTGGGAGCCAATGGTCCCCGATGCCCCAGCAAGTGAGGGGAGAAACGATCTGCCAACTAGGGTTGCCACCTCATCCTTTTAACCACTTGCCGACCACTGCCCACCATATGACGTCCTTGAATTTGTGGGGGTATATCTGAATGATGGGTTCAGCTACAGGCATCATTCAGATATCAGCATTTTCAACCGGCGATTCCCTACACCATAAGAATGATCATAACGGCTGTTCCCGCCGCTTGATCGTTCTTACGGGCAGCAAGAGAGGGGACACCCCGCCTCCTGCCGCCCTCCGGTGCTTCTACTGACTCAACTGTGCGACCGGAGAGTCGATGAGAGGATCCGCCGGCCTCAGGTGTTCATCATAGAGATTTTCTGGCGGACCAGATGGTCACCGGAGTCTCTATGATCGTCGGAGGCTGGGCGTGATGTTATGACATCACGCCCGGCCTCTACATTAAAAAAAAAAAACGGCGCTGCTTCATGATCATTTATTTTTATTTATTTTTTTAGGATTCCCAGGCTAGAGGTGAAATGTGGGGTCTTACTGACCCCATATCTTACTGTAATGAGGTCCTGTCATATTCCTATTACAAGGGATGTTTACATTCCTTGTAATAGGAATAAAAGTGATAATTTTTTTTTTTAAAGTGTCAAGGTCATTTTTTTTTTAAGTGAAGTTAACAATAATTATTATTTTTGTTTTAAAGTGCCCCTGTCCCCATGTTGCTCGCATGCAGAAGCGAACGCATACGTAAGTCCCGCCCACATATGAAAATGGTGTTCACCACACACATGTGAGGTGTTGCTGCGAACGTTAAGGCCGGGTTTACACCTATGCAAATTGAGTGCGGCTTAAACCTCATTTAATACGCAGAACATTTCTAAATACATTGTTTTCAATGAGGCTGGTTCACATATGTGCGATGCATTCGCACTGCGCTTTGCCGAAAAAACGTGTGCGTATTTTAGGCCTTGCAGTGCGACTCAGGTGCAAATTCAGGCCCATTATCTTCTATGGGTACGCAGCTGATACGCAGATGTGTTCATTTCTCTTCAGGATTCCTCCCATTCAGCTCAATACACTTCCCCCCTCCCCTCTTCCAGGTCTCCAAATTCGCAGCTAATCTGCAGCTAAAAACGCAGTGGATCTGCTGAACACTTCTCTTATCTCTCTGCAGAGATAAGAGAGCTGAAATTCGCACCGCACAAGTGTGAATCCAGCCTAAAGCAAGAGCAATAATTCTAGCCCTATACCTCCTCTGTAACTAAAAACATTTAAGCGTCGCCTATGGGGATTTTTAAGTAGCGAAGTTTGGCGCCATTCCACGAGCGTGTGCAATTTTAAAAACGTGACATGTTAGGTATCTATTTACTTGGCGTAACTTCATCTTTCACCCACCCTAGACCCCAAGGACCCACTCCACCGTCGTCCCATAACAGGCCTAAATTAAGGTGACCAGATTTTTAATATGAAATCCGGGGACATATTTTTTCTTTACTAGTAATGGCAACGATCGCCGCCGCCTCACAGCCTCTCAGGTCTCACTCTTTGGGCCCCTGGCTACTACTGGATGGGGAGCGGAGGAAGGTCACTCTGCCAGGGAAGGCAATGAGAAGGCAGGTGGCTGACTGGGACTTCAGCCAAGGCAGAAGAACATGGGAGTGGAGCTGAATGGGCATGCGCCTGAAACGTAAGAAATATTCTCTCCGCACCGACCAGCACATGATCATCAGAAAGGGCCACAGTTAATGGGGAAAAATACAACCCCCCTATGCTAGTAGGCACGGCAGAGCGGGGGGGGGGGGGGGTGTAATTCTATTTTTTTTTTATTTTAATTCTCCACTGATTGTCTTTGAAATTGCCCCTGCCCCTAATTAATCCAATCTGGGGACAAAACCAGGGACAGACTTGGTCCGGGGACAGTGTCCTCAATCAGGGGACTGTCCCCTGAAACTGGGGATGTCTGGTCACCCTAGCCTAAATGTACTCTCAAAGGTAATGGAAAAAGTGGTGGTACAACAGCTGCAACAGCATCTAGATACCCACAACCTACTTGATCCATTTCAATCGGGTTTTCGTCCCGGACACGGGACAGAAACCGCATTGCTCAAAATATGGGATGACGCTCTCGAGGACGCAGACAAAGGAGAATCTTGTCTTCTGGTTCTGTTGGACCTAAGCGCAGCCTTCGACACTGTCGACCACAAACTATTACTGACTCGGTTAGCTGAAGTAGCAGAGTCGCAGAAGGCGATTTATCCTGGTTCTCCTCTTTTTTGGAAAACCGATCGCAAACTGTGAAGTTAGGACCTTTCACTTCAGAGAAACGCACATTATCGTGCGAAGTCCCTCAAGGATTGCCCCCTGTCGCCGGTGCTGTTTGACATCTATCTTCGTCTGCTTTTTGAAATCATCAGCAGCCAACAACTGCTTTATCACTCATATGCAGACGACACGCAACTGTATTTCCGCATTTGCAATAGACAGGATCACCACCTCAACCTAGAGACATGCCTCTCTTTGATAGATGACTGGATGACAAAGAGTTATCTTAAACTCAACGGAGCGAAAACAGAACTTCTACTGTTTCACGCCAAGCGTATGAATCAACCTGCAACAACGTGGACACCCCCGCCCATTCTGGGCAAAATCATCACCCCTAGCGCCAAAGTCAAAAGTCTCGTGGTAATTTTCGACTCCTACATGACAATGGACGCACAAATAGGGTCAGTAGTCAGCGGATCTCACCATCTGCTGCGCCTACAACGCAGAATTACTACTTTCATCCCCAAAGAAGATTTAGCGGTCGTGGTGGGAGAAATTGTGAACTCCAGACTGGACTATGCAAATGCCCTTTACCTCGGACTCCCCAAGTACCAAATCGCTCGTCTACAAGTCGTTCAGAATACGGCCGCCAGACTTGTGACTGGGGAAAAACCCTGGGAATCCATCTCACCTTCACTGAAAGCCCTTCACTGGCAGCCAGTAAAAGACAGAATCACCTTTAGGCTGCATTCACATCTGAGCAACAAGTAAAACCGCGTACGCAGCTTTACTTGCCGCGTACGCAGCTTTACTTGCCGCGATTACATTCATTTTTTTTTTATTTATTTTTTTCAAATCATCCCCATTGATGTCTATGGCCGAACGCCAATGTCGCCTAAAAAAAAGGGTCCGGGACTTTTTTTCAGGTGACAGGCGTTCGGCGTTTCAGAGATATAGACATGAATGGGGATTCGCCCCTCCAGCGGCATGAGCGTCGGGCGACAGGCGATTTGTCGCTCAGATGTGAATGGAGCCTTAAAGCACTCTAACGCATAGATGTATCCATGGGAATGCTCCCCATTATCTATGCGAAAAAATAAAAGCTCATAACCCCAATCGTGTTCTGCGATCCACCAATCAAAATCTACTCCAGATACCGAAAGCCAACTACAAGTCCAAAGGAGATAGAAGATTCGCTGTCCAAGGTCCCAGACTATGGAACGCTTTACCAACCAGCATTCGGATGGAGGAGAACCACCTAGCATTCAGGAGAAAGATCAAGACTCATCTCTTTTGATACCAAAGGCGACAGGAAGAACAAGCGCCCAGAGGCGATTCAGTTCGCATGTGCCGCGCTATATACGTTTTTCATTCATTCATTCATTCATTTCACATTATGCAAAAAAATTGAACTACTGTTTTTTATTTGAAAAATTGCTGCGCAAATACCGTACGAGATAAAAAGTTGCAATGACCGCCATTGTATTCTCTAGGGCCTCTGCTAAAAAAAAAAAAAAAACAAAAAAAAAAAACTATATAATGTTTAGGGGTTCTATGTAGTTTTTTTAGCAAAAAAATTATGATTCTTACATGTAGGAGTCTGGAGACAAGTGTCAGAATTGGCCTGGTTGCTAAGTGGTTAATCCCACATATGAATTACAAATGTTCTGCGGCTAATTAAATGCAGATAAGGCAACAAGTGAGTTTAACCACTTCATTACTGGACACTTAGACCCCCTTCGTGCCCAGACCAATTTTCAGCTTTCAGCGCTGACGCATTTTGAATGACAATTGCACGGTCATACAACACTGTACCCAAATTATATTTTTATCATTTTTCTCCCACAAATAGAGCTTTCTTTTGGTGGTATTTGATCATCTCTGCGATTTTTATTTTTGTGCGCTATAAACAAAAAAAGACAGAACATTTTGAAAAAAAAAAAAAACACTATATTTTTTACTTTTTGTTATAATATCCCATTTTTATTTTATTTTTAAATAAAAATTTCCCTCGGTTTAGGCAGATAAGTATTCTTCTACATATTTTTGTTCAAAAAAATCGCAATAAGCGTATATAGATTGGTTTGCGCAAAAGTTATAGCGCCTACAAAATAGGGGATAGATTTTTTTTTACTAGTAATGGCGGCGATCTGCGTTTTTTTTGTCAGGCCTGCGATATTGCGGCGGACATATCGGACACTTTTGGCACAATTTTGGGACCATTCACATTTATACAGCGATCAGTGCTATAAAAATGCACTAATTACTGTATAAATGTGACTGGCAGGGAAGGGGTTAACACTAGGGGGTGAGGAAGGGGTTAAATGTATTCCCTGGGTGTAATTCTTACTGTGTGTGGAGGGGAACTGACTGGGGGAGGTGACAAGGGCTGTGTCCCTATGGATACCTCACAACTTTTTGAGATGGGAATGAGGGACACGTTGTTGAGCGGGGGGGGGGGGGTTCGCAGAAGATCAAAGTTGTTGAGCGGGGGGGGGGGGTTTCGCCATGGAGTTGTTGAGCCGGGGGGTTGGTAGATGAAAGTTGTTGAGCGGGGGGGTTCACGGGACCGCTGGATTTACCGCAACCAATTCGCATAGGTGTTAATCCGGCCTCAAAGGGGTCTAACTAAAGAAATCTTTCCGGTATTTGGAGATGAAAGATCCAGTGATCATTGAATTCTGACAGCAAGGAAACCTCCTGCTGAATACAGAAGCACAGCAGGAGGGATTGGTCGATTTCCTTTCTTTGAGCCCAGGTTAACACTGAGACCGGATTTACACCTATGCGAATTGGTTGCGGCTTGAACCGCATCTAATACGCAGAACATTTCTAAATACATTGTTTTCAATGAGGCTGGTTCACATATGTGTGATGCATTCGCACTGCGCATTGCAGAAAAACCGTGTGCGGATTTTATGACTTGCGGTGCGGCTCAGGTGCGAATTCAGTCCCATTATCTTCTATGGGTACGCAGCTGATTCGCAGATGTGTTCAGTTCTCTTCAGGAATTTCTGTCATTCAGCTCAATACATTTCTCCCCCACTCTCCTCTCACTCAGAACTTCCCCCAGGTCTCCAAATTCGCAGCTAAAACGCAGTGGATCTGCTGAACACTTCTGTAATCTCCCTGCAGAGAGCTGAAATTCGCACCGCTCAAGTGTGATTCCGGCCTGAGTGCGGGAATAAAATTGTGCAAGTTCAGCTGAATTCATTCCCGCTTGTCAGTCCCGATTTCAGAGACATCTGTGTGGCTTTCTGCACAAATGTCAATTGAAATCGCATACCGAAATCGCCAAAAGTACAGAAATTACTTTTAGAAATAGTTGCGGCATTGCACCAATTAGGACGGTGCCATTTCCAGCAATTGCTGCCAATTTGGCATGTGATTTAAAATGCCAAATCGTACCACTGTAAACCAGGGCTCAACCCCCGGCTAAAGGAAAGAAAATTGCAGTATCTATGGCCAGGGGTGAATCTGCCGCGAGACAAACAAGACGTTTTCCTTGGGTGGCATTCTACAGGGGGCGATGCTGCTGCCCCCACCCAACTGGCCATCGAGGAGGATAAGTGCAAGGGGTAAGTGCACCAGACCCACCGGGGGGTCACAGAGCACCGCATGAGCTTGTTGTGCATGCAAAGTGGGGAGCAAGCTGTAATCCGTGCCCATAAGTGCTGTCTATCAGTGCTCATTATTGCTGCATATCAGTGCCACCCATCAGAGCTGCATATCAGTGCCCCCATCAGAGCTGCATATCAGTGCCACCCATCAGAGCTGCATATCAGTGCCACCCATCAGAGCTGCATATCAGTGCCACCCATCAGAGCTGCATATCAGAGCTGCATATCAGTGCCACCCATCAGAGCTGCATATCAGTGCCACCCATCAGAGCTGCATATCAGTGCCACCCATCAGAGCTGCATATCAGTGCCACCCATCAGAGCTGCATATCAGTGCCACCCATCAGAGCTGCATATCAGTGCCACCCATCAGAGCTGCATATCAGTGCCACCCATCACAGCTGCATATCAGTGCCACCCATCACAGCTGCATATCAGTGCTGCATATCAGTGCCCCCATCAGAGCTGCATATCAGTGCCCCCATCAGAGCTGAATATCAGTGCCACCCATCAGAGCTGAATATCAGTGCCACCCATCAGAGCTGCATATCAGTGCCACCCATCAGAGCTGCATATCAGTGCCACCCATCAGAGCTGCATATCAGTGCCACCCATCAGAGCTGCATATCAGTGCCACCCATCAGAGCTGCATATCAGTGCCACCCATCACAGCTGCATATCAGTGCCCCCATCAGAGCTGAATATCAGTGCCCCCATCAGAGCTGCATATCAGTGCCACCCATCAGAGCTGCATATCAGTGCCACCTATCAGAGCTGCATATTAGTGCTTCCTCATCAGTGCCTATCAGTGCAGCATCATCAGTACTCTTTATTGCTGCATATCAGTGCCTGCTTATCAGTGCTCATTATTGGTGCATACCAGTGCCACCTATCAGTGCCTATCAGTGCTGCTTATCAGTGCCTCTCAATGCCTCATATCAGTGCTCATTATTGCTGTGTATCAATGTCACCTATCAGTGCCCATCACTGCTGCATATTAGTGCCTCCTCATCAGTGCCCATCAGTGTAGCCTCATCAGGGCTCATTTTTGCTGCATACCAGTGCCACATATCAGTGCCCATCAGTAATGCATATTAGTGCCTGCTCATCAGTGCCGCTCAGTGCTCATTATTGCTGCATATCAGTGCTTATCAGTGCTGCATATTAGTGCCTCCTCATCAGTGCCCATCAGGGCAGCCTCATCAGTGCTCATTATTGCTGCATATCAGTGCTCATCAGTGCTGCATATTAGTGCCTCCTCATCAGTGCCCATCAGGGCAGCCTCATCAGTGCTCATTATTGCTGCATATCAGTGCTCATCAGTGCTGCATATTAGTGCCTCCTCATCATTGCCCATCAGGGCAGCCTCATCAGTGCTCATTATTGCTGCATATCAGTGCTCATCAGTGCTGCATATTAGTGCCTCCTCATCAGTGCCATCAGGGCAGCCTCATCAGTGCTCATTATTGTGGCATACCAGTGCCACCTATCAGTGCCCATCAGTGCTGCATATTAGTGCCTCCTCATCGGCGCCGCCTATCAGTGCTCATTATTGTGGCATTTCAGTGTCACCTATCAGTGCTGCATATCAGGGCCGCCTCATTAGCGCACATCAGTGAAGGAGAAAAATTACTGATTTACAAAATTTTCTGGCACTACAACTCATTGTTCCCCTCCAGTTGCCCAATTACATATGTCAAAGGTAACACAACGGAAAAGGCACAAACACAGTACTTCAATAGAAGGGGGAAAAACCTTTCCATCCCCTACAGATCACACTTCTGAGTGATTCCTTTCCTTGGAATATCTAATAATTCTCAGAACCGCACATACAACTTTCTCTTAATGCAATCCAATTATCTTCATGCTCATGTGAGAATGTGGCAAGTCTTCCATCCCACACCTATATACAGCTGACTGACATCAACACAGATAGGGCTGTACAAGACTTCACTAACGATGTCGATTAACCCTTTCTTGCCTATTTCTGACATTTGTTGCTTACAAGTTAAAAATCCATATTTTATTGCTAGAAAATTATCTAAACCTAGAGCCCCCAAACATTATATATATATATATATATATATAGAGCAGAGACCCTAGAGAATAAAATGGCGATCACACAGTATTTGTGCAGCGGTCTTTCAAATGCAATTTTTTGGGGGAAAAAGACACTTGAATCACGAATTAAAAAAAAAAAAAACGAAACGTTAGCCATTTTTTTTTTCATGTGAAAGATGATGTTATCCCGAGTAAATGGATACCTAACATGTCACGCTTTGAAATTGCGCACACTTGTGGAATGGCGACAAACTACAGTATGTCAAAATCTCCATAGGCGATGCAGGTTGGAGTTACAGAGTTTTTTTTTTTTTGCTAGAATTATTGCTCTCACTCTGACAATCGCAGTGATACCTCACATTTGTGATTTAAACACCGTTTACATTCTTCGGGCACGACTTACGTATGCATTTTCTTTGCTGCACAGGGACAGGGAAGCTTTAAATAATTTTTTTTTCTTATTTATTTTTTTACATTGTCCCTTTAAAGTGGTTGTAAACGCTTTTTTTTATTTTTACCTATAATAAGGCTTACCTGTAGGTAAGGAGAATATCTCCTAAACATGTACGGTTTAGGAGATATTCCCCTCGCAATGCGCTGCTGATTGCAGCGGCGCATGCGCAGGGGGGATTCTCGGCTAAGGGACCGGCAGCCGCCGGACCTTGCCGAATTGAAAACTGCCGCGCGCATGCGCGGGAGTGACGACATCGCCGCTCCAGCCAATCACAGCGCCGGAAGACACGCCAG
The DNA here is from genome assembly GCA_029574335.1 of Rana kukunoris. Classification (NCBI taxonomy): domain Eukaryota; kingdom Metazoa; phylum Chordata; class Amphibia; order Anura; family Ranidae; genus Rana; species Rana kukunoris. Next base: position 25,726,528 of record CM056057.1, read on the forward strand.
GCAAGAGGACATCTCGCTCGGTGCGGACCAGGTAAGTTCCTCTCACCTCGTTCCGAGGTAAGTATTTCATAATGAGCTAATATGCGGTGCATATTAGCTCATTATGGCTTTTCCCTTGCAGGAGTAAAAAAAAAAAAATTATATGCGGGTTTACAACTGCTTTAAGACGTTTTTTTTGCACACCATGTTAAAAAAAATATTTTAGGCCTGAAGATTACACAAACATTCCCCAAACATTATATTTTTTCTGAAAGCAAACACCCTAGAGAATAAAATAGCGGTTGTTGTATGATATTACCGCAAAGGTCTAGGAAACGCAATATTTCAGTAAAAAACACACTAACGTGAATTTTAGGGCTAACAAATGAAATAAATTACCCACATTTTTGGTAAAATTTAAAAGACGAGGTTGTGCAAAGTAAATAGATACCCAACATGCCAAACCTTGAATTTTTTTGAAATGGCGTCAAACTTCAGTACCCTATATTCTCTATAGGTGACGCTTCAAAGGCCCCCTATAGGTATCAGTTTAGAGTAAGGCCTCTTTCACACGGAGCGGTCCGTTTTTCGGTCCGCTCCATGTGTGTCCATCGGCTCAGCGGGGGGTCCCGCTGAGCTGTCGGCAGACAGGGCGGTCCCCGCACACTGTGCAGGGACCGCCCTGTCTCTCCTCCGCTATCCCCTATGGGGAATCGGATGAAAACGGACCGTCTGTCCATTTTCATCCGATCCGATCCGCCGGACGGAAGAAAAATAGGGTTTTCTTCCGTCCGAAAAAACGAATGCGGACGTTAGCGGATCCCATAGGGGCCCATTACAAGTCCGTAAATGGACTTGTAATAAGCGGACGAATGGTCCGCTCATGTGAAAGGGGCCTAAGGCTCCATTCACACTAATGCGTTTTTTGGTGCATTTTGCAGAAATGCAGGGGAAATTTTTTTTAACATGGTTCCCTATGGAACATGTTCACAGCAATTCTTTTTTGTACCTCTGCGTTTTTGAAAATGGTCGGGGACTTTTTTCCAGCAAAAAGCAGCGTTTTGAATGTAATAGAATTCAATGGACCCGCATCCAAAAAAGTGACGCGATTTTGCCGTGATTTGCTTTTTTAACCTGTTTATAGTTGGTTGTTAAAGGAAATGTTAAAAAAATAAAATTGCTGGCTTAAAAAAAAGAAATTATAAAAAAAAACGCAAATCGCGGTGAAATCGTCAAAAAAGCAGCAAGCACCGCAAAAACGCTCAAAAGCAACATTCATAGGTGTGAATCGAGCCTTACAGAGGAGGTCTTGTGTAAAGGCCCGTACACAAGGTAGGACATCCAACAAAATTTCCCTTGGATTTTTGTCCTAATTGATTTGTCCGGTCACACCCATAGCATACACACAGTCAGACTTTTCTGCAAACTTTTCTAAAACGTTCCCATCATCACGTGGTTTTTCTGCTCTTCTCTGCTCTTTACCGCCACCCTTTGGTTAACTTCTGCTATTGTTGGTTGATTTTAACATTGGTTCTGAGCATGCGCATTTGTAATTTGTCCAAAAGTCCGATGGTTTGCTGTACACACGATCGGACTTTGCACCATCGGACTTTTGTTGCCTGAAAGTTGGTCCGTTCGCAGACCCAACTTTTTGTCCGATGAAAGCCAAAAAAGTTGGTCCGATGGAACGTACACACGGTCGGACAAATGCGAAAAGTGTCGGATTTTGATGTTGGTTGGGCAAAAGTCCGACCGTGTGTACGGGGCTTTAGAATTATTGCTCTCACTCCAGCATATGCAGCAGTATGTAACATGTGTATCGCAATCAACGTTTTCACGTGTAGGTTCCCCCGACACATGAGTTTACGTTCGTCCATGTGTATATGTGGGGGGGGGGGGCTCAAATAATGGGGGGGGGGATTGTATGTGCCTGGGTGTAATTTTTTTTTTTTACAGTAAAAGTTTTTTATTTTTTTGAAGCCTGGGTGTAACTTAATTTTTTTGAGACTACATCCCTGGTGAGGGGGGACTTCCAGACACAGGCCTGGAAGACCAGAAGAGGGTCTGGGAGGCTGGGAGAGCCAAGTCGGCTAGCAAGTCCAAGGGGGCTTAAGTCTTGGGGAAATTGAGCAAACCAAGGGGGGCTGGAGAATCCTGTTAAGGCCAGAAGTGGACCTGAGCAGCAAGGCACTGCAAATCGAGGCAGTGTAAGCCTATGAGCCAGGTGGCTTGGCATTTTTTTCATGTGTTGCATTTGTTGCAGAAGAACACCTGTGTGGGCAATCTTATGTTCAAAATTTTTATTTTGCTTCCTTTTAATAAAAATGGGCCGCCACGCCCTTAAACCTGATAGCTGACTGCTGTGGCCTCACTGAAAAAAATGCCTCTATCACTGAGCTAAACAACCCCCAACATTAAAATATGTGCGTGTATAGTATGTATGTGTATGTGCGTGTATCTATAGTACTATGCAAAATTTTACACAGGGGTGAAAAAATGCTGTAAATTAAAAATGCTTCAGAAATAGAAGTGTTAGGGTCCTTTCACACTAGCGGACCGTTCGTCCGTTCATTACAAGTCCGTTTACGGACTTGTAATGAACCCCTATGGGAGCGGATCCGTTAGCGGATGATGCATCCGCTAACGTCCGCCAGATCCGCATCCATTTTTGCGGACGGAAGAATGTCCTATTTTTCTTCCGTCCGGCCAAACGGATCGGATGCAAACGGACAGACGGTCCGTTTCCATCCGACTCCCCATAGGGGAGAGCGGAGGAGAGACGGGGCGGTCCCTGCACAGTGTGCGGGGACCGCCCTGTCCGCCCGACAGCTCAGCGGAGACCCCCCGCTGAGCTGACGGACACACGGAGCGGACCGAAAAACGGACCGCTCTGTGTGTAAGGAGCCTTAAGATTTCCTCCCCAATTATGTGAACGCAAAGTCATTGTTATTTTTAACAATTGCAAATCTATGAAAAAGTCACAACAGCTCTGTAAGGCCTTGTTTGCATTTTGCATTTGTGGGGTAGTAAAAACAGCTCCCCATTAAGCTCCAAGGAGGGTTACACATACTTTGCCTCTTGCCAAAAATTAAACCCATGTAATTTTTCAAGTAAATGGGGCCACACCATAACTCCCAACTGTCCCTGATTTGGAGCAATGTCCCTCATTTCTCCTCATTTGTCCCTCATGTTGGTCTGATCTATAGAGTTGTATATAAAATGCACTTTTTTTTCCCACAAAAGGTTTTTATTAAAGCAAACTCAAGGTTACAGTACAAATGTTTGTCAGGTTGCATATTTCCAGTACAAACATACAGAGGGCTTCATTGACAAACCCAAAACAGTACATGCAATTGACAAAATATTGGTGCATGAATCAATCAGAAAAAAACAGTAATAAACTAGAAGAAACTTGGAAATCAGAACATGGAATATAGGCAGAAGCGTACATCCGGCATATCAATTTTTCAGGGCAAGGTCGCTCCGGGAGTTGCAAAAGTTGTCCCATTATAGGGTAAATAGCTTAGACCCCTTTCACATGAGCGGACCGTTCGTCCGCTTATTACAAGTCCGAGGCGAGAGGCGATTTAGTTTGCATGTGCCGCGCTATATAAGTTTTCATCCATTCATTCATGTAATGGGACCCTATGGGATCGCGTCCGTTAGCCGATGATGCATCCGCTAACGTCCACAAGATCCGCATCCGTTTTTTCGGACGGAAGAAAACCCTATTTTTCTTCCGTCTGGCGGATCGGATCGGATGCAAACGGACAGACGGTCTATTTTCCTTGTCAAAATATCTTTATTGAGAAGATAATGGTTTGTACAAGATCAGTGAGTAGATAGAATACATAAAAAGCATACAACATGTAGACAAGAACATTGTACATCTGATGAGGCATTTTTCCAGTGGTCTATAAATGGGTAAGTATGTTGTGGAGTCCATATGGTTATTTATGCCTGACCTGCTATAAGGTGCCTCATTTGTCATGAGCAGTAGACGGTCCGTTTTCATCCGATTCCCCATAGGGGATAGTGGAGGAGAGACAGGGCGGTCCCTGCACAGGCACAGTGTGCGGGGACCGCCCTGTCCGTCGACAGCTCAGCAGGACCCCCCGCTGACCGGACGGACACACACGGAGCAGACCGAAAAACGGACCGCTCCGTGTGAAAGAGGCCTAAGTCTACTCATATCTGGCATTGAGTTGTAACCGGAGTAAATCGTGGTAGACATATGTGCACGTCCAGAGAGAGCAGGTGGTCAGAGTGGGACATCTAGTTGGACATGGGTCCACTGTCAATGTGGGAACAGGTTCCAGGGGTGGGAGTGTGAACTAGAAAATAAAGGGACAGGGAGAGGGAAGAAGGAGGGGGTGAGAAAAGAGAAAAGAGGAAGGGTGTGATCAAGAGGGGGAAAGGAGGGGGGGAGGAGGAAGAAGGCAGGAATGGGGTGGGGGGGGGGGCACTACTCCGTCGCATCATTCCCGAACGCATCAGCTTGGGGTGAAGGTATACAGCGTCAGGTGGATCCACAAAGCCGCCAGGCGAATCACGCCTTAGGTTGGGAAATGGGACCAACACTCCCACCAGATGTGAATCATCGATCCCACAGCGTCATTGCATCGCCAACAGATGTTCGAGATGGTAGGCGAGAATTTATGCAAACGTGAAGGGGTCCTGTACCATTTGGTTATGATTTTGTATCCATTTTCTTGGATCACAACGTTCATTGACCCTGTAAAATGCACTTTTATCTATCAAAAAGTGTTTTCCAGCCCTAAGCCTTTCATCTGATCTCTAAATTTCTGCATTTGTAAATTCCAAAAGCCAATATAAAGGAATAGCAGTGGTAAAAAAAAAATAAAAAAAAAAAATCGCTTGTGGGTTTAACCAATCTTGTTTTTGAACGATTCTCCTTTAAGGGGCGAGGGGTGTGTCCTATGCCTGAATACTTTTGCTGATAGGTTTCCCTCGTTCCCATTTCAAAAAGTTGGGAGGTGTGGCCACACAGTGACCATGGGGTGACGCTGGCTTTTAGGGGTTACAACAGGCAAACGGGAGGCTACACAACACCACCTGTCAAACATCCTCTGAGAAGCGATCCGCTGCAGAATTCTCTTCAGAGCGCAAAACTTGTGTAAGCGACAAGCGAGTCCTCACAACAGATTATTGCTAATAGTGATCTCCTGCTGGCTGCAACCAGCATTGGATCACCATATGAATGAATGAATGAATATAGCGCGGCACATGCGAACCAAATCGTCTGTGGGCGCTCGTTGTTTCTGTCTCTCTTGACATCAAAAGAGCAGAGTTTTAATCTGTCTTCTGAAGGTCAGGTGGTCTTCTGAAGGTCAGGTGGTTTTCCTCCAACCGAATGCTGGTTGGTAAAGTGTTCCAAAGTCTGGGACCTTGGACAGCAAACCTTCTTTCTCCTTTGGACTTATATCTGGCTTTGGGTACCTTGACCAGATTTTGGTCGGTGGATCGCAGAATGCGATTGGAATTGTGGGCTTCTATCTTTTCGCATAGATATTGCGGGGACTTTCCATGGATGCACTTATGAGTCAGACAGAGTGCTTTGAAAGCAATTCTGTCTTTTACTGGCAACCAGTGAAGGGATCTCAGAGAAGGTGAGATTGATTCCCAGGGTTTTTTCCCAGTCACAAGTCCGGCGGCCGTATTTTGATCGACTTGCAGACGAGCAATTTGGTACTTTGGGAGTCCGAGGTAAAGCGCGTTTGCATAGTCCAATCTGGAGTTTACAACTGTTCCTACCACGACTGCTACGTCTTCTTTGGGAATAAATGGAGTAAGTCTGCTTAGTAGGCGCAGCAGATGGTGAGATCCGCTGACTACTGACCCTATTTGTGCGTCCATTGTCATGTCGAAGATGACACCGAAACTCTTGACTTTGGACCTAGGGGTGACGAATCTGATTTGGCCCAGAATGGCCGGGGGTATCCAGGTTTTTTCCAGTTGACTCTTACGACTGGCGTGAAACAGAAGAAGTTCTGTTTTGGAACTGTTGAGTTTAAGATAACTCTTAGTCATCCAGTTTTCTATCAAAGAGAGACATTTCTCTAAACTGAGATGATGATCCTTTTTGTTGCAGATGCGAAAATACAGTTGCGTGTCATCTGCATATGAGTGATAAAGTAGATCTTGGCTACTGATAATTTCGAAGATAGATGTTGAAGAGCACCGGTGACAAAGGGGATCCTTGAGGGACTCCACATGACACTGTGCGTTTTTCAGAAGTGAAAGGTCCCAATTTCACTGTTTGTGATCGGTTTTCCAAAAAGTAGGAAAACCATGGTAGATCACCTTCTGCGACTCTGGCTACCTCAGCCAGCCGAGTCAATAAAAGTTTGTGGTCTACAGTGTCAAAGGCTGCGCTTAGGTCCAGCAGAACCAGGAGAGAGGATTCTCCTTCGTCTGCGGCCTCGAGGGCGTCATCCCATATTTTGAGTAATGCTGTTTCCGTTCCATGTCCGGGACGGAAGCCTGATTGAAATGGATCAAGTAGATTATGGGTATATAGATGATGTTGCAGCTGTTGTACCACTACTTTTTCCATTACCTTGGAGAGAACGTTAAGGCCTGTTATGGGACGGCGGTGATTTGGGTCCTTAGGATCCAGGGTAGGCTTTTTCAAGATGGGCTTGATTGTGCCCTCTTTCAGCAGGGAGGGCACTATGCCTTTCTTAAATGACTGATTTATAAGCTGCGTGATAGGTGGTGCCAAGATGTCGGCACATTCCTTCAGCAGTTTAGTGGGGATATTATCATTAGGCGCTGTGCTGTTTCGCAAAGTACGATGATATTTTTAGTGGCATCGATGGAGATGGGTTCCAGAGTAAGCATTGTTGATTGTCGATGGTTTCTGTGGATGTTATGTGGTTGATTGGGAGGGGGGGGGGGTTAAGGGGGGTATTGTTTTGCCGAATGCTTTCCCGGATTCCCTCAATTTTATTAATGAAGAAATCCGATAGTTCATCGCAAAATTCTTGGGTATCTGAATTGGGGGCTTCCAGGCAACCTGGATTCATGGTCTGAGTGACCAGCTTGAAGAGTTCGCGGGGGCGATTTAAAGCGCTGTTGATAGCCACAGAAAAATGATGTTTCTTGGCTTTGAAGATTTCTTTATGGTATTTTCTTGTTATTTCCTTGTAGATGATGAGGTTCTCCTCTGAAGCGCTTCTTTTCCAGGCGGCTTCTGCCCTTCTGCGCTTTTGCTTCAGTAGTAGTGACAGCTGGTTGTTGAACCAGCCGGAATTGTTTTTCTGGATGCGGGTTTTGAGTTTCGGTGCTACTAAGTCGGCTGACTGTAGTAGGGCTGCATTTATGGCATCCAGTGTTTCTGAGGATGTTCGAAGTGGTTGGATTATTTTTATTTTATTTCCCAAGGTAGATTTGAAGAGTTCCGAATGGAGCTTCTTCTGAGATCTAGTCCAGTGTGTTGTCACCGGCTTGGGTGTTTTTATCAATGGGGGAATTTTGGAAATTATGAATTTAATGCATGGTGATCTGTCCATGGCAATGGTTCGTTTTCCAGAATGCTTATTTTCAGATTTTGTCTGAAAATTAAGTCAAGCGTGTGTCCTGAAGCATGTGTGGGCCCACAGACTAGTTGCTGTAGCCCTAATCCTTCCAGGTGGTCAATACAGGCATCGGCAACAGGATCCTGAGAGGAGTTTGCCCAGAGATTGAAGTCCCCCGAGCAGCAAAAGGTGTTTGCTGTTAAGGGTATAAGTGGAGATAAACTCCGTCAATGATGTGAGAAGCTGCGATTTTGGCCCGGGTGGCCTATAGCAGAGAAGAATGTGGATAGTCTCCTGGGGGTTTGTTTGCAGTTGTAGAGTGAGGGTTTCCATGAATGGAAGAGGGTTTTGAAGTACTGGTTTGGTGATCGCAAGATGAATCCTGTGGATCACCGCCAGGCCTCCACCTCTTTGCCCTATTCTGTTTTCCGTTATAATACGGTAGTTTTCTGGCACCAGTTCTCCTAGAATGGTGTTACAGTCGGCTGTAAGCCAGCTTTCTGTAATAAAAAGGCAGTCTAAATCATATTGTAGAATGAAATCATGGATTTCTGATCGGTGTTTTACTGCCGATCTTGCGTTGATCAGAGCACATGATATGTGCTTAAGCTGGGGTAAATGGCTGAAACTTTTGATAGTCGATCGTCGATCTGTTCTCAATAGTTGCTCTAATTGTAAGGCCTTTTTGGTGACGGCTGGTAATACTGTGGCGAATCGCCTCAGACCCCAAATGGTTTCTGCAGAATATTGCAGATGAGCCATAGTCGCAGTCATGGGGGGGGCTATGGTATTTAAATGGCGATGGAGGGGAGATTCATTGAATCCTCTCTCCCAGCTTGGTCCAGAGGAAGGCAAAAAAAACCTGGCCGTGCTGAGCCAATGTGCTGAGGCCAGGGAAAAAAATTCCTTCCTGATCCCTGAGAGGCGATCGGACAAGAACCCTGGATCAAGCAGTATTGGTTGTGAAGGAGGAAGGGGGGGTGAGAGGTGTCTCTGTTTCTGGGGTGTACCAAGATGGCCACTGACCGAGACACAGGGCATAAGCTGGGGGGCTGTCAGCTGGGTGGATGGCTGGCTGTGGTGAACTGGATGGTTAACTGGGGGTGGATGGGATCCTCCAGGGGTAGGGGGGGTATTCTGGGCAGTTTACAGGTAATTTCCTGGGCGTAGGAGCAGCGCGCCGCTAGGCCGCGGCTAAAGCCATGGCTAAAGCCGCGGTCTTTCCTAAGACGCGGCGGCCGCGAATGTGAGCAGGCTGGCGCAGATGCCGGAACTGAGAACTGAGCTAGGGAGGCGGCGGGGGGGATGCCTTGATTGTGGGTGACGGTGTGGGTGGCGATGAGGGGTAAAGGAGAGGGGGAGAGCCGTAGAATGTAGCGGCTTGTCCTGAAAAGGACGGCCGCCAACGGTTCCAGTGGAGGTAGAATACCCTAAAAAAGACAGGGTCCTACCTGGAGATGTTTGCCTGCAAGAAGAGGGGGTCCAAGGGGAGGAAGGAGCTGGTCCTAGGGGCTACAGATAGTCTCATGCAGCAAGGGGTTTTTACCTCTATCCTCCGCCTCACACGCACACGCCGGCATATGTTAGGAGGGCCCTTGCCCAATCGCTGCATCCTCCTGCAGTCCGGTCGGCCGTGTACCATAACCGCGCGGTACAGGAAATTGTTTGCTGTTCCCGGGGGCCAGACTGAAAGGAAGTGAACACTCAGTGTGTGCACTTCCTGTCAGTCCGGCCGGGAACAGGAACCTGATTCTCCTGTACCACGCGGTTATGGTACACGGCCGATCGGACTGCAGGAGGACGCATCGGTGCGGCAAGGGCCCTCCCTGCTGGGGCCCCTGGCCAGCTCGGGACCCCAGGCAATTGCTTGCTTTGCCTGTCGGGTTCCGACGGGCCTGGTGCTAACAGGAGTTGTCTTCTTCAGTAGAGGCCATTTGAGGGAGTATGGAACAGCATTTTATAAAGAAAACTTATTTCAGCCCTTCTGAAACTTTTTTTTTTTTTCATGCCAAGAAAAGTGTTACCAAAGCATTTAAGTATAGGCCCACTTTAAATAGCAAGCAATCAAAATTTTCTTGATCCCAGCGGAATTTGCGGGTGCAATACGCATCCCACCTTTCCTTGCAGTGACAATGCTTTCTTTTCTGGATGACATGAATTTAATGGAACGTCAATCACGTCAATCACACCTCAACTGCTGAAAAGATGACATATTTTTCATTTAACGCTTGTTTATTTCAGGCTATAAATCACACAACTATAGATTTTGCTAAGGTCTAGAAAGACATTGCTTGCGTGGTATACAGTACCCTCCGAAATGTATAATACACAGCGCATTCATAAATTATTCAGGCACCCTTCACTTTTTTCAATATTGTTATGTTGCAGCCTGATAGGACAGTTGTTTTTAAATTCATTTTTTTTCTTTCTTATTTATGTGCATTCATTCCCCCCGTAATGACAAAGTGAAATGTCTGTGAATTCATTAACCACTTCAGATCCGCGCTATAGACAAAAGACGTCAACAGCGCAGACCTGAGGTGCCGGGGTCACGTCTTTGGACGTCATGTTATTGTAATTCCCTGCGCGCGCCACTGGGGAAAAACAGTGGCGTCGCATCGCTGAGGATTCGATGCGTGTACCCGGCGGCCGCGGTGTCCGTCAGGTACACGCGATCGGCGGTGACAGAGCAGGGACGTGGAGCTCTGTGTGTAAACACAGAGCTCCGCGTCCCATCAGGGAGAGGAGACAGATGCTGTTTCCCTTGTACATAGGGACACAGGATCAGTCACCTCCCCCAGTCAGTCCCCTCCCCCCACACAGTTAGAACACACCCAGGGAATACATTTAACGCCTTCCTCACCCCCTAGTGTTAAAGGATCACTAAAGGAAATTTTTTGTTTAGCTAAATAGCTTCCTTTACCTTACTGCAGTACTGGTTTCATGTCCTTATTGTTCGTTTTTGCTTTGAAGTTGCTGTAATCCTGCTCTGTTCTCCACACTTCCTGCTTGTCTGTTTCCTTATAACCACAGTGCTGGGAGCTTTCTCACGGTGGTCTAAGCTGTCATTACTGTGTGTCTAAAACTTCTCAGATTCATTTTAAAAACAAAACACTGCCCTGGATTTGTTTGTTGTTGTTCTGTGTGTCTATTTCTACTTCACAGAAACATGAAGCCAGTTCAAAAGTGAAACTAACCTGCAGGCACATTATATGATTGATTTTTATCTCGTTTTAATCATTTTGAAAAGGAATCAGTTAACTTTTATGTCTCTATACCCTGTAAATCATGGGTCCTCAAACTACGGCCCTCCAGCTGTTCAGGAACTACAATTCCCATCATGCCCTAGTCATGTCTGTGAATGTCAGAGTTTTACAATGCCTCATGGGACTTGTAGTTCCGACACAGCTGGAGGGCCGTAGTTTGAGGATCCCTGCTGTAAACAGTCATTTCAGCAAAACATTTTTTTTCCTTTAGTGACCCTTTATCCCCTTCACTGCCAGTCACATTTATACAGTAATTAGTGCATATTTATAGCACTGGTCGCTGTATAAATGTGAATGGTCCCAAAAATGTGTCAAAGGTGTCCGATGTGCCTGCCGTAATGTCGCAGTCCCAATAAAAATCGCAGATCGCCGCCATTACTAGTAAAAAAAAAAAATGTAAAAAAAAAATCATAATTCTGTCCACTATTTTGTAGGCGCTATAACTTTTGCGCAAAGCAGCTGCTTATTGCGATTTTTTTTACAAAAATACGTAGAAGAATACGTATCGGCCTTAACTGAGGAAAAAAAAAGTTTAAAAAGAAAAAAATTAGGATATTTATTATAGCAACAAGTAAAAAATATATATATTTTTTTAAATTGTCGTTTTTTTTGTTTATAGCGCAAAAAATAAAAACTGCACGGGCTATCAAATACCACCAAAATAAAGCTCTATTTGTGGGGAAAAAAGGACGTCAATTTTGTTTGGGAGCCACGTCGCACGCCCGCGCAATTGTCTGTTAAAGAAAAGCAGTGCCGGAAGCTGAAATTTCGCCTGGGCACGAAGGGGGTTTATGTGCCCAGTAAGCAAGTGGTAAAAAATAAAAATACATAATTTCACATGTACTTAAGTATTTAGACCAGGGGTCTCAAACTGGCGGCCCTCCAGCTGTTGTGAAACTACATCATGCCCATCATGCCTCTACCTGTGAGTCATGCTTGCAACTGTCGAATGGAAGGTCCCTCAAGGATTTTTTTATCAGCAAAATTTGTATTTGAAAAGAGTAACAATCAATTTACTTAAAAATGTATATTTATTTGTTTGTGTCATAGTATCAAAAAAGTGTTTGCATAAATGTATAGGAGTCGTAAAAAGCAATTGTGGCCTTAACATAAAAGACATACCTTATCAACGGTAAAAAAAATACTTATAGCCTCATGTTGTATAAAGCAGTGGTCCCCAACCTTTTTGGCACCGAGGACCGGCGTCGTGGAATAGAATCGGGCCAAGGCCCGAGGGGGTTTGGGTTGTTATGTAGCCTTTCGCGGGAAATTTGTCGGGGAAATGGCTGGTGTTAGCGTGTCAATCATCACTGAACAAAGGCTGATATGGTGTTGTGATGATGATTGAAGCGCATTATTTCTGTCATGTAATATAAAATGAAAAAGTTCAAACTCACCATAATGCAGAATCTGACACCTAAATGCGGTTTGTCACTTGCCACGTCGCCTTCCACCAGGTGTGGATTGTTGCTTGCCACCTCGCGTGCCACCAGGTGGGGATTGCCACGTCATCTGCCACCAGATGTAGATTGCCACAACACCTGCCAGTGCCACCAGGTGCGGATTGCCATGTTGCCTGCCACCAGGTGTGGATTTACCAGGTGCGGATTGCCACAACACCTGCCACCAGATGTGGATTGTCGCTTGCCACCTCGCATGCCACCAGGTGGGGATTGCCACGTCATCTGCCACCAGATGTAGATTGCCACAACATTTGCCATCAGGTGTGGATTGCCACGTCGCCAGCCACCAGGTCCGAATTTCCACTTGCCATGTCACCTGCCACCAGGTGTGGATTGCAACATCACCTAATGTGGTTTGCCACTAGATTTTTTTGTTACCTGCCGAGGTAGCAGCACAGGCCAGTGAGGCAACAACACTAATGCGGCGCATGCGGCAAATTATGTTTTAATCTCTCTTCTCCTGCGCCTCGCTGCAGTATAGCACCCCCGCTGTGTGAGCGGAAGTGCCGTGTTCTAGGCGGGCGGCGAGAGATGATCTCTCTGCTCCCGTGCCTCACCATAATGTAGCAGCCCCGCAGTGTGGGCGGAAGAAGTGCCGTGATTCAGGCGGGCGGTGAGAGATGTCATCTCTCAGCCCTCCGCCGAACCTCACACAGTGCAGCCTTCGCGGCCCGGCTGCAAATAAGCCACGGCCCAGCAGTGGGCCGCAGACCTAGGGTTGGGGAACACTGGTATAAACTCATTATACCCTACGTGTTTCGACCTTTTTAATTATTGGTCTTCAGGTGAATTTTTCTATGCAAAAAAAGAAAAGATTAGTAGATTATATTGTTTATAAATGCATCATCATTTTGTATGGTCAATATATCCTATTGCAATAGAGCAGTATATATTTACTATATTTTGATGAGAAAGCTGTGTTCTATGGCCAAAAGAATTGCTGTTCCTCCAAAAGCACACCAAGCCTCGATGATGCCAGGGTGTCCACACACTGTTCTCCTGCATTCCACATAGAAGCCCTCGCCTCCATACAACTTGCAAGAAGTCACCCCTCTAATTGGACTGAGTAAAGGGTTGGGGGAAGGGTGGGAGGACACCCACAATTTTCTAGATTCCTCTATGCAGTTGGGTTTGTACAGGGCAGCCAGGATCCTCCTTTTCTCTGGTCCCTCTTTGCTGATCCTGGCCCCTCCCTCCCATCGAGTGCCCCCTCCAGCCAGCAGCTCTCTTTGGGGGCACCTGAGTCGGAGAGATTTGCGATGGAACAAGTGTAAATTAACCCCTAAAAGTTGAAAGTATTTTTGTTATACTAGTTCGAAAATTGCTCTGAAATTGAAGAAATCTTGTTAAAGGGTCACTAAAGGAAAAATTTGTATTTGCTGAAATGACTGTTTACAGGGTATAGAGACATAATAGTTAACTTATTCCTTTAAAAATGATTAAAAATAGATAAAAATCAATCATATAATGTGCCTGCAGTTTAGTTTCATTTTTAAACTGGTTTCTTGTTTCTGTGATGTAAAGAGACACACAGAACAAAAACAAACAAATACAGGGCAGTGTTTTGTTTTTAAAATCAATCTGATTGGTTCTGAGGAGTTTTAGACACACAATAATGACAGCTTGGACCACAGTGAAAAGCTGCCATGAGATTTTTCATAAGGAGCCAGACAAGCAGGAAGTGTGGAGATCAGAGCAGAATTACAGCAACTTCAAAGCAAAAATTAACAATGAGGACATGAAACCAGGACTGTGGTAAGGTAAAGGAAGCTATTTAGCTAAAAAAAAAAAATCCTTTAACTCTTCCTGCGTTATTGTAAGGTACCTGTGGTAGGTAGTGTCCGAAGTGGAGCTTGTGTGCTGAGGATTTAGGCAAAAATTTAGTCAGGCATGTCAGGTTGGCAACAGATCAGGCAAAACGGTATACAATCGAAATCCAGAGAGTGGTCAGGCAGGCAAAGATCATACACGAGCTGGCAGATAAGTACAAAATCAGAAGGCTAGAGAGCATTCAGGAATTCAGGCAGAAGTTCATACACGGTAATCAGAGCCACAAAGCTTATCACAACAACCAGGGAGCTCGTCCACACAAACGGGCACTGAGAGACAGGAAGTGCTGCTATTTATGCCACAGCTGGCAGCAGGTGGGGCTTGTGAGTCCAAGGTAATGCATCAAACTGAGTAAATATTACCTTAACTCCAGGGCTCCTCCGTGGCACAACAGGTAAGACTGCAGCTGTGAGACCAGGAACATCCGATTCAGCTCTTCTAGTTCTCATCTTGGATTACATGGAGATAAAGAGCAATGGCTGACACAATTTCTTGGAATTTTAGTCCAAAAAATCCAGTGCATTGTCAGTCTACAACATTGTACAGGATATTGAGAGCTAAGTGCATTTCTAGCAGATCAGCGGGTATTTTGTGCATGTATCGAGAAGATGTACTTTACATATAATTACATATATTTACATAGTAAGTGAGGTTGAAAAAAGACACAAGTTCATCCCGTTTGTTTTTCTTTTTTTTTTTTTTTGCTCTGAACTAACTTTTCCATGCTCTTTTCAAAACTAGAAGGAAGCCTTTTACTCATTGATGAAATACAATGTTTTCTGTAAAAGGCTGAGCAACACTCAGACCAACTCTTTTTGCTCCAGGAATGGGAAGGAAAGTTCCACTGCCAGAACACAGTGCTATATACTGTATGCAGCTGATGGATGACATTTGTTAGTGAAGGAAATAGTTTGCTTGGACCATCTTCTCTCCAGGCTGTAGGCTGTCTCGGTTCCCCAACATCTCCTCCTTCCTACTCTTGGTGGCCAATCAGATCAGATCTACTTTCGGCCAATCATGACCCTCTTCCCGATTGGCCGGGAGAAGAATCAGTATTACAAGTGTTACAATAGTGAATACTGATTGCTATTGTCACACAACTGGGTGGGTTTCGGCACAGTGCTCTGTGCCCCGAGTTCACACTTTTTTTTAAACCTATTAGCACAGTGCTCTGTGCCCCGAGTTCACACTTTTTTTTAAGCCTATTAGCACAGTTCTCTGTGCCCCGAGTTCACACCTTTTTTTTTTAAGCCTATTAGCACAGTGCTCTGTTCCCCCGAGTTCACACTTTTTTTAAGCCTATTAGCACAGTGCTCTGTGCCCCGAGTTCACACTTTTTTTTTAAGCCTATTAGCACAGTGCTCTGTTCCCCCGAGTTCACACTTTTTTTTTAAGCCTATTAGCACAGTGCTCTGTGCCCCGAGTTCACACTTTTTTTTTAAGCATATTAGCACAGTGCTCTGTGTCCCGAGTTCACCCTTTTTTTTAAGCCTATTAGCACAGTGCTCTGTGCCCCGAGTTCACACCTTTTTTTTTTAAGCCTAATAGCACAGTGCTCTGTGCCCCGAGTTCACACTTTTTTTTTAAGCATATTAGCACAGTGCTCTGTGTCCCGAGTTCACCCTTTTTTTTAAGCCTATTAGCACAGTGCTCTGTGCCCCGAGTTCACACCTTTTTTTTTTAAGCCTATTAGCACAGTGCTCTGTGCCCCGAGTTCACACTTTTTTTTTTAAGCCTATTAGCACAGTGCTCTGTGCCCCGAGTTCACACTTTTTTTTAAGCCTATTAGCACAGTGCTCTGTGCCCCGAGTTCACACTTTTTTTTAAGCCTATTAGCACAGTGCTCTGTGCGCCGAGTTCACACTTTTTTTAAGCCTATTAGCACAGTGCTCTGTGCCCCGAGTTCACACTTTTTTTTAAGCCTATTAGCACAGTGCTCTGTGTCCCGAGTTCACCCTTTTTTAAGCCTATTAAAGCCTCTGGTTCTAATCACATGCTTCAAAATCCACCCCAGTGGAATCCATGCGTCCGGCACCCTGCATTTATATCAGGGGCTGGACGCATAAATGGGGGGGTGGCGCCCGTACACCCCTAATGAACAGGCTGCCACTGCTTCTAAACTAAAGTGCTTGGAAGCTTCCCAAGTGGAGTCAGGGGCCTAAAAGACGCTTTCAATTTTCTCTCTCTCCAAAACGAAAGCCCCATACACACGACCTTTGTCCGACCAAAATCACATCGGAATTCTGATGAAATCCATCGGAGTAAAAGAGAGCATGTTCTCTATCTGAACTCCGATGGAATTCAACTCCGATGGGGCATACACACTGTCGGAATTTCTGATGGAAAAAGTCAGTTGGATTTTTTCCATCGGAAATTCCAATCGTATGTACGGGGCTTTAAACAGTTTTTCTACCAGAAGAACAAGGAAAGAATCAAGCACCAAATACCAATAGGTATTTATGTATTTGTATCCTTCAAACTATTTCACTTAATTGTTTACACCTTGTACAAAATGCTACAACTACTCTACCAACAAGCATTTCTTGGAATTTACACATTATTCAATTCTCCAAACACTCCACTTTCTGAGGGATTTATTGTATTGGTAATGTGAGCAGTGTCCAGGTCTACATAAGGACAGGAAGGGATCCCAACACCCACCTGACCAACATCTAGTATAAATGTGCCCCTATGTCCTTAACCACTTAAGACCCGGACCATTATGCAGGTAAAGGACCAGGCCAGTTTTTGCGATTTGGCACTGCGTCGATTTAACTGACAATTGCGCGGTCGTGCGACGTGGCTCCCAAACAAAATCGGCGTCCCTTTTTCCCCACAAATAGAGCTTTCTTTTGGTGGTATTTGATCACCTTTGCGGTTTTTATTTTTTGTGCTATAAACAAAAATAGAGCATCAA
The DNA here is from genome assembly GCA_029574335.1 of Rana kukunoris. NCBI lineage: Eukaryota > Metazoa > Chordata > Amphibia > Anura > Ranidae > Rana > Rana kukunoris. The sequence goes on from CM056057.1 coordinate 25,743,524, forward strand.
TTTTGAAAAAAATTCAATATTTTTTACTTTTTGCTATAATAAATATCCCCAAAAAAAGAAATAAAAAAACATTATTTTTTCTTAGTTTAGGCCGATACATATTCTTCTACATATTTTTGATAAAAAAAATTGCAATACGTGTTTATCGATTGGTTTACGAAAAATTTATAGCGTTTACAAAATAGGGGATAGTTGTATGGCATTTGTATTAATAATTATTTTTTTTACTACTAAGGTGGCGATCAGCGATTTTCTTTCATGACTACAACATTATGGCGGACACATCGGACAATTTTGACAAATTTTCACAGCGAAAAGTGCAATACAAATGCACTGATTACTGTGAAAATGACAATTGCAGTTTATGAGTTAACCACTAGGGGGCGCTGAAGGGGTTGAGTGAGTGAAAAACGTATATAGCGCTGCACATGCGAACTGAATCGCCTCTGGGCGCTCGTTTGACCATTTCTCCTTTGAACTCAAAAGAGATGGGTTTTGATCTTTCTCCTAAAGGCCAAGTGGTTCTCCTCCAACCGAATGCTGGTTGGTAAAGCGTTCCATAGTCTGGGGCCTTGAACCGCAAATCTTCGCTCTCCTTTGAACTTGTATCTGGCTTTGGGTATTTGGAATAGATTTTGGTTTGTGGATCGCAGAACGCGATTGGGGTTGTTAACTTTTAGTTTTTCGCATAGATATTGGGGGGCATTTCCCAGAATACACTTATGCGTCAGACAGAGTGCTTTGAAAGTAATTCTGTCTTTAAGGCCTCGTACACACGATGAGATATGTCCGCTCAAACTTGTCCGACGGACAGTTTAGAGCGGACATGTCTCATCGGATTTCGGTCCGATGGCGTGTACACACCATCGGATCAAAATCCCCGCCGGCAGACAGCGTGGTGACGCGGCGGTGACGTTGACGCCGCCACGTCACCGCTACGTCACCGCACCAGGAAGTAAACACTTCCGCGCGCATGCGTCGGATCCATTTACAGGATACGACACATGTGCGGGAAGATATGTCCCCTGGTTTGCCGTACTAACCAGCGGACATATCCGACGGACAGGTTTGTAGCGGACAAATTTCAAAGCATGCTTTGAAATTTGTCCGATGGACAAACCTGTCCGCTAGCCCGTACACATGATCGGATTTGTCTGCTGAAACGGTCCGTCGGACCGTTTTCAGCGGACAAATTTGATCATGTGTAGGCAGCCTTACTGGCAACCAATGAAGTGTTCTCAGCGAAGGTGAGATTGATTCCCAGTCACAAGTCTAGCAGTGTGACCTCATGTGTGTTTCTAAGTGTAGAGGGGCGGGGCTGGATGTGTGACGTCAGTGATCGTCGTTCCCTATATCAGGGAACTGACAAACACTGACATTGCCACAGTGAAGAACAGGGAAGGTGTGTTTACACACACCTCTCGCCGTTCTTCTGCTCCAGGGACCGATCACGGGACTCCGGTGGCGATTGGGTCCGCAGGTCCCGCGGGCACGTGGTCACGGAGCTTCGGACCGGGTCGCGTGCGCACGCCCCATGGCTGGGCTCTTAAAAGTGACGTACCGGTACGTGCCTGTGCCCAGCCGTGCCATTGTGCCAACGTATATCAGCATTAGGCGGTCCTTAAGTGGTTAAAGACATGGTCTGCATACATCAGGGGTGCCCAACCTTTTGAAGAGCGAGGGCCACTTAAGCAACTTGGTAACCAGTCGCGGGCCACAATAAATGGAGCGGGCGGATTACAGGTCACAGGTACTCTATTGGCCAAGATGGAAGGGGACGAATTGCCTTCTGTTTTTCGGATTGGAGGTAGGCGGGAATAAAGGGATATCTGTCACTCTATAGAGGTGAATTGAGGGTCCCGTTTGGGCAGGCTAATTGTGCAAAAACGGCCTAAGGCTGCTTTCACACTGATGTGCTGCAGTTTATCCACACTGCGGGTGCATCGAAGTGCACCTGTGTCTATCCTGTGGGTTAGCTGAACTTTGCCATAGACTCTGCCTGTGACAAAAGCCGGCACTGTAGAGGAAGCATTGGCTTATGGGGCTCTGGCTCCACAGTCGTTTTCTTCCTCTACCACCAGCTTCATTCACAACACTGGTGCTGCGGTATGGTGGGTCGGCAACCTGCGATCTGGGCTTGCCAACCCACCATTCCAGAGCAGGAGGTCGCGGGCCAGATCAGAGTGCTCCGTGGGCCACATGTGGCCCCCGGGCCACTGGTTGGCCACCCCTGGCATACAGGGTATTGCAAACCCTGCAGCCAGGTATGTCTAATAAGTTCTGTCTGTGTTGCATGTTGGAGTATTTAATTAACTGCTGTCGTTAGTAACAAAACAGACAACAAAAAGGAAATTTAATTTAATTTCAGCATGACAAGAAACTGGAATAAATATATTGTGATGCATTCACTTGGCACTTACAAGTTCAACGCAGACAAAATGCAATGTTCTGGTTGAAATTAGAGTTGGATTATGTAAGAACATTAATGGCGTTAAAAGAAAACTTAATTAATAAAGCAGCATTAAAAACAATAATAAGGCTGTGCAAAATGTAGTGACTCATGGCAATCAACTAGATACTACCTTCTGGGGTATGATCAGAGAATCATGCATTCTAATTGGCCTGTATTGGCTATTGGTCTTTGCACAGCTGTCCTTCAGTTATTAACCACTTCAGCCCCGCAAGAATTTATCCCCTTCCTGACAAGGCTATTTTTTGCGATACGGCATTGTGTCACTTTAACTGACAATTGCGCGGTCGTGTGACGTCTTTTTTCTCCCAACAAATAGAGCTTTTTTTGGTGGTATTTGATCACATCTCCAGTTTTTATTTTTTGCGCTGTAAACAAAATAAGAGCAACAATTTTGAAAAAAAACCCCAATGGGCCGGATTCAGATACGCTACGCCGCCGGAAAGATACGAAAATGTATCTCATTTACACTACTCTGTCGTAACTGAGAGCGGCAGGTCCCGTATTCAGAAAGAACTTGCGCTCTAAGTTACAGCGGCGTAGTGTAAATGGGCCAGCGTAACTGTGCGTATTTCAAAATAGGCAGGTAGGGGGCGTGATCCATGTAAATGAATTATGACCCCACGAAAGTGACGCTCTTTATGAACGGCGCATGCGGCGTCCGTGGACGTATCCCAGTGCGCATGCTCGAAATCACGTTGCAAATACTCAATGCTTTCGACGTGAACGTAACTTACGCACAGCCCTATTCGCGAACGACTTACGCAAACAACGTAAACTATGGAAAATTCGACGCTGTCCTGACGTCCATACTTAACATTAGCTACGCCTCCTATAGCAGGGGTAACTTTACGCCAAAAAAAGCCTTGCGAAAACAACGCAAATAGATACGCCAGGCGCAACTACGTTTCTGAATCGGCGTATCTACCTAATTTGCATATTCGACGCGTAAATCGTCGGAAGCGCCACCTAGCGGCCAGCGTAAATATGCAACTTAGATATGACGGCGTAAGAGACTTACGCCGCTCGTATCTTAGCAAGATTCCGGCGTATCTTGCTTTCTAAATACATAAAAAAAATACGGCGGCGCATCCTAGAACTTACGCGGCGTATTTACAGATACGCCGACGTAAGTTCATTCTGAATCAGGGCCGATATGTTTTACTTTTTGCTATAATATATATATATCCCAATTTTTTTTTTAAACAAACACATTTTTTCTCAGTTTAGGCCGATACATATTCTACATATTTTTGGTAAAAAAAAAAAAAAACACAATAGGCGTATATTGATTGGTTTGCGCAAAAGTTATAGGGCTGGCGTAACATATCCCTGATACGTTACACTGCGGTAAATATTTGCGCAAGTTCTTAATTCAGAAAGAACTTGCGCCATTATTTACAGCGGCGTAACGTATGTGTTGCGGCTTAAGGCCGCACAATTCAAATGAATGAAGTGGGGGCGTGATTCAGGTAAATGAATCATGACCCCACGTAATTCACATTTTTTTGGAACGGCGCATGTGCCATCCGTGGACGTTCCCAGTGCGCATGCGTGAAATCACGTCGCTTTTCCTCAATGTAAACGACGTGAACGTAACTAACGTCGAGCCTCATTCCCGAACGATTTACGCAAACTACGACGTCCATACTTAGTTTGAACACACGATCTGTCTCCTCTCCCCTGAGAGAACCAGGATTTGTGTTTACACACAGAGATCAGGGTTCTCGCTCTGTCACGAGCGGTCACAAGTGCATTGCACCCTCCGAGTACTCGCATCGTCTCCGGGGACACGCGCGTTCCTCCAATAGCGTCTTAAAGGGCCGACGTTCAGCTACGACGGCTCGCCCAGGGGAGCCATCCTGCTGCAGTATAACTGCAGTGGCTGGTCGGGAACCGGTTAAATAATAATGAAAAAGGTCTGTAAAATGTACATTTTTATTAAAGGCCAACGCCACAACACATTTACATTTTAGTCTGGGGTCATCATATGTAGAATGAAAAAATCATTTGCTGGCTTCTTATGCTCCTCTGGGACTCCAATAGTGAGATTTCCCTGGATAGTATGTGTGTTTCTATTTCCTATAAGGCTATAATAAAGGCTTTGTAATGACTGTTGCATGTATTTGGCAATTCCATTGAGGATATCTTGCCATCAGAGTTCCTAAGGCATTGGTTCTCAACTCCTGTCCTCAGGACCCACCAAAGGGTCAGATTTTAAGTATTAGGGCCCTTTCACACGTGCGGACCGTTCGTCCGTTTTTTTACGGATGAAAAACGGACCGCAATGCATCCCTATGGGATAGCGGACGTTAGCGGATGAGCATCCGCTAACGTCCGTTTGCATCCGTCTCCGTTAAGCTCCGTTTTTTTGAACGGAAGAAAACCCTATTTTTCTTCCGTCAAAAAAAACGGAACGGACGAAAAACGGATGTTAGCGGACGATCCGTTTAACATCCGATCCGCTAACATCCGTTTTTCATCAAAATATGTAGTAAAAAAAAAGTTCTAAAAAAAAAAAAAAACGGATGAAAAAACGGATGAAAATGGATGAAAAACTGACGAAAAACTGATAAAAAACTGATAAAAAAACTGATCAACTGATGAAAAAAACGGACCTAAAAAACGGTCCGCACGTGTGAAAGGGCCCTTACCATGGGGAGATGCAGACTAGAATACTGCAATCACTGAGCAGCAAATGATATCACCTGTGATGTATTTCAGTTATCTTGCACATCTGGATTGTTAGTGGGTCCTGAGTGAGGACATGAGTTGAGAACCTTTGTCCTAAATGATTTACTATACTAGCATATGATTTAATGCCAGCAACCACGGAAACGGAAATGAACTTTTGTTGAAGTTAGACTTTAAAAATTCTATACAGAATTGTGTATTTAAAGTAATGTTAAATTCACTTGGCTGTTAGCTTGTGAAACCAGATCAGGGGTAGGCAACCTTGGCCCTCCAGCTGTGGTGAAACTATAAATCCCATCATTCCCTTGCCTCTAGGGCCCTGTACACACGATCAGACATGTCTGATGAAACTGGTCTGCAGACCGGTTTCATCAGACCAGTTTGATGGTGTGTACGGCCCATCAGACCGTTGTCCGTCAGACCAAAGTTTTAAAACATGCTTTAAAACCTGTCTGATGGAACCTGTCCGTCGGACAGGTTCGATGGTTAGTACACAAAAGCATCGGACCAAAAACCTGCGCATGCTCAGAATCAAGTCGACGCATGCTTGGAAGCATTGAACTTTGTTTTTTAATCACGTCGTTGTGTTCTACGTCACCGCGTTCTGGTCTGATCGGATTTTGGTCCGATGGTGTGTACGCACATCAGACAAGTTCAGAGTTGTCTGATGAAAACGGTCCGTCAGACAAGTCTCATCAGACATGTCTGATCGTGTGTACAGGGCCTAGGAGTCATGTCTGTGATTGTCAGGGTCTTGCAATGTCTCATGGGAAAGGCCACCATCAGGGGGGTATAGCCACCACAATTGTAAGGGGCCCGAGCAGAGGAGCACAGGGCCAGCCTGCACCCAGCGCATGCCACCCGCAACAGAGAAGCACTACTTTCAGGCTGCAGCCCTGCACACAAGAAGCCAAAGCCAGGTCACGGATTCCTCCTCCCTGTGTCGCACTGATTACTGTGAAAATGACACTGGCAGTAAAGGGGTTAACCACTTGGTGGCGCTGAAGGGGTTAAGTGTGCCTAGGGATGTGTTCTAACTGTAGGGGGGATGGGATATATGTGACACGACAGTGATCACAGCTTCCGATTACAGGAAGCTGTGTACACTGTCCTATCACTAGGAAGACTAAGGAGACTAGGGAAATGCTTGTTTACATAAGCATTTCCCCCTTCTTCCTCACAGTGACATGATCGCGGGTATGCCCGCAGGCAAGGAGCTTGTGGCGGGAGCAGGCGCGCGTCCACAATGCCGTTGTATATATATGTCCTTGTGACTGCCTGTGCCATTCTGCCAACCTATATCTGCGTGCGGCAGTTGGCATGTGGTTAACATCAGAATGAAGAGTAGGCCACCAGTAGTGGTGGCTGATGAGGAAGAAAGATCAGAGGGCCCCGGCATGACCTGCCACCTTGGAATCATGACCCTAACGAAAGATTTTAGTTCCTAACTTGGTTGGAACGAATGTCTTGCCAGAAGGAATTTTTGAGTCCAGGGTAGAATGACCAAGAACACATGAGGTAGGAATGATTGACTCAGGTTCGAAGGTGGGCTCCTCATCCTAAATGTCAAAAGACCTAAAGAGTACATCAGCCGGGGGAAAAGGAGGGCCGGGGGAAAAGGAGGCACGTTGGTTCATATTTTTTGGTCCTGCCCCAGAATAAAGAGTTTCTGGAGAGAGGTCTGGAGAATTACCCAAAAATTTAGTGACCAGGAGATCCCTGAAGACCCGACTTTTTTTTAAAATACAAGATGCCAATATTCTGGCAAAAATTATATAAGAAATCTGTTCTTTATCACCTCCTAAATGCAGCAAGATCATGTATTCCACTTAATTGGAAACAGATACACATCCATCAGTAGGGATGTGGCTCAAACGGGTTTGGACATCCCGGCAGAAACGGGGGGTTTATCTGGAAACATGGTCCTTATGGAATCTTTTAATTTACACAGACGAGGGAATGTGATGTGATAGATAGATGTGAAATGAGTAAATGCTATTTAGAGATCTCTGGAGTGTGATTGGAGGGACGTTGCGGGGGGGGGGGTGAGAGAGGTTTTTTACCGTTTTTTCCTTTTTCTTTTTGTTGGATGCTGGGTGGGGGGGGGGGATATGAAATTAAGAGCCTTCCAGTTCCGGTGACATGGGCTCCATGGCACATATTTGGTGGTCTTGCCCGCGTGCGTGCAGACTGTGGATTAGGGCATATACTCTCCTTCGTAATCTATTTCAGATTAACATTAAAAGGGACCCTTATGTAGCTCTCCTTGGTAAGCCTATTATGGAATTACTGCGTCCAGAGAGGCAATTGGCCCAGTATCTCTTTACTGCAGCTCGGTTGACAATTGCGAGAGCATAGAAGACCCCCACACTTAGCTTTGAGGCAGTCAAAAACCGCCTGAACAACGTCATGGTTAATGAGAAACGGCTGTTCTTTCTGACACGCATTACAAGTTTTTCGGGGTTTGGCAGCCTTGGATCACATACTACCACCCTTCTAGGTTTGACACCACATTACTATCAATATAGGACTCCTCTTGCGCGCACCCCGTGGACCTTCTACTCCCTTCTTCTTTTTCTCCCTCTTCACTCTCCACTCTTCTTCTCGCTCTGGTCCATTTTTCTATCTCTTTCCATTCCTTTACAGTATTTTCCTTGGCTGTTAATTCTTTGTACTCTTTCCAGAGGATGCTAACCTTCAGGTTTTTTTTGTTGTGTATTGCACACTCATCCTACAAGTTTACAGACAGTCAGGCAATGCCGGGGTCTAGACCATCTTCTTCAATAGACTTTTTTCATCTCTCCTTTCAATTAAGTATAGCATAAGATATTGCTTCCTTTATGTTGACTAAGGCCTACTCTCACTGGCCTAGCAGCTGGTGCGAAGCTCGTCAAAGTCTCTGCCACAGACTTGATAAGTGTTGTCAGGCCATCCCGCGATCTTCTGCCACAAGATCGACTAACCAACTGCACACTTGCTATTCTTTCTACAAAAGTTACACAACTAACGGTGCCAAGATTCTTTCAGCCGGATCGGCAACACAGTGAGGCAATTCCACGAGGGTACGTCCATCAATTGAATCCCTCTGGTTCAGCTTCTTTCCAAAGATGAGTTAGCAAATGACCATCCTTGTATCAGTAGGCCCCAGAAACTCCTGGGCCTACTATCAGTAGCGAGGCCTCGGACCAGCCGGCCCAGATGCCATGAAACAGCTCACACATCCCTGAGGCCAGGAGGGCCCTCAGGTCAGGATCTGGAGATGAACCCCACCAAAACGGCATCTGTCCCTTAAGTACCCCTCCCCAGAATGCACAGCGGGTTGACCACGCCCCCTGCGCTACTTCTGGGAAAGAGATACCCAATGCGTTCAGCCTGCTGCCTTTCCAACCTTGACCTGTTGTAACAGCGACACCCACCATCAAGGGGAAACTTGTGCAGCCCAGCCGAACTGAAACAGAACCAACAATTTAGCATAATCCTTCCGAGCCAAACTACTGCTCAGACAACTATAATTTAACACAAATGAAATTGCCAGCGGCTCAGGAATCCATTTAGACCACGACCAGGTGAGGGGAAGTGTTGACATGGAGGAGCACAGAAAGAAGGGGACAGGATGATGAAGGTCATTTTCCTGAGTCCAATATGCCACCTTCCAGATGTATTAGCTTGGGTTGGCTAAGAACCATGGAGTACCGCCTTTTCTTTAGGGTACTCTCCTGGAAGCGATCATCGATCTGATTGCAGAGGGAGATGGACTCATCCAGACCCAAGGCAAGGGTTCTTCCTGTCAACTCATCCTTCACTCTGTCAGAGAGGCCTTGTACAAAGGTTGCAACTAAGGCCTCATTATTCCAGCTTAGCTCAGCAGTTAAAATGCGAAAGGGAAGGGCACTGGCCGAGGAAGAGACACAACTCGGTTCCTTGAAAATATTCTGGAGGCATTTCAGGAAGTTGGACAAGCTGGAAACCACAAGATCATTCCTCTCCCACAGAAGAGCAGCCCAGGCTAAAGCCTTGTTGGTCAGTAGTGAGATAATATAGACTACTCTTGCTTGATCAGAGGAAAAGTTTTGAGGCTGAATCTCAAAATGGATGGTGCACTGACTAAAGGACCCCCTACAGGCCTTGGAGTCACCAGAGAAACGAGAAGGAGCTGGTAGATGCAACAAATTTGTGGTAGGGACCATAAGCGGAGTAGGTACAACCGCCTGCTGCTGAGGCTGTTGAGTCTGAGATCCGAAAAAGGCCTGAAGCTGTTCAAAGCGGGAGGCCAAACCTTGCAGGAATTGCATCAATTCAGCCTGATTAGACTCCTGTGTCTCGAGTCTGTCGACTACACCCTGCAGCTGATCAATGTTAGGTAGCGGCACATCAGCTGGGTCCATGGCCCAAACAAACTGAGGCCAGATGACAGATGCACACCGTTGGGAGTGCACCGCTAAGGTAGTGGACCCTACAGCTGATGGCTGTGGATGGAGCTCTGGGTGGTTTAGAAAAGCAGATTCCTGTTAGATTTTGAATTTATTACTATTTTATGTGATAAAAGTTTCTGAGAATCAATATTTAAACATGGTAGTTTTGAGGGTTGTTGAGGACAGACAAGGTCAGTTGCACACACTACATCTATTCTTGAAGTTCTACGTCAAGACAATGGGTGGAGAGATGTTACTTAATATACACAAATGGGTGTTACGTTTGTGACAGGAGCATCACCAACTTTCTTGGATCTATTCTAAAAGAAATTATGCTTAGCTCGGCTTTAAGAACAGTATAAGTATCCATGTGGTTTGGGTAGCTAGGCAAGGAACTCTGGGGTCACCCGACCCTACAGGGAGATGGGGGTAGGAAGCCCACCCTGCAGGAAGCCTTCACTATGGAAGTATCGGGGGGAAGGGACCCTATCCAGCAGATGATGGACCATCATATCATTCCATCTGAAACCTTATGAATAACCATCTTGCCATGTGTTACCATTGACTGTTTGCTTGTCCTATCTTGAAGAATAAACTTCACATTATTGGAAGGAAGCCTATTTTCTTGTATATTGGGAACGAAGCGCCTGAGAGAAGAGACTATTGACATAACACATGACACGTGTCACAAATATCCCCTCTTCCACATTCAACAATTCCCCTGGGTGTGGAACAACAAGGGATAGTCAGGAGATAAAATAAAAGGTCAGGGCAACAGGCAGACAGGGATAGTTTAAGAACACTACAAAGGTCAGGGTGTGAAGCAGACAAGGATAGTCAAGAACAAGCCAAGGAAGGTAAACAGAATCAGACATAGCGCACACTGCAAGAAGCACACAGGAAGCCAAACACACAATATTGCTCAGGCAAGGCAGGCTTGGAGAGCACAGTGTTAAATAGTGTGTCCTGTAGAGGCTAGGGTGGAGGCACGCTAAGGAAAGCTTACTTAACCATGCAGGTGTGAGAGTGAAGGCCCTAAGGCAGGTACACAGACCAGGAGGTAAGCAGACAGACAGGACATGAAAGTATTACTTCAGAATTATGACAGCTGGCTGTTACCCTGTCACCCTTGGTTGCTGTTTGCTTAGTGATGACTACAGCCTCACAATGATCACAGCTGCTTGGTCTCAGGTGTTCCCAATCCATGCTATTTCATACTAATTCAATGAAAGTGTGCTGCTTATTTTAATAAAGTGATTTTTATTTGATACTGACCTCAGTGCCCTGCTGTTGGTTTTCTTCTGCACTGTTATCACACATGCTGGACTTAAAACATGTCTGACTTTATTCATCCCTATTACATGGTGGGTTTTGTAGGGAACTCAAATGGTGTGATACATTGGGGCTTTATCAGATGTAAAGATTGTGATAAAAATAAAAACTATGTAACATAGTTACAAAGTAACATAGTAGGTGAGGTTGAAAAAAGACACAAGTGCATCAAGTCCAACCTATGTGTGTAATTATATGTCAGTATTACCTTGTATATCCCTGTATGTTGTGGTCGTTAAGGTGCTGATCTAATCGTTTTTGAAACTATCGATACCCCCGCTGACACCACTGCCAATGGAAGGGAATTCCACATCCTTCCTGCTTTTACAGTAAAGAACCCTCTACATAGTTTAAGGTTAAACCTCTTTTCTTCAAATTTTAATGAGTAGTCACATGTCTTGTTAAACTCCCTTCCGTGAAAAAGTTTTATCCCTATTGTGGGGTCACCAGTACGGTATTTGTAAATTGAAATCATATTCCCTCTCAAGCGTCTCTTCTCCAGAGAGAATTAGCCAGATTCAGGTACCTTTACGCCGGCGTATCTCCAGATACGCCGCCGTAATTTCAAATGTGCGCCGTCGCATTTTTACGCCGATTCACAAAGCGAGATACGCCAAAAAACAAGGCTTCAGCCGTCCGACGTAACTTGCCTACGCCAGCGTATCGTGGGCGCATAGTTACGCTGGACGCATTCGGCGTTCCCATGTTAAATATGCAAATGAGCAATATACGCCGATTTACGAAAGTACGTACGCCCGACTCAGTAATCTACGCCGTTTACGTAAGGTGTTTTCCCGGCGTAAAGATAAACCACCAAAAAGATGGCGCATCCCATGCAAAGGTATGGACGTCGGAACAGCCGTCGAATTTTACGTCGTTTACGTAAGGCGTACATAAATGCTCACGTCGTATGCAGTGTTCGACGTATTTTAGGCATTCTATCCGGCGTAATTCTGAGCATGCGCACTGGGATATGTTCACGGACGGCACATGCGCCGTTCATTCGGCCCTTCATTTACATGGGGTCATGGTTCATTATAATACAGCACGCCCACTACCTGCCTACTTTGAATTACGCGGGCTTACGCTGGCCAATTTACGCTACGCCGCCGTAACTTAGGGAGCAAGTTCTTTGTGAATACAGCACTTGCCTCTCTAAGTTGCGGCGGCGTAGCGTAAAGAAGATACGCTACGCCCGCCTAAAGATGCGCCGCCCTACGTGAATCTGGGCCAATAAGTTCAATGCTCGCAACCTTTCCTCATAACTAATATCCTCCAGACCCTTCATTAGCTTTGTTGCCCTTTTTGTACTCTCTCCATTTCCAGTACATCCTTCCTGAGGGCTGGAGCCCAGAACTGGACAGCATACTCCAGGTGCGGCCGGACCAGAGTCTTGTAGAGTGGAAGACTTATTGTTTTATCTCTGGAAGTAATCCCTTTTTTAATGCATAGCAATATTGTGTGTGCTTTGTTAGCAGCAACTTTGCATTGCATGCCATTGGTGAGCTTATCATCTACTAGGACCCCCAGGTCCTTTTCCATCCTAGATTCCCCCAGAGGTTTTCCCCCTAGTGAGTAGATTGCATTCATATTTTTGCCACCCAAATGCATTATTTAAAATTTTTCTACATTAAACCTCATTTGCCATGTAGTTGCCTACCCCATTAATTTATTCGGATCTTCTTACAGGGTTTCCAGATCCTGCGGAAAAGTTATTGCCCTGCTTAGCTTAGTATAGTCTGCAAATACAGAGATTGAACTGTTTATCCCATCCTCCAGGTTGTTTATGAACAAATTAAATGGAATTGGTCGCAGCACAGAACCCTGTGGGAGTGCTGGTAGCTATCTCATATTTGTTATTCTGATGCATATGGACATCTTTTACTCCTCTCTCCATGCTAATGAGAATACAATGTGCACTCTCAATAAATGTATGATAAACGGATCTCTTATGCAATTCAATTTTCAGAAATGCTTAAAGAATGCTTTGTCATAGCCACTTCTGTCAGCCAGAGCTAGAAAGATAACTACCTATTGCTTTGTAAATGTAATCTTTATTCATGTGAAGGCTAAATTAAAGGAGTTATAAAGGAAAACATTTTTTTGCCTAAAATTAATGTCTGCAAGGTAGACAAACAGAATAGTGTAAAGATTCTGTTAAAAAAAAAACGAGTAAATACCTATTACATTTTTTCATCTATATCACCACCGGCGTTCTAGTTTCGGTTTTCTCATTCACTTCCTGGTTTGCGGCGCTCGTTCAAGTAAGAACTACATTACTCTGTCTTAGTTTCCCCATAGTGCAACTCTCTTTTTTCTTTATATGCATTGTTTTGGCTACGGCAGTGATCCCTAAAATACAGGGAGTGACAGGTGTAGATTTCTCAGGATAAGTACACATATTGTTGTAGAGGTAGAGGGTTCAACCTTAGTCTTTGTTTATAAGAACTACATTTCCCAGTAATTCACACTTCCTTGAAGTCTCTAACATGTAGAGAGCGTCCTGCCGCACAGATGTAGTTCCCAGGAGGGGGCGAGCACGTCACTGACCACCGCAGTAAAGCCTCCCTTCACGGTGGTGAGTAACAATCAGACAAGCAGAAGGTGAACAGAACAGAGAAGAAATAGAGCAACTTCTGAGCAAAAACGAACAATGAGGAAGTGAAAAGAGGAACGTCTGCAGGTAAAGGATGCTTATTATGAAAAAAAAAAACGTATGGCAATGTCCCAAATCCCCCCCCAGTAACCGGACGAAACACAGCTCTGAGAGTCAACTGACTTTTTATTCACAGGCTTCCATATATAAGGAGTTTACAAACAGCCAAACAGATTTAGCAGGGGTAATACAGTGAGGACCACATGGGGAACTTAACATTTTGGATAATTCTCCCATCAGGCATTGCTGCATGAGGGAAAAGTCGGTTGATAGCTGGGGTCTGGGGTTATGTGTTGTGGGAGTTCGGTTTAAAAACTGCCGAACACCGATTGGGCAACATAAAACGAAGTACTTGAATGCTAGTGGCTTACGGCTGCCAGCATACCAATTACTATGCCCACATAAGACCCAGCAGAATACATAGAATATAATACAGACAACCTTTTGACATGTAACGTCCAGCGTTCCAGAAGTGGCTAGGTTTGCCACAACTATACCAAAGGATCCTATTACTGTATTAATATTATTCTATTTTCACCAAAAGATGCTTGTCAGACGGATTGACTGAGGAACAGCAAATGTTTGTCCATCATAATTTAGCTTGAAGCAAAATTAGCACTAGTGGGGAGTTGGAAGAAACAATTTGTCAGATTACTGGAAGTCAAAAATAGGGTGGACAATATCATGGTTAATGAATGCAGCAGGGTCACAGTAGCTATGTAACAGAACAACTATTGCAGGTGGTGTTGGTGGCAGTGCTGGTGGCAATGCCAGGCATGGGAATTTTTATCAGCACCTACTGGTGTTGTTAACCACTTCAATACCAGCCATAGGGGATTTACGTCTTATGCAACCCCTCGCCGATGAGACTGGACGTTGCACAATGTCCTGTCTTCACGGCGTTCTAGGGCGCGCGCCCGCGTTCCTGCACGCGTGCCCGACGGCTGCGATTGCCGTCGGGTACCCGCGATTACCGGCAATCACGGCAGGAGTGTGTATCTGTGTGTGTAAACACACAGATCCACCTCCTGTCAGTGGTGAGGAGACTGATGTGTGTTCCCAGTACAGAGGAACACACATCGATCTCCTCCCCTTGCGAGTCCCCCTCCCCCTACAGTTATAACATACTTTAGGAAACATTTTAACCCCTTCAGCGCCCCCTAGTGTTAACCCCTTCCCTGCCAGTCACATTTACACAGTAATCAGTGCAGTTTTATAGCACTAATCGCTCTGTAAATGTGAATGGTCCCAAAAACGTGTCAAAAGTGTCCGATATGTCCCCCGCAATGTCACGGTCACACAAAAAAAACCGCAGATCGCCGCCATTACTAGTAAAAAAAATTAAATAAAAAAGCCATAAATCTATCACCTATTTTGTAGACGCTATAACTTTTGTGCAAACCAATCAATATACGATTATTGCTTTTTACCAAAAATACGTAGCAGAATACGTATCGGTCTAAACTGAGGAAAAAAAACTTTAAAAAAAAAAAAAATTGTGATACGTATTAAATAAAAAAGTAAAAAATATTGTGTTTTTTTTTAAATTGTCGCTCTTCTTTTGTTTATAGCGCAAAAAATAAAAACCGCAGAGATGATCAAATACCTCTAAAAGAAATCTCTATTTGTGGGGAAAAAAACATAACTATTTAATTTGGGTACAGTGTTGCATGACCGCGCAATTGTCATTCAAAGTGCAACAGCGCTGAAAACTAAAAATTGGCCTGGGCAGGAAGGGGGTGAAAATGCCCTGTATGGAAGGGGTTAAGAAGCGGAAACAGAAACTAACCAAATTGATGATGGGGTCTATCTATTCTGTGGCATTAGGAATGAGCACCAGAAAGTAAAGGTCCATCCACGCCACTGCCAGGGCCATCTTAATAGCATCATGGGCCCCTTGGCAAAGTAATACAATGGTGCCCCTACCAGCCTACCCCAATTTACGCACATACTCTCAAGAATAAAAGTATAAATAGTTGATAGAATTAAACATATATTTATTTGTATGTTCAGTAAAAATCAAATTTTACACAATGAGAAAACATGCCATAATCCAAAGGCTAATTAAAGCGGTTGTATACCCTCTTGTGAAACATGCACCTACAGGTAAGCCTACAGTACATTAAGGCTTACCTGTAGGTGCTTGCAATATCTCCTTAACCTACATGGTTAAGGAGATATTTCCAGAAAAGCGGGCGCCGATGTCTACGGCGCATGCACGCCGTAGACCATGGGTGTACAACCACTGGCCCGCGGGCCACATGTGGCCCGTGGCGCCCTCCCAAGTGGCCCGCCATATCCTGCTCTGAGATGGCGGGTCGGCATTCCCAGATCGCGGGCTCCCGACCCGCCATCTCTGAGCATTAGTGAATGGGGTCATGTGCGTGGGGCTGGCCTATCCGTGATCGTGTCGGGGCTGGCCTATCAGTGATCATGGTGGGGCTGGCCTATCCGTGATCACCACCAGGCTAGCCTATCCGCAATCGTGCTTGCTCCTGGAGTCCTGCCTCCACCCCTGTGAACATCGCTGCCTTCACCTCCTCCAGGCTCCCCCTCACCTCCGGACTGATAGAAGATACAAGTTGCAGGTGGGGGGGGGGGGGGCGTGGATACGGTCTGGGGAGAGAGGGAGCAGCCAAAGTTAAATAAATAAATAAAAAAAACTTCTGGTGTCAGTATTAGTGTAGAAGTCAGTGCAGTGAGGTGGTCAGCGTAGTGTAGTAAGGTGGTCAGCGTAGTGAGGTGGTCAGCGTAGTGAGGTGGTCAGCGTAGTGAGGTGGTCAGCGTAGTGAGGTGGTCAGCGTAGTGTAGTGAGGTGGTCAGCGTAGTGAGGTGGTCAGCGTAGTGAGGTGGTCAGCGTAGTGAGGTGGTCAGCGTAGTGAGGTGGTCAGCGTAGTGAGGTGGTCAGCGTAGTGTAGTGAGGTGGTCAGCGTAGTGAGGTGGTCAGCGTAGTGAGGTGGTCAGCGTAGTGAGGTGGTCAGCGTAGTGAGGTGGTCAGCGTAGTGTAGTGAGGTGGTCAGCGTAGTGAGGTGGTCAGCGTAGTGAGGTGGTCAGCGTAGTGAGGTGGTCAGCGTAGTGAGGTGGTCAGCGTAGTGAGGTGGTCAGCGTAGTGAGGTGGTCAGCGTAGTGTAGTGAGGTGGTCATTGTAGTGTAGTGGACAGTGTAGGAATCAGGTAGTGTAGTGGACAGGTAGGTCAGTGTAATGGTGCCAAGTATATGAAGCAGGTAGGTTAGTGTAGTGGTCAGTGTAGGAATCAGGTAGGTAGATTAGTGCAGTGGTCAGTGTGGGAATTAGGCTGGTTTGTACTATTGTATGAAGTGAAGGGACTCAGGGGGTGCTAAAAGTCCACAGGTTAGGGGGGCGCAAATTACTTGCCTTGCCCCGGGCGCTGACAAACCATACGCCACTGATGCTCATTGTGGCTCGCGACCGGTTACCAAGTCGATAAAGTGGCCCTCGCTCCTCAAAAGGTTAGGCACCCCTGCCGTAGACAATGACGCAGGCCCACTGAGCAAGGCGGCTCTTGAATGGGAGCCTGCCGGAAATGTGTGCATTCGCGGGGATCGTGCTGTTCCGAGCGCATGCACGGGAGTGACGTCATCGCCGCTCCGGCCAGTCACAGCGCCGGGGCGGCGATACCCGAAAGTCACTCCTGGTATCATGGCGGCAACGGAGAACGTGTCCGAGGACCACTGCGGGGGCTTTGACCTAAGGTAAGTAATGGATAATGAGCTAGTATGCTAGTCATACTAGCTCATTATGCCTTTGCCTTGCAGGTTTAAAAAAATAAAATAAAATGTTGGGGTATACATCCGATTTAACACACAGGTCACAGTATGGGGGGCAGGCAAAAAAGGCACAGTACAGGTCAGGAGGGCACAGTGCAGGACACTGCCCGAGACAAAGCCTTCCCGGGACAGCTTAGTAAAAAGCACGACTATCCCTGCAAATCTGGGAAAGTTGACAAGTATGATGTAATGCAAGATTATCATGAGGCCCCCATGCACCTGGGGCCCCTGAGAAGTGCCCATGCATTATAACAGTCAGGGCCACTGCCCTCTGGTAACACATATTAGGGGCATTGGCATACCTCCCAACTGTCCCTGATTTGGAGAAATGTCCCTCTTTCCCTTATTCCTCCTCATTTAGGTATGATCTATATAGCTGTATATAAAATGCACTTTTTATCTATCAAAAAGCTTTTCCAGTGCTAAATCTTTCATTTAATTTCTAAATGTCTGCATTTGTAATTCCCAAAAGCCAATGTAAAGGAATAGTAGTGGTAAAAAAAGCACTTGTGGGTTTAACTAATCTTATTTTTTGTACAATTCTCCTTTAAGGGGCGTGGCAAGGGGTGTGTCCTATGCCTGCATTCTTTTGCTGATAGGTGTCCCTTATTCCCATCTCAGAAAGTTGGGAGGTATGCATTGGTGTGCATGCTCTTGCATTGCAGCACACTGCTACACATTGTAACACACTGCCATGCACAGCTGAAGTCTGCGATGTATTAAAATGCTGCTATTACAATTTTGGGGCCATTGAGGTGTGTTAAACAGCCCAATCAAAAGAAATCGTCTGCTGAACACAACGAACATTACCCTACGTTTGGTAAATACGCTGCAACCAGGGCCGCCATCAGGAATTTTGGGGCCCCTTACACAGCTTCAGGCATGGAACCGGGGGGGGGGGGGGTGCTGCCGCATGAAATTGAGAAGCGGGGGGGGGGGGGGCTGCTGCCGCGAATTGAGAAGCGGGGGGGCCGTTTACAAAAAGAAGAAATAAAGAAAAATATATATAAAAAAGGGGGGTAGCCATCCGGGGCCCTGGGGACCTCTGTGCCCTTTAATAAAAAGGAAAAAATAGAGAATATATATATAATATAATATATATATATTTTTTTTAAAAAGGGTGGTTGCCAACTGGGGCCCCGGGGACCTTATTTTTTTTTTATAAAAGAAGGAAATGACAAAAAAAGGGGGCTTTCCATTCGGGACCTCTGGGCCCTTTAATAAAAAGAAACCTCTGGGCCCTTTAAAAAAAAGAAAGAAATAAAAAAATATATATATAAAAAGGAAATAAACATTTATATATATAAAAAAAACAAGGGGTTGCCTTCCAGGGCCCTGGGGACCTCTGGGCCCTTTAATAAAAAATAAAAATATAAAAAATATATATTAACAAAAATAAAAAATACAATTATAAAAAAAGGGGGTTTGCCAGATGGGGCCCTGGGGACCTCTGAGCTCTTTAATAAAAATACATCTATATATTAAAAAAAAGAAATAAAATAATATAAAAAAGTAAAAAAAAATTATAAAAAAGGAGGATTGTCATTCGGGGGCCCTGGGGACCTCTGGGACCTTTAATAATATATATATATATATATATATATATATATATATATATATATATATATATATATATATATATATATATATAATATAAATATAAAAATAAAAGAAATAAAAAAATATATAAAAAATATATATTTTTTTATAAAAAAAGGGGGGTTGTCATCTGGGGCCCTGGGGATCTCCAGGTCCACCTCTAAAAAAAAATAAAAGGAAAAAAAATTGTCCCTTTAATAAAAAATAAAAGAAAAATATATTAAAAAAATATATTTTTTAATAAAAATATATATTTTTTTATAAAAATATATATATTTTTTATAAAAAAATAAATAAAAAAGAGGGGGTTGCCATCTGGGGCCCTGGTGGCCTACG
Organism: Rana kukunoris; assembly: GCA_029574335.1. Lineage (NCBI taxonomy): Eukaryota > Metazoa > Chordata > Amphibia > Anura > Ranidae > Rana > Rana kukunoris. The sequence continues at coordinate 25,762,812 of CM056057.1, forward strand.
GGCCCCTAGACCCCTAAAAACATGGCCCTTTAATAAAAAAATAAAATAAAAATATATTAAAAAATATATATATTTTTTTATAGAAAATAAATAAAAAAAAGGGGGGTTTCCATCCAGTGCCCTGGGGGCCTCCGGGCCCCTGTGGACCTCCGGACCTCTAAAAAAATAAAAGAAAAAAAATTGTCCCTTTAATAAAAAATAAAAGAAAAATATATTAAAAAAAAAAAAAGGGCTTGCCATCTGGGGCCCTGGTGGCCTCCGGGCCCCTGGGGACCTCCGGACCTCTAAAAAAAAATTGGCCCTTTAATAAAAAATAAAATAAAAATATATAAAAAAAATATATTTTTTTTATAAAAAAATATATTTTTTTATAAAACAAATATATTTTTTTATAAAAAATATATTTTTTTTTTATAAAAAAAATATATTTTTTTATAAAAAAAAGGGCTTGCCATCTGGGGCCCTTGGTGGCCTCCGGGCCCCTGGGGTTCCCATCCGGGCCCCTGGGGACCCCCGGGCCCCTTACAGGTGTAATGCCTGTACCCCCCTGATGGCGGCCCTGGCTGCAACAGATCTGACTGCTGTGAATAGGAACTTATGCCGCGTACACACAATCATTTTTTCGGGTTCTAAAAAATTACGTTTTTATTTTATGTCATTAAAAACCATTGTGTGTGGGCTTCAGAGCATTTTTCAGGTTCTAAGAAATGGGCAATTTTTTTTTGAACATGCTCTATTTTTTAACGACGTTTTTAACGTTGTCGTTTTTCGGGTTGTAAAAAATGGTCGTGTGTGGGCTTTAACCACTTAAGACCCAGACCTTAATGCCTTGTTTCCACTGAGCGGATCGGTTCGGTACGGTTCGCTATTTTGGGTGTTTCCATTATGAAAGCGCGCCATAAAAGCGAACCGTACCGCACAAGCAAGGGTCCTGCTTCAGATGAGGGTCCAAAGAAAAGTGGAGCGGTACGGTTAGGGCGGAGCTACTGGCGTCACATGGTTCATTCCACTGATTGGTGGACAGAAAACAGCTATGCTGACGTCAAAGCAAAGCGCCAACCAATCACCACGTCGCTAGTCCATATAAAGGAGAAGGATGGCAGCAAACAACAGGCTTTGGTTATCTGAGGAACTATCTACTTTCCTATCAATTATTGGTGATGGCGTTATTCAGAGTGAGCTTGATGGATCAGTGAGAAATGAGAAGGTCTATAAAGAAATTTCTCAGCGGATGGCAGCCGAGGGATTCGAACGGACGTCGGGCCAGTGTAGGGCAAAGCTAAAAAAGCTTAAAGCTCAATATAAAAAAATTAAGGACGCCAACAGCCGTAGTGGAAATTGTCCAACTGCTTGGAGGTGGTACGACGCCATGGACGCCATTTACGGTCATCGGCCAGCAAACCAAGGCAGGGAGGGAGATCTGGACTCTGCAACTGTAATTCTGGAATCCATGGTAGATCCCTTTGGTAAGTTAATTTTTTTTAAACTTCGCATAGGATATCGCTCTGCTAACCATTTTAAATGAAATATCTAACCATATGTTTATTTTCAGAAGCAGTTGATGGACTCTCCAATGATGTATCAAACATTTCAGATGATGGACCTTCAACGTCTTTCAGCAGCAACAGTAGTTTTTCATTAGACCAACCACCGAGTAGCCAACCACCGAGTAGCCAACCACCGAGTAGCCAACCACCAAGTAGCCAACCACCAAGTAGCCAACCACCGAGTACTCCCAATGCACCCCGACACAATGGTAAGACATGATGATAATCAATAAATTCTCTGGGGGGCAGATGAGCAGTGCTGTGTATTGGTGTAGCAGATGAGAGGGGGGGTGATGATGAGTTTTGGGGGAGATGAGCAGTGCTGTGTATTGGTGTAGCAGATGAGAGGGGGGGTGATGATGAGTTTTGGGGGAGATGAGCAGTGCTGTGTATTGGTGTAGCAGATGAGAGGGGGGGTGGTGATGAGTTTTGGGGGAGATGTGCAGGAGGTACAGTGGTGGAAGAGATGAGAGGGGGGGTGGCGATGAGTTTTGGGGGAGATGTGCAGGAGGTACAGTGGTGGAAGAGATGAGAGGGGAGTTCAGCTCTGGGGGGCAGATGAGCAGTGCTGTATATTGGTGTATCAGATGAGAGGGGGGTGATGATGAGTTTTGGGGGAGATGAGCAGTGCTGTGTATTGGTGTATCAGATGAGAGGGGGGGTTCAGCTCTGGGGGGCAGATGAGCAGTGCTGTGTATTGGTGTAGCAGATGAGAGGGGGGGTGGTGATGAGTTTTGGGGGAGATGTGCAGGAGGTACAGTGGTGGAAGAGATGAGAGGGGGGGGGGTTCAGCTCTGGGGGGCAGATTAGCAGTGCTGTGTATTGGTGTAGCAGATGAGAGGGGGGGTGATGATGAGTTTTGGGGGAGATGAGCAGTGCTGTGTATTGGTGTATCAGATGAGAGGGGGGGTTCAGCTCTGGGGGGCAGATGAGCAGTGCTGTGTATTGGTGTAGCAGATGAGAGGGGGGGTGATGATGAGTTTTGGGGGAGATGAGCAGTGCTGTGTATTGGTGTATCAGATGAGAGGGGGGGTTCAGCTCTGGGGGGCAGATGAGCAGTGCTGTGTATTGGTGTAGCAGATGAGAGGGGGGGTGATGATGAGTTTTGGGGGAGATGAGCAGTGCTGTGTATTGGTGTATCAGATGAGAGGGGGGGTTCAGCTCTGGGGGCAGATGAGCAGTGCTGTGTAGCAGATGAGAGGGGGGGGTGATGATGAGTTTTGGGGGAGATGAGCAGTGCCGTGTATTGGTGTATCAGATGAGAGGGGGGGTTCAGCTCTGGGGGGCAGATGAGCAGTGCTGTGTATTGGTGTAGCAGATGAGAGGGGGGGGGTGGTGATGAGTTTTGGGGGAGATGTGCAGGAGGTACAGTGGTGGAAGAGATGAGAGGGGGGGGGGGGGTTCAGCTCTGGGGGGCAGATTAGCAGTGCTGTGTATTGGTGTAGCAGATGAGAGGGGGGGTGATGATGAGTTTTGGGGGAGATGAGCAGTGCTGTGTATTGGTGTATCAGATGAGAGGGGGGGTTCAGCTCTGGGGGGCAGATGAGCAGTGCTGTGTATTGGTGTAGCAGATGAGAGGGGGGGTGATGATGAGTTTTGGGGGAGATGAGCAGTGCTGTGTATTGGTGTAGCAGATGAGAGGGGGGTGATGATGAGTTTTGGGGGAGATGAGCAGTGCTGTGTATTGGTGTATCAGATGAGAGGGGGGGTTCAGCTCTGGGGGGCAGATGAGCAGTGCTGTGTATTGGTGTAGCAGATGAGAGGGGGGAACAGAAGTGGGCCAGTGTGGTACAGTCTGGTGGGGCAGATGAGAAAGGGGCTTACAGTATTGGTTGGACAGATGACAAAAACAATGTTTTTTTTTTTTGTATAATACAGGTGAAAGAAGAAGGTTGCAGTTGGATCTGCGCACAGTCATGGAGGATATGTGGGCAGCAGAAGAAAGGCAGCTGGAAAGAATGGATAACCTTTCTGAGAGAAGGTTTCAAGCACTACGTCAGGATGCACAGGATGCGCCAGGAGGCAGAAATTGCCCGGATGCAGATGGAGCAGTTGGCTACCTTCAACCAGGCCTTCCTCGGTGTCCTTGGTCAGCTTGTTCAAGTGATTGGAGCCAATCGTCAACCCAGGTCACCACCCAGACAGTAGTGCCTTTCATGCAGCACAGTACCTGTACTTATTTTTACTTTTAAAGGAAATGTAATTATTTTGTGTTTAAAAAGTTATATTTTATTTTATTAATAGGCTCCTTTTGAGCCAGCACCAATCACACAAGATTGGACACATTTCCTCCTTGCTGCACATGGCTTTAGTTGTAGTGCTGCTCTGGCACCTTCCCTCCTGGCACCTTTGCATTATCACCCACGCCTTGGAAGGTGCAGCCTGGATTTCACCAAAAGGCACCCCCGGTGGCTTCATATGTTTTTTTCTTTGTCTGAATTTCTCTCTTCCTGTTCCTTCTCAGTAAACTTTACAACATGCTTACTGAGGAGGAACAGAAATTGAGAAATTCAGACAAATATTCCAAAAAATATTTAAAAGTGATGTTGAAAAAAATGTTTTACAACCTCTTTAGGTTATTGTTTAAGAGATTGTACATTCCCCAAATTTTTACTTTAAAAAAAAGTATGAAGATGAATTTTTTGTTGAATAAAAAAACAAAATAGACTTCTACGAGTATGTCGTTTCTGCAACATTTTATTAAACTTATGGCATAATTCATAAAGTAAATAAACATTGTACTAATAAATGAGGAAAAAATTCAAAGTTAAGGTGCCGCATCAGAGCCTGACGTATTTCGCTGCACTCTTCTTCCACATCCTGTGCTGCTGTTACTGGTACTGGCTCTTCTGGAGATGTATTCCAATCCTGGTCAGTCTTCTCCATGACTTTCACAAAGATTGTGAAGAGTGCAGCAAGTTAGGACCATGGATTTGGTGAGTTGAATGTCACTGTCATTCCTCTTCATAAGACACCTCCACCTACCCTTAAAGGGGTGTTCCAGCCCTAAGTTGTGTTTATTAAAAGTCAGCAGCTACAAAAAGTGTAGCTGCTGGCTTTTAATAAACACTCACTTACCTGCTCCTGCGTTCCAGCGACGCGCCGACCGGGGCTCCGCTCCTCTCCCCCCTGCCCGGCCGGCGTCTCCATCCTGACTGTGGGCACCCAGCCGTGACAGCCTTCGGCTTCACGGCCGGGCACCCACTGCGCATGCGCGAGCCGTACTGCGCATGCGTGCGCGGCGCGGCTCGCCGCTGATTGGAGAGGCGATCGCATGGGACCTGTCAGTGTCCCATGTGATCGCCTACAGGGAGGGGGCTGGTGTAGGCGATTAAGCTTAATCGCCTAACCAGCCCCTCGGCGGAAGCAGGAAGTGGGACAGGAAGTCCCACTCCTACTGAAGCCCCCACTCCCCCCCAAAAAAAATTACATGCCAAATGTGGCATGTATGGGGGTGAGGAGTGGGAAAAGCTAAGGTCGTTTTTTTGGGTGGAACACCCCTTTAAGTCTTCCAAAAGCATTTTCCACTACAACACGTGCCCTGGATGTTTTCTTGTTGTAGGATTGCTGCTCTGTTGTTAGGCGCCCATTGTCAGGAAATGGTTTCAGAAGCCAATTTTGTAAAGGGTAGGCAGAGTCTCCAAGCACATAGTAGCCAACATTCACCCCACAAATGTTCTTAGTGCTCACCGGGTAGAGTCCTCCCTGGCCAACCCAATCCCAAAGTGTTGACAATCGGAGAACCCGAGCATCATGCAAACTACCTGGCTTTCCTACATTCACATTCCAGAACAGTCCCTTGCCATCCACTACTGCCTGGAGGATGATGGAATGCCAGCCTTTTCGGTTGAAGTAGTCGGTGTGGTATTCTTGTGGTGCTATTATTGGTATGTGTGAGCCATCAATAGCACCAACACACTGTGGAAGGCCCCACCTGTTCTCAAAGTACTCAGCCATTTCTTTTAGCTTTTCCCTGTCCGGAAAATGCAGGAGCTAGCAATGTGCACACAGCCTTACAGAAGTCCTGCACACACCGACACACTGAAGATTTGCTCACACCGAAAAGATGGCCTATACTCCTGTATTCACTGTTGGTAGCCAGCTTCCACAGTGCAAAGGCAACTCTCTTCCTCACAGGCAAACTGGCTCTGAAGTTTGTATTTCTCTTTTCCATTACTGGACGTAGCTTGGCAGAAAGGAAGGAGAAGGTTTCCTCTGACATCCTGAAATTCTGCACCCACTGTCTGTGTGTAAATCCTGGGACGGTCACATTCCACCAATCATTGGCACGAGGGAAAGCCCAAATCACTGGGCTGTGGCGCTGCTTTGCCAAAAGGAGAAGCACCTGAAAAAAAAAAAATGGTAACATATCTAAAAAAATAAACATCTTTCAAGTCAATGTGTATGTCAAGGTTGGTTGGTAGGTCAGTGAGTGTGTGTGTGTGTCATATTGGTGGGTCAGTGTGTGGGTTAGTGTGTGTGTGTGTGTGTGTCAGTGTGTGTGGGTGAGTGTGTGTGGGTGTGTGTGTGTGGGTCAGTGTGTGTCAGTGTGTGTCAGTGTGTGTGTGTGTCAGTGTGTGTGTCAGTGTGTGTGTCAGTGTGTGTGTGTGTGTTAGTGTGTGTGTGTGTGTGTCAGTGTGTGTGTGGGTCAGTGTGTGTGTGTGTGTCAGTGTGTCAGTGTGTGGGTCAGTGTGTCAGTGTGGGTCAGTGTGTGTGTGTGTGTCAGTGTGTGTGTGTGTGTCAGTGTGTGTGTGTGTGTTAGTGTGTGTGTGTCAGTGTGTGTGTGTGTGTGGGGGTCAGTGTGTGTGCGTTTCAGTTAAGTCGGTCAGTTGTGCTTACCCTATAGCGCTGCCGTCTTAGCCGCACCAATGTGTACTTCTCCTCCCGGCTACACATCCAAGCTAAAAGTTTCCTTTTCTTTTCTGTTGTGTTTCTCCTGGCCGCTCGCAACCTTCTCCCATATAATGCGGCATGTATTTTGCCTATACAGAACCAAAAGGCTAGCAGAGAAAACACAAGCTGCTGAATGACCTCCATTGTTGTTTATTTTTTTTTGGTGTTTGGTTGACGCTGAGTGACGCTGCATCACGTTTCTCGTCGCACTAGTGTGACATCACGAGAGGGATTTTTTTCTAAAACCTGTATGGCCCTGGTGGTCCGACTGGCAGTGGAAACGCTCACCAGAATAGACCTGGCCCCTCAGAACCGTTCCGTTCCAAGCGACCCGAACCGATCTGCTCAGTGGAAACGAGGCATTAGTCAGCTAAAGGACCCGGCCAGGTTTTGCGTTTCAGGACTGCGTTGCTTTAACAGACAATTGCGCGGTCGTGCAACGTGACTCCCAAACAAAATTGGCGTCCTTTTTTTCCCACAAATAGAGCTTTCTTTTGGTGGTATTTGATCACCTCTGCGGTTTTTGATTTTCTGCGCTATAAACAGGAATAGAGCGACAATTTTGAAAATAATTCAATATTTTTTACTTTTCGCTATAATAAATATCCCCCAAAAATATATAAAAAATAATTTTTTCCTCAGTTTAGGCCGATGCGTATTCTTCTACATATTTTTGGTAAAAAAATTGCAATAAGCGTTTATCGGTTGGTTTGCGCAAAATTTATAGCGTTTACAAAAGGGGATAGTTTTATTGCATTTTTATAAAAAATAATTTTTTACTACTAATGGCGGCGATCAGCGATTTTTTTCGTGACTGCGACATTATGGCGGACACTTCGGAACAATTTTGACAAATTTTTGGTACAATTGTCATTTTCACAACAAAAAATGCATTTAAAATGCATTGTTTATTGTGGAAATGACATTTGCAGTTTGGGAGTTAACCACAAGGGGGCGCTGAAGGGGTTATGTGTTCCCTAATGTGTGTTTACAACTGTAGGGGGTGTGGCTGTAGGTGTGACGTCAATCGATTGCGTCTCCCTATAAAAGGGATCACGCAATCGATGACGCCGCCACAGTGAAGAACGGGGAAGCCGTGTTTTTCACACGGCTCTCTCCATTCTTCAGCTCCGGGTACCGATCGCCGCACTCCAGCGGCGATCAGGACGGCGAATCCCCGCGGTCCCGGTCCCGGAGCTTCTGCCGGGGTCGCAGGATGTGCCAGCCGTGCCATTCTGCCGACGTATATGTGCAGGAGGCGGTCCTTAAGTGGTTAACATTGTGAAAAATCCACGCATGCTCAGAAGCAAGTTATGAGACGGGAGCGCTCGTTCTGGTAAAACTACCGTTCATAATGGAGTAAGCACATTCATCACGCTGTAACAGACAAAAAAGCGCAAATCATCTTTTAATAACACGAGATCAGCTAAAGCAGCCCCAAGGGTGGCGTCATCCGCATGGAACTTCCCCTTTATAGTGCCGTCGTACGTGTTGTACGTCACTGCGCTTTGCTAGAGCATTTTTTTTCCACAATCGTGTGTAGGCAAGGCCGTTTTAATGATCAAATTGAAAAAAACGTTGGGCCATATTCAGAAAGCTATTTACGCAGCGTATCAAGAGATACGCTGCGTAAATACTAAGAATAGCCGGCGTATCTTTTTTTGCTATTCTGAGCGGCGTAAGTCTGTTACACCGTTGTATCTCAGTTGCATTATTACGCGGTTTTCGCGTAATATATGCAAATTAGCTATTTACGGCGATTCCCGAACGTACTTGCGGCGGCGCATCGTAGTTTACGTCGTTTGCGTAAGCGTTCGAGCGGCGTAAGGTTACCCCTGCTATAGGAGGCGTAGCCAATGTTAAGTATGGACGTCGGGACAGCGTCTAATTGTACGCCGGTTACGTCGTTTGCGTAAATCCTTCGGGAATGGGGCTCGACGTTAGTTACGTTCACGTCCTTTTCATTGAGGAAAAGCGACGTGATTTCACGCATGCGCACTGGGAACGTCCACGGACGGCGCATGCGCCACCCAAAAAAACGTGAATTACGTGGGGTCATGATTAATTTACATGAATCACGCCCCCACTTCAGACATTTGAATTGCGCGGCCTTACGCAGCCACACATACGTTACGCCGCTGTAAATAATGGCTCAAGTTCTTTCTGAATAAAGAACTTGCGCCAATATTTACAGCGGCGTAACGTATCGGGGATACGTTACGCCAGCAGAAAGATCCACGGATCTTTCTGAATCTGGCCCGTTGTTTTTTCTAAAGCCTGAAAAACGTTTTTTAGAACCCGAAAAATGATCGTGTGTACGCGGCATTACAGTTTATTCTGACCTCATTCTTTTTATTTTTTTATAAATTCCAATCTCTTCAGGCTTCCAGATGATAGTGTAATACGCTCATCATGCTAAATACTGGAGATTGGACAGGAGAGTACTTGTATGGTAATATGGGACAGTTCAAGCCATGGGGGTCCTTTATTTTGTTTCCAGGGACCATAAAACATTCTAAGCCATTCTGTCCTTTCAGGAAAGCAGATGTACTGTAAAAAAAAAAAGTATTTTCCAAACTGAATGTTTACAGTATATCTAAAACCTCTCTTTTTGCCTTTTGGATGAGTAGGGAATGGGACAAAAGCCCATCTTGTATTGAACTGTACATCTCTCTTTATTTTGTAAAGGGTTGACGCTATATATATCCTGTATGTTATTAATTACAATTCTTGTTCCCCATTATCATCACTTTCAATCCTGATTACTTTAAAGAGGAACTGAGCTACCCTCCCCCACACAAAAAAAACAAGCAAAGATCAAAAGAGTAGTCATCAGCATTGGCGGCCCGAAATGCAGGGCACAGGGGCGCCGCCCCCCCTAATCTCCATGCAGGGGGCCGGACGCATAGAGACCAATGGAGTTTTTTTTTTTAGAAGCACATGATTAGAGCCAGAGGGCCAGTTCTCATATGAGATACGACGGCGTAGCTCCATATACGCCGTCGTATCTCTGTTTTTTTTTTTGCTGGGTATCTATGCGACTGATTCTTATGCCGCGTACACACGGTCGTTTTTTGCGATGAAAAAAAACGACGTTTTCTGTGAAGTAAAAAACGACGTTTTTGAAACGTCACTTTTCAAAGACAATTTTGCCTACACACCATCGTTTTTTCACAAAAAGCGAGGTTACGTTCACCACTCTTTTCCATTGAAGCTCGCTTCATAACTAGCTTCTGGGCATGCGCGGGTTGAAAAATGTCGTTTTAAAAGACGTTTTTGCTACACACGGTGACTTTTTGTGAAACAAAAAACGACGTTTTGAAAAACGACACAAAAAATTCAAGCATGTTGGAATTTTTTTTGGGTCGTTTTTTTGAAGACAAAAAACGACGTTTTGCCCACACACGATCAATTTAAATGACGTTTTAAAAAACAACGTTTTTTTTCATCGCAAAAAACGACCGTGTGTACGCGGCATTAGAATCAGTTACGCATAGATTTTGCTTAGATCCGACTTGCGTAAGTCACTTACGCCGTCGGATCTAAGTTGCAATGTTACGCTGACCGCTAGGTGGCGTTCCCGTCGATTTCTGCGTAGAATATGCAAATAAGCCTGGTACGCCGATTCCCGAATGTATTTGCGCGTCGTCGTAGTTTACGTCATTTGCGTAAGCGTAAGGGTACCCCTGCTATATGAGGGGTAAACTTGCGTAGGTCCGGCGTACGCCATGTTAAGCATGAACGTCGGGACAGCGTTGTGTTTTTCCGTTGTTTACTTCGTTTACGTAACTCGTCGCGAATAGGGCTGTGCGTTAATTACGTAGACATCGAAACCAATGTATTTGCGGCGTACTATGGAGCATGCGCACTGGGATACGTTTACGGCCGGCGCGGGGGCGTGCTTAATTTAAATACAAGCCGCCCCCTTTGAATTACGCGGGGATACGTCGGGCCATTTACACTATGCCGCCGCAAATTACGGAGCAAGTGCTTGGAGAATACGGCACTTGCTCCTGTAAATTGCGCCGGCGTAGTGTAACTAGCATACGCTACGCCGCCAGATATGAGAATCTGGCCCAGAGACTCTAATCCCATGTACCCACGATCGGAAATTCCAGGAAATTTACAGGAAAGGTTGGATGTGAGCTTTTGGCCGGAAATTCCTACCCTGTGTAGGCCCCATCCGACTTTTTCTGTTCTCAAATTTTCAGACGGGAAAAGTTCTTGCCGGAAATTTCCGATCTTCTGTACGCGGCATAAGAGGCTTCAAAAAATAGGTAGGCTCGGGGGGCACAGCACTGTGCCCCCGAGAACACCCACTTGTGTGAGAAAAGCGAATTAATATTCGTTAGTGTCTTCCTGATTCTCCTTCTAGCCAATCAGAAAATGCATGTCCAGCACTGCTCTACCAACACATCTTTATCCAAATATTGACCTACCTGTTTAGCCCTTCATTGTGATTTTGCGTGGAATTGGCCATCTTGGCAGAGGCAGAGCTTTGCTTCCTCATGTCAGTCTCCAGCCAGAATAACAGTGAGCAGCATATCACCAAATCACACTCCAAATTTTCAGGGATTAGCAGTCAGAGGTACCGTAGCAGTGCCTTTACACTCACCGGTCATCTCTAGCAAAAGGGTCACTGGTTCGAATCCCGACCACGACAACATCTGCTTGGAGTTTGGATGTTCTCCCTGTGTCTACGTGGGTTTCCTCCGGATACTCCGGTTTCCTCTTACATTCCAAAGACATGGTGGTAGGTTAATTAGATCCTGGCCAAATTGGCCCAGTATATATGTATATATGTGTTTATGACTGTGTGTCCCAAGCGTGTTGAGATCCTACGGGGTAAATGACTGCACCAGCCAAGCAGACACTGGCTGCAAAAAGTGCCTAGAGGCCATTCAGTTGGCATTTGTAGCGCTATACAAGTCACTTATTCATTCATTCCCGGCAGGATTCCGCTCAAACATGTCTTGCGTACACACGGTCATACCAAATTCCGAAAGTCAAAAAAACGCGGTGACGTACAACACTACGACAGACCGAGAAAAATGAAGTTCAATGCTTCTGAGCATGCATCGACTTGATTCTGAGCATGCATGTTTTTATACGCGTTGAAGTTGCATACAGACGAACGGTTTTCCCGCTAGGATTTTTTCCTGATCCTGCTCTTTTTTTCCCAGCAGTTTTCCTATGGGAAAAAGTCCAATTGGACCATACACACAGTCGGGATTCCCGGCCAAAAGCTCTCATCTGATTTTTTCTGACGGGAAAACCGGTCGTGTATACAGGGCATATGAGGAATGTTTCCAACACCTTGTTGAATCTATGCCATAGTTCTGAACAGGGCTGGTGATACCACTAGGCAAACTAGGAAGCCGCCTAGGGTGCACTGCTATCTAGGGCGCCCGGACACTGGTGTTCCTACTCTCTTCTGTCTGATGCAAGCAACTAAGTCTCATCATCAGCAGGCAGCCACTGCTCTGTTTACACATAGTGTCAGAGGCAACGGCGGACTGTGTCTGTGTCCCAACTCCCGAATAAATGGAAGCTGGTGAGGCTGCATTTAATGAGCAGTGGTGAGGCTGCATTTGATGGACACTGGTAAGGCTGCATTTGATGGGCGCTGGTGAGGCTGCATTTGATGGGCGCTGGTGAGGCTGCATTTGATGGGCGCTGGTGAGGCTGCATTTGATGGGCACTGGTGAGGCTGCATTTGATGGGCACTGGTGAGGCTGCATTTGATGGGCACTGGTGAGGCTGCATTTGATGGGCACTGGTGAGGCTGCATTTGATGGGCACTGGTGAGGCTGCATTTGATGGGCACTGGTGAGGCTGCATTTGATGGGCACTGGTGAGGCTGCATTTGATGGGCACTGGTGAGGCTGCATTTGATGGGCACTGGTGAGGCTGCATTTGATGGGCACTGGTGAGGCTGCATTTGATGGGCACTGGTGAGGCTGCATTTGATGGGCACTGGTGAGGCTGCATTTGATGGGCACTGGTGAGGCTGCATTTGATGGGCACTGGTGAGGCTGCATTTGATGGGCACTGGTGAGGCTGCATTTGTTGGGCGCTGGTGAGGCTGCATTTGATGGGCGCTGGTGAGGCTGCATTTGATGGGCGCTGGTGAGGCTGCATTTGATGGGCGCTGGTGAGGCTGCATTTGTTGGGCGCTGGTGAGGCTGCATTTGTTGGGCGCTGGTGAGGCTGCATTTGTTGGGCGCTGGTGAGGCTGCATTTGTTGGGCGCTGGTGAGGCTGTATTTGATGGGCGCTTCATTAAAAAGTTGGGGTATCAGGGGTGGACTGACAACTCATGGGGCCCCCGGGCAATAGAAGATTATGGGGCCCCTAGGCTTACAGATGGCCACCACACCAGGAGGCAGTGCAGAGGCATGGCATCTAAAATCTCAGGATTTTCACATCAAAAGCATGTCAGTTTCGGACATATCAGGGAGAGGCGTAAAAAAAACACAGATTTTTACATACTGTCCCTGGTTTTATTGAGCCTGGCAACCCTGATGGGGCCCCCTAGTGGCATGGGGCCCTCGGTCAGTCCGCCCCTGTGTGGTATATATGGACAGGGCAAGAGGGGGATTCAGGGGTGGAGCCAGGGGGGAGGGGGGCAAAATTAATGTTTCGCCTAGGGTGACAAAAATCGTTGCACCAGCCCTGGTTCTGAAGGCAAAGGAGCAAGGAACTAGCAAGGTGTACCTAATAATATTTGGCCGGTGAGTGTATATCACACTGCAGTTTTTCAATTGTGAGGCTGTAACTGCTTAGGCACCCTCAAATACTAGAACGTGCACTGCTATAATTCAGGAGGAATTCCAGAAGGTTTATTTCAGGGTACTGCTTAGGAATAATGAACTGAATGTCCACTATCATATACAAACCTTTATTGAGTTCAGTTCCACGTTAAGAATTTAAACAGGAAAGGATTATACAGTAATTGTTAAACTACAAGAATAACCCGCCAATAAAGGTACACTATGTACCCTAGCCTACAGCAAAGCAGTAAGGCAGTGTAAAAATATAGGTCACTGAAAGAAACATTTTGTCATAGATTTGAAAATAAAGCCATATTCTAGAGTTATTTTTACACAGGATTTATATAGCGCCAACAGTTTTCGCAGCACTTTACAAATTTGTGGAATAATGATTACCACTCCGTGGGGTGTAATAGGACCAACAACCTAAAAAGTCAGCAATAAGGCTTATGCCGCGCACACAAGATCATTTTTCGGGTTGTAAAAAATGACGTTTTTTTTTTAATGTCATTAAAAATGATCGTGTGTGGGCTTCAGAGCATTTTTCGGGTTCTGAAAAACGGGCAAAAAAAAAATTCGAACGTGCTCTATTTTTTCACAACGTTTTTAACGTTGTCCTTTTTAAGGTTGTAAAAAATTATCGTGTGTGGGCTAAAACAACGTTAAAAACCCAAAGCAAGTTATGAGACGGGAGCGCTCGTTTTGGTAAAACTACCATTCGTAATGGAGTAAGCACATTCATCACGCTGTAACAGACAGAAAAGTGCAAATCGTCTTTTACTAACAGGAAATCAGCTAAAGCAGCCCCAAGGGTGGCGCTATCAGAAAGGAACTTCCCCTTTATAGTGCCGTCGTACGTGTTGTACGTCACCGCTAGGGATGAGCTTTGCGTTCGGTACGAACGCATGTTCGACTCGAACATTGTCTGTTCGTACGTTCGACGAAATTCGAGCAAAAGCGGTCGTTCGCTCCAAATTCGAGTGACGCAAAACGGCCCATAATTCACTGCGGCATTATGCGCTGATGATTGGCCAAGCATGCTGTATGTCCCGCATGCTTGGCCAATCACAGCGCGCAAAAAACGAAGAGCCATAATTGGCCAAAGCCTGGGTGGCTTTGGGCAATTATGGCTCAGGGCTTTAGCACACGCCCCACACTATATGAGACGGCCTGCTGGGCGGCCTCGTGTAGTGTGTTCCGGCTTGTTAATGAAAGCAGTCAGAGAGACAGAGAGATTGTCTTTTTAGATAGCTAGATAGGGCAGGCAGGCTAGTCAGTTTAGCTTAATTTACAGTTTGTAGAGGATATATATACATCCCTAGGAGTTGTACATATATTTATACACTGTATAGCTTAGCTAGATCAGTTCTTCCAAATTTACTGGCAGGCAGGTGATTGTGCGATTTAAAGATGTTATCACAGGTATAGACACCCAGCAGGTACAATATTTAAAGGAATTTTTCTTTTTTTTAATTTAAACATCAATAAAATCACTGCTCCTGGAGCAGTGATTTTAATGATGCTTAACTTAAAAAAAAAAAGAAAAATTCCTTTAAATATTGTACCTGCTGGGTGTCTATAGTTTAGCATTTTGGTCCGGGTCTTAAGTGGTTAAGCATCATTAAAATCACTGCTCCTGGAGCAGTGATTTTAATGATGCTTAAATAAAAAAAATAAAAAATAAAAAAATTCTTTAAATATTGTACCTGCTGGGTGTCTATAGTATGCCTGTGAAAACGTCTTTGAGAACCCGGGTCTTGCCCGAGGGAACATGTATCAATGGAAAAAAGTTTTAAAAACGGTTGTTTTTTCAATCGTGTGTGCGGGGCATAAGGCTTCATGTACACGGGACGTTGTTCAACCTCTCCTGAACAATTTAACTTGACAGCTAGAAACCGGGGTCTAAAAACGGCCGTTTAGCCATGTTTACATGCCGCGTTTAGCTGCGTTTTCATCTAGGAGTGTTTGATTTTATTTTTTTTACATTTTTTTTGTTAAAATTAAAAACGTCTGTAAACGAAGCTAAACACGAGTTACCGTGTTCAGTCGTGTTTGGCGATTGAAATGCGATTGAAACACAGCTTCTGAACGCATTTATTTGCGTTCCAGAAAAAGCCTCCAAACTCAACTGCCTAGAAAGCACTATAAACGACCCTGTGTACATGTACTGATAAGATAACATAGAGGAGAGTTCAGGAGCAGTTGAAAAAATACCCAACTGCTCTAGATGCAGACGCGGCTAAATGCAGAGTTGCAGAGGTGTATTTAGGTTTTGTGCTGTCCTAGGCCTGACTAAACTTGTGCACCCCCTAATTTAAATATGACCCACCCCTTCCTGTCATGGCCACACCCTGTATTGTTTAAGACCCGCCCTGAAATTTTCGAGTGAGCACACCAGTTCTGAGGGCATAGGTGGAGGGCAATGGATTCCCTTAATTTACTTAGATTTTCTCTTACTTCCTGGTTGCCCATAGAGCAGGAAGTGAAGGGAAATCTTTGCAATGGGACAGGGATGGTAAAAGTGTTGCCTATAGTTCTACTTTAAGTGCATGGTGCAGCAGAAACATATAGCACAGTGAGGAAGGTTTGTGGTCCAGGATGACAAAACAGTCAAATTTGGAAGCGCGCCCCCCCCCCCCCACAGTTGCGGAATGCCGGCCGCCCGCATACTAGAAGCAGCGCGGCCGCTTTATGGGGGCGCTAGACTAATTTTCCTAACAGTGTAGCGCAAGCTGGCGGGGACTCTTTTCGTGCTGCCCCCCTGCAAGGTGCTGCCCTAGGCCTGGGCCTTGTTGGCCTAGGCCAGGATACAGCTCTGGCAGCATGTAAACGCGGCTAAACTGACATTTTTATAGCCACCTATTGCAACCAAGAACTAGGCAGGACTCGTTTGGCTTCACAACTGGAACTCTCTTTATTGAACAAATGTACACAGATTATTTGCACCAAAGGAGGACATCCCTCCTTCCTGTACACAGGAATATAATTACAATAATCGACATATACTATAAACATTACGTTAATTAGCCACCTGGATACTCTGAGTTCTTATTTCAGGTCAGACTTGATGGCTTCGAGCTCACAATACACAATAAGGTACAATACACATTATTACAAGTATAAACACATCCCTCAACAGTTTGCTAGCAAACAAGAGGTGTGTTAATCACTTAAGGACTCCCTACCGACGATATACGTTGGCAGAATGACACAGCTGGGCACAATCACATACCTGTACATGTCTCTTTAAGCCCTGGTTCACACTGGGCTGTGGGAGTGAAGCCGTGCGAGTTCAGCCGAACTCGCACAATTTCACTCCCGCTGGCAGTCCCGATTTTGGCCACGATTTAAGAGACATCTGTGCAGGTTTCTGCACAGATGTCAATGTAAATCGCGGCCCGAAATCGCAAAAAGTAGTACAGGAACTACTTTTTGAAATCGGTGCAGCGCCGCACCGATTAGGGCAGTCTCATTGCAGACAATTGCCGGCAAATGCCGCCGATTTGAGGTACGATTTCACATGTGAAATCGCATCTCAAATCGAAGCAAATCGTACCCAGTGTGAACCTGGGCTATGGCCCAGTTGTAGGCAAGCTTTCGACCCGGTCCGAAGCTCCGTGAACACGCCCGTGGGACCCACGGACGCGATCTCCGCTGGTGTCCCGCGATCGGTCACCGGAGCTGAAGAACGGAAAGAGGTGTGTGTAAACACACCTTCCCCGTTCTTCACTGTGCCAATGTCTGTGATCGTTTGTTCCCTGATATAGGGAAAGACGATCACTGATGTCATATAGGTCACACTTAACCCCTACAGTACCCCCTAGTGGTTAACTCTTAACTGCAATTGTCATTTTCACAGTAAACAATGCATTTTTATAGCACTTTTTGCTGTGAAAATGACAATGGTCCCAAAAATGTGTCAAAATTGTCCGATGTGTTCGCCATAATGTCGCAGTCATGAAAAAAATTGCTGATCACCATCATTAGTATTAAAAAAAACGTATTAATAAACGTGCAATAAAACTATCCCCTATTTTGTAAACGCTATAAATTTTGCGCAAACCAATCGATAAACGCTCATTGCGATTTTTTTTTTATACCAAAAATAGGTAGAAGAATATGTATCGGCCTAAACTGAGGGAAAAAAAAAAGTTTTTTATATATTTTTGGGGATATTTATTATAGCAAAAAGTAAAAAATATAGATTTTTTTTCAAAATTGACGCTCTATTTTTGTTTTTAGCGCAAAAAATAAAACCCGCAGAGGTGATCAAATACCACCAAATGAAAGCTCTATTTGTGGGGAAAAAAGGACGCCAATTTTGTTTGGGAGCCACGTCGCACGGCCGCGAAATTGTCAGTTAAAGTGACAGTGCCGAATCGCAAAAAGGGGCAAGGTCCTTAACCTGCATAATGGTCCGGGTCTTAAGTGGTTAACTAGCACAATTAGCAATACAAACAGTGGCTTTCTAAATCTCATTAAACAGTTTTCTTTTCACATACATCTGTCCACTGAGTTCCATGCTGGAAGAGACCATCATGGCCTCCTTAATAATGTCCTTTTGCATTGCATACCAGAATATTTTCCCAAGTACTTGTAGCTCCCTCAAATGCCAAATCTCATAGTCAGTAGGCAAGGGGCTAGCATTCTGTCCCCTCCAAAAGCCTCTGTCCCGGGTGAGTCTGTGACAAGGGAAGAAAGTATGAGGAGTGCAATAGGAGAACACAGATAGGGTAAGGAGGATGAAGGGGGAAAAGATGGTAAGAGTCCATAGAGCCCACTCAAGAGAGCCCTGAAAAGTGGGTGAAAAAACTTAAGTTCTCCAACCTTCAAAGCTGTAAAAGACATGGGGTTTGATAGAAAAGAAGGAAGTAATCCAGTCAGGGTTGTTTTATTGAGAGAAAATGTTATGGGTGTCCTCCAAGATCTCAGTCGAGATCTCAGTCAATTTATCCCTAAAAAGTACACCCTGAACTCCATATGTGACCTCTACAAAGCAAAGGGATGGGGTCTTCCATGCATGTGTAATACATAAATGGTGATATGTATACAGCTCTGATTGGGAACATTATTTATCAGATTGTGGAGAAGGACCACCCAATGGTCCTTACAAATATTGATTTGTAATACTGAGCTAATCATTGTATAGACACATTGATAAGCGGCCAAGTCCACCATACTGTATGATGCCGCATACACATGGTTGGAATTTCCGACTGAAAAATAGAGAACCTGCTCTAAATCTAAGTCCGTCGGAAATTCCAGATGGAAAAAGTTCGATGGGGCATACACACGATTGGAATATCCGATTAAAAAGCTCCCATCAGAAAATCCAACCGTGTGCACGCGGCTTAAATCGGATGGCCCATTAAAAACAGTATATTAAAAGCCAGCAGCTACAAATACTGCAGCTGCTGACTTTTAATATTAGGACACTTACCCGTCCTGGAGTCCAGCGGCGTCCACAGCAGAGGATGAGCGACCGCTCGTCACCCTGCTGCTCCCCCCTCCATCCACGGGGAGGGAACCAGGAAGTGAAGCGCTCCGGCTTCACTGCCCGATTCCCTACGGTGCATGCGCGAGTCGCGCTGCGCCCGCTGATTGGCTCCCGCTGTGTGCTGGGAGCCGAGAGTTCCCAGCACACAACGGGGGGGCGAGTGGATGTCGCCAAAAAACCCGACTTTTGCCCGAGACTGCGGGCCGGAAGTGGTTGCAGATACCTGTCTTTAGACAGGTATCTGCACCCCCCTCCCCCCTGAAAGGTGTCAATTGTGACACCGGAGGGGGGAGGGTTCCGATCAGCGGATCTTCACTTTAGGGTGGAGATCCGCTTTAAGGCATATGACCTCTTTTGGGAGGAGTGCACTTTATAGGAATTCTCCAAAGCTTGTGTATTTCAGGAGCTTTTGAACATCACTTGCCAGAGCTTTGGCCATTAATTGAAAGGAAGGTAAAGGTTAAGGTCTCATTCACATCTGGTGCAGTGAAGTGGGGCATGATTAGAAACATTGCCCAAAATGGAGTAATATAGAAGGGATAATACACCTTTTGTAGGTTAGTTTTACAGGTGTCCAAGTATTTTCAAATTTTGGCCCTAACCTCCTAACCTACACTGGCACCTCTTTCAGAGTCCATCTTTTCATCTATGCAACACTGTGCAGCACTTTATACTAACTGTACACTGATCAAGCATAACATTATGATTGCTGAAAGGTAAAGTGAACAACATTCATTATCTCGTTGCAACGGTACCTGAAAGTGGGTGAGATATATTAACCACTTAAGACCCGGACCAATACGCTGGTAAATGACCCAAGGTGTTTTTGCGATTCGGCACTGCGTCGCTTTAACAGACAATTGCGCGGTCGTGCGACGTGGCTCCCAAACAAAATTTGCGTCCTTTTCTTCCCACAAATAGAGCTTTCTTTTGGTGGTATTTGATCACCTCTGCGATTTTTATTTTTTGCGCTATATACAAAAATAGAGCGACATTTTTGAAAAAAAAAAACTATTTTTTACATTTTGTTAAAAAAAAATCAAATAAACTAAATTTTAGTAAAACATTTAGGCCAAAATTTATTTAGCCACATGTCTTTAGTAAAAAAAAAAAAAAAAAAATCGCAATAAAAAAAAATAGCTACCTAGCGGGAACAGCGACACTAATACAGCGATCAGAAAAATGATCGCTTAGTGACGCTGGCAATAGGGAGTGAAAGGGTTAACTAGGGCGGTGATCAGGGGGTTAAAACTTTATTAGGGGGGGTGGGGGGGGCTATCCTGAACCTAACACTAACTGATTTTACACTGCCTGTCACACTGACACTAAATGCAGTGATTAGATCACTGCATTCAGTGACACTGTGACAGGGGGGTGGGGGGGGGGGCGATCACAAGGGGTTAATGTGCCTATGTGAGTGTGTGTCAGTGTTGTGTTGGTGCACACTTACTTGTGATGTCTTCTCTCATCAGCAGCGGTGGGAAACACCGCTGCGATGAGAGGTGACATCATTTCCTCCTTCCTGTGGGAGCGATCGCGGGGGGGCGGGTAAACGCCGACATCCGCCCGCTCGTCCCGGATCGCTCCCGGAGCCAGGGGGACCCCCGCACGCCGCGGAGGGGGTCCCGATGGGACCCCCGAACCGCACTTAGGCGGGGACGTAAATTTACGCCCTTGTGCCTGTACGAGCCATTCTGTGGCCGTATATGTGCGTGCGGGGGTCCTTAAGTGGTTAAGAAGCTTGTGAACATATTGTCCCTGAAGTTGATGTGTTGAAAAAAACAGGCAAGAGTAATGATTTAAAGTGACTTTGACAAGGGTCAAATTGCAATGGCTAGACAACTGGGTCGGAGCAACTCCAAAACTGCAGCTATTGTGGGATGTTCCTGGTCTACAGTGGTCAGGACCTACCAATAGAGGTACTATAGATCAAATTGCTGAAAAAGTTACATAGTTTCATAGTAGGTGAGGTTGAAAAAATACACAAGTCCATCAAGTCTAACGTATGTAATGCTGGTTCTGATAGAAAGGTGTCGGAACACACAGTGAATCCCAGGTTGTTGTATATGTGTAGCCACAGACCTGTCAGGGTACCTATGGTGACCCATGTCGACAGACAAAAAAAGAGCCTACAATGCTTTTCTGGATAATACGTAAGTAGTGGGCAGGGACTGTTATCGGTAATACTCTAAATAGGTATAGCAGTTTGGGTAGTATTGTCATTTTAACTACATTTATTTTCCCCATCCAGGAAATAGGAAGGTGGGACCAGTTGTCCATTAGCTTTGTGATGTGTTTTAGAATGTTAGGCTAGTTAGCTGAGTATAGGTCTGATAAAGAGGCTGTAAGGGGAATCCCTAAAAACGGGATTAACTCCACGGCCCATGTGAAGGGTAGTACTGTTTTTGCTGATGTTAATTCTATTGTTGAAAGCGATATGTTTAATGCAATACATTTCTTGGGGTTTATCTCAAATCCCGATATGGTAGCAAATTTGTTAAAGCGGAGTTCCACCCTAAAGTGGAACTTCCGCTCATCTGAACCCTCCCCCCCTCCGGTGTCACATTTGGCACCCCCCTTCCGGCCACACAGTCTGCGGGTAGACTGCGGGCAGAACGTCAGATCCCATCGCCCCCCCTCCCCGTTCATTCCGGACCGTTCAGGTCTGCCTGTCAGTTTTTTCGGCGGACCTGAACGACTGCTTCATTCTTCTCTATGGAGCGTCGGATGTCAACTGACATCCGACCCCAATAGATCCTCTAAAATCAGATGGATGGTGATACGTCCCCATCTGTCCATGGCTGATCGGATCAGGTGAGATCTGATGAAAACTGACATGCTGTCCATTTTCATCCGATCTCTCCGTAAGAAACAGCGGCGCTTGACAAACCCCTCCCCGCTCAGTGAGCAGAGAGGGACCTGTCATCCGCCGGCTCAGCGGAGATCAGCGGAGAGATTTCCCGCTGAGCTGGCGGACCGCTGCAAGCGGATCTATTCCCGTGTGAAAGGGGCCTTAAGTTAATGACCTGCCAAACCCTTTCACTGGGTTTTACTGCCAGGGGGCAGTAAGGACTGTCTGATTGTGTTATTACTGTGAATGACTATCACACAGATCACATTATCTGGAGTCCATGTCTTTCACAGCTCAGTCACTGTGCAGATAGCATGCAGTGAGCACTCTCTCAGAACATAAACCTCGGCCATCCAAGGATGCACATGCGTGCCATGTGGGTGTTAAGGCCCACCCTCTTCACTGTGGCATGTATGCATTACATTAGCGACAAGAGGTTAAGAATACACACTTGAATAGAATGTTTTTATTTTTGCACTAGAGTTTGGTGTCACTTTAAGCATGGTTGCCTGCAGGAATATATTTAGAAAGATATAAACATTTCCTGCAATAGACCCCAGGGGCAATCAGTAGAAGACACACAATCATTTAATCACTTCGAGGAAAGCAGCCATTAAAGTTTACAACAGTCTGAAGTGTTTTACTGCTGTTTAAATGGCTAGCAGAATGCTTTGCTGTACGTCAAACTTTAGCGGCTGTTTTCTATAAATTAGCAAGTCTAAAATAACGCGCTTTAATAATGTTTTAATGTTTTACACTTATATAGCGCCAATTGCTGCGATGCCGCTGCGTCTAAGCGCTGATAATGGTTGTCATTATTACCCAACTCAATGGTACTCATTTTACTGACCTCAGAAGGATGAAAGGCTGAGTGGACCCCGCCGGGATCGAACCTGCAACCCTTGGGACACAGGCAATCACAGACTGCTGCAAGGAGCATTAGCCCCCTTCACTATCTTACCAGCTTTAAATAAGCTAGAGGGGGAAAAAAAAGAGGATTCAAAGCATTGCATACATCAAGTGTCCTGAATGCAGAAACTTCCTCTGGAATGAGATGGAAAAACAACTTTCCTTATCTTTCTCCTTGTTCCATATATTTAATAATTTTCAAGAAAAGGCAAGGTTGGTGTATATATATATATATATACACAAGGAAATACAGTAATATCTTCTGGACTTGTAATTCAAATATTGTCCACTAGATGTCACTCTTAATCACTTACTTATACTGGGCACATATACCCCCTTCCTGCCCAGGCAAAATTTCAGCTTTCCGCACTGCGTCGCTTTAAATTAAAATTGCGCGGTCGTGCGACCTGCCTTACAAACAAAATTGACATCCTTTTTTCCCCACAAATAGAGCTTTCTTTTGGTGGTATTTGATCACCTCTGCGGTTTTTATTTTTTGCACTATAAACAAAAGTGTGACAATTTAAAAAAAAAACATAATATTCTTAACTTTTTGCTATAATAAAAAATCCCATTTTAAAAAAAATATAATATTTTTTTTTCTCAGTTTAGGCCGATATGTATTCTACATATTTTTGGTAAAAAAAAAAAAAAAAAAAAAAAAATCGCAATAAGCGTATAGTAATTGGTTTGCACAAAGGTTAAAGTGGCTACAAAATAAGGGATAGAATTCTGATTTACTAGTAATACGGCAAATTTTGTCAGGACTGCGATATTGCGACGGACACATCGGACACTTTTGACACATTTTTGGGACCATTCACATTTATACAGCGACCAGTGCTATAAAAACGCACTAATTACTGTATAAATGTGACTGGCAGGGAAGGGGTTAACACTAGGGGGTGAGGAAGGGGTTAAATGTGTATCCTGGGTGTGTTCTAACTGTGTGGGGGGAGGGGACTGACTGGGGAGGTGACCAATGCTGTGTCCCTATGTACAAAGGACACAGCATCAGTCTTCTCTCCCTGACAGGACGTGGAGCTCTGTGTTTACACACAGAGCTCCACATCCCTGCTCTAAAACTGCCGATCGGCGGGTACCTAACGGACATCGCGACCGCCAGGCATGCGCGTCAGCATCTCAGGGACGCGCACTGTTGATGGGCAATGTTCTATGGTAATGTACACTTCCTGTGGTGTTATTGAAAACTGTCTTCACTTCCTATCACCACTCTTTCATCTCTTTTCCACTGGACAGGCCACATGGAATCAGCTAAGCCTGCACCACATGTTTCCTAAGTCTTGATCCTCCTGGGACAGCATTACTGGTATGATAAAGACTGTTTATCTATATGCCTAGTAGACATTTGTTTGTGTTCATATAATTCTTATATTTTCATTTATCTGTTTATCTCTAGTTTCACCATTATTTATATGCATCTTATATCTATTTATCGTAATTAGGGATGAGCCGAACACCCCCGCGTTCGGTTCGCACCAGAACGTTCGAACAGACCAAGCGTTCGAATTCAAAAGTGCTAATTTTAAAGCCCAATATTCAAGTTATTGTTGGAAAACGTCTTTGAGAACCCGGGTGTCAGGGGGAGCCTACGCAGGCATCCGATACTAGGCAACAGGTCAATGGGCTGCACTAAAGTCAATAGGCACCAGGATAGTGACAAAATATATGTTTAATAAAGGTTAAGCACACGTGAAAAAAAAACAATCGTGGAAAACCCCCAAGACAAGCAAGCATAACACAGCAAACCCCAAACCACTAATCAACAAATATATACAAGGTGGGAGCATATATACCAGGTCAAGCAGGGATGTGAGGAACAAGGGGAAGCAGAGTCCAGGTCAGGGATCAAATCAGGAGAGTCCAGCACAGGGCAGGGATCAAATCAGGAACAGGTTGTGTCCAGCTAACAGATCAGGCAGGTAACAGGCTGACAAGGAAACATACTGAAGCACTGGATTGTAGTGCAGGGCGGGCTTATATACCTGTAGCAGTTCATCCCAATTAGAGAGGAGTCCATCCCATGGGAGACACCCGCTGGTGGACACCAGAACTGCACCCCTGTTGCTGGGAGAAACAGTGCCACCAGCAGGTGACCAAAGCCATGACATGGATCATGACACCGGGTCTTGCCCCAGGGAACATGTATCAATGGAAAAAAGTTTTAAAAACAGGAGCAGGACTCCTGAAAAAGTGACCGTTTTTGAAACTTTTTTCCATTGATGCATGTTCCCTCGGGCAAGACCCGGGTTCTCAAAGACGTTTTCACAGGCAAACTATAGACACCCAGCAGGTACAATATTTAAAGGAATTTTTCATTTTCTTTTTTTTTTTTATTTAAGCATCATTAAAATCACTGCTCCAGGAGCAGTGATTTTAATGATGCTTAAATAAATAAAAAAAAAAGAAAAATTCCTTTAAATATTGTACCTGCTGGGTGTCTATACCTGTGATAACATCTTTAAATAGCACAATCACCTGCCTGCCAGTAAATTAGGAAGAACTGATCTAGCTAAGCTATACAGTGTATAAATATATGTACAACTCCTAGGGATGTATATATATCCTCTACACACTGTAAATTAAGCTAAACTGACTAGCCTGCCTGCTCTATCTAGCTATCTAAATAGACAATCTCTCTGTCTCTCTGACTGATCTCTGTTCAGCGCTGGAACACACTACACAAGGCTGCCCAGCAGGCGGCCTTATATAGTGTGGGGCGTGTGCTGAAGCCCTGAGCTATAATTGGCCAAAGCCACACTGGCTTTGGCCAATTATGGCTCTCCGTTTTTTGTGCTCTGTGATTGGCCAAGCATGCAGGGTCATAGTGTATGTTTGGCCAATCATCAGCGCGCAATGCCGCAGTGAATTATGGGCCGTTGCATGTCACTCGAATTTGGTGCGAACGACCCGTTTTCTTAGAATTTCGTCGAACGTACGAACAGACAATGTTCGAGTCGTGTGTACGTGGCATTAGAGATCCTCTTGGGCTTTTGATTGAGGAGAGATTCCCATGAGTTTGGCAAGAGTGCCAGATAAAAAAATGCTTGCAGGATACGATACACTTGCTGCCAAAATTGTTGGACCATTGGGCAGGTCCTCCAGGTATGTATAAAGGAACCCATTGGAGCAACCATGGAAATTGCACGCAGATGAATCGGAAGATACACACACTAATTTATGTACTAACGAAGCAACACTTAGTAGTTAGATTTAGCAGATGCATTGTGGGAACAACCTGATCTACGGTTAATGCAGTATTAAACCCAAAATAAAAAACGTAATATATAGCGACTTACCAATCATGAGATATGGTGGCTATATTAGGATTCCCTCTGTTTTCACCTGGTGATCACACCTCCTGTATTAGAGTGCCCCCACACTGGCTGAATGAACACAAGGGGCACTTTTGGACAGAAACATTGTCTGTCTGGGGGGGAGGGAAGTGTTTGATGGACTAGCAGAATTAAATACAATGAGGCCCCGTACACACGACCGGTTTTCTCGGCAGAATTCAGCAAGAAACTCGATGGGAGACGTATTCTGCGGAGAAAACCGGTCGTGTGTACACTTTTCACCGAGAAAACTATCGTGGAACTCGTCGAGCCAAAAAGAGAGCATGTTCTCTATTTCCTCGAAGGGCAATGGGAAAATTTGGAAGGGCAAGGAACTCGACGGGGAAAACTATGTGTTTCGCCTGTCGAGTTTCTCGATCGTGTGTACGCGGCCTAACAGATTGAAGGTGTTACGTAAAGTAAATAAATAAAAGCTGACCATTATAAGCACCCTTGCCCATGTTAAATGATTTGTCTCTTCTCTGTAACTGATACATTTGCAGCAGATCTTTTTCTTTTGAAAAACAACAAACTTACTGGTCAGATCACCAAATGAAAATAGAAGAAAGAAAGACTAAAAAAATAAAATTAATGCATCCATTACATCTAAGAATTTTTTGAATTCTTTAACCTTTACCTTTACCTAGTTGCATTCACATGTATATATAAAAAGCATTAAGGCTGGGTTCACACTAGCAATAGCAGGTAATCGGCTCTCTATTGAGTGGTTCCGGTGCACATTTGCTCAGGGTCCTGTGCGTCTTTTGGTCCATTTCAGGCCCGAATTTAGCCCAAAATTTGGGCTGAAATTGGACCTAAATTAGTGACTGGGGATGCACCGAACCCCTGCTGTGAGCCACATGCGGCTTGGATGCGAACCCAGCTTAAAGCAGACCTTGCCCTTCAGACAAAGTCTGCTTATTTAATGTGGCCACCAACCCTCCTTCCTTAGGCCCCATCCACACTGGGTGTTAAGCCCTGGTCCATTGGGTGCAGGAGGAAAGCACAGGTGCACCATCCAGTCCCTCTCCAAGTACCCTGATCACCTTTTTGAGAAGCTGACAGCTATTGTGGCTGTACAATGCACCGAGTGGTGCTACCAATTAGGGACAAATGCCTGGAATACAAGAAGTCAGCCCTAAATCTTAGTATCGCTCGCTGCACTGTGCAGCCATAGTAGCTGTCAACCTCTCATAGAGTTTAACATGCTGCAGACAGTGAGGCTGGCCCATGCACCTCTGCTTTGTGCATGCACTTAAACGCTGGAGCCTCATGCACCAGAACTAAATGCCCAGTGTGCATGGTGCCTTAAACACTGCATAAAATTGCAAAAATTAAACCGTGGGTGTAAATAGTTAGATACTGTACTCACTTT
Organism: Rana kukunoris; assembly: GCA_029574335.1. Lineage (NCBI taxonomy): Eukaryota > Metazoa > Chordata > Amphibia > Anura > Ranidae > Rana > Rana kukunoris. The sequence goes on from CM056057.1 coordinate 25,790,012, forward strand.
TCTCTAACTTCTGTAGTGCAGGAGGCATGGAAGTGCTGAGTAGCCCAAATATTGCAAATAAGAAGACACTGCAGCACAGTGCAAGCAAATTTTCTCCTGAGATGTGGGCTACACAGAATTCTCTAAGATATGGCTAGGAGGAGGATGATGCCACCCTTGCATAGATACTACAGGAGGGAGCCAGCGAGAGGTAATTTTTTGATCCAACTTTCCCCCACAGGTTATTTTAGCACTCCAAAAAGTCCATTGGCAGATCAAGAGTTTCACTTGGTTGAGCCAATTACCCTGGTGAAATTTGCTCACAGTTAAAAGGCGGCAGAGGTTTCTATTGCCTAAACCCAGGCAAATTTAGGATTCCTGATTGCTGGGGTTACGGGGGGTGGAGACGACAAAATACTCATGGTTCAAAAGATTCCCCTTTTGATCGGTATGGGGCTATGTCAAGGGACCAGCTCCATCCAGCCCCAGCTCCGTGACAGGTCAGCTCGGGTGCGCTCGTCTGGGCTGCGCCCGCGCATGCGCGGCGTGGCGGCGCGCGGGAGCGCGCGCGCGGGCGCACACAATCTCGTTCCGCCCCTGGCCAATCAGAAGCCTGAGCGGCTTATTTAAATCAGCTTCCCACAGTCCTCTGGTTGCTGGTTTGTAAACAGCGTTTGAGTACCTGACTTGTTACCTGTTATTGGATTCTTCACCTGCTTGACCTTTGGCTTACGTTCCCGGACCTCTGCTTTCTCCAATCCCTTGACCTCGGCTTGAACCTGGACTCCCGGCTTTCTCCTGCCCTTTGTACCCCGGCTTGAACATTGGACTGTCTGCTTCTTTAAAGACCCCTGACCACGGCTTGTCTCCTTGACTTTTCTCCTGCCTTGTCCTTGTCTACCGGAACCTCGCTTCAGTCTTCCCGTCTGCTGCAGCTCTGAACCACCCCGGTTGATCTTCCGTCTGTCCCTGCTTGACCTGCCGGATCTGCATCTTCCCGCTGGTACCGGTGCCTCCCGGTGCGTCCTTCCCCCTGTCCCAATCCCAGGGGGAGGATCGCGCCAGGTCGCAAAGGTGAGCCGCCCTCAGCATCTCGGCCTTGGTAAGTGTTCCCGTGATAGGCTATCTAGTGTTGGGTGGATAAGGACCTCTCAGCGAGTAAGGTCAAGGACAGACATTGTAATCCTACCTAAAAGCTGGGGTAAAGGAGTCTTCCCACTCCATGGAGACTTACCATTTGAAGTCTTCATTTCATGATATCCCTTTACACAATATGAGAATTTAAGTGCAGCTGATTTTGCCAGATCAATTTTTAAGTTCAATACTGAACCGTATATTTTGAAGGGGGTTAACACCCATGTTTCTTCACCTAGTTAAATGCTTTTCTCCCCCGAAAGAAAAAAAACGCTTGTTGTAAATGCTTAAAAAGTATGAGCTTGATCCCGTGTTTATTGCATTGCTTACTTCAGCCCTCAAAATATCCACTCACCTGCTAGCATTTGGCGAGTGCATTTAAGCTGGGGGCGAGTGATGACAGGGCTGCATGACCAATCTCCCTCCAATCTGTGCCTACACTTAGAGCCCTGATGCGATTGGTGGCCGAAGAGGAAAGGTGCATGCTTGGGGGGAAAAGTAGTCTGGTGAGGCGCGCACAGGCAGAGCAGTATTCCATGAGATAATCTATGAGGGCGTGTTTAGAAGCGCAATTAGGCATGGGGCAGTGTATGAATTAGGTGGGGCAACTGGTGGCGAGTAACTCTTGAGACCTGGCTAGTAGCTAAGGAGTTGAAATTTTGAGCCCTGGCTATATCAATTGTAAGGCCCTGTACACACAGCCAGGAATCCTGTCAGGAAAAAAAAAACATTGGTCTTCCTGATTGGATTCCTGACAAGCTTTTCTTGCAAAGCTGTGCATACAGACGGCCATTCAAAAGAATCGCCGTTCTTTTGAATGGCAAGAACGCAGTGACGTCATCGACTACGACGAGGCGGTGTAGTCGATTCGATGCCGTCGCCGCCATCTTGCTACACCCCACGCTAAACTTCTATGCTACCGCACATGCGTCAAACTCTTATCGAGCATGCACAGGTTTACCTGGGACAGGTAAGCAGCAAGACGACTAGTTTTCTCAGCAGGAAACACTCTGCCGGGAAACCAGACAAGAAAATAGAGAGCAGGGTTCTCTATTTTTCGGTCTGGATTCTTGGCTGTTTTCCTGACAGGAAAACTGCTAGGGAGCATACACACGGCCAGGATTCCTGGCCAAATGCCCTGCCGGGAAAACCAGTCGGGTGTACGAGGCTTAATAAGAAGTAAACACATTATTGTGATTGTTTTTAGTTTATTTATTATGTAGATTGTGTAAGGGGTTAGCTCAGTAGCGACCTCCTGGATGGGTTCACTACACACTGAACTATACAGAGAGGCAGCCGAAGATGGTTGAAAACTAAGAGTTTGGTTTATTCTTCCATATTGCTGGAAACAAGTGCAAGCATCCAAACCGCATAAACAAAACATAAAATAAACCCTGGGCACTTGGGGCGTCTACCTTCACCACACAGGAACCTATCTATGGAGTCTGGCACAGCCTACTGCTGGGCAGACACTGCTGGTCATACAGCAGAGAAACAATCGTCTTTTTGATTCATATCACACAGAAAAATCAACAACCACCTCACCTCTTCCAGAAGTCTTTCTCACTGCTCTCCTTAACTCAAAAAGCCTCAGGATGCAGCAATCAGTAGTCATCCTTTGGATAACTTATAGAGGCCTTAATTGCCTCATTCTGAACACCTGAAGTTCTCCAACGCCCTAAACCTTTCTGGCTATTTCTGCAGCCGACACCTGATAGTAATTGGTGAATTGTCTAAACAAGGCAGAAATGTATCTCCCGTCTGTGACAACACCCATAGATTTACCTGACTTCCTGTCACAATAGGTAGTAGCGCTGTATACATATTCTGTTAGCCACTTGGAACATGAGTGTGCACTTTTCCCCATCCCCACATGGGCACCACACACATGTACCTTAAGGTTTAGTACAGATTCCATGTTCCTGTTTACCCAAAAAACATTAAAGTGAATTTCTTCTCAAAGAATGTTTTATTGTTTTGATTCGATTACTTGCAAGATGTTTACATTCAACAGTCTGCGCACATTAATCAAAGACACCATCTCCAGTTTAGATAAAGATGCCCACTGCGGTGTTCCCCTGTAAACATAGAAGGTTACCATAAACAAGCTCTACATGGAAAATTAGATCACGTTAATGTTTTCAGTATATCCTAATCTATTGCCTAATAATGTCAAGCAAATATTTAAGTTTTGTTTCTTGCTGAACAGTCCATTTGGAGACTCTGTTGATCTATTTTGTTAAAATATGGGTCTTTCACTTTAATTAATGAGGTTATCTATAAAAAATAATACTCCTTTTCCAGATTACTTTCATCCCTTTCACAAATGTGTTCATGTTCGGGAACTCCTTCAATGATCTTGAAAAACAATATTTTGGTTCTCCTTACTTTGTTGTTTACAACATAGGTGACTCCCACCCAGGTCTCAGGCCTCTCTACCCGATTGTGTCAACATAGTCTTGGTGTTACCATCACTTATCAAAGCTGGGAGGTACAGGACCTATGGAGCATACAGTATCTCTTAGTTAAAGCGGAATTTCACCCTAAATATAAGATCTCCCATGTGATCCAGCATACTGGCGTCAGCGCCAGTATGCTGTTTTTTTTTTTTTTTTATCCCACACTTACTGTATTATCCTGTAATTTAATTTTTTTCCCCCGCGGTGGACGGCGCCAGTACAGCGCGTCACATCTTCCGAAAATACCCAATATGGACTCGGGTAATCTCGGCGAAAATGCGGCGCCTGCGCACAGACCTAGGAGCTGACTGCGCAGGCGCCATATTTCTCCGAGTCCTACGGCTATGGCGCGTCACGCCCTCCGAAATAGGACTCGGAGAAATACGGCGCCTGCGCAGTCGGCTCCTAGGTCTGTGCGCAGGCGCCGCATTTTCGCCGAGATTACCCGAGTCCATATTGGGTATTTTCGGAAGATGTGACGCGCTGTACTGGCGCCGTCCACCGCGGGGGAAAAAAATGAAATTACAGGATAATACAGTAAGTGTGGGATTAAAAAAAAAAAAAAAACAGCATACTGACGCTGACGCCAGTATGCTGGATCACATGGGAGATCTTATATTTAGGGTGAAATTCCGCTTTAACCACTAAAGACCACTAGCCTATTTTATTTAGGTCTGACCACCACTGAAAGGCGGCATTCACCCCTGACGACCAGCTTTAAGTTATGAGTTAAACTTTTTGCCTCATGCCGCGTACACACGATCATTTTTTGTGATGAAAAAAAACCGACGTTTTCTGTGAAGTAAAAAACGACGTTTTTGAAACGTCACTTTTCAAAGACGATGTTGCATACACACCATCGTTTTTTTCACAAAAAGCGAGGTTACGTTCACCACTCTTTTCCATTGAAGCTCGCTTCATAACTAGCTTCTGGGCATGCGCGGTTTGAAAAACGTTGTTTTAAACGACGTTTTTGCTACACACGGTGACTTTTTGTGAAACAAAAAACGACGTTTTGAAAAACGACACAAAAAATTCAAGCATGTTGGAATTTTTTTTTGGTCGTTTTTTTTAAGACAAAAAACGACGTTTTGCCCACACACGATCAATTTAAATGACGTTTTAAAAAACAACGTTTTTTTTTCATCGCAAAAAACGACCGTGTGTACGCGGCATAAGAGTTACAAAAATGAAAAAAATAATGGATAAAATCGTACCATCATCCTAGATATATAGAGATTCAATTTAAAAACAAAACACTGCCCTGGATTAGTTTGTTTTTGTTCTGTCTCTCTCTACTTCACATAAACACAAAACCAGTTTAAAAACAAAAGTGAAACTAGAGGCATATTATATGATTGATTTTTTATCTATTCTTAATAATTTTTAAAAGGAATCAGTTAACTTTTATGTCTCTATACCCTGTAAACAGTAATTTCAGCAAAAAAAAAAAAATTCCTTTAGTGATCCTTTAAACAAGTACAATCATTAAAAAATACACAAAACGTGACGTCACACAAATCACCAAAGGTGCGATCCCCAGGATATGGGTATCTTTAAAGGTGAAAGTTGAAGTCACGGTACAGAAGATCTCGATCTCAACTAGTTTCGCGATGGATATCGCTTCGTCAGGAGACAATCTAGGAGCAAGAAGTCCACTCAAACTCAGAAACTCAATGCCACCACAGAGGTGGTAACTCCCATGGTAGCCCGGAGAAGGAGTATGGAAGAAACCTGTAGCTCCTACAGGTGATGGGTGAAAAGAATATATAGTGATGGGGGTCTCAGGACAATGTACAATTGTACCCTGGGTCCCAGGATATATCGTACCTATTTGGATCCCATGTACCCTTGCTGATCGGTGCTCTTGGTAATATCTTCACCACTTGCTCGTGCACCATGTGTGGTTCACCTATTACACTTACCACAGACTGCTTGTCTGCTTGCACCCAGCAGTACTCACTGGGACCTTAGGTCCTGGGACCCCCATCACTATATATTCTTTTCACCCATCACCTGTAGGAGCTACAGGTTTTTTCCATACTCCTTCTCCGGGTTACCATGGGAGTTACCACCTCTGTGGTGGCATTGAGTTTCTGAGTTTGAGTGGACTTCTTGCTCCTAGATTTACTCCTGACGAAACGATATCCATCGCAAAACTAGTTGAGATCGAGATCTTCTGTACCATGACTTCAACTTTCACCTTTAAAGATACCCATATCCTGGGGATTGCACCTTTGGTGATTTGTGTGACATCACGTTTTGTGTATTTTTTAATAATTGTCCTTGTTTAAATGTCTTTTAGACTCTGGACCAGATTCTCAAATAATGGCGTATATGGCGGCGTAGCGTATCGTATCGCATTTACACTACGTCTACGCAAATTACTGGAGCAAGTGGCGTATTGTCAAAGCACGTGCTCCGTAATTGCGGCGTCATAAGGCTGCGTAATTAAGATACTGAAGGAGGGGGCGTGCTGTATTTAAATTAAGCGCGCCCCCGCGTCAAACGGAGTGCGCATGTGCCGGCCGGGACAAAGGCCCAGTGCGCATGCTCCAGCTCACGTCGGAAAGCGTCGTTGAAACTGACGTTAAAACGACGTGATCGTCACTTACGCAATTCCCTATTCGCGAACGACTTAGTAAAACGACGTAACCGACGGAAAAAGACGACGCTGACCCGACGCCATACTTAACATGGCAATGACGGCACTTCGGAAACATACCCCTCATATAGCAGGGGTAACCTTACGTGTACGCAACCTACGTAAACTACGTCGCCGCGTCGCAAAAACTTTCGGGAATCGGCGTATTAGGCTCATTTGCATAGGCAAATGAGAAAACAACGTGAAGGCCACCTAGCGGCCGGCGTTGTCATTACATCTAAGATCCGACGGTGTAATTGCTTTACACCTGTCAGATCTTTAGTGTATCTATGCGTAAGTGATTCTAAAAATCACTCGCATAGATACCCATTGAAAAAAACTGCAATACGACGGTGTATCTGAGATACACCGTCGTATCTAAGCTGAGAATATGGCCCAGTGTCTTTTGTCATTATATTAATAAATGTTGTACTTTTCTGAGATTATCATCTCTTTTTGAGCTTACCTTGTTTACTTTGTACCGCAATAGTCCTCCCCGCCCCCTTTACTTTGTTGGTTCTCAAGGATCTTTGGGGTTGCTTGAGTCCTTCTGCTATTCTCAGCTTTAAGTTATACTCACCACTGCCCCCCACCTAAAAGTGGGCATTCACCAATGAGCACCACCTACTGGGGGGGGGGGGGACACTCATCACTGACCACCTGCTATGGGAGGCATCACCTGTGACCACTAAAACAGGGGAGCATGCACTACAGTATGCCAACTAAAGAGGACACTCACCACTGACTACCAACTAAGGGGAGCAGTTACCACTGTCCAAAAGCTAAAGGGGTCGTTATTGGGGACCACACATTTGAGGTATCACCACAAATGTTGAAGTGAAAGCAATAATTCTAGCACCAGACCTCCTGTGTAACTCTAAACTGGTAACCTGTAAAGGCATTTAAAATGTCACCTATGGAGATTTTTAGGTACCATAGTTTGTTGTCGTTCAATGGGTGTGCTCGATTTTAAAGCATGACATTTTAGGTAACTACTTACTTGGTGTATCATCATCTTTAATAAACTGGGTATTATACAGTAGACATGTGCAGACTGGAATAATTTGTTTCGTTTTTTTCGTTTTCGTTTGGAAAATAAATTATTTAGTTACTCCCGAAAATCGTTTTGATTTATTTCGTTTTTCGTTGGGGAATAGCTTTCGTCCGAAAATCCAATAATACTTGGTTTCTGTCGAATGGTCAAAAGAATATTCGACGGAACGTCAAATCTTTACGTCGAATCGTACATTTTCGTTCGAATATTCCGCCTACAAGAATTCTAATGTTGTATGACTAGTAATAATGTCGAATCTATTTTCTCATAAATCGAAATCTATTCTCTGTAATGTCGGATCTATTATTTCTATAGTGTCGAATCTTTTCTCTATAATGTCGAATCTTTTCCCTATAATGTCAAATCTTTTCCCTATAATGTCGAATCTCTCTATATCCAATTTTTACCGCAACGAAAATGAAAATAAAGCATTTTTTATGTCGGATCTTTCGGTTTTTGATTCTTGCGCTAATGAAAACGAATGCACATGTCTATTATACAGTATTGTGTTTGTGTGCACTAAAGTGTTTTTTTTATTTGTTTTGCATTTTAAGAATGGCTGCACAAATATTGTGCAACATAAAAAACTGCAAACACCATTTTATTCTCCAGTGCCTCTGCTTTAAAAAAAAAAATGTTTGGGGTTCTACGTAATTTTCTAGCAAAATATGCAGATTTTTACAGGTATGTGAGAAGTGTCTCAATTATCCCAGGGCAAGGCAGGACTTAGGGTGGTGGGGGCCCCTGGGCTTGAGTGTTGAAGGGGCCCCCTGGAGCGAGGGGGGGGATCATAGCTGTTGAGCGGGGGGGTGCATTAAAGTTGTTGAGAGTGCGGGGGCAAATTGAAGTTGTTGAGCGGGGGGGTGCATTAAAGTTGTTGAGAGTGCGGGGGCAAATTGAAGTTGTTGAGCGGGGGGGCATTAAAGTTGTTGAGCGGGGGGTGCGCATTAAAGTTGTTGAGCGGGGGGGTGCGCATTAAAGTTGTTGAGCGGGGGGGTGCATTAAAGTTGTTGAGAGTGCGGGGGCAAATTGAAGTTGTTGAGCGGGGGGGCATTAAAGTTGTTGAGCGGGGGGTGCGCATTAAAGTTGTTGAGCGGGGGGGTGCGCATTAAAGTTGTTGAGCGGGGGGGGTGACTCTCTTCTGTGCAGGGGGTAGCCATCCGGGGCCCTGGGGATCTCTGGGCCCTTTAATAAAAATAAAAAATAAACCTCTGGGCCCTTTGATAAAAAATAAATAAAAAAATAAACATTTATATAAAATATAAAGAAAATATAAATATAAAATATAAAAATTATAAAAAAGGGGGGGTTGCCCTGGAGACCTCTGGGCCCTTTAATAATAATAATAATTATATATATATATATATATATATATATATTATAAAAAAATATATAAAAACACATTTTTTTTATAAAATAAATAAATAAAAAAAAGTGGGGGTTGCTGTCCGGGCCCCTGGGCCCCTTTTTTATAAAAAAAAAATCATAAAAAAGGGAGGTTGCCATCCGGGGGTCTGGGGACCTCTGGGCCTTTTAATAAAAAATAAAAAAATATAAACAAAAATAAAAAAATAAACATTTATGAAAAAAATTAAAAAAGGGGGGGTTGCCACATGGGGCCCTGGGACCTCTGAGCTCTTTTAATAAAAAAAATATATATATATTAAAAAAATGTATAAAAAAAAGGGGGGGTTGCCATCCGGGGGCCCTGGAGACCTCTGGGCCCTTTAATAATAATAATAATAATAATAATAATAATAATAATATATATATATATATATATATATATATATATATATATATATATATATATATATATATCATATTTTTTTATAAAAAATAAATAAAACAAGTAGGGGTTGCTGTCCAGGGCCCTGGGGGCCTCCGGGCCCCCTATTGGGCGGGGCCCATGGGCTTGAGCCTAGTCAAGCCCAATGGTAAGTCCGGCCTGTCCCAGGGGTCAAGTGGTTAAATACACCTATGCCTAGACTAATGGGCATTAAACAATTTACACATTTTAAAAAGCAGTAGAGCACATTTTAAACAAGCCACCTCTGACTTCCCTAGCTGCAGTTAATATGAAGTTATTCATTCTCAAAGATCTGACAACAAAAGACTCTATAGTCAATTTCTAACAGCTTAGAAACATCTGCTGTGTTCTCTTTTCTGACTCACTTCCTTCTCTTTTTCTAACTTGCTTCTTCCATTCCTTCACTCAGGTGCAAGATTGGCCCTCTGGTTGGACCCACTGTCTCAACATTAGGGCTCCCATCTAGGTTTTGAATGTAACGATGTCCCTCAAAGGATATGTTTCTGCTACACTTGATTTTTCTACGTATGCAATACTTTTTTTTTTTTTTGAGGTATGATAATTATGTTCAGTGTTGGAGGACATAATGGTCACTTTGTAATAATTTAATTTTTATGCTTATAGGTTGCCTAGGTAGATGGGTGGGTGGGTACTGTCCTGCTTGACCCCTCTGCCGAGTGCACAAAGTTGTCCTGATGTAAGGCCTACGGGTTGTTTTTCCTAATATTGACATATGAATATGTTTCTCATTAATAGTTTTCTTATAAGTTGACCACTATGTCACAGTCTCTAATACCCAATGGTGGCTCTCCATAGATGTATGTCTTAATTCCTTAGCTTTAAAAATTGCTATTGATGACTTCTTGTTGACTGTTTATGTCGTCAGAGCCATTTTGCACTCTTTTGTATTAAATTACAACGTTTAACTGTAATTCTGAAAATGTAATAAAAAGATTGAAACAGAAACAACTGCTATGTGTTAAGACCTAGAAGGGAGGCGGGTAGCCGTTTTTCTATGAAAGACGACCATGGCTAAGATTTAAGTACCTGTGTTGTGAACTTTAAAAATTAACTTCTCTTCAATGCTTATAGAGACAGAGGTGAATGAGAACTTCCTTTAAATCAGGGGTAGGCAACCTTTTAGAGGTTAAGAGGGGGGGGGGTTACTAGGCCGCGCTCTTAAAAAAGATTAATAAACAATAAAAAGACGAAATGAAGAATGCATAGTGTGTCACAGTAGTGTCCTTTGCCCCCTTTCACATCTCCCCCCAAATTTGTGTCCTCTGCCCCCTTCACATCACCCTCCCGCAGTAGTGTCCTCCTTTGTTCGTTTTCACATCACCCTCCCACAGTAGTGTCCTCCTTTGTCTGTCTTCATATCACCCTCCCACAGTAGTGTCCTCTGCCCCCTTCACATCCCCCCACATTAGTAACCTCTGCCCCCTTCACATTACCCCCCACAGTAGTAAGCTCTGTCCCCCTCCCCCCACAGTAGTGTCCTGTATTCCCCATGCAGTCTCTGTGCCCCTTCACATCACCCCCATCCCCACTGTAGTGTCCTCTGTCCACCACAAAATTCCCCCTGCCCCCTGAAAGCAGTGACCTCTGCTGCCTCTTTCCCCAAAGCAGTGTCCTCTGTGCATTTCTCATCACAATCTAGACCCACCCCCCAACAGTGTCTCTTTCCTCTGCCTCCTTCACATTATCCACCAACTCCCCACACACACACACACACACACACAATCCACCTGCGATCAACCGATCGATCGCGATCAAAGACTTGCCGAACCCCATTTTAAAGCATTTTTAATCTTGCTCACAATATGGAAATCCTTTAGGCTCCATTCAGACCTAGGCGTTTTGTCGCCTGAAGCCCGACGCTGAAGCAGCCTGACATACGCTGGAGTGGCGAATTTACATTGTCGGCTATGGAGATGGTTCACATCTCCACGCCGAATGCCCAAACGCCATACGCCTGAAGCTCAAACAAGTCCCGGACCCTTTTTTTCAGGCGTATCGGGCGTTCGGCAATAGCCGACAATGTAAAACATCACCGCTCCAGCAAAAAGAAAAGGGCGTTTTGTCGCCGCAAATCGCAGGGACAAAACGCCTTTTTCATGTCGCCCAAATACGCTGCTGCCGCAGACGCCTAGGTCTGAATGCAGCCTTATGCCTTGTTTGCACTGCACGGAACGGTTCGGGTCAGTAAATTTGGAGCGGTTAGGATGGGACCGGTCTATTCCCGTGAGTGTTTCCACTGCAAATCGGACCGTCGGGGACCATTCAGGTTTTAGAAAAAATTCCTACTCCGTCCTCCAGTGAGATGTATTTGTAGGTCCGCCCTAATGGAACCGTTCCACACTCTCTGGACACTCATCTGAAGCAGGACCCAGAATGGTGCGGTACGGTTCGCTTTTTTGGCACGCTTTCATAATGGAAACACCCAAAATAGCGAACCGTACCGAAACGATCCGCTCAGTGGAAACGAGGCATTAGTGTACATGTCCTAGGTACTGGTTCCCGTTAAATATATGAATTTCATATGATAATTTTTTTCCTTTATGTAACAATTTATAAAATGCAAAGAAATGGTTAATAGTCTGTGGGCTGCGATATGAAGTGGGATGCCGATGCCTACACAAATTCTACTTAATTGTCCTAAAAATGTTTGTACTTGCTAGCTATTTAATGCCATCACTACATTACGGGGATATTTACTGGCTTTCCAGTAGAGATAATGATGACAGTACAGTAACTCAAACTGTGAATTACTGCTGAGTGCCAGAAATGTACAGAACAAAATGTATTATAGTCGTAAATGGTGTACATATTTTTACACTAAATCCAGCTGATAGTTATTTAACTGTGCATACTTTTCTGCCCTTGTGTTCCAATCTAATATTGGTACTGTCGCCTATACAATTATTAAATGATAAGTTCACTTTTGGTAACATGGTACATGTTCCAGCGATTTTTGGGGTGGAACATGTAACATGTTCCCAATGCTACCTTCCAGTCTCAAGTCTCTATTCGAATGGGATGTTAGCCATTATTTTTATTATTTTTTTTTTTATTTACTTTTTTATTAAAGGGTCACTAAAGGAAAAAAATGTTTTTGCTGAAATGACTGTTTATAGGGTATAGAGACATAAAAGTTAATTGATTCCTTTTACAAATGATTAACCACTTCCCTACCGGCCTATAGGGGAATCACGTCATGGTGATCCCCTTGCCGATCCCGCGCGCGTGCCCGACGGCCGTGATTGCCGCCGGGCACCCGCGATTTCCGGAAATCACGGCAGGAGTGTGGATCTGTGTGTGTAAACACACAGATCCACCTCCTGTCAGCGGTGAGGAGACTGATGTGTGTTCCCAGTACAGAGGAACACACATCGATCTCCTCCCCCTGTGAGTCCCCCTCCCCCTCCCCCTACAGTTAGAACATACTTTAGGACACATTTTAACCCCTTCAGCGCCCCCTAGTGTTAACCCCTTCCCTGCCAGTCACATTTACACAGTAATTAGTGCAGTTTTATAGCAATAATCGCTGTGTAAATGTGAACGGTCCCAAAAACGTGTCAAAAGTGTCCGATATGTCCGCCGCAACGTCACGGTCACAAAAAAAAAAAAACGCAGATCCCCGCCATTACTAGTAAAAAAAATTAAATAAAAATGCCATAAATCTATCACCTATTTTGTAGACGCTATAACTTTTGCGCAAACCAATCAATATACGATTATTGCGTTTTTTTTTTACCAAAAATACGTAAAATACGTATCGGTCTAAACTGAGGGGGAAAAAAGTTTTTTTTTAAAAAAATATTGTGAGATGTATTAAATAAAAAGGAAAAAATATTGGGGCAGATTCACGTAGATCGGCGCATTATCATTCCGGCGTAGCGCTCCACTTTTCCGTTAGACTTGCGCAATCTAGCCGCGTAATCCGGCGATTCACGTAGCTTTTACGCAAGAGCTTGCGCAAACGTAAGGTTTTTTCCGGAGGCGTAAGGAGGAGTAATACAAATTGGGAGGGACGTGGGCGTGTTACATTGAAATGAGCCGTGACCCCATGCAAATGAAGGGCCGGCCGACTCGCGCATGCGCGCGTGAAGGAAACCATGTCAGCTCCGTTGTGCGCATGCTCACAACTCGGGAGCGGCGCAATCATTGAAATTGGAAATGGACTAGGGCAACGTTGTGAACTACGCAGACAGCATAAATAGACACACACAAACGCCCTTCCATTGCAAAAGTACATCCCTTTGTGTCCCTTCCCATTGAATCAAGTGCTTTTGCTCTGTTGTTCGTTAGAGTGTGTTTTGTAGTTGTCAGATTAGTGTTCTGTGTGATCTTGTGCTTGTTGGTAGTTTTGTGAAAGTGTATTTTGATAAGTGTTTGAGACTGTTTGTTTGATTGATATATTTCTGAGCGTTTGTTTTCTTGCTTTATTTTTTCATCTGATTTTTTTGTGTGTGTTTCTTGCTGAGTGCTAGTGTGATTTTTGGCTGTTCTTTTTCTCTTTGTGTGTGTTCTTGTCTGATTGGTTGTGCTTGTATTTGTGACAGATTTTTGGTGACTGCTAGTGAGTTTGTTTGGAAGTATGACTGAGAGAAAAAGAAAGCTCAATTTTACTGTGGGGGAAAAAAGAATTCTTGCCCGGGCCATTACCGACTATGGGCGTTTTCTCCACGGCCCGCAGAGTGCCACCACCACCCCGGCCAGGAGGAGGGAGATCTTGGATATGATCACAGAGCAGGTCAATTCATCGGGGGAGGGGGAGACACGGACCCGCTCTGGGATAGAAAAGAAAATAAATGACCTCCGGCGTGAGGTGAAAAAAAAACTGGCCGCAATAAATGCCCATGCCAGGGGCACAGGAGGGGGCCCACCATGCCGGGTTAGATTTTCAGAGACGGAGCGTGTGGTGGCCCTGACCTTTCACCGGCATGAAGTGGAGGGCCTGCCAGGCTTTGACACAAGTCCGGTCCCCGCGGTGCCAGGTAAGGTTTTTATTTCTCTCAGGTGTGTAGCATGTGTGGGGGAGGGGGTGAAAGGGAATATGTGGCAAGTGTGTGGATCCTCCAACCTGTGAATGTTTTGTGTCATCCACAGCTGTGCAGGAGGGTGCAGGGCCATCTGGACTGACCGCTCCAACCCCAGGACAGCAGCCTAATGAGGCCCCCCCAACAAGGCCAGAGTCCGCAGAGGAGGAACAAGAGGAGGGGGAGGATCATGCGGAGGACGATCATGAGGAGGAGCAGAATCATGAGGAGGAGGAGTCCATGGAAGGCACTGGCCCTTTGGTTTCTGCGGACTCTTCCCCTCTGGCTGCAAGAAGCCTGCCCTCCCTAAGGGTCAGCCCCCCCCCCTCCTCCCCCAACATGGCTCCCCTCACAAGGGCCTCCCCTTCTCCCCGGCCACAACCATCAGCTGGAGCCAGGAGGTCATCCCAAAGCACCAGGGGGGCGCCCAATCTCATGCCCGCCTGTCTGAGAAGGAACCTGGCCACCCAGACCCGCCTTCTGAGACAGCTCTGCCAGACTATGGGGCGGGTGGATCAGAGCCTGTCCTCCATTAATGATAGCCTGGGTAACCTGGACTCCCACTCCCGGGCCTCCACAACCTGCCTAAATGACCTGCAAACTACAGCAGCAGGCGTTGGGCAGGATGTGAGGGCCCTTACCCAGGCTATCCAGGGCAACACGGCAACACTTGGTGCTGCCCTGGACAGAATAGCCGTGGCCTTGGAGGGCAGGCCGCCAGGTGGGCAGATCTCAGGGGCTGCTCCTCCTTCCCCGGCTTTTCCCCTCCCCCATGCGTCTCCCCTGAGGGTCCGGGGCCGTGGCCGGGGGCGCCCCAGGCGTGGCTCAGGCAGAGGGCAATAATTTTTTTTTCCCCCTTTTGTTTGTTTTGAAAGGTTTTTTATTTTTGTTCTCTGCTTTTTTTTGTTTTTTCTAAGCAATTTTTTTTTACTATGCATTTTTTGTTTCTATGCATTTTTGTTTGTTTGACTTTTTTGGCATATTTTGGGTTGTGAATGATGTTTGAATGTGGGGGTGACATTCCTGCTGGAAAAGGGGTGTCACCCTCAATTTTGGTGGAGAAGGGTTCCCCAGGACCAGGGAGAAGTGATTCCCAGGTCCGTGTGAATGGTGTATGAATGTACAGTGACATAATTGGAGCCTTGACGTGGCGTTACTGCTCACCAGTCTTGCATGGTGGACTGGTGCCAATCCAATTTGATGAGGATGTGGGGTGTGTGTGCTAGGGACCATAGTGGTGTGCATGCATGCATTCTCATTGTGCCATGATTAATGTGTGTGTTTAACGTGCAAAGATGCCCAATATGAGCTGCCTCCTGACTGCTCTTCCCTCAGAAGACGGGGTATCCTCGGTTAGGGGTTGATTTTCTGGTTGGGGGGTCAGATCATCACGTAGCTCAACCTGCAGGCCCTTCCTCACTGCGAGATTGTGTAGCATGCAACATGCAGCGATGATATGGCACACGAAGTTTGGGGAATACAACAGTGTACCCCCAGACTTATCCAGGCATCGGAAACGTGACTTCAGGAGGCCAAAGGTGCGCTCCACCACTGCACGGGTTTTGATGTGTGCTTCATTGTATCGTTCCTCTCCTGGGGTTTGGGGGTTCCGGATAGGAGTCATGAGATGGGGTCCCAGTGCATATGCAGAGTCACCTGTAAAGGAAAAGACAGGAGAATGTTAGTCATGCATGTGCCACTTCTGTTGTGCATCACGGGAGGGGATAGTCATGCCTGACTCCCATGTCACTCACCAACCAGCCAGGTGTTCCCATACACGTTCTGTTCGAATTCTGTTCGGATGTGGCTTTGATTGTAGATGTAGCTGTCATGGCTGGACCCTGGGTGTTTGGCACGGACGTGCCATATGAGGCCTTGGGCATCAACTATCACCTGTACGTTGATGGAGTGCCAATTCTTCCGATTGCGGTACATGTGCTCGGTCTCATGGGGGGGCTGGAGTGCCACATGTGTGCAATCTATGGCCCCGATGGTGCGTGGGAATCTGGCAATTCGGTAGAAATCTGCCATTGCCTTGATTCGAAGCTCCTCAGTGGTGGGTTTGATGATTTGGTTGGCCAAGTGTGTGAGGATTGCAGGGACAACCTGGTGCACACATCTGCTCATGGAGGATTGTGACATCCCAGCCACCACTCCACTTGTACGCTGAAAAGAGCCACTGGCAAGGACATGGAGTGTTGCCAGGACCTTCACCAGTGGCTGCACTGCATGTGAGCGGTGTGTTGGGCTGGTGATGTCCTCCTGCAAGGTTGTGGTTAATTCCAGGATGGCATGAGGGGGGAATCTGAAGATGCGAAAGACCTCTGAATCATTCATGCCAAACAGGTGTATGCGGGTGCGGTATACCCTCTCCCGTGCCATCCTCCGTGCCCTCCTCCTTCTTTGGTCATCTATATTCACTAGTGCAGCTATGAGCGACGATGCCCCTAGCATGTTGGCAGTCAAATTGTAGTGCAACACGTGTGTGTGGTCTGCTCCTCAGTAACGGTGTTGCTTTATCTGACAATTAGACTTTTTTTCAAAAGTTAGATCAGCTTTTATGTGCTCTAACTTTAGACAGGACATTTTGCAGTTGCGCACATCGCGTAGCCTGCGCAGCAACTGCGTTTTTTTGTGGATCCCCGTAACTCCCTCATTAGCATATTTGACTAGCAAATCAATGGTGTGTCTAGCGCAGTTTTGCGCGAAGGGAAGCGAATGTCTAACTCAATTACGCCGGACCAAAAAACGTAGATTTCTGGCGTATATTGTTTTGTGAATCGCGTCCAACTATACGCACGCGCACATTTAGACTTACGCACGCGCAACAGCAGTTGCGCACGCGTAATCGCTCTGTGAATCTGGGCCATTGTGTTTTTTTTAAAATTGTCGCTCTTCTTTTGTTTATAGCGCAAAAAATAAAAACCGCAGAGATGATCAAATACCACCAAACGAAAGCTCTATTTGTGTGGGGAAAAAAACATAACGATTTAATTTGGGTACAGTATTGCCTGACCGCGCAATTGTCATTCAAAGTGCAACAGCGCTGAAAACTAAAAATTGGTCTGGGCAGGAAGGGGGTGAAAATGCCCTGTATGGAAGGGGTTAAAAAGAGATAAAAAACAATCATATAATGTGCCTGCAGGTTAGTTTCATTTTGAAACTGGTTTCATGTTTCTGTGATATAAAGAGACACACAGAACAAAAACAAACAAATACAGGGCAGTGTTTTGTTTTTAAAATGAATCTGATTGGTTCTGAGGAGTTTTAGACACACAGCTTGGACCACAGTGAAAAGCTGCCATGAGATTTTTCATAAGGAGCCAGAAAAGCAGGAAGTGTGGAGATCAGAGCAGAATTACAGAAACTTCAAAGCAAAAACGAACAATGAGGACATGAAACCAGGACTGCAGAAAGGTAAAGAAAGCTATTTACCATAAAAAAAAATCCTTTAGTTATCCTTTAAGGAATTATCCATATACAAAAACAAATTTATGAGTTGAAATCTTATGTAGATCCTATTATTTCTAATCCCCATTACCCCCCCCTGACTGGGAGAACGCTGAGGATGTTGCTCCAGGAAGAGGATGTGGGGTTGGGTGCAGTATTTGCCAGGGGGAGGGGCTGGCAGCACGAGGCAGCTTACTATAAATCCAAGGGGGGCTGAGCTAGTCAATCGGCGCCAAAGGCAGGAAGAGGTAACACACATGCTGTTTTTTCCCTCCCTCCCTCCCTATTGGAAGTTGTTGGAATGGGTATTTGTTTTTAATGTGTCTTATCGTTTCAGGTGATGCTGGCAGGCGTATGGGGTTCTTGAGAGTTGGTTGGTGGTTGTTAGATATATATTGGAGGTATATATTTTAGAGATGGTTGGTAGGGTTTGGGGCCTGTCTCAGGATGGGCACCTTCCCTATCTGGTTAAGCGGGCTATTGGTCAATCGGGCTGAAGAGTGAAGGAACGATCATGTCGCTGGTGGGAGCACGGCTAGAGGCCAGAATACTTTGGTGATGGTGGACAGCTGATGACATAGCATTCTTTACCTCCTCTCAGGAACCTCTTACGCAGTAGTTAGAAAAAGTTCTTAGGGTCAATAAAAGTTGTTTATGTTTAAATATATATATATTTATTTAAAGATTATATATATATTTATTAAAAATAGTTAATTTTATATGTTTATTTTATGTTATCTTTTGGTATTAATAAAGGGGCCATTGTTGGCCAATTAATCCAGAAGTGTCATGTCTTTAATATAAGGGTAAAGGTATGTAAGGGGTTTCTACTAAAGGGGTTATGAGCTAGGACTCTAGCAGTGCACCAGTCATGTGGCCGGGCCTCCCAGAAGCATTGGAAACCAAGACCAAGGTTTTTTTTTATTTTTTTAGCAACAGCTTTATTTTTAAATCACCTTTGCAGGCAATTTGACCTTGGAGGGGGGTGGTGGGGGCTTGCAATTTTCTCAATTTTCTTGGAAGGTCTGCTTTAAATTGTAGTAATTTGTGGAATATGTCTGGGCACTTTGCATTAGCACAGGAGCTTACAGTTTCCGTTGGCGGCTCATGCTAAATAGTGATTCTTAAGCAGTAGAAAGTGGAAGACATGATCAGATCATTATCATTCCATTATACAAAGTGCTAAAACAAGGATCTTTATATTGGTAATACCAGGTGTTCTTTTCATGAAAGCTAGCCATTAAAATAAAAATAGGCTTTGCAATTGATATAATCATGCTCTTTGATGTGTTTAATGGGAATATGTTAATGTGGGACATTTTCTCCAGCTGGTATGGAAGCATATGAAGAACCAAGCTGAAGACAAATTCCAGACCCCCTTCCTAACTGCCATTGTTTTTACCCTATCCTGTATCTTTTTGAAATCCTGCCATGAAGATCTTTGCTCTGACACTTTCTGTTGTAGGATAACTATGGAGGAGCTCAGGCATGTTCAGATGCTAATCCAAATCCACTTGAGGAATTCCGCCAACAAGCTGTATCTGCACAATACCAATCATTGCCACCCTTAAGGATGAGCTCAGGTGGGTTGGAATCCTAGTCTAAACCCACCTGAGCTATCCTGCCAGGAAGCTTTCATTGCACTCCACCATCAGGAAACCCACCCTGAAAAATGCCACTCAGCCATTGTTGGGAGTCCATGTAGACATGAAGAGACTTAGAAAGTGGTTGCTGGAGATCAGCACCACTGACATGCAACAAAGAAATAATGGTAAAAACAAGTAATTTTATTTTTGTTTTTAAATGGCAGTTGTTCATGATACACAGTGCTTCAGCAAACGAAATGTTATTCATTGAGGGTTTACATCTTGGTATGCTGACACCTTGAGGACAGCCTTCCCAGAAGAGTTAAGGCACTTATAGCTGCAAAGGGCGGGGCCAACTCAATATTGAACCCTACAGACTGAGACTGGGATGCCATTAAACTTCATGTGTGTGTAAAGGTGGGTGTCCCAATGCTTTTGGTAATACAGTATAGTGTATCTACTGCTTCTGTGAGTGACAAATAGCAGTCAATGACTACATTATGCGCAAATCAAGGCAAGTCCAATCAGTGGCAGATGATCAATTACTATTTATGTTATTTCTATACTTTACAAAAGATAAAACATCTATTTCTCAGACACGGAGAATGGATCTATACATTAAACAGCTGGAACAGTTATTTCACCCATATCGTTTACTGTATTTATCGGCAAATAACACACACTTTTTTTTCTATAAAATCAGGGGAAATTGTGGGTGCGTGTTATACGCCAAACGGCTCCCTCAGAGGGGAGGGAGGGAACGAGGGCCGCCGAAATAGACAGAGCCAAGGTTACTCAGCTCCACTCGCAGTCACACCCAGTCCTGCCCCCTAGTATTTATGTCCCGCCATTGGACAGGTGTTATGTCCATCATAGAAGCCAGGCCAAGGGGCGGGACTGCGAGACGAGATAAGAGGAGCCGAGTACACAGGACATCCGGCTCTATCTATCTCGGCGGCACTCGTGAGTGACTATTTTTGATTTTTTTTATATCACCATCAGATTTTTATTTCCATAGTTGAAATTGTAATAAATATAGTGTTTGTAGATTAACTACATTAATAAACTCTCAGTGGCACATGGCACCTCTTGGGTCTGATTTACTGAAGATATCGCTGCTCAACCTAAACTGAGCCATGATGCTAATGACTGTCGCTAATCCAAAAGAGCCATTTAGTGCACTACTGCGTGCTTTAAGATGGCGGTTTAAAGTGTGCCTGCTGGACAAGGCTGCAGATGGACACTGATCATTCTGCAATGATGGGCAAGGCTGCAGATAGACACTGATCATTCTGCAATGATGGGCAAGGCTGCAGATGGACACTAATCATTCTGCAATGATGGGCAAGGCTGCAGATGGACACTGATCATTCTGCAATGATGGGCAAGGCTGCAGATGGACATTGATCATTCTGCAATGATGGGCAGGGCTGCAGATGGACACTGATCATTCTGCAATGATGGGCAGGGCTGCAGATGGACACTGATCATTCTGCAATGATGGGCAAGGCTGCAGATGGACACTGATCATTCTGCAATGATGGGCAAGGCTGCAGATGGACACTGATCAATCTGCAATGATGGGCAAGGCTGCAGATAGACACTGATCATTCTGCAATGATGGGCAAGGCTGCAGATAGACACTGATCAATCTGCAATGATGGGCAAGGCTGCAGATAGACACTGATCAATCTGCAATGATGGGCAAGGCTGCAGTTGGACACTGATCAATCTGCAATGATGGGCAAGGCTGCAGATAGACACTGATCAATCTGCAATGATGGGCAAGGCTGCAGATAGACACTGATCAATCTGCAATGATGGGCAAGGCTGCAGATAGACACTGATCATTCTGCAATGATGGGCAAGGCTGCAGATGGACACTAATCATTCTGCAATGATGGGCAAGGCTGCAGATGGACACTAATCATTCTGCAATGATGGGCAAGGCTGCAGATGGACACTGATCATTCTGCAATGATGGGCAAGGCTGCAGATGGACACTGATCATTCTGCAATGATGGGCAAGGCTGCAGATGGACACTAATCATTCTGCAATGATGGGCAAGGCTGCAGATAGACACTGATCATTCTGCAATGATGGGCAAGGCTGCAGATGGACACTGATCATTCTGCAATGATGGGCAAGGCTGCAGATGGACACTGATCATTCTGCAATGATGGGCAAGGCTGCAGATGGACACTAATCATTCTGCAATGATGGGCAAGGCTGCAGATAGACACTGATCATTCTGCAATGATGGGCAAGGCTGCAGATGGACACTGATCATTCTGCAATGATGGGCAAGGCTGCAGATGGACACTGATCATTCTGCAATGATGGGCAAGGCTGCAGATGGACACTGATCATTCTGCAATGATGGGCAAGGCTGCAGATGGACACTGATCATTCTGCAATGATGGGCAAGGCTGCAGATGGACACTGATCAATCTGCAATGATGGGCAAGGCTGCAGATAGACACTGATCATTCTGCAATGATGGGCAAGGCTGCAGATAGACACTGATCAATCTGCAATGATGGGCAAGGCTGCAGATAGACACTGATCAATCTGCAATGATGGGCAAGGCTGCAGATAGACACTGATCAATCTGCAATGATGGGCAAGGCTGCAGTTGGACACTGATCAATCTGCAATGATGGGCAAGGCTGCAGATAGACACTGATCAATCTGCAATGATGGGCAAGGCTGCAGATAGACACTGATCAATCTGCAATGATGGGCAAGGCTGCAGTTGGACACTGATCAATCTGCAATGATGGGCAAGGCTGCAGATAGACACTGATCATTCTGCAATGATGGGCAAGGCTGTAGATGAACACTGATCATTCTGCAATGATGGGCAAGGCTGCAGTTGGACACTGATCAATCTGCAATGATGGGCAAGGCTGCAGATAGACACTGATCATTCTGCAATGATGGGCAAGGCTGTAGATGAACACTGATCATTCTGTAATGATGGGCAAGGCTGCAGATGGACACTGATCACTCTGCAATGATGGACAAGGCTGCAGATAGACACTAATCATTCTGCAATGATGGGCAAGGCTGCAGATGGACACTGATCATTCTGTAATGATGGGCAAGGCTGCAGATGGACACTGATCACTCTGCAATGATGGGCAAGGCTGCAGATACACACTAATCATTCTGCAATGATGGGCAAGGCTGCAGATGGACAATGATCATTCTGCAATGATGGGCAAGGCTGCAGATGGACACTGATCATTCTGCAATGATGGGCAAGGCTGCAGATGGACAATGATCATTCTGTAATGATGGGCAAGGCTGCAGATGGACACTGAATGAATGAATGAGAAACTTATATAGCGCGGCACATGCAAGCTAAATCGTCTCTGGGCGCTTGTTGTTCCTGTCTCCTTTGATATCAAAAGAGATGTGTTTTGATCTTTCTTCTGAATGCTGAGTGATTCTCCTCCAACCGAATGCTGGTTGGTAAAGCGTTCCATAGTCTGGGACCTTGGATCGCTAATCTTCTTTCTCCTTTGGACTTGTAGTTGGCTTTCGGAATCTGGAGAAGGTTTTGATTGGTGGATCGCAACACGCGATTGGGATTGTGAGCTTTTATTTTTTCGCATTAATAATGGGGAGCATTTCTATGGATACATCTGTGCGTTAGATGGTATATATCAAAAAGTATAGAGAATAGACATGTGCACAGAAATTTTTTTCGTTTTTTTTTGTTCCGTTTCGTATGGGGCTTAACAATACTATTGTTAAGCCCCATACACTTGGTCAGACAATTTTAACAACAAACATAAAAACGATCATTTTCCGATCGTTCTCAGAAAATTCGTTCGTTTTTAAACTGCATCAGAAATCCATTTTTGGGTTCAGAAGTCTGGCCAACTGATCTCCCTTCAGATGAAAATCCACAGAAAAGTTTATTTGGCTTTACTGTACAAGTGTACTCACTACTCAGCACAAAAGAGAAGCTGCTTTCAGTCACTGAGGCGCCGTACACACGGCAGAGAACCTCGACGGGCAGAACACATCGTTCCGCCCGTCGAGGTTCTCTCCCGGCCGTCGAATTCGGCGACCCGCCCGTCGGGAAAGGCGACCAGCCATTCTTCCAGGCGGGCCGTCGAGGAAATAGAGAGCGTGCTCTCTATTTCGGCTCGACGGGCTTCCCGACGGGAAGCTCGCCGAGACCGTACACACGGCCGAGGTCCTCGCTGGAATGTGCATTCCAGCGAGGTTCTCGCTGATTTTCAGCGAGAACCTCGGCCGTGTGTACGGCGCCTGAGGCTGGCCATACATGTTCAATTTTCTTGTACAATTTTCTTTTAGATTTACCAAAAACCATATATGAGGTCAAACTAAACAACACTTTCAATTGTATGCAATCAGGCAGGCCCTTGCACTACATAGTTGAAGGTAAATCTAAAGAAAATTGCACAGAAAATTGTATCATGTATGGCCAGCCTAACTCTCTGGCTATTAAAAAAACCATAAACAAAAGATTTGCATTTGAACACGTTTCTTTTGTTATTTTCGTATGTTAATATGACACCTATAACAAAAAAATTGCCTTCAGTATTTTGAATACACAGAAAAAAGAAAAAGGAATTCATTCAATATACATAATGAAATTCTTTTGTTATAGATGTCATTGAACAATGAACATACAACTGAAAACGAACACAAAACGGATTCAAACAAAATACACAATGCAAACCTCTTGATACAGATTTCATTTTCGTTATTTTGCCATTTTCGTTTTGTCGTTTTTACCCGTCGGATCGTTCGTTCGTATTTGTGGTCGTTCGTTATGCGGCTCATCCGTTATCCCGTCGTTTTCGTATTTTGGTGCTTTACCGTTTTCGTATGTACACATTATCCCGCGGGTACGAAAATGAACATTTTCGTACGAAAATAACATTTGTACGAACGGGAATGCACATATCTAATAGAGAACACTAATTTAGTTTGGTAAGAAAGTAGAGGTATGTCAGTGACTTCAAACTATATTCATCACAGGTGTAAATCCACGTTGATTAGCTGCAAGGTATTACTTTATCGCAGGAGTCTCCAAACTTTCTAAACAAAGGGCCAGTTTACTGTGCATCAGACTTTAGGGGGGCCGGACTCTGGCCAGGGGAGTAGAAAAGGTCTCCACATCAGTGGAAAAAAAATGCTTTATTGTTTGTTTTGCTGAGAATAATTGCACCCCAGTTTTGGTGTAAGTGGGCCCCATTATTGGTGTCATTGAGTGGAATTGTGCCCCATCATTGAGGTCTTTGGGCTCCATTGTTAGTGTCATTGGGATGAATCTTGCACCTTTGTCATTGGTTTCTATTGTTGGTGTCAGTGGCAGGAATTTTGCCCCATCCTTGGTGTCATTGGGAGGAATTGTGCCGTCTTCATTGGTGTCACTGTCGGTATCAGTGGATGAAATAGTGTCCCAAGGGCCAAGCAAGCAAAGGGCCACATCTGGCTGAAATTTGGAGACCACTACTTTATCCTATCAATATTCTAGGCTTCTCTGTTCATTTCAAGGTTAGTAGACTTCACATCTAGAAGTTTTACTGTGTAACTACCACACCCTGTCCCAAAAAGTGAGAAATATGGGAACTCAAAAAGTACTTTTTCCTGACTCCAGCAAAAGAATTCCATATGATTCCATAACCCTATAAAATGACTAGAATTCGAAAATGTGCTATGTTTTTTTCTACTGGTAAATACATTTGTGGGTGGATTGAAGTACTCATCAGAAGAATGGTTTTAAGAGGTTTGCTCCTCTCTGTAGGTTCCTACATTGGATACCTTAATTTGTGTGAATGTCGTTCATGTCAGTCTGTGTGTCCATGCACACATAGGCTTGTAGCAGCGTTTAGACAGGAAAAAAAAACCTCACTGCCAGAAACACCTCTGCGTTTTTAATTTTTTGCGCTATAAACAAAAATAGAGCGACAATTTTGAAAAAAATAATATTTTTTACTTTTTGCTATAATAAATATCCTCAAAAATATATAAAAGAAAACGATTTATTTGCTCAGTTTAGGCCGATACGTATTCTTCTACATATTTTTGGTAAAAAAAATCGCAATAAGCGTTTGATTGGTTTGCGCAAAAGTTATAGCGTCTACAAAATAGGGGATAGTTTTATGGCATTTTTAATAATATTTTTTTTTACTGGTAATGGTGGCTATCAGCGATTTTTATCGTGACTGCAACATTATGGCGGACACATCTGACACATTTTTGGAACCATTGTTATTTTTACAGCGAATCAGTGCTATAAAATTGCACTGATTACTGTGAAAATGACACTGGCAGTGACGGGTTTAATCACTAGGTGGCACTGTTAAGTGTTTCCTAAGGAGTGCTTCTAACTGTAAGGTAGGGTGGGCTGTGTGTTACACAAAACTGATCACCGCTTCCGAATACAGGAACTGTGTTCACTGTCCTGTCACTAGGAAGACTGGGGGAATGCTTGTTTACATCAGCATTTCCCCCTTCTTCCTCACCGTGACACGATTGCGGATATGCCCAAGGACATCGAGTCTGCGGGACCCATGGTCGGAGTCACGGAGCTCACGGCAGGTGCGCGTGTTTCCACAATGCCACTTCTTAAAGGGGACATGTGTGTGTATGTATATATATATATATATATATATATATATATATATATATATACGTCCTTTTGCCTGCCCATGCCATTCTGCCGATGTATATGTGCGTGCGGTAGTCGGCATGTGGTTAATGCCTAAGCTCTTGACACCTGTAACCGCACCCAAAAGCTTGTAAAAGCTTTAGACACTTTTACAAGCATCATGCCGCATACACACGACCATTTTTTATGACGTGAAAAATGCAATTTTTTTAATTGGTCATTAACCACTTCAACCCCAGAAGGTTTTACCCCCTTCCTGCCCAGGCGAAATTTCAGCTTGCGGCACTGCGTCAAATTAACTTACAATTGCGCGGTTGTGCGATGTGGCTCCCAAACAAAATTGGCGTCCTTTTTTTTCCCACAAATAGAGCTTTCTTTTGGTGGTATTTGATCACCTTTTAAAAAAAACACAATGGCCCAGATTCACAGAGCGATTACGCCTGCGCAACTGGTGTTGCGCGTGCGTAAGTCTAAATGTGCGCGTGCGTTTAGATGCGCGCGATTCAGAAAACGATTTACGCCAGAAATCTACTTTTTTTTGTCCGGCGTAATTTTGTTAGACAGACGCATCCGTCCGCGCAAAAATGCGCTAGACACACCATTGATTTGCTAGTCAAATATGCTAATGAGGGAGTTGCGGGGATACACAAAAAAACGCAGTTGCTGCGCAGGCTACGCGATGTGCGCAACAGCAAAATGTCCTGTCTAAAGTTAGAGCACATAAAAGCTGGTCTAAATTTTGAAAAAACGTCTACATCTCACAGAAAGCAACACCGTTACTGAGGAGCAGACCACACACACGTGTTGCACTACAATTTGACTGCCAACATGCCAGGGGCATCGTCGCTCATAGCTGCACTAGTGAATTTAGATGACCAAAGAAGGAGGAGGGCACGGAGGATGGCACGGGAGAGGGTATACCGCACCCGCATAGACCTGTTTGGCATGAGTGATTCTGAGGTGTATCGCATCTTCAGATTCCCCCCTCATGCCATCCTGGAATTAACCACAACCCTGCAGGAGGACATCACCAGCCCAACACAACGCTCACATGCAGTGCAGCCACTGGTCAAGGTACTGGCAACACTCCATTTCCTTGCCAGTGGCTCTTTTCAGCGTACAAGTGGAGTGGTGGCTGGGATGTCACAATCCTCCATGAGCAGATGTGTGCACCAGGTTGTCCCAGCAATCCTCACACGCTTGGCCAACCTAATCATCAAACCCACCACTGAGGACCTGCGGCTGAAGGCAATGACAGATTTCTACAGAATTGCCAGATTCCCACGCACCATCGGGGCCATTGATTGCACACATGTGGCACTCCAGCCCCCCTGGAGACAGAGCACATGTACCGCAATCGGAAGAATTGGCACTCCATCAACGTACAGGTGATAGTTGATGCCCAAGGACTCATATGGCACGTCCGTGCCAAACACCCCGGATCCACCCATGACAGCTACATCTACAATCAATGCCACATCCGAATGGAATTCTATCAGAACGTGTATGGGAACACCTGGCTGGTTGGTGAGTGACATGGGAGTCAGGCATGACTATCCCCTCCCGTGATGCACACCTCACAAGTGGCACATGCATGACTAACATTCTCCTGTCTTTTCCCTTCCAGGTGACTCTGCATATGCACTGGGACCCCATCTCATGACTCCTATCCGGAACCCCCAAACCCCAGGGGAGGAAAGATACAATCAAGCACACATCAAAACCCGAGCAGTGGTGGAGCGCACCTTTGGCCTCCTGAAGTCACGTTTCCGATGCCTGGATAAGTCTGGGGGTACACTGTTGTATTCCCCAAACTTCGTGTGCCATATCATCGTTGCATGTTGCATGCTGCACAATCTCGCAGTGAGGAAGGGCCTGCAGGTTGAGCTACGTGATGACCTGACCCCCCAACCAGACAATCAACCCCTAACCGAGGATACCCCGTCTTCTGAGGGAAGAGCAGTCAGGAGACAGCTCATATTGGGCATCTTTGCACGTTAAACACACACATTAATCATGGCACAATGAAAATGCATGCATGCACACGACTGTGGTCCCTATCACACACACTCCACATCCTCATCAAATTGGATTGGCACCAGTCCACCATGCACGACTGGTGAGCAGTAACGCCACGTCAAGGCTCCAATTATGTCACTGTACATTCATACACCATTCACACGGACCTGGGAATCACTTCTCCCTGGTCCTGGGGAACCCTTCTCCACCAAAATTGAGGATGACACCCCTTTTCCAGCAGGAATGTCACCCCCACATTCAAACAGCATGCACAACCCAAAATTTAAAAAAAATGTCAGCAAAAAAAATAAAAAAATGCCAAAAATGTCAGCCAAAAAAAAAAAAGGGGGAAAAAAAAATTATTGCCCTCTGCGTGAGCCACGCCTGGGGCGCCCCTGGCCACGGCCCCGGCCCCTCAGGGGAGACTCATGGGGGAGGGGCAAACCCGGGGAAGGAGGAGCAGCCCCTGATATCTGCCCACCTGGCGGCCTGCCCTCCAAGGCCACGGCAATTCTGTCCAGGGAAGCACCAAGTGTTGCCGTGTTGGCCTGGGTAAGGGCCCTCACATCCTGCCCAACGCCTGCTGCTGTAGTCTGCAGTTCATTTAGGCAGGTTGTGAAAGCCCGGGAGTGGGAGTCCAGGTTACCCAGCGTATCCTTCATGGAGGACAGGCTCTCCTCCACCCGCCCAAAAGTCTGGCAGAGCTGTCCCAGATGGCGGGTCTGGAGGGCCTGGTCCCTTCGCAGACTGGCGGGCAGGAGATTGGGCGCCCCCCTGGTGCTCTGGGGTGACATCCTGCCTCCAGCTGATGGTTGTGGGCGGGGAGAAGGGGAGGCCCTTGTGAGGGGAGCCATGTTGGGGGAGGAGGGGGGGGGGGCTCCCCCTTAGGGAGGGCAGGCTTCTGCCAGCCAGAGGGGAAGAGTCCGCACAAACCACTCGTCCAGTGCCTGACTCCTCCTCCTCATGATCGTCCTCCTCATGATTATCCTCCTCCTCATGATCGTCCTCCTCCTCATGATCGTCCTCCTCCTCTTGAACCTCCTCCGCGGACTGTGGCCTTGTTGGGGGGGCCTCATTAGGCTGCTGTCCTGGGGTTGGAGCGGTCAGGCCAGATGGCCCTGCACCCTCCTGCACATCTGTGGATGACACAAACCATTCACAGGTTGGAGGATCCACACACTTGGCACATATTCCCTTTCACCCCCTCCCCCACACATGCTACACACCTGATAGAAAAAAAAACCTTACCTGGCACCACGGGGACCGGACTTGTGTCAAAGCCTGGCAGGCCCTCCACTTCATGCCGGTGAAAGGTCAGGGCCACCACATGCTCCGTTGCTGTAAGCCTAATACGGCATGGTGGGCCCCCTCCTGTGCCCCTGGCATGGGCATGCATTGCGGCCAGTTTTTTTTTCACCTGACGCCGGAGATCATTTATTTTTTTGTCAATCCCAGACCGGGTCCGTGTCTCCCCCTCCCCCGATGAATTCACCTGCTCCGTGATCCTATCCAAAATCTCCCTCCTCCTGGCCGGGGTGGTGGTGGCACTCTGCGGGCCGTGGAGAAAACGCCCATACTCGCTAATGGCCCGGGCAAGAATTCTTTTTTCCCCCACAGTAAAATTGAGCTTTCTTTTTCTCTCAGTCATACTTCCAAACAAACTCACTACCAGTCACCAAAAATCAGTCACAAATACAAGCACAACCAATCAGGCAAGAACACACACAAAGAGAAAACGAACACCCAAAAATCACACTAGCACTCAGCAAGAAACAGTCACAAAAAAATAAAAAATAAAGCAAGAAAACAAACGCTCAGAAATATATCAATCAAACAAACAGTCTCTCAAACACTTATCAAAAAACACTTTCACAAATATACCAACAAGAACTTGATCACACAGAACACTAATCTGACAACTACAAGACACACTGCAACGAACAACAGGAACAAAAGCACTTGGTTAAATGGGAAGGGACACAAAGGGATGTACTTTTGCAATGCAAGTGCGTTTGTGTGTGTCTATTTATGCTGTCTGCGTAGTTCACAACGTTGCCCTAGTCCATTTCCAATTTCACTGATTGCGCCGCTCCCGAGTTGTGAGCATGCGCACAGCGGAGCTGACATGGTCTCCTTCACGCGCGCATGCGCGAGCCGGCCGGCCCTTCATTTGCATGGGGTCACGGCTCATTTCAATGTAACACGCCCACGTCCCTCCCAATTTGTATTACTCCTCCTTACGCCTCAGGAAAAAACCTTACGCTTGCACAATTTCCTGCGCAAAAGCTACGTGAATCGGGGGATTACGCGGCTAGATGGCGCAAGTCTAACGTAATGGCGGTGCGCTACGCCGGACCGATAATGCGCCGATGTACGTGAATCAGGGCCAATATTTTTTACTTTTTGCTATAATAAGTATCCCATTTAAAAAAAAAAAAAAAAAACGTGTTTTCCTCAGTTTAGGCCGATACGTATTCTTTTACATATTTTTGGTTAAAAAAAAAATAAAAATCGCAATAAGCGTATAGTGACTGGTTTACGCAAAAGTTATAGCGCCTACAAAATAGGGGACATAATTATGATTTATTTTTATTATTTTATTTTACTAGTAATGGCGACGATCTGAGATTTTTTTATATTATTGGGACTGCAACATTATGGCGGACACATCGGACACTTTTGACACATTTTTGGGACCATTCACATTTATACAGTGAATAGTGCCATAAATATGCACTGATACTGTATAAATGTGACTGGCAGGGAAGGGGTTAACCACAAGGGGCAGGCTAGCCCAGGACTGTGTAGCCTAGTGAGTATTCTAACTGTAAGGGGAGGGGGTGACTGGGGGAGGTGACCGATCTGTGTCTCAAGGGACACAGCATCGGTCTCCTCTCCCTGACAGGACGTGGAGCTCTGTGTTTACACACAGAGCTCCCCGTCCCTGCTCAGTTACTGGGCAATCGCGGGTGCCCGGCGGCGATCGTTGCCACCGGGCACGCGCATCGAGTTCCCAGTAAGGCGGCGGGTGCACGCGCGCTCCCCCTAGCGGCTTTAAAAGACGAGGATGTCATATGATGTCCTGTCAGAACAACTGAGCTACCTTGCCGCCATCAATTGCCGGCGGCTGGTAGACAAGTGTGGGCTCCAGAGCATTTTTCTCAACGTGAAAAATGACCATTAAAAATTTAGAACATACTCGTCGTGAAAAACGGTCGTGTGTAGGCTTTAACGACGGAGAAAAAAACGCACATGCTCAGAAGCAAGTTATGAGACGGGAGCACTCGTTCTGGCAAAACTAGCATTTGTAATGGCGATAGCACATTCATCACGCTGTAACAGACTGAAAAGCAAGAATTGTCTCTCACCAAACTTTTACACAAAATCAGCATAGGCAGCCCCCCCCCCCCCCCCTCCCGCAGTCACACAACAAAAAAAAAAAAAAAAAAAAAAAAAAAAAAACGGGCCCTTTAAGAACTTTTATTCGGCTAAAATGTCATTTTGACTTTTTAACCGCAGTTCTGGCTGTCGTCTATATAGGGGCGCTGCACGAATGTATGTTATTGTTGGTTGCCAGCTGCCTGGTCTATTCATATAACCGGACATGGGTCGCCGGTTACCCGAATAGCGGCAGCTGGTTGGCTGATGGGAACTGCCTATCAAAGCCAGCGGCTCTGATAGGCTTTTCCAGTACCGCCCTCCGGCTCTCGGATGTCTATATTCGGAGCGCAGCCAGCCTGCGTTCCTTGCATAAGACTGACGACCGTTTCAGCCAATCAGGTTCCCGGATTCTGGTTATCCAGGAACCTGTTTGGCTGAAGCTTCACCACGGCGGCAGAACTAATCGAGGGAGGACATGGAAGCTTCAGGTTAGTGCTTTTTACAGGGAAGGGGGCGACAATGGGCACAGTGGCATCATGGGGCACAGTGGTGACAAAGGGCACAGAGGTGACAATTGGCACAGTGGCATCATGGGGCACAGTGGTGACAATGGGGCACAGTGGTGACAATGGGCACAGTGGCATCATGTGGCACAGTGGTGACAATGGGCACAGTGGCATCATGGGGCACAGTGGTGACAATTAAAGGGCACAGTGACATGCACAGTGGCATCAATGGGCACAGTGGTGACAATTAAAGGGCACAGTGGCGACAATTGGCACAGTGGCAACAATTGAGGGGCACAGTGGCTGCGTTTGATGGTATGGCACAGTGGTGACAATTGATGGAACAGTGGCTGCGTTTGATGGCATGGCACAGTGACTGCGTTTGATGGCATGGCACAGTGGTGACAATTGATGGCATAGTGGCTGCGTTTGATGGCACAGTAGCTGCGTTTGATGGCATGGCACAGTGGTGACAATTGATGGCACAGTTGCTGTGTTTGATGGCATGGCACAGTGGTAACAATTGATGGCACAGTTGCTGTGTTTGATGGCATGGCACAGTGGTGACAATTGATGGCACAGTGGCTGTGTTGCATGGCACAGTGGTGACAATTGATGGCACAGTGACTGCATTTGATGGCATGGCACAGTGTTAACAATTGATGGCACAGTTGCTGTGTTTGATGGCATGGCACAGTGGTAACAATTGATGGCACAGTTGCTGTGTTTGATGGCATGGCACAGTGGTGACAATTGATGGCACAGAGACTGTGTTGCATGGCACAGTGGTGACAATTGATGGCACAGTGACTGCATTTGATGGCATGGCACAGTGGTAACAATTGATGGCACAGTTGTTGTGTTTGATGGCATGGCACAGTGGTGACAATTGATGGCACAGTGGCTGCATTTGGTGGCATGGCACAGTGGCTGCGTTTGATTGCACAGTGGCTGCATGTGATGGGCACAGTGAGGCTGCAATTTTTTTTTTTCCGTTTGCGCCCCCCCAAAAATGTTGAGCACCAGCCGCCACTGCGTGTTGTATGTCACCGCGCTTTGCTCAAGCATTATTTTTTTTTCCATGACATTAAAAACGGTCGTGTCATTAGGCTTTTTTTCTGGCAAAACGCTGATGACAAGAGGAAAGGTTCCTAGGAGTGTTTGCTAAACATCCTGTGTGCACGAGGCCTTATCTCTTCTCAAATGAGAATAAATTCAGTTCCTCTAATCTTTCCTCATAGCTGAGCTCCTCCATGCTGCTTACCAGTTTGGTTGCCCTTCTCTGCACTTTCTACAGTTCTCTGATATATAGTTACATAGTTAGTCAAGTTAAAAAAAGGGTTAAAAAGTTAAAAAGTCCATCCAGTTCAACCAATAACTTCAATATTTAAACCCTGGTCAGGACTCACGGCTGTCAACATAACCTCTTGCTACGCCCTTTTACTTACCTAGATCTGTGGTCACGTGCAGAGGCGGCTCTAGGCTTTGTGAGGCCTTATGACCCGTACACACGACCCGAATATCGGACGAAAACGTTAGTCCGAGGAAGAATTGTACGATTTTCGGATCGTGTGTACACTACTTTCGAGAGCAGATCACGACAGTTCATCCAATATTATTCGATCGGACAAGCACGAAAATTTTCCTCGTACGATGTCAGATCGTACGATTTTCGTTTAGTCAGTATAGTTGTATAGTTGTCGTCCGAAAATACATTACAACACATGACATCACTTCCGATAAAAAAATTTCTGTCGTACGAGAATTTTCGTGACTTTAATAACCTATTTCATTTTACTTGCGACAATTAAGCGAAAAAAGTCGCACGATCCGTCGTACGATATTCGCATTAGGCAAAACTTGACATGGGGCCCCACTCTCGCCCATGATGGGAAAAATAATTCAAGGACAAAAGCCTCTTCCCCACAAGTGGGGGTCTGCGGGCAGGGGGCTTATCAGAATCTGGAAGCCCAAAAAATACTGACGGTTGGCAACACTGTGTGCAGGGAACGTTGTCCTCTCAAAAATGATATAACTCCTGATAATTTTCCCAGAGTTGCATGACTATCTGAGAAATTTTACACAATCTGATCCCCTGGGATATATATAAATGTACATTATGTTTTTTTACAGAATCTTGCAAGCAACTTACCGCTTTTTTTCCATGTTCACAGATGTTTTGACCATAAATCAGTTTGTTTGCCTGTGGGGAGCTGAATACACAGCTGAATCAACGGTTTTCTCTCCAGTGCCATTGAGCTCTCTTATGTTTCTGTTCTACTTCTCCAACTTTGAATACATTTAAGGATATAAGCCTTCCTCTCCTCCTTAAAGGATCAGTAAAGGAAAACATTTTTAATGCTAAATAGCTTGCTTTACCTTATAGCAGTCCTGCTTTCATGTCCTCCATGTCCGTTTTTGCTTAGAAGTTGCTGTAATCCCTTGCTGAACTCCACACTTCCTGCTTGTCTGGCTCCTTATGAAAAAACTCATGGTAGCTTTTCATTGTGGTCCATGATCAAGAAGATGTGATTACTATGGGCCAGATTCTCAAAGCAATTACGCCGGTGTATGTACACATACACCGGTGTAATTCGAAATTCCCGCCGGCGTATCATTGTTTTCTATTCTGAAAACATGATACGCCGGTTTTAAGCTTGGATCCGACTGATGCAAGTCATTTACACCGCCGGATCCTAAATGCAATACTACGCCGGCCGCTAGGTGGCGTTTACGTCAATTTCACCGTCGAATATGCAAATGAGCCGATACGCCGATTCTCGAACGTTTTTGCGCTGCGGTGACGTAGTTTGCGTACGCGTAAGGTTACCCCTGCTATATGAGGGGTAACCTTACGTCAGTCCGCCGTATGCCATGTTAAGTATGGCCGTCGGGTTAGCGTCGGCAATTTCCGTCGTTTACGCAATGCGTCGTGAATAGGGACGTGCGTTAATTACGTTCACGTCGCAACCTATGTATTTGCGGCGTATTACGGAGCATGCGCAGTGGCCTACGTTTAAGGCCTGCGCATGTGCAGTTTGTTCGGCACAGGGGCGCGCTTAATTTAAATACAGCACGCCCCCTCCTTCACTATTTGAATTACGCGGCCTTACGACGCCACATTTACGCTACGCTGCCAAAAATTACGGAGCAAGTGCTTTGAGAATATGGCACTTGCTCCAGTAATTTGCGTAGGCGTAGCGTAAATGCGATACGATACGCTACGCCGCCAGATACGCAATTTTTTAAGAATCTTGCCCAATGTGTCTAAAACTCCTCAGAACCAATCAGATTCATTTTAAAAACAAACACTGCCCTGTGTTTGTTTGTTTTTGTTCTGTGTGTCTCTGTACACACAGAACAAACTGAAACTAGTCTGAAAACGAAACTAAACTGCAGGCACATTATATGATTGATTTGTATCTATTTTTAATCATTTTTAAAAGGAATCAGTTAACTATTATGGGCCAGATTCTCGTAGAACAGCAGCGGCACTTGCTCCGTAATTTGCGGCGGCGTAGTGTAAATGGCCTGGCGTAAGGCCGCGTAATTCAAAGGGGGCGGCTTGTATTTAAATTAAGCGCGCCCCGTGTCGAACGAACTGTGCATGCGCCGGCCGTAAAAGTAGCCCAGTGCGCATGCTCCATAGTACGCCGCAAATACATTGGATTTGACGTGAACGTAATTAACGAACGGCCCTATTCGCAAACAAGTTACGTAAACGACGTAAAATCCCGACGTTGTCCCGACGTCCATACTTAACATGCCGTGCGTAAAGTTAAACCACCTTATAGCAGGGGTAACCTTACGCTTACAGAAACGACGTAAACTACGGCGATGCGGCGCAAATACGTTCAGGAATCGGCGTATCATGCTCATTTGCATATACGCCACCTAGCGGCCAGCGTAGTATTGCATTTAAGATCCGACGGTGTAAGTGACTTACGCCAGTCGGATCTACGCCATATCTATGCGTAACTGATTCTAGGAATCAGACGCATAGATACCCGAGGACAGAAACAGAGATACGACGGTGTATCTGGAGATACACCATCGTATCTCAGCTGAGAATCTGGCCCTATGTCTCTGTAACGGTTACCACCGTTTACAACCTTCCATCCAACCACGACAAGCTTATCTGACACACTGCGACAATCCTACATACACGATCCATATCAATTCCCATAATCAAGACGAGACTCTGCTCTGCACTTGCTTCCAAATATATGAACATTTTATTGGTTTCTTCTTACCCTTTTTGGTTTAAAAGATTTTATTGGTATTTCGGAGTAAATAACATATCACATATGTAAACAAATGAAAATACAATAAAGCAATATTTATGAACAGAATCATATCATTACATATGAGAAAAGAACATTGACAATATAAATACTCATAGCATAAAGCCAAAGTAAAGATAAAATGTAAAGTTGGTTACTGAATTATTAATTTGTAAACGTTGTGAAGTAAAATTCAGAATATATGAAATACAAGTATAGTTGTCATATTTAAATTATGAGAAATAGAGGGAGGGAAGAGAACGGTGGAGAGGAGAGGAAGATAAAGGGGGGGGGGAGAGATAAATAGTGAAAGAAGCAGGAGATCATCCAATAATATTCTACATCGTTACGACATAAAAAAAAAAAAAATTCATACTTCGCTCAAGTCCGTGAAGGTTGGAGCGATACATTTTTGAATTCAGTAGATTCTTTAAAGATTGTCCAGCAAGCCCATTTTTCATGACATTTTGTGGGAGAGTCTCTAGCTTGTAGAATCAGGTCTTCCATTTCGGCAATTTTATTGATCCGTTGGAACCATTCGGACAAGCTAGGAGGAGATGTATC
Organism: Rana kukunoris; assembly: GCA_029574335.1. Taxonomy (NCBI): domain Eukaryota; kingdom Metazoa; phylum Chordata; class Amphibia; order Anura; family Ranidae; genus Rana; species Rana kukunoris. Next base: position 25,826,582 of record CM056057.1, read on the forward strand.
TTTCCAATGTGTAGGTATGCAAAGTTTGGCTGCGTTTATTAAATGTATTATTATACTATTTTTGTAGATATAATGAGGTAAAGATGTATGATGAAGCAGTAATTTTATACAGTTACAAGCATGTGACAGTAATCAAAGGGACAATGCCATCTCCACCCCCCTATTCACTCACTGAGGCTAATTATCTAGCAGACATGTCGGCACCGATACTGACGAGATACATTCCTTGAGATAATGACATCAAAACCAAACACTATCACACCTGAATAGAGGCTGCTACTTTGTAGTACAATACACAATCGTTTAAGTGTAAACACAGGGCTTTCAATAGTTTTATCACACAATGTCTTGACCTTAATCACATTATCTAGACAGACGTACTGTCTCTAAAGGGCTTGACACCTTTGTACCATAGAAAATGTATTGTCTAGGAGTAGATGCAATTAACACCTTTCAAAAGAATGAAATGTCTTTCACAAGCCGGGTCACTTAACATTTCAATAGCCGGAGCTAAGCATTGAATAAGCTTGTAATGTCCCTTTCCTGTGTAACAGATGTCAAAATGGACCCCTTGTAATATGCCAGTCCTGCAATATGAATTATTATTAATGTCCTATCTTCTGTAATACATGATATAATTTCTTTGTCACCCTATGGCCCTAGTGGACATAAGGTGACCCTAGACATAGGAGAATCTCAGTCTGTCACGGGTCAATTCCGTTACAGTCTCTATACCCTGTAAACAGTAATTTCAGCAAAACATTTTTTTTCCTTTGCTACTCCTTTTAAGCCTTTGCCCATGGGTTAAAAATGTGCATATAATCACAGCTTAAGAAGCCTTCCAGAGAGTCCCCTTTGACACCTCCCCTGACATACTTTCTTTAACCACTTCAGCCCCGGAAGAATTTACCCCCTTCCTGACCAGAGCACTTTTTGCGATATGGCACTGCATCACTTTAACAATTGTGCGGTCGTGCAACGTTATACCCAAACAAAATTGACATCCTTTTTTCCCCACAAATAGAGCTTTTTTGGGGGGTATTTGGTCACCTCTGCGGTTTTTATTTTTTGTGCCATAAACAAAAACAGAGCGATATTTAAAAAAATATATATATATATTTAACTTTTTGCTATAATAAATTTCCCCAAGATATATAAACATTTTTTTTTCTCAGTTTAGGCTGATATGTATTCTACATATTTTTGGTAAGAAAAATCGCAATGGGACCATTGTCATTTATACCGCGATCAGTGCTATAAAAATGCACGGATTACTGTGTAAATTACACTGGCAGGGAATCACTAGGGGGCGGGGAAGGGGTTATGTGTGTCCTAGGGAAGGATTCTAACTGTGAGGGGGCTGGGCTACCTGTGACACGACATTGATCACTGCTCCCAATGACAGGGAGCAGTAGATCAGTGCCCTGTCACAAGGCAGAACAGGGAAATGCCTTGTTTACACAGGCATCCCCCTGTTCTGCAGCTCCGTGACACGATCACGGGACACTGGTGGACATCGAGTCGGTGGGCCCCCCGAGGGCACGGTCACGGAGCTCATGGCGGGCACCTGCGGCGGGAAATTCAAAGCAACGTTCTTGATGTTCCTCTGTATCAATTGCCTCCTTCTTGAAAAAGTAAAACTTACCCAATTTAAAAAATGAGAAAATAGGTTTCCCTAGAGATGGGATTAAAATTATGTAATATTGTAGGAAATTATGATACATTTAACTTTCAATTTTAATCAAGGTATAACATGAAAAATTAAAGTTAAGATTGATTAAGACCAATAACATTTCTCAGAATATAAATGTACATAAAACTCAGCCAAAGATGAAGGGGTTGCATACAAAATACTGCATAGTGGCACATCAATAGCACTGCCATATATATATATATATATATATATATATATATATATATATATATATATATACACACAGTGCACAGTGCAGTGAGGACACCCCTCACATTTTGTAAATATTTTATTCTATCTTTTCATGTGACAACACTGAAGAAATTATACTTTGCTACAATGTAAAGTAGTGAGTGTACAGCTTGTATAACAGTGTACATTTGCTGTCCCCTCAAAATAACTCAACACACAGCCATTAATGTCTAAACCTCTGGCAACATAAGTTAGTACACCCCTAAGTAAAAATGGCCAAATTGGTAATTTTCTCTCCCCAGTGTTATGTGACTTGTTAGTGTAACAAGGTCTCAGGTGTGAATGGGGAGCAAGTATGTTAAATTTGGTGTTATCGCTCTCACTCTCTCATACTGGTCACTGGAAGTTCAACATGGTACCTCATGGCAAATTATTGTTGCTCTACATAAACATGGCATAGGCCAGGGGTCTCCAAACTTTCTAAACAAAAGGGCCAGTTTACTGTCCTTCAGACTTTATGGGGGCCGGACTGTGGCCATCATGAGTAGAAATTGTCCCAGCATCAGTTGGATTGTTGATGTTATTGGGTGGGGGGCTGTGCCCCATCGTTGGAATCATTGGGAGGAATAGTGCCCCATTGTTGGAGTCATTGGAGGAATAGTGCCCGTTCATTGGTGTCAGTGGGCCTCATTGTTGGTGTCATTGGAAGGGTCCCCCATCATTAGTATTATTGGGCCCTATTGTTGGTGTCATTGGGAGAAACTGTGCCCCTTTGTTGGCATCAGTCAATAAAATACTGCCCCAAGGGCCAGATAAAAGCAAGCAAAGAGCAGGATTTGCAGTTTGGAGACCACAGGCCTAGGCTAGAAGGAGATTGCCAAGACCCTGAAAGTGAGCTGCAGCAAAGTGACCAAGACCATACAGCAGTTTAACAAGATTCCACTCAGAATAGGCCTCGCCATGATCGACCAAAGAAGTTTAGTGCACATGCTCAGCTTCATTTACAGAGGTTGTCTTTGAGAAATAGATGTTTGAGTGCTGCCAGCAATGCTGCAGAGGTTGAAGGGGTGGGGGGTCAGCCTGTCAGTGCTCAGACCATATGCCACACATTGCATCAAATTGGTCTGCATGGCATTAGTCATCCCAGAAGGAAGCCTCTTCTAAAGATTATGCACAAGAAAGCCCACAAACAGTTTGCTGAAGACAAGAAGACTAAGGGCATGGATTACTGGAACCATGCCCTGTGGTCTTATGAGACCAAGATAAACGTATTTTGTTCCAGATGGTGTTAGGCGTGTGAGCATCTGTGGGACATCCGCAAATGGAAGGTGGAGGAGCACAAGGTCTTTAACATTCACCAGCTCCATAATGTCATCATGGAGAAGTGGAAGGAGACTCCAGTGGCAACCTGTGAAGCTTCGGTGAACTCCATTCCCTAAAGGGGGTTAAGGCAGTGTTGAAAAGTAATACTTACCTGGCAGGGGAGACACCATGATCATGAAGGTGGTTCTCCCAGGGCGAGGCTCGGCCATTGCACTCCGGCTGAGCTGATCGTGGTGTCATCCCTGCCACTGCTCGGCCTTTTGGCTAAGATCAGGTGTGGTATCCGTTCTCATCAGTTGCTAGAGGAGCGCTGAAGCACCTCCTATTTGTGGAGGGTGGATGCAATCCAATAGCGTCATTGCACCTGGAAGGGTGGTTTCAGCAGGGACTATGCCGTGCTGCCCGACAGATACTGGGGGCCGGCCAATGGTTGCGTCTGAGCCACCTGGAAGGGTGCTTCTGGTGAGGATGGGTGGCTGCGCCTGGTCTGGTCTTTTTGCCGGGTTCTAGTCTGGCCTTCTGGCTGGCTGGTGCAAGTGCTGTCCCTGTCAGAGATCTGGTAGGAGGAGCTGGAGCTGCCCTGATGGAGAGACGGGGTAGCGCCATGCAAATCCTGCTGGGTTGTCAGGGAGTCTGGAAGGGTTAGTATTGGTGGAGGCTGCTAGATGAGGGCAGCTTCTCCCCAAGAAAACCTGGAAGGGCTCTCTTTCTGGCAGGGGTGGAGGGCTGCACTGGCCGGTCGGGGGGTTAGATTTGGAACAGAAAAGCCTATGGTGCATGTGCCCCTGGAGTGGCAGTCCAGGGGTGTCTGAGAATCACTGTGAGTGAGGGTCACTTTGATTTAACGACACCATGGTCACTGCACCAGCTACACGCTTTTTTAGCACCTGCCTCCTGGGCCGGGCCTTTTGGCCAGGACCGGAGGAATTTTTTATTCCTGGCCGGAGGGCCTGGTCATTGTTAATCACAATGACCACTTCTTCACTCTCCTCTTCACTATCCCTTTCCCCCACTTTATTTAATTTATTAGCCTATGTTTGTCACCTTTTTGTCTTTTTTTGTTGTGCACGTTTTGTACACAGTGTGATTAGTAGGGTGCCGGTCCTCGGGCCAGCCCTGAACGTCTTGGGAGTGGGTGGACATGGCCTTTTGGCTTAGTTCACCTGCTCTCATGGGGTCTCCCTTCGGGGGAGTCCCACCTAGTACTTGGAGGGTTCTGTTTCGGCAGTCTCTCCAGGGAAGTTGGGTCCGAGTCGGCTTCGGTTGCTCGGACCACAGTAACTCAGTCCCCGTCTGGAGCCTAACGCCCCGGGGGATCAGGGTTTGGGTCCCTTCTGCACAGAAGGACCACTTGACGTTGCACCCGTCTGCACGTTTTTGTGAACACTCTTTATGTGTGTGCACATTTTTTCTGCACCGGGTGGAGTTTTTGAGTGTGTTTCACACGCCATAGGCTTTTCAAAAAAAAAAAAAAAAAAAAGTGTTGAAAAGTAATGGTGACCACACAAAATATTTACAGTTTGGGCCCAATTTGGACATTTTCACTTACGGGTGTACTCACGTTTGTTACCAGTGGTTATGACATTATTTAGTGTTGAGTTATTTTGAGGAGTCAGCAAATGTACACTGTTATACAAGCTGTATACTCACTACTTGTAGTAAAGTGTCATTTCTTGGGGTGTACTGACTTTTGTGAAATACTGAAATCCTACCCCTTGAAATTTTCCACATTTTGTCACGGTACAACCAAAAACATAAATGTATTTTATTGGGCTAGACCAGTGGTCTCCAAACTGCGGCCCTTTGCTTGCCTTTATCTGGCCCTTGGGGCACTATCCCTCCCACTGATATGAGACACTATTCTGCCATCTGACACCGACAATGGAGCACCATATCTCCCACTGACACAATTAATATAGCACTATTCCTCCCTATGATACCAACAATGGGGCACTATTCCTCCCCCTAATACTAGCTGTTTACTAACAATGATGCCAGGAAAAATTCCACTCCCGCTGGCCAAAGTCCGGCCCTCCAAGTGTCTGAGGGACAATAAACCGGCCCTTTGTTTAGAATGTTTGGAGACCCCTGGGCTAGACCAACACAAAGTGGCACATAATTGTGAAGCGGTAGGAAAGTGATAAATGTTTTTTTTTCTTTTTTTTTTATATATAAATATCTGAAAAGTGTGGCGTGCATTTGTACCCAGCCCCTTTACTCTAACACCCCTAATAAAATCTAGTGGAACCAATTGCCTTCAGAAGTCACCTAATTAGTAAAAAGAGTCCCCCTGTCTGTAATTTCAATCCATCATCCAAAAATAGAAAGAGTATGGCACAACTGCAAACCTACCAAGACATGACAGTCCACCTAAATTGACAGGCCGGGCAAGGAGATCATTAATCAGAGAAGCAGACAAGAGGCTCATGGAGGAGCCATGGAGGAGCTTCATAGATCCACAGCTCAGGTGGAAGAATCTGTCCACAGGACAACTATTAGTTGTGCTCTCCACAAATCTGACCTTTATGGAAGAGTGGCAAGAAGAAAGCCATTGTTGAAAGAAAGTCATAAGAAGTCCTGTTTGCATTTTGCGAGAAGCCATGTGGGGGACACAGCAAACATGTGGAAGAAGGTGCTCTGGTCAGATGAGACCAAAATTGAAAATTTTAGCCTAAAAGAAAAACGCTATGTGTGGCAGAAAACTAACACTGCATATCACCAATACCACACCATTCCCACCGTGAAACATGGTGGTGGCAGCATCATGTTGTGGGGATGCTTTTCTTCAGCAGGGACAGGGAAGCTTGTCAGAGAAAAAATCTTAGAATCTCAGAGTAGAAATCTTAAATGAGTCTACAAAAAACTTGAGACTGGGGCGAAGGTCCACCTTCCAGTGGGGCAACGACCCTAAATATACAGCCAGAGCTACAATGGAATGATTTAGATCAAAGCATATTCATGTGTTAGAATGGCCCAGTCAAAGTCCAGACATAAATCTAATCGAAAATCTGTGGCAAGACTTGAAAATTGCTGTTCACAGACGCTCTCCATCCAATCTGACAGAGCTTGAGCTATTTTGCAAATAAGAATGGGCTAAAATGTCCCTCTCTAGATGTGCAAAGCTGGTAGAGACATCCCCAAAAAGACTTGCAGCTGTAATTGCAGCGAAAGATGATTCTACAAAGTATTGTCTCGGGGGGGCAGAATACAAATGTATGCCACACTTTTCACATATTTATTTGTAAAAAAAATTAGAAAACCATTTATCATTTTACTTCAAATTCACAGTTATGTGCTGCTTTGTGTTGATCTATCAGGCCGCGTACACACGGCAGAGAACCTCGACGGGCAGAACACATCGTTCCGCCCGTCGAGGTTCTCTCCCGGCCGTCGAATTCGGCGACCCGCCCGTCGGGAATGGCAACCAGCCATTCTTCCAGGCGGGCCGTCGAGGAAATAGAGAGCGTGCGGGAAGCTCGCTGAGACCGTACACACGGCCGAGGTCCTTTTTCAGCGAGAACCTCGGCCGTGTGTACGGCGCCTCACATAAAGTCTCAAGAAAAGTACATTTATGTATTTGGTTGTAACATGACAAAATGTGGAAAATTTTAAAGGGTGTGAATACTTTTTCAAGAAACTGAAAAATATATTTATATATTCTAATACCTCGTTTCCACTGGACGGAACGGTTCGGGTCGGTACAGTTTGGAATGGTTAGAATGGGACCGGTCTATTCTCGTGAGCGTTTCCACTGCAAATTGGACCGTCAGGGGCCATTTAGGGTTTAGAAAAAATGCCTAGTGTGTCCACCATGGAATGTATTGTAGGTCCGCCTAACCGAACCGTTCCATTTTTCTATGGCCCCACATCTCAAGCAGGACCCAGAATGGTCCGGTAGGGTTCGGTTTTATGGCACACTTTCATAAAGGAAACACCCAAAATAGCGTACCGTACCGAACCGATCCGCTCTGTGGAAACGAGGTATTCGATTGTAAGCTCTAACGAGCAGGGCCCTCAGATCTCTACTGTATTAACTGCTTGCCGACCAGCCGCCGTATACGTATACGGCGGCAGGTCGGCTCTCCTCGGCAAGAGCCCGTAGCTCTGCGTCGGCACTTCTGCGGCTGCTAGGGGGCGCGTGCACACCGCCGGGCACACGCGATCGCTCGTTACAGAGCGGGGACCGGGAGCTGTGTGTGTAAACACATACCTCTCGTTCCTGTCAGCGGGGGAAACGCTGATCTTCTGTTCATACAATGTATGAACAGAAGATCAGTGATTTCCCCTAGTGAGTCCACCCCCCCATACAGTTAGAACACACCCAGGAACACACTTAACCCCTTCCCCGCCCCCTAGTGTTAACCCCTTCACTGCCAATGGCATTTTTATAGTAATCCAATGCATTTTTATAGCATTGATCGCTAAAAAAATGCCAATGGTCCCAAAAACATGTCAAAAGTGTCAGAAGTGTCCGCCATAAAGTTGGCAGTACTGAAAAAAACGCTGATCGCCGCCATTACTAGTAAAAAAAAAAAAATGCCATAAAAAAAACTACCCCCTATTTTGTAAACGCTATAACTTTTGCGCAAACCAATCAATAAACGCTAATTGCGATTTTTTTTAATGAAAAATATGTAGAAGAATACGTATCGGAATAAACTGAGGAAAAAAATAATTTTTTTTATATATTTTTGGGGGATATTTATTACAGAAAAAAGTAAAAATATTGAATTTTTTTCAAAATTGTCGCTCTATTTTTGTTTATAGCGCAAAAAATAAAAACCGCAGAGATGATCAAATACCACCAAAAGACAGCTCTATTTGTGGGGAAAAAAGGCGCCAATTTTGTTTGGGAGCCATGTCGCACGACCGCGCAATTGTCAGTTAAAGCGACGCAGTGCCGAATCGCAAAAAGTGCTCTGGTCATTGGGCAGCAATATGGTCCGGGGGTTAAAGTGTATTGTTTTTGTACCGTCTACTCTTACGTTGTAAAATGCTGTGTAAACTGTTGGCACTATACAAATACTGTATAATAATAATAATATTTGGGTGTCCTGAGTACTCTGTTTTTTTGGTCTGGGACCACAGCCAGCAATCAGCCAAAGCACAAAAAACAGGAAATGCGACAAGAAATAGGGAAAAAAAAGGAAACGGGGGCAAAGTGAACAGAAAGGATAAGGGAGCCCAGTCCAATCGATGCGCCTAGGGGTTGCACAGGTCTTTAAGCACTCTACCAACTGGATTAGAATATCTTTCTGTTCTTCCAACATAAAAATGTCACCACCTGCTCTGCACCAGTAGCTGCTCCCTCCCCTCCCTAAAAATTCCAGCATATGGATGTGGCAATAACTTGTCATAAAAACACATTGAACTGGGAGGTCCAGAAATGGATTCTAAACACAGACCAAACCTGTTTCCGAATTTAAAGCCAAGAAGAAAGTACTCTTGTGTTTCTTAAAAACACATTCTAACCTGCCAAGAACAACTCAGAGGAAACATACTGATACGTTATTGCCTCATATGACACATAAATCATCGTTGCAGGGTCACGCCAAAAAAAAAGAACCTTGACCTACAGTATATACAGAACAAATGAGTTCAAAAAATAATGTCTGCCTACTATGTGATATGAACTGATCAGACAATAAAAGGCTAAGTCCACCCGAATATTTGCTGTTATTTTAGATCAAGCATCTCCATTTTCAGTAAAGCCGCGTACACACGATCAGTCCATCCGATGAGAACGGTCTGAAGGATAGTTGTCATAGGTTAACCGATGAAGCTGACTGATGGTCTGATGTGCCTACACACCATCAGTTAAAAAACCGATCGTATCAGAATGCAGTGACGTAAAACACAACGACGTGCAGAAAAAAATGAAGTTCAATGCTTCCAAGCATGTGTGGACTTGATTCTGAGCATGTGTGGATTTTTAACCGATGGTCGTGCCTACTATCGATCGTTTTTGACCTATCGGTTAGGAATCCATAGGTTAATTTTAAAGCAAGTTGGCTTTTTTTTTAACCTAAGTTTAAATAACCTATGGGGCCCACACACGATCGGTTATGACTGATGAAAACGGTCCATCAGACAGTTGTCCTCTGGCTAACCTATCGTGTGTATGAGGCCTAAGTCTACCTAAATATTTGCTGTTATTTTAGATCAAGCATCTCCATTTTCATTAAGAGGGTCACATGGTACATATTACAAATATTTGGTCAGAAAGAAAAAAGTTTGGTAAAATGAAAATCAATAAAATAGTTGTCCCTTTTATCCATGATCACCTAGCAGAGAACCCCTCTACATCCAGGAGTGCCCAGCGCTCTAGAGCCTCTCTACATCAAGGAGTGCCAACCAGAGTCCTCCCTTACATACAGACGGGCAGTGGCGTCACTAGGGTTGGTGTCACCCAGTGTGGTAAAACATGGTGTCACCCACCCTCCACCAACTATAGTCGCTCCTCAATACAGACCCCCCTCCTTCAGAACAGACCCCCTTCCAAGTATAGTCCCCCCTCAATACAGACCATCCCTCCATAAAGTATAGTCCTCCTCAGTATAGCCCCCACACTTAGTACAGACCCCCCTCCATCAGTACAGACCCCCCTCAGTACAAACTTCCCCCCTCCCCCATTAGTACAGACCCCCTAGAACAAAATCACCCCCCTCCATTAGTACAGACCCCTCCCCCCAGGAAAAAGCACCCCCCTCCATTAGTACAGACCCCTCCCCCCAGGACAACCCCCCCTCCATTAGTACACCCCCCAGGACAAACTACCCCCCTTTATCAGTAGTACAGCCCCACCAGGACAAACCACCCCCTCCATAATTACACCCCCCCAGGACAAACTACCCCCCTTTATCAGTAGTACAGCCCCCAAGGACAAACCACCCGCTCCATCAGTACACCCCCCCAGGACAAACTACCCCCTTTATCAGTAGTACAGCCCCACCAGGACAAACCACCCCCTCCATCAGTACACCCCCCAGGACAAACTACCCCCCTTTATCAGTAGTACAGCCCCCCAGGACAAACCACCCGCTCCATCAGTACACCCCCCAGGACAAACTACCCCCTTTATCAGTAGTACAGCCCCACCAGGACAAACTACCCCCCTTTATTAGTATTACAGCCCCCCCCCGTCACAACACCATGAAGGACAAACCCCCCTCATCGCAAGCTGACACCCCCTACCCCCTGCTCGTTACAGCACCAGCTCGGGCGGCTCACATACATGGAACAACCCGGGTGGCAGCTGGAGAGGACGGTGGGGAATAGATGGTGACAGGCAGCAGCGAGAGAAAGAGGAGAACACCCATAGCCGCAGCACTGGAGGTGGGTTTCCAGCTGAAAGAAAAAAAAAACGTTTGGGTCAGCAAGGGTTTTCTTCACCCTTGGGATGGTATCACACCTATAGCGGGTGGCACCCGGGTGCGGACTGCACCCCCCCACCCCCCCCTAGCAACGCCTCTGCAGACGGGCTCATCAAAAGAAGAAGAGAAGCAGCGCCCCCTAAGCGTAGTAAGTAAACATTAAAAGACTATTAAAAACCAGTAGTCGGCACCTCCCCGCCGACTGTTGACCTGGAAGTGACGTCATCTACAGGAATGCTGTCCTCCTTCTCCATTCTCGGAGAGTGCCTGAAACCCCCACCGCTGCCGACCGAGGCAAGGAGCCACAGGGACCAGGTCTTGGCTATATCAAGGCCAGAGCAGCACTTACCTACACCAGCTGTACCCAGGACCAATGCGGAAGTACCTGTAAAGATAAGCCTTGCCATATAGCTCGTTTGTGAGTGCAATCCCTTATATGGTTTTTAATATTCTTTTAATAAATTTACTTACTATGCTTAGAGGGCGCTGCTTCTCTTCTTCTTTTGCTGCAATTTTAGATCTCCTTCATCTGTCAGCAGGCTGCCATCTCTGCGGAAGTTCAATCTTAGATTGATTTATGGACTTTTATATGGACTTATTATCAGTACCATTACCACTCTCCCTAGTCACAGCTACATTTGTCCTTATAGTAGTAATTTCCATTACCTCTTCAGGAGTGTGCTCAATTAACTCCTTGTTTTTTCAGACGGGCTCATCAGACTCTCCCCTTACATCCAGGAATGCCCATTATGCTGCGTACACACGATCAGAAATTCCGACAAGAAAATCGGAATGTTGGCTCAAACTTGTGTTGCATACACACGGTCACACAAATGCTGTTGGAAATTCCAACCGTCAAGAACAAGGTGACGTACAAGACATACAACGAGCCGAGATCAATGATGTTCTATAGGCAGTTCAGCTCTTCTGCTTGATTCTGAGCATGCGTGTTTTTTTCCGCGTCGGAATTGCATACAGACGATGGATTTTCCAATAGGATTTTTTTCCATCTGAAAAATAGAGAACAAGCTCTCAATCTTTTGTTGGCGGAAATTTCTACAGCAAAAGTCCGATGGAGCATACACAAGGTTGGAATTTTCATCCAAAAAACTTTTCTTGTTGGAAATTCCGATCGTGTGTACACGGCATAAGTCCACAGCCTTTAGCTTCTATGATCCCATGAGTAAGCATCACATGATGTGAAACAGGTCAGCCACCTTTTTCCTGTTGTTCACTTCATTTTGACTGTATCGCTTTGGTTGTTTTTTGGATTTTATTTGTACAATAAAGGAATCGTTTTAAGGAGTGCGGCAGTCCAGGATCTTCTTCTATCCAATGCTTCTATGATGCCAGGTGGCATGCTCTGTGAAAGTTACAGTAAAGTGGAAAATGCATTTCATGAGTGAACATTCCTTTATTCCTAAATATTAAAGGATCACTAAAGGAATTTTTTTTTTTTAGCTAAATAGCTTCCTTTACCTTACTGCAGTACTGGTTTCATGTCCTCATTGTTCGTTTTTCTTTGAAGTTGCTGTAATCCTGCTCTGTTCTCCACACTTCCTGCTTGTCTGTTTCCTTATAACCACAGTGCTGGGAGCTTTCTCACGGTGGTCTGAGCTGTCATTACTGTGTGTCTAAAACTTCCCAGAACCAATCAGATTCATTTTAAAAACAAAACACTGCCCTGGATTTGTTTGTTTTTGTTCTGTGTTTCTATTTCTACTTTACAGAAACATGAAGCCAGTTCAAAAGTGAAACTAACCTGCAGGTACATTATATGATTGATTTTTATCTATTTTTAATCATTTTGAAAAGGAATCAGTTAACTTTTATGTCTCTATACCCTGTAAACAGTCATTTCAGCAAAAAAATTAGACCTACAGCAGGGGATGTCGAGAGCAGGCATTGGCACAATATAGCGGAGAGCACCATCACTACAGGAGGGTTGTTGTCCTATCCAAGAAGAAGCAGGGCAGGGACAGGGACTTGCACAGTTTGGCTCCAACACCTAGCCAATCACAAGCCCCCTTACAGACATATTTGAAGAATTGATGGTCAGAGACTGTGGACATGTTACATGTTTGTAGGAGAAAGAATTTCCGATCCTGTGTACGCGGCATTAGAGTCTCCTCTTACACCCATGTGTATCCAGCACAGTCCCCTCTTACCCTTCAGGAGTCAAAGCAACAGAGCGGAAGCTGGGAGGTGGAACAGGTCAGAACTGAGAAAGTCCCTTTTTCCTATAAATTCTTTGGGAGGGGCAAACCCTATAATTTTTTTTGTAGGACATTAGCAGTCTTAGTAGTAAACCAGGGCATATAGGAATCTGTGTTTGGGACTGGGAGAGGGTTAGGGCTAACTGGCAGTGGATGAGCCGGATTAGCTGGATAAAATCTTGTAGTTGGCCAGATATGTTTTGGCTGTAGTCTAGAGACGCCTGTTTTAGTTCATGGACTGTCATGGATCTGCCACCTAAGAGTTAATGGTGCAGACTGATTTCTGTGATTGACAACAGGCTGCCTATTTAACCACTTGACCACTGGGCACTTAAACACCCTTAATAACCAGACCAATTTTCAGCTTTCGGTGCTCTCACATTTTGAATGACAATAACTCAGTCATACAACACTATAACCAAATGAAATTTTTGTCCTTTTTTCCCCACAAATAGAGCTTTCTTTTGGTGGTGTTTTATCACCTCTGCGGTTTTTATTTTTTTTGCTATAAATGAAAAAAGAACAAAATTTTGCAAAAAATAATAATTTTTCTTCATTTCTATTATAAAATTTTGCAAAAAAGTAATTTTTCTTCATAAATTTGGCCTAAAATGTATACTGCTACATATCTTTGGTAAAAAAAATAAAAAATGTTGGATATTATTTAGTCTGGGTGAAAGTTATGGGGTCTACAAGCTATGGTACCAAATCCTGAAAATTGATCAATTTCATCACACCTGAAGTACTGACAGCCTCTCTCATTTCTTGAGACCCTAACATGCCAGAAAAGTACAAATACCCCCCAAATGACCCCTTTTTGGAAAGAAGACATTCCAAGGTATTTAGAAAGAGGCCTGGTGAGTTTTTTAAAGTTGTAATTTTTTCCCACAATTCTTTGCAAAATCAAGATTTTTTTTTTTCATCAAATTTTCATATTATTAGGTTATTTTTCACACACAGCATATGCATACCACAAATTACACCCCAAAACACATTCTGCTATTCCTCCCGAGTATGGCGATACCCCATGTGTGAGACTTTTACACAGTGCGGCCACATACAGAGGCCCAACATGCAGGGAGCACCCAGGCCAATTCTGACATTTCTCTCCTACATGTAAAAATCATCATTTATTTGCTAGAAAAATACATAAAACCCCAAAACATGATATAAAGATACCTCACATGTGGTTTGAACACCGTTTTTATATGTGGGCGGGACTTGCGTATGCGTTCGCTTCTGCATGCGAGCTCGCGGGGACAGGGGCTGCTGTATGCCCAGAGTATTGCTAAGTATGCCCAGAGTATTGCGGAGTATGCCCAGAGTATTGTGGAAAAAGTGTGTATAATATGCGCCACGGGAAACCAATATTATTTCTCCCAACTAAAGGGTAGAATAAAATACAATTAAACCTAAATAAATTAAATATACCAGTTTAAAAGCTGCCACCTAAAAATTTTCAGTGTGTGAAAATACAAATAGAATTGGAAGTGAAGGGGCGCTAAGTAACACAACATCAAATTATGTGTATATATAGATACATAGAAAAATGTGCAATCTTTAGAAAAACATATATTAGTATTAAAGTGTCCATATAATGAATCAAACCATAAAACATATAATAAATAATATAATAAGTCCAAATAGTGCTAAATAATAAGCACCCAATGTTAATTCTTGATTCAAGCAAAAAACATGTGAATATTGCAGTTCTGGAACCTCCACCATAAATTTGCACCCGGTGAGATCAATAGAAATGGCTCCTTACCAATACTAGTAGACTCTTTTAATTAAAAAAGAAGTCATAAACCGCTTGTGTCAAAAGGATGACTCAGAGTAATCCAGATAGGCACGTTCAGATGATCCAGCATTCATATAAGTAAAAACAGAAGAGCAATCATAGTGCAATACTGTTTATTAAAATAATTTTAAAAAGTAACATGCCAAATGGCTGCTTACTCAGGATTGTGCCCTGATCCCGGCACTGAGGCTTTAGGGCGTTTTTCGATATCCAATCGAATCCGCAGATTGCGATGTGGTACGGTGCTCCGTCGCGCTGGTGGTCTCACTAGCCGGCGTCCGTCCGTTATACCATCGAAGTGCCGTTACATTCGGAGATAGATCGAAAATCCGTCGCGCTGCTATTTCGATAGCCGGCGTGCGTTCCACCGTCGGAAAACCAACGGACCCGGAAATCGGAAGTGGTAGGGAAAAAGCTTTTTCCCTACCACTTCCGATTTCCGGGTCCGTTGGTTTTCCGACGGTGGAACGCACGCCGGCTATCGAAATAGCAGCGCGACGGATTTTCGATCTATCTCCGAATGTAACGGCACTTCGATGGTATAACGGACGGACGCCGGCTAGTGAGACCACCAGCGCGACGGAGCACCGTACCACATCGCAATCTGCGGATTCGATTGGATATCGAAAAACGCCCTAAAGCCTCAGTGCCGGGATCAGGGCACAATCCTGAGTAAGCAGCCATTTGGCATGTTACTTTTTAAAATTATTTTAATAAACAGTATTGCACTATGATTGCTCTTCTGTTTTTACTTATATGAATGCTGGATCATCTGAACGTGCCTATCTGGATTACTCTGAGTCATCCTTTTGACACAAGCGGTTTATGACTTCTTTTTTAATTAAAAGAGTCTACTAGTATTGGTAAGGAGCCATTTCTATTGATCTCACCGGGTGCAAATTTATGGTGGAGGTTCCAGAACTGCAATATTCACATGTTTTTTGCTTGAATCAAGAATTAACATTGGGTGCTTATTATTTAGCACTATTTGGACTTATTATATTATTTATTATATGTTTTATGGTTTGATTCATTATATGGACACTTTAATACTAATATATGTTTTTCTAAAGATTGCACATTTTTCTATGTATCTATATATACACATAATTTGATGTTGTGTTACTTAGCGCCCCTTCACTTCCAATTCTATGCCCAGAGTATTGCCCAGAGTATTGCCAGAGTATGCCCAGAGTATGCCCGGAGTATTGCCAGAGTATGCCCGGAGTATTGCCAGAGTATGCCCGGAGTATGCCCAGAGTATTGCGGAGTATGCCCAGAGTATTGCAGAGTATGCCCAGAGTATTGCAGAGTATGCCCAGAGTATTGCAGAGTATGCCCAGAGTATTGCCAGAGTATGCCCAGAGTATTGCCAGAGTATTGCGGAGTATGCAGAGTATGCCCAGGGTATTGCAGAGTATGCCCAGAGTATTGCAGAGTATGCCCAGAGTATTGCAGAGTATGCCCAGAGTATTGCAGAGTATGCCCAGAGTATTGCCAGAGTATGCCCAGAGTATTGCCAGAGTATTGCGGAGTATGCAGAGTATGCCCAGGGTATTGCAGAGTATGCCCAGAGTATTGCAGAGTATGCCCAGAGTATTGGCAGAGTATGCCCAGAGTATTGGCAGAGTATGCCCAGAGTATTGCAGAGTATTGCGGAGTATGCCCAGAGTATTGCCAGAGTATTGCAGAGTATGCCCAGAGTATTGCCCAGAGTATTGCCCAGAGTATTGCCAGAGTATGCCTGAGTATTGCAGAGTATGCCCAGAGTATTGCCCAGAGTATTGCCAGAGTATGCCTGAGTATTGCAGAGTATGCCCAGAGTATTGCCCAGAGTATTGCCAGAGTATGCCTGAGTATTGCAGAGTATGCCCAGAGTATTGCCAGAGTATGCCTGAGTATTGCAGAGTATGCCCAGAGTATTGCCAGAGTATGCCTGAGTATTGCAGAGTATGCCCAGAGTATTGCCAGAGTATGCCTGAGTATTGCAGAGTATGCCCAAAGTATTGCCAGAGTATGCCTGAGTATTGCAGAGTATGCCCAGGTGAGTATTGCAGAGTATATGCAGCAGGGATGGCTGAGCAGGGAGGGAGGGATGGATGGATCTGTGACTGCATTTGTCACAGATTCAGCCCGCAGCACTGGCGCTGCCATCCGCTCCCTCCCCTCTCCTCTCACACTGTACCGATCGGTACAGAGAGAGGAGGGAGGAACCGGCGTCATCAAATGACGCCGGTCTGTTTACATCTGATCGCGCCGTCATTGGACGGCGCGATCACGTGGTAAACCGCCGCTATCAGCGGCGTTTTTCCGTGATCCGTGATGCGCCGGGTCCTCTGGACCCGGCGGTCACGGATGTTCCCGTGTGCGCGCCTCAGGAGGCGCGCGGGAGCGTGATTCTGACAGGCCGTTAATTAACGGCCAGTTAGAATACAGCAACCGCCCTAGAGCCGTACTTTCGGCATAGGGCGGTTGCAAAGTGGTTAAACACCTCAGCAGCACAGTGTCTTTGCTGCCTGATCTGCAGTGCTTACCTGACTTCCTGTGATCTGACCTGTTTCCTGTTTCCTGTGTTTGACCCGGCTTGCTGACTACGATTGATCTCTGTTATCCTGATCCCGGCCTGCCTTGTGACCAACGCTTAGCTCTACAACTGCTTGATTTTCCGTTGCCGAACTTGCCTGTATACTGACCATTCTCTGCCTGTCGTTTATATCTATATCGGATCATCTGTTACCAAACCCGGCTTGTCTGACTACGCATTCAGTGCACCCACCAGCCAGCTTCCTGTTTCCTGCTGCACCTGCTGAACCGACAAGACCCAAGACGAACCAGGCACCCATACACCGCCAGGCTCTTGTGGCCACTGTCGCAACATCGGTGGCCCTTTAGCCGGGGTTGTACGAGAAGCCTTCCCACTACACGTCAGGCTCATCTGGCAGGTACGTAACAGTATCAGGCAGCCACGTCTGAGCCTGCTAGTGGGAAATCGGCCATGGATGACGTCTGCCAGCACCTTGCAGCCCTCACCCAAGCAGTCAAATCTCTACAGGAGGGTTATACGCAACTGGAACAACGTGTACAGACTCTGGCTACACCAAAAAGCAATGCTGCCCCTTCCGTCTCAGGGACTGCCACTGCAGCAACCCCATTAGTGATGCCCTTCGGGCTATGCAATGCTCCGGCCACTTTCCAACATTTTGTTAATGATATATTCAGAGACTTCCTTGATATATTTTTGATTGTTTACCTAGACGACATTCTGATTTTTTCCATTTCTCTGGACTCTCACCGAGGTCATGTCAAAAGGGTGCTAAGCCGACTCCGCCAACACGGACTATATGCTAAAGGTGAAAAATGCGAGTTTGAAAAACGCAGCATCCAATTCCTGGGACTGGTAATCTCTCCTGAAGGGATCAAGATGGACTCTGAAAAGGTCTCCGCAATCTTAGACTGGCCTGCACCTACCGACAAGAAGGGGGTGCAGCGCTTCGTAGGATTTGCCAACTTTTACAGAAGGTTCATTAAGGGCTTTTCTGCTATCATAACCCCTATAACACAGCTGACTAGACAGAACCTCTGCTTCCATTGGACTCCCGAGGCTCAAGCCGCATTTGATACCTTGAAGGGACTGTTTACTTCAGCACCTGTTCTTGGTCACCCGGACCCGTCTCTGCCCTATACACTAGAAGTAGACGCATCTGAAGTCGCTATTGGAGCAGTCATCTCCCAACGCCAAGGCCCTAAGGATCTGATGCATCCAGTAGCTTTTTTTTCCCGCAGGCTCTCTCCAGCAGAGAGAAACTATGACGTTGGGGACCGGGAATTGCTGGCCATTAAGGCGGCATTAGAAGAATGGAGGTACCTCCTAGAGGGAGCAGCGCATCCCATATTGGTCTATACTGACCACAAAAACCTGGAGTATTTGAGGACTGCTAAACGTCTGAAGCCACGTCAAGCACGGTGGGCCCTATTCTTCTCCCGATTTGTGTTCCACATTACCTACCGGCCAGGCTCGAAGAATGTCAAACCAGATGCACTGTCTCGTATGTTTGATGACCCCAAGGAACCACCAGTGGCAGATACCATCTTATCTGAAAATAACTTCTTGCTTTTACAGGGCAACCTCCTCAACAGAATGAAGCAGGCTTCGACAGACGTTCCTAGCCCTCCAGGGGTCACGCTGACACTCTGGGAAGGTTTACTGTTCAACGGAAGCAAGGTATTTGTACCTGAATGTTTACGCATAACCATTTTGGGTCTGTGCCATGATCATCCCCTAGCAGGTCATTTTGGGGTCCACAAGACGCTTGATCTCCTGAAACGCACATTCTGGTGGCCAGACCTGGAAGAAACCTGTAAGAGGTACGTGAATTCCTGTGTAATCTGCAACCGCAGTAAGGGTACAAGAAACCGAGCTTGGGGTCTACTTCGGCCACTGCCAGTTCCTGACAGACCATGGAAAATGATAGCCATGGATTTTGTTGTGGAACTTCCCCCATCAGAAGGATGTACAGCCATCTTCGTAGTAGTGGACCGATTGTCCAAGATGGCCCATTTCTTGCCTCTGAAGAATACTCCCTCAGCCATAGAGACAGCTCAAGTATTTATCAGAGAAATTGTGAGGCTTCACGGGGTCCCTATGAACATTGTCTCCGATCGGGGGGTTCAATTCACCTCCAGATTCTGGAAAACTCTGTGTGAAGCCCTTAAAATCGAAAGATCCTTGTCCTCTGCCTACCATCCCCAAACCAATGGACAGACAGAGAGGACAAATCAAACATTGGAACAGTATATCCGATGCTTCACTACTTTTGTACAGGATGACTGGGTATCACTGCTGCCACTGGCGGAGTTCGCCTATAATAATGCCACTCATTCTGCCACAGGTCAGTCACCCTTCTTTGCAAATTATGGTTTTCACCCATCCTTCTTGCCTGACTTTATTCCAGAAACCACGGTTCCGGCTGTCCAAGATACAGTGGATTTCCTAAATCGCAACAATAAGTTGCTTCAAGAAGCGGTTACCAAGGCACAAGCAGCAAGCAAGACGGCTTTTGACAGGAAAAGGAGGGGTGAACTGATTCTCCACCCGGGAGACCAGGTATGGTTGTCTACTACAAATCTCCGGTTGGCATGCCCCTCAAAGAAACTGGCACCTAAATTTGTGGGACCATTCCCAGTCAAGAGGAAACTTAATGAGGTTGCTTATGAATTATCCTTACCTGATTCACTTAAAATACATCCTGTCTTCCATGTTTCTCTCTTGAAACCCGCAGTTCCTGACTCTTTTCCAGATAGAGTATCCAAGCCACCAGAACCTGTGACCATCAATGGTGAAGAGGAGTATGAGGTGGAGGCTATCATAGACTGTAGGAGAAGAAGGAATCAGGTACAGTACCTGGTTAAGTGGAAGGGTTATGGCCCGGAGGATAACTCTTGGGAGGTTGAACAGGATGTGCACGCCAGAGACCTGGTTAATGCCTTTTTTCGCAGAAATCCACAGAAGAGAGACCTGTTGGGCACCCGGAGGTTGCCCGTAAGGGGGGGGGCAATGTCATGGATCTGCCACCTAAGAGTTAATGGTGCAGACTGATTTCTGTGATTGACAACAGGCTGCCTATTTAAACACCTCAGCAGCACAGTGTCTTTGCTGCCTGATCTGCAGTGCTTACCTGACTTCCTGTGATCTGACCTGTTTCCTGTTTCCTGTGTTTGACCCGGCTTGCTGACTACGATTGATCTCTGTTATCCTGATCCCGGCCTGCCTTGTGACCAACGCTCAGCTCTACAACTGCTTGATTTCCCGTTGCCGAACTTGCCTGTATTCTGACCATTCTCTGCCTGTCGTTTATATCTATATCGGATCATCTGTTACCAAACCCGGCTTGTCTGACTACGCATTCAGTGCACCCACCAGCCAGCTTCCTGTTTCCTGCTGCACCTGCTGAACCGACAAGACCCAAGACGAACCAGGCACCCATACACCACCAGGCTCTTGTGGCCACTGTCGCAACATCGGTGGCCCTTTAGCCGGGGTTGTACGAGAAGCCTTCCCACTACACGTCAGGCTCATCTGGCAGGTACGTAACATGGACATAACAGGAGGAATAAACTCCATGGTTGAGTAAGGCCATATAGTGTCAATTGCCACTGGCAATATAGATTTTGAAAAAAAAAGTCTTAAAGGGGTTGTAAAGGTTTTTTTCTTTGTCTGAATTTCTCATTTCCTGTTCCTCCTCTGTAAGCTTTCCTCCATCATCTGAGCCGTTTTGGCTGGAGGTTAGTCAGCGTGTTCGCCCCCTCCCTTGGGACTACATCCCTCACAGCGTCTTCCCGCAGGGATGTAGTCCCAAGGTGAGAAATTCAGACAAAGAAAAAAAACATTTAGAATGGAAATGGAAGGAAAAGGTAAGTGCCGCCTCCTGGACCGGCATTGAAACAGTGTGCTGTCTATCATAGGAGCCGGTCCAGGATACGGGGACTTTGTTTCACAGCAGGCGGCATTTCATATCCAGGCTGTGTCACAGTGGGAAATCCCTGCTCTGTGTAATCCAGCTGGGTTTCCTACTGGCAGTCTCCTGGCTGATCGCTTCTGGCAGAATGGTGCAACCTTTTTTACAGGGCTTCAGAGTGGCCTGGAGGGCAAGGAGGCAATTGCCCCCTGGGCCGCACTGATGCCCTGTAATTTAGGGGGGCAAACTTATTAAATCTGCAGGGGATCTAAAAAAGAAATCCCCCATTGTAAATATATTTTTATGTTAATAGCATGTTTGCAGATGTACACAGGCAATATAAAGTGACACTAACTGTTACGTACCTTGTGGATAGAGCCTCGTATGCAGGAAAGAGCCCCTCTTACCGCCCGGGTTCAGGGACTGCTGGAGTGGGGACAGCAAGTACGGGAGCGCGGTGAGGTAAGAGTGCTTGGGATGACAGCAGACTGGTTGGAATGGAAATCTTGCGGGCAGGCAGTGTAGGAGACAGCGTCTCTGGAGGGTCACCGGAACCGGATAGCGGGAACTGGTGGACAAGCCGGGTTAGATGCAAGACAGAAACGGGTATGCAGTCAACACGGGTCAGATGGGCGGATCACCCGAAAGTCACTCTGTAGCGGAGGTAGCGTTGTCAAAGTTCAAGCATAGGTCTGATAACGAGGGGCAGTAGAGTAGAGCGGAGTCGGATCAAGCCAGGAGTCGGTAACGGTATTCAGGTAGTCAGACGGAGCCGGGTCAGGTATCGGGTAGAGCAGGTATCAGGTTTCAACAGGTATCAGGTAAGCAGGTATCAGGTTTCAACAGACATCAGGTTTCAGGGTTTTTAGGACATAAGCTGTAGATCAGACAGCAAGGTGTCACTGCTGCTACTGATCTTTTAAAGGGGAAGAGAGGCTAGTGCGCATGCGCGCGCTCCCGCCGCGCATGCGCGCGCCCCCGAGACGCAGACGCGCGCCGTGCACGCGCGCGCACGATAGGTGCACGCGCGCGCACGCGCGGCGCGCACACACGCGAAATTGGAGCGCGAGCAACAGGGACTCGTCGGAGCCCACAGGTAGGTCCCTGACATTGCCCCCCCCCAAGGGGCAGCCTCCGGATGCCAAATTGGATTCTTTTTTCAGGGTGAGCGGGAAAAAAATTGCGAATCAGTCTCTGTGCATGGATGTTGTTTTCGGGTTCCCAGGAATTGTCTTCTGGGCCATACCCTTTCCATTTTACTAAAAATTGAGTTTGCCCTTGCCGCTTCCTACAGTCGAGGATGGCCTCCACAACGTATTCCTCGCACCCATCAACAAAAACAGGTTCTGGGGGACTGGTCCCTCTATCAGGAAAGGGATCCAGAACTGCAGGTTTCAACAATGACACATGGAATACTGGATGAATTTTCAAAGAATCAGGTAAGGATAGTTCATACGATACCTCATTGATCTTCCTTCGTACTGGAAAAGGTCCTATGAACTTTGGTCCCAACTTCTTTGAAGGACAGGCCAACTTGAGGTTGGTTGTAGATAGCAATACCTGGTCACCTGGTTGAAGGTTTAATTCGCCTCTCTTCTTCCGGTCAAAGAACTTTTTACTGGCAGCTTGAGCTTTAGTCACCGCTTCCCGTAATACCTGGTTGTTGTGCCTGAGGAACTCCATCGTACTCTGCACTGCCGGGACTGGGGATTCTGAAAAAAGGTCAGGTAAAAAGGTTAGATCAAAACCATAGTTGGCAAAGAAAGGGGATTGCCCGGTAGCTGAGTGGTTGGCGTTATTGTACGCGAACTCCGCTAGGGGTAGCAGGGAAACCCAATCGTCCTGAGAGAAGGACGTAAAGCACCTAATGTACTGTTCAAGAGTCTGGTTGGTCCTCTCTGTTTGCCCGTTGGTTTGGGGATGATAGGCTGAGGAAAAGGAGAGTTTAATCTTCAAGGTTTCACATAAGGATCTCCAGAAGCGGGACGTGAACTGAACCCCCCTGTCAGACACGATGTCGGAGGGAATTCCGTGTAGCCGAACAATCTCCTTGATGAAGATGCGAGCAGTCTCTGTGGCCGTTGGGGTACTCCTTAAGGGAAGGAAATTAGCCATTTTGGATAGGCGATCCACGACTACAAAAATTGCCGTGCACCCCTCTGAACGAGGAAGTTCGACTATAAAGTCTATAGAAATCATTTCCCAGGGTCTATTGGGTACAGGTAGGGGCTTCAACAGTCCCCAAGCTCGGCTTCTTGTGGTCTTGTTTCGATTACACGTGGGGCATGAGTTAACATATGTTTTGCAGAAATTTTCCAGGTCTGGCCACCAGAAGGTACGACGGACCAGTTCGAGGGTTTTCCGAACCCCAAAGTGTCCCGCCAATGGGTGGTCGTGAAGGAGTTTCAGGACTTCCACACGGCTTGTTTCTGGAACGAAAATTTGGCTGCCTCTCCAAAACAGTCCATCCCTAGATGTTAAAGTGATGCTGGAAGGTTTGGAGGCATCTGTGGATGCTTCTCTAATTTCGGAGAGTAGACCAGACTGGAGAAGTAGGAAGTTACCTGCTGGTAAAATAGTGTCAGGAACCGGTATATCCTTGGGGTTATCATGCATCCGGGATAGTGCGTCTGGTTTGACGTTCTTTGAACCTGGCCGGTAGGTGATGTGAAAACAGAAGCGTGAGAAAAACAGCGCCCAGCGGGCTTGACGGGGCTTCAACCTTTTAGCAGATCTTAGGTACTCAAGATTCTTGTGATCGGTATAAATTAATACTGGGTGGGCTGCGCCTTCTAACAGGTACCTCCATTCCTCCAATGCGGTCTTGATGGCAAGTAGCTCACGATCTCCGACATCATAATTTCTTTCCGCAGGAGAAAGTTTCCGGGAAAAGAATCCGATGGGATGCATTAGGTCTTTATTCCCCTGGCGTTGGGAGACAACAGCTCCCACTGCGACTTCAGATGCGTCAACCTCGAGGATATAGGGTAGTGCAGGATCAGGGTGACTGAGGATCGGGGCTGACGTGAAAAGCTTTTTGAGTCGGTCAAAGGCCTTTTGAGCTTCTGGGTTCCAGTGAAAACGTAGGTTTTGTCTGGTCAATTGTGTGATGGGAGAAATTATTGCAGAAAACCCCCTGATAAATCTTCTATAGAAGTTTGCAAAACCTACGAAGCGTTGTACCCCCTTCTTGTCCAGGGGTACCGGCCAGTCGAGGATAGCAGACACCTTCTGCGGGTCCATCTTAATTCCGGTGGGAGAGATTACCAAGCCTAGGAACTGGATGGTCTGACGTTCAAATTCGCATTTCTCTGCCTTGGCGTATAATCTGTGTAGTCGGAGCCGGTGGAGGACTCTACGAACATGCTCTCGGTGTCTGTCTAATGATCTGGAAAAGACTAAGATATCATCAAGATAGACAATTACAAAGATGTCCAGAAAGTCTCTGAGTACGTCATTAATAAAATGCTGAAAGGTGGCGGGCGCATTACACAGTCCGAAGGGCATGACTAGGTACTCGTAATGACCGAATCGGGTACGAAAAGCTGTTTTCCATTCGTGCCCCTCCCGAATACGGACCAGGTTGTAGGCCCCTCTCAGGTCTAGCTTGGTGAAGACGGTAGCTGACCTCAGTTTTTGGAAGAGCTCGGGTACCAGGGGTAGCGGGTACCGGTTTTTCACTGTGATATTATTGAGTTCCCGGTAATCTACACACGGACGGAGGGACTGATCCTTTTTGGTAACAAAAAATATTCCAGCGCCTGCTGGGGAGGTAGAAGGCCGGATGAACCCCTTATGTAAGTTTTCATCTATATATATTTTTAGGGCCTCCTGCTCCTTTTCTGACAACGGAAAAATACGCCCAAAAGGAATTTCGGCCCCTGGGAGGAGCTCGATCGGGCAGTCATAGGGGCGATGGGGCGGAAGGGAGTCGGCCCCTCGTTTACTAAAAACGTCCAGGAAGTCATGATAGGGTTCAGGAATGCACTGAAGCAGGCTTGGGTCAGAGTCCATACATAGTAAGGTGGGAGGTGAACTGGTGGGCCCGGGTAGACAGTATTGCTGGCAGTAAGGGGACTGAAAAGACACCTCTCCAGATGCCCAATTAATCAGAGGGTTGTGAGCCTGAAGCCAGGGTAGGCCGAGGATTACCGGAAACAGAGGAGAGGAAATCACATCTAGGACCAACAGTTCCTTGTGCTGAGGAGCGATTAAAGCAGGTAGAGGTAGAGTCTCTTGGGTTACCTGTCCAGAACTGATGCGGGAGCCGTCGGCCAGAAAAACAGAGAGTCCATGGGTCTTTCTTCGTAAGGGGATGCTGTGCAGGTTGACAAAAGCGGTATCGATGAAGCAGCTGCATGCGCCGGAGTCAAGGATGGCGTTGACCGGAATATTCCTTTCCTGGCACTGTAACGAGAAAGGTAGAGCAAGGTGGGTTGCATTGCCTGAGAGGGCTGAGAAGTTGACAGGAGCTGAGGTGAGGCACTTACGTGTCTTAACAGGACAGTTGCGAACGTAGTGGCCAGTCCCGCCGCAGTACATGCAAAGGTTGAGTTGGCGACGACGTGCCCGCTCTTCAGGTGGTAGTGTTGGTCGCATGAGGCCAAGTTGCATGGGTTCAGATGAGTCCTGGTTGGTGCTGGGGGGATCAGGGTAGGTAGGAGGCAGGTAGCGAGAAGCCGGCATAGGTACCTTTGCAGTCATCCAGGTGGGACGGTTCGGTTGAGAAGATCGCTCAGCCCGGCGTTCACGAAGCCGGCGGTCGATCTGGATAGCTGTGGTAATTAGATCTTCGAGGGTCTCGGGCACCCCCACTCGAGCGAGTTCGTCCTTCAGACTTTCAGAAAGGCCCAAGCGAAACTGGTGCCGCAGAGCTGCATCGTTCCATTGAGTGTCCGCGCTCCAGCGCCTGAAGTCCGTGACATAGTCCTCAGCCGCTCTGCGACCTTGCTGGAGGGTCATCATATAGCAGAGCCATGGCCTCAAGAAAAGCGAACAGGGTCCGTGTCTGGTCACCATTCTCCTCGAGCAGCCGGTGGGCCCAGGTCTGAGGGTCCCCTTGTAGTAGGGAGATTACGAATCCCACTTTGGTGACCTCCAAGGAAAATGTCCGGGGTTGCAGAGCAAAGTAGAGCTCACAGGCGCTACGGAAGGCTCGAAATTTGGTGCGGTCGCCAGCGAATCGCTCTGGCACTGGAACTCTTGGTTCAGGTGGAAGCATTACCACCGAAGGAGCAGAAACAGCTGATGCGGATCTGGAGGTTGAAGGAGCAGCTGGATCACTGGGGGCAGCCAGGCTGTGTACCTGCCCTTCTAGCCTAACGTAGCCTTCCTGTAGGTTCTTTACTGCTTCTGTGAGGGACGCCAGGTGTTTGCAGATTTCGTCTATGGCAGGGGCTATTCCCGCAGGCTCTGACATGGTTGTCTGATACTGTTACGTACCTTGTGGATAGAGCCTCGTATGCAGGAAAGAGCCCCTCTTACCGCCCGGGTTCAGGGACTGCTGGAGTGGGGACAGCAAGTACGGGAGCGCGGTGAGGTAAGAGTGCTTGGGATGACAGCAGACTGGTTGGAATGGAAATCTTGCGGGCAGGCAGTGTAGGAGACAGCGTCTCTGGAGGGTCACCGGAACCGGATAGCGGGAACTGGTGGACAAGCCGGGTTAGATGCAAGACAGAAACGGGTATGCAGTCAACACGGGTCAGATGGGCGGATCACCCGAAAGTCACTCTGTAGCGGAGGTAGCGTTGTCAAAGTTCAAGCATAGGTCTGATAACGAGGGGCAGTAGAGTAGAGCGGAGTCGGATCAAGCCAGGAGTCGGTAACGGTATTCAGGTAGTCAGACGGAGCCGGGTCAGGTATCGGGTAGAGCAGGTATCAGGTTTCAACAGGTATCAGGTAAGCAGGTATCAGGTTTCAACAGACATCAGGTTTCAGGGTTTTTAGGACATAAGCTGTAGATCAGACAGCAAGGTGTCACTGCTGCTACTGATCTTTTAAAGGGGAAGAGAGGCTAGTGCGCATGCGCGCGCTCCCGCCGCGCATGCGCGCGCCCCCGAGACGCAGACGCGCGCCGTGCACGCGCGCGCACGCGCGGCGCGCACACACGCGAAATTGGAGCGCGAGCAACAGGGACTCGTCGGAGCCCACAGGTAGGTCCCTGACACTAACTAAGCATTATGTTTATTCAACTACTGCCTAATGACCCTGTAATCATTTTTCTCATGAAATTGTTTCTTACTGTCCTTTTCTGCCTCCTTATAATGTCCACGCTGAGCTCTCAAACTTATTTTTTCGCCCTCATTGTTTGGAACAAGCGATGCACGTAACTTGAAGTCACGTGCACTGCTCTTTGCACACTACACATCCTATAGTCCATAGTTTATCTCTAGAGTGAGCATAGGGTGACTACGTTCCTACATAGAGTGGGACCCTGGAGAATGAACGTAGCCACCCTCTAACAGGGAGCTGGATAACAACAGCAAAAAAGAGAGATCTGGAGAAGGCAGAGAACAAAAGAAGGGACTTTTTTGAGTTAAGAATACATACTTGAACAAAATCTTGTTTTTCTCTTTAACTAGAGATTAGTGTCACTTAACTGTCTAAAAAGCAAGGCAATCTAGCGTGATTATTATAATTTTTCAGATGTCAATTTTATTTTTGAAGAGGATAAATGTTTTATCTAGTTACATAAGAAAGTGTTGCATGCACCACAGAAAATATGTTCCCAGTAGTGTGAAATTGATAATTACTGTATATGGTTGGATTAGTTTGCTTACTTTAGTGATAAACCTTTTGAACAAATACTAACAGTGGTTTAAATTACGGTAATTGGGCAACAATAATACTGTGTATGTACTGTATATACACTGTATATAATTATATATACAAAGCAGCCACAAGCACATATATTACAATATTGCAAAACACTTAAAGCGGAGGTTCAGCCTAAATATAAGCCCTCCCATGTGATCCAGCATACTGGCGTCAGCGCCAGTATGCTGTTTTTTTTTTTTTTAATCCATGTACTTAATGTATTATGCAGAATTTTATTTTTTTTACCCCGCGGTGGACGGCGCCAGTATAGCGCGTCACATCTTACGAAAGTACCCGAAAAGGACTCGCGTAATCACGGCGAAAATGCGGCGCACAGACCTAGGAGCTGACTGCGCAGGCGCCGTATTTCTCCGAGTCCTATTTCGGCGTTTTTTGGAGGGCGTGACGCGCCATTGCCGTAGGACTCGGAGAAATACGGCGCCTGCGCAGTCAGCTCCTAGGTCTGTGCGCAGGCGCCGCATTTTCGCCGAGATTACCCGAGTCCTTTTCGGGTACTTTCGTAAGATGTGACGCGCTATACTGGCGCCGTCCACCGCGGGGTAAAAAAAATAAAATTCTGCATAATACAGTAAGTACATGGATTAAAAAAAAAAAAAAAACAGCATACTGGCGCTGACGCCAGTATGCTGGATCACATGGGAGGGCTTATATTTAGGGTGAACCTCCGCTTTAATGGATACCAATAGTTATGATGTGCAAAATTATAATACACTTTAGATTATTGTAAGGTCAAAACAGTAGTATTAAAGAACTCCTGTTTCTCCTGAGCACATTTTGGTGGCTCTGACTAGTTGCTTCCTGGACTAGGTTACATATTAGTTTTTGTTAGGCAAAGTTTCAGAGAAGCCGTAGCAAAATAGATAGTATTAAGCGCAGGGCTGGCATGATTAGGTAGCAGGGAACAGCACTATGCAGTTAAATTTAGGGGAGTGTAAATGGCAGGCTAGGGGGTGGAGTTTGTTTTCCCGGGGTAGGAGGGGCTAAGGGGAGGTCCGGAGATCAGTTGCTGTACAGCGTCGGAAGAGGAAGCTCCCACCCTCCCATCCTCCCGCCCTAATATTTTGTAAATGTATATGATTCGCGTGTTTGGGTGAAGGATTGGTGGTTGGGGATCTTTGGAGGTAGTAGACATTTTGACAAATTTGGCATACGTAGGGAACAATCAAGGTATGGGATCCTCGGTTGATGCCAGTTAACTGTGGTTTAGCTGGCATCGGTTGATGGGTATCAGCGCGGGGAAGGTTCAGAGTGCTATGATCCTTGAGTCGGCGCACTGCGACTAGGATCTTGGATGGCCATGCTGATACGAAGGATCAGTTGCTGTACAGTGTCGGCAGAGGAAGCTCCCACTCTCCCTCTTTAATATGTTGTAAATGTATATGATTCGTGTGTTTGGGTGAAGGATTGGCGGTTGGGGATCTTTGGAGGCAGTAGACATTTTGACCAATTTGACATACATAGGGAACCATCAAGGTATGGGATCCTTGGTTGATGCCAGTTAACTGTGGTTTAGCTGGCATCGGTTGATGGGTATCAGTGTGGGGAAGGTTCAGAGTGCTATGGTCCTTGAGTCAACCCCCTGCGACTGGGATCTTGGATGGCGACGCTGATACGAAGGAAATTTGGTTAGTGCCTTCAAGGATCCTTAACAGGGTGACAATTGTATCTGTAAAGGATTGTTTAGTGTAAATAAAGATGTTTGGTTAATATGTTATGGTTAATTTGTTAATAAAATGGCCAATGCGGCCAATTTTACTCCAAAATGGAAGTCACCTGTTTATTTCAGGTAGAGTTTTTGTTGATATGGCAATAGGCGGTTTATCTGGCTTACCATGGTCATGGTGGGGCATGTTAGGAATGTTAGTCATTAGAATGTTTTTAGACATTCCCAGTGTGTGAAGGTCCCTATGGTAATACTACTCCTGTACTGTACAATAGGTGCAGTCTTGGATGGAAACATCATGGCCACCACCATGTAGCTCCCTTTGTAATGTGCAGGAGATATTGAAGGTTCAACCCTGAGAAATTTTACCCAGCTTGGCAGAGCCCAAGAATATGAAGACACAAGGATTTACATACGTTTTCCAATCCATTACCTGGACAACATAGTCCAGCATTGTCTTTTGGTTGACTCATTCTGCTGATACATCTTCCGATTCATCGGTCAGTAATCACTTCAATACCAGGCACTTACACCTCTTCCTGCCCAGGACAATTTTCGCGGTCATACACACCGTACCCAAACTAATTTTTTTTTTATTGAATATGAATAGGCAAAATGCCTTACCTCTCAAATGTGCCCAATTCACACCACTGCATCGGCAATAGGGATAAGCTTAGAGTTCGAGTCATGTTCGACTCGAACATTGCCTGTTCGCCGAACAGCGAACTATTTGGGGTGTTCGCGACAAGTTCGTGTGAACTTTAGAACCCTGTTAAAGTCTATGGGACTCGAACGTTTGAAATCTAAAGTGCTAATTTTAAAGGCTAATATGCAAGTTATTGTAATAAAAAATGTTTGGGGACCTGGATCCTGCCCCAGGGGACATGCATCGATGCAAAAAAAGTTTTAAAAACTGCAGTTTTTTTGGCAGCAGTGATTTTAATAATTCCTTTAAGTGAAACAATAAAAGTGAAATATTCCTTTAAATTTCGTACCTGGGGGGGGGGGGTGTATAGTATGCCTGTAAAGTAGCGCTTGTTTCCCATGCTTAGAACTGTCCCTGCACAAAGTGTCATTTCTGAAGGAATTTTTTTTTTTAAATCACTTGCGGCTATAATGAATTGTGTGGGGGTCCACGGCATTTTTTTTTTTATTTGGGGTGGAGTTCCCCTTAAAATCCATACCAGACCTGAAGGGTCTGGAATGTATATTTTGGGGGAACCCCACATTTTTTTTTTTTTTGACGCAGGGTTCCCCTTAATATCCATACCAGACCCTAAGGTGAGTGATTTTAAATGACTTTTTTCCTTCAGAAATTACATTTTGTGCAGGGACAGTTCTAAACACAGAAAACAAGCGCTACTTTACAGGCATACTATACACCCCTCTAGGTATGAAATTTAAAGGAATATTTCAATTTTATTGTTTCACTTTAAGCATTATTAAAATCACTGTTCCTAAAAAAACAGCAGTTTTTTAAAACTTCTTTTGCATTGATACATGTCCCCTGGGGCAGGACCCAGGTCCCCAAACACTCCCCTGGGGCAGGACTCGGGTCCCCAAACACTTTTTAGAACAATAACTTGCATATTAGCCTTTAAAATTAGCACTTTAGATTTCAAACGTTCGAGTCCCATAGACTTTAACA
The DNA here is from genome assembly GCA_029574335.1 of Rana kukunoris. Classification (NCBI taxonomy): domain Eukaryota; kingdom Metazoa; phylum Chordata; class Amphibia; order Anura; family Ranidae; genus Rana; species Rana kukunoris. Next base: position 25,857,783 of record CM056057.1, read on the forward strand.
GGGTTCTAAAGTTCACACAAACTTTTGGTCTGTTTGCAGGTTCTGGTGCGAACCGAACCCAGGGGTGTTCGGCTCATCCCTACTCGGCAAGGACCAGCAAGAAAACTGCTGGCAGAGCTTTCTTGCCAAGTATACCGAGCGTGTGTACGAGGCTTTCAGGTTTCTCATCAAGGAAACTGCCTAAAATCTCGACGAGAAAAATAGAGAACCTGCTCTCTATTTTCTCGTCGTGATTCTCGGCAGTGTGTAGACTTACCTGTCGTCGTGGAAATCCACGCATGCTCAAAATGACTTTGACGCATTCGCGGTAGCTTCCTAGGCATAGGTAGGGTGCAGCAAGATGGCGGCGAGGGCATCGAATGAGATGAGCGCATGCTCGTCATACACAATGACGTCACCTCGTTCTTGCCTTTTAAAAGAACGGCGGTTCACTCGGGCGGCAAGAGATTCTTGCCAAGAATCTCATCAGGAAAAACAACGTGTGTACAGGGCTTTACTATAAGTCGGAATTTCAAGTAAACAGGCACCATCACAGATCAAAGATATAAACCAAGGATATTTTTACTGATATCTATCACATATGTTGCCAACCTACAGAATGGCATTCTTCTGTTTTCCCTGCCTTTGGGTTACAAGAACAGACAAACTTCTGTCAAGACCTTAGGTCACAAATAATTTTACTGCCTGCCATGAATGGAAAGAATTCAGCTGGATTTCCAGGGAAATTTCTTTATAGGTCTGATGTCATGCGATATTAAAAAATGCAATGTTTGTCCCATAATGTTAAAGAAACCAAGGCCATTTTTCATCAAAAAACAAAATGTTGTTGTCAAATGTATCATAGCTGCCCAGAGGGAAGAGTAATGCGTGCAAAAAGAATGTGGGCTAATGCAAGGCAATCATTCCATATCATGCAAAGTGATAAAAGCAACAGCAATGTGACGAGCCCAATAAAGTATACAGTACCTAGTGTCTACTTGAGATCACTTTTAGGATCTCTGGGAACCTCTGTCATAAGGGATTATACCTAGAGCTCCCAGGACATTAAAAAGAAGAATTATCAATGCGGCATAACCAGCATATCTGACACGCAGGACAGGGAATTTTGTTACCAATCCCTACAAAATGTGCAGCAATAGTTTTGAAATTAATAACCACAGAAATTAAATACAGACAATAAAAACTGTGATGACTTCTAACATTAGCAACCCGTGTAGAAGTGAGCCTTTACATTGGTGGTTAGTAGACATGTCCATTCGTTTTCGTCCGAATTTTGGGTATTTTCGTTATCGTTTTAACAAACGAAAACAAACGTGCAGAATCCGAAATCCGAAAGATCCGACATAAAAAAATGCTTTATTTTAGTTTTCTTTGCTATAACATTTTGATATAGATAGAAGATTCGACATGAAGCCGACAATAGCAATCTGTGTCTAATGAACCTGTGGTTGAATATGCCTAACCTAACTCTTTTAGTCCAAGATTATTCTACATAGAGAGGAAAGATTTGACATTATAGAGACAGTGTTGGGGTAGACCATTCGACATAAACGACGAAGATTTGACAAAGCAGAGAAAAACATACAAACATCGAATCTGTCATTGAAGGCTTATGGTGTCTGTCGAAAGTTCAAAGAAGATTCGACAAGCAGCTAAACTGTACGACGCCGCAATCTTACATTTCCGATCAAATACTTGACCCATAGGCTATAGAAGAATTCAAAAGTTGCTTGAGTAATAATAATTCATAAATAGAATTATTACTAGTGTCATACAACATTAGAATTGTTCTGCCTACAAGCTATAGAACATTCGACCAGAAATGTACGATTTCGGCGTCGCACAGTTTAGCTGCTCCGTCGAATCTTCTTAGAACATTCGACACACACCATTAGCCTTCAATGACAGATTTAACCTTAATTAATTCAGATTTTCAGACGAATGCCTTTTTTTATAGAAACACTGGGCCAGATTCTCATATATTTTCGGCGGCGTAGCGTAAGCCATTTACACTACGCCGCCGCTGCGTGCTAGAGCAAGTGCTTTATTCTCAAAGCACTTGCTCCGTAGTTTGCGTTGGCGTCTCGTAAATCGCCAAGCGTAAACCCGCGCAATTCAAATGGGGCGGCTTGTATTTAAATTAAGCGCGCCCCCGCGTCGAACGATGCTAAGCATCACTCGCATAGATACGAGGACAAAAAAAAGGCGTTACGACGGGGTATCTGAGATACTCCGTCGTAACGCCTCTGAGAATCTGGCCCAAAATAAATAAAAACACATTTTCGGGAGTAACAAAATAAATGTATTTTTCGGACGAAAACTAAATTCAAACTCAATTTTTTGCTCTTAGGTCCCGTACACACGAGCAAATTAATCTGATCAAATCGGTCTGACAGACCGATTTGGTCAGATTTCTCTGCTGGCTGTTTTGGTTTGATCGCTGTACACACGATCAAACCAAAATCCCTGTTGGCAGACAGCGCAGTGACGTGGTGGTAACGTTGACGCCGCCATGTCACCACACCAGGAAGTAAAACACTTCCGCGCATGCGTAGAATCCATTCGACGCATGTGCGGGCAGATATGTCTGCTGGTTAGCGTACTAACCAGCAGACATATCGGTCCGACGAGTTCCCAGCAGGCTTTAAAATCTGTCTGCTGGCCAAATCCGTCGGCTCGCCCGTACACACGATCGAATCTGTCTGCTGAGACGGTCTGTCAGACCGTTTTCAGCAGATAGATTTGATCGCGTGTACGCGGCCTTACTCTAAGGCCTCGTACACACGATCAAATCTGTCCGCTGGAAACGGTCTGATGGACCGTTTCAGCAGACAGATTTGATCGTGTGTACGGCCGAGCCGACGGATTTGGCCACCCGACAGATTTCAAAGCATGCTTTGAAATCTATCGGGTGGGAATCCGTCCGCCCGACATGTCTGCTGGTTAGTACACTTACCAGCAGACATGTCGTCCCGCACCGCCGCCGCACCGCCGCCGCATGGATTCGGCGCATGCGCGGAAGTGTTTTACTTCCTGGTGCGGTGACGTGGCGGCGTCAACGTCACTGCCACGTCACCGACACGTCAGCGCGCCGTCTGCTGGCGGGGATTTTGGTTTGCTCGTGTGTACACGCGAGCAAACCAAAATCCCAGCAGACAGATTTGTTCAAATCTGTCGGACAGACAGATTTGAACAAATCTGTCTGCTCGTGTGTACGAGGCCTAACGGCGATATCTCACATGTGTGGTGAGAAAACTGTTTACAAAGACTACAAATCGCTCCTTTACCTTTAAAAGCAAAAGATTAAAAACAATTATAATTTTTATTTTTGCTTTTAGAAATAAAGAAAAATTGTTTACTTCTACCATGGACCTGAAGTTGTCGCTCTGGTCCTTCAAGGCCATAGAGGCTATCAAAGACGATCTAGTCTTTTATCACCTCTGTGACCAGCCTGCCGAACTGTTGGATCATATCTGGTGGAGCCGAAAGCAGGTAAAGTAACGCAGTGCCTTATCACAAAAAATGGCCTGGTCATGAAGGGGGGTAAATCTTCCGGAGGTCAAGAGGTTAAAATAAAGCTTCCAGGGGAAAAATATGGAGATAGTAAATGGAAATGCCACTTGGCTGACTGTTATTTTTTGGACCCTCTAACTCACAGTTGTCAAACACAAGGCACGTTGGCCGAATCCGGCCCTCCATGCCATTTCATGTGGTCCTCACACCTCTCCTGCAGCTGCAGGAGAACTCCAGCCCTCCTCTGGTCCTACTCCAGACCCCTACTTTCTGCTTTCAAGCAATGCATTCAGCTTCTTCCCAGCAGCAGCATAAGAAAAGGGGGTGCACTGTACTGTAAGGGAGAGTGGGGGACTCAACTTCTGATGGTGGGGTGGCTCTTGACAACTAATTTTAAGGGGGGCATGCACTAGACATCTAACAGGGGCGGACTGACAACTCATAGGGCCCCCGGGGCAATAGGAGAGTATGGGGGCCCCCCGGGCAATAGGAGATTATGCGGCCCCCAGGCAATAGATTATGGGGCCACACAGTATACTCACATACAGTATACATACACAGTATACAAACACAGACACACAATATAAACACACAATATACACACAAACAGAATACACACACACACACTTAAAAGGTATTGGAGAGGCGGGGCAGCTATAATCTTGGAATTTTTTTTAAATCACAGATTTTTACATACTGTCCCTGGTTTAACTGAGGCTGGCAACCCTGATAGGGCCCCTAGTAGCAAGGGGCCCTCGGGCAGTGCCCAAATGGTCAGTCCGCCACTGACATCTAATCTTACAGATACAACCGGCCCTTTTAAGGGCAATCATAATGCTGATGCGGCCCGCGATGAAATTTAATTTGACACCCCTAATTCCAGCACTACTCTAACTTCAGCACTTCTTGATTCACTTATTGAAGTCAGAGTGTTTACATGACATGCCATTTTCAGGAGGTCAGCAATGGCAGCCACCGTGTTGTTGGTAAAGAAAGTCCCGGAGAAAATAAGGCACTTACTCAGCGCAGGGATGGCATGACAGGAGGGGACAGGCAGGCAGCGTCAGCTGGTCTCCTTTAAGAGAAGGGGGTGGCTTGGCAGGGTCAGAGGTGGTTCCCAGCATGCTTGCTGGGGGGAGGAAGTGACGCGTCATTCCTCCATATTACACGCGGGGAGAAGCTTACCACCCACCCTCCCCATAGTTGGGTATGCAGGGAAAGGTATTGGGACTTTCAGTGTGAGCGGGGCAGTGTTGGGGTCTCTGGAACAGGAGGAAAAGTTGCAAGTTTTGAGTAAAAAGGGTGGTACCCATCTGTGGGATGGGGTTATCGGGTACCTTCCGGTTAACGAGGGTTAATCAGGAAGGGGTAAAAACGGGGTAGGTCACTGCGGGCATATGTACTGCTCCCGAGTCGGTGTCTTGCGACTGAGGCTTACAGTAAATAGTTTTGTCCAAGTGACCAAGTTGGGTGTCGTGGTCTCCAAGACCACCGAGTATTAAAAGTTTGTTTGCTGTTATTTAAAATTGTTATTTATTTTACATTTAAAATTGGTTAAATATATAGGCCGTATGGCCAATTTTACTCCACAACAGTGTCATATGTCTTATTGGGATAGGGGTTTTGGGGGAGGTTGTTTAAAGTAGGTCATGCCTAGGGATCTGGCCCTAACATGTCATGAATAGGGTGTGATTCTGTAAGAAGACAGAAAAGTCTTTCTCTATGTTGTTTCAATACACTACTATGGTACAATTTACAACATAATGACTAGTTGTCATTAATTATATCGCTGTATTTTATTTTTCATGTTTAGCGGCAACAATGGCTGAACGTTGTGCTTATCCTCCCATCTTTTGTTCTGAAATTTGTCCCTGGTTTGCCTAATGGAAGTTATCCGGTTTGGGGAGTTTGTGGCGCACAGAAGAGAACAATAGATCTTTTTTAGAAAGAAATGCAATAACAAAGTACTAACAATAGGTTTGATTCATAAAAGTGTCTGTAGACCTGTCGTGATCCAGCCAAAAGTGAGCCGATCCGGATTGTATTGTCTTGAACATTTTAACCACTTGCTTACTGAGCACTTAAACCGCCTTCCTGCCCAGACCAATGTTCAGCCTTCAGCGCTCTCACACTTTGAATGACAATTGCGCTACACTGTACTCGTATAACATTTTTATCATTTTTTTCACACAAATAGAGCTTTCTTTCTGTGGTATTTAATCACTGCTGGGTATTTGATTTTTTTTCAAAAAAAATAAAAAATACAGAAAATTTAGAAAAAAAAAGAAAACTCTTTCATAGTTTGTTATAAAATTTCTAAATCAGGTAATTTTTCTTGATGTGTGCTGATGAGGCTGGATTGATAGACACTGATAGGCTGCACTGATGGATGGCACTAATGGGCACTGATGGGTGGCCCTGAAGGGCACTAATAAATGGCACTGATAGGTGGCACTGGTAGGCAACACTTATCGGTGGCACTGGTGGCATTGATTGGCAGCACTGGTGGGCATTGACAGGAGGCACTGTGGGCACTGATGGGCACTGGTAGGTGACACTAATAGGCAACACTGATCAGTGGCACTGGTGGGCACCGATAGGAGGCACTGATGGGCACTGGTAGGCACTGGTAGGTGACACTGATAGGCAACACTGAAAGGTGGCACTGGTGGGCATTGACAGGTGGCACTGTGGGCACTGATAGGTGGCACTGTGGGCACTGGTAGACACTGGAAGGTGGCACTGGTGGGCACAGATGAGGTATAGACTGCAAGTTAAAATCAATGAGGGGCTTAATCCTATTAGATGCACCATCAGAGCACAAGCTCAAATGGAACTCATATCTAGAACACATCACAGATGTACAAAAGTCAAAAAATAGGCTGACCATATAGATGTATATACTGCAGCCCCTTGCACCTTATAAAATGCACCTCCTGTTACGGGAGGTCTAAGACACTTGTGGCTATATACCCAGCTAGGGCTTTGGTCATCTATGGAGATTGCGCTATTAAGCCTCCACTGCCCAATGCACTCGGTCACAGAAAGGTTCCAAGAAAAGATAAAGCCTCCATAGTGTAAAATCTTAAGGTTTATTTAGGTAAAAAAGATGTTGCACTTACATCAATAGAAAGAAGAACTCACAGATAAAAAAACAAGCTGGCGGTTCAAAATGCAGCCCATGGTCCGGACTGGCGCAAGTGTGGTGACGTCAGCACGAGGCTCCCCCTTGCACGTTTCATCACAATGACGTCGTCCTCATGGTCTTTTAGAAGTAATGGATACAAAAAGCTGCAAGGAATTCGATTTAAAGGCTCTCAGTTTCTCAATATGAATATAAAGATTAAATTAGATCACTAAGGGTAATCATTTTTTTAAAAGTACAAAGTAAAAAATAATGAATGAAACAAAGGCTTCAAAAATGATCTGCTATGGAATATATCTGTATCCAAAGAGTTGAAGGGGGAAAATGTGGTTATACTACACAGTACAGACCAAAAGTTTGGACACACCTTCTCATTCAAAGTGTTTTCTTTATTTTCATGACTATGAAAATTGTAGAGTCACACTGAAGGCATCAAAACGATGAATTAACACATGTGGAATTATATACATAACAAAAAAGTGTGAAACAACTGAAAATATGTCATATTCTAGGTTCTTCAAAGTAGCCACCTTTTGCAGCAGACACATCTCTAGAACAACTGTTAAGAGGAGACTGTATGAATCCGGCCTTAATGGTAGAATATCTGCTAGGAAACCACTGCTAAAGAAAGGCAACAAGCAGAAGAGACTTGTTTGGGCTAAAGAACACAAGGAATGGACATTAGACCAGTGGAAATCTGTGCTTTGGTCTGATAAGTCCAAATTTGAGATCTTTGGTTCCAACCACCGTGTCTTTGTGCGACCCAGAAAAGGTGAACGGATGCACTCTACATGCCTGGTTCCCACTGTGAAGCATGGAGGAGGAGGTGTGATGGTGTGGGGGTGCTTTGCTGGTGACACTGTTGGGGATTTATTTAAAATTGATGGCATACTGAACCAGCATGGCTACCACAGCATCTTGCAGCGGCATGCTATTCCATCCGGTTTGCGTTTAGTTGGACCATCATTTATTTTTCAACAGGACAATGACCCCAAACACACCTCCAGGCTGTGTAAGTACTATTTGACCAAGAAGGAGAGTGATGGGGGGCTGCGCCAGATGACCTGGCCTCCACAGTCACCGGACCTGAACCCAATCGAGATGGTTTGGGGTGAGCTGGACCGCAGAGTGAAGGCAAAAGGGCCAACAAGTGCTAAGCATCTCTGGGAACTCCTTCAAGACTGTTGGAAGACCATTTCAGGTGACTACCTCTTAAAGCTCATCAAGAGAATGCCAAGAGTGTGCAAAGCAGTAATCAAAGCAAAAGGTGGCTACTTTGTAGAACCTAGTACAGGGGTGCCCAACCACTTAAGCGACTTATTAATCGGTTGCGGGCCTCAATGAGCAGGTGGATGGCATGTCAGCTGTGCATATGCAAGGACACAGCCCACCATACTTTTTAGCTCAAGGCTGCTTTCACACTGATGCGCTGCAGTTTACCCGCACCACGGATACCTTTGGCTTTCCTGCACTTTACAATAGATTTTTCTTATATTCTGCAGGTTTGGTGCACTTTCAGAAAGCTCACCAAACTCATGGGTAATAACATAAGTCTATCACTCAGTGCAGGTACCCCACAGGTAAACTGCTTTGCACCTGTGGATCAGTTTGAAAGCAGCCCAGTAACCACTGCAGAAAAGATATGCCCATATATACACTGTGATTTTAGTAATTTTTAGTAATAAACTGACCTTTAATAACAGTATTATATTCCATCCCAGAGCAGGAGGTCGCGGGCCACATCAGAGGGCTCCCCGGGCCACATGTGGCCCCCGGGCCACTGGTTGGGCACCCCTGACCTAGAATATGAAATATATTTTCAGTTGTTTCACACTTTTTTGTTATGTATATAATTCCACATGTGTTAAAGGGGAGGTTCCCCTAAAAAGAAACTTTTAACATTGCCTGTCTCTTCTTAATAACATGTAGAATCGGCTGGTAGTTTAAAAAAAAAACGTCCGTACATACCATTTTCGGCATGTAGTCTCACCGTCGCTTCCGGGTCTGGCGGCCGGGGATGGGCGTGCCTACTTGATTGACAGGCATCCGATCGACGCATACAGCGCGTCACGAGATGCCGAAAGAAGCCGAACGTTGGTGCGCATGCGCCGTATAGAGCCGCACCAACGTTCGGCTTCTTTCGGCATCACGTGACGCGCTGTATGCGTCGATCGGATGCCTGTCCCCAAACATCATACCCGGAAGCAGCGGTGAGACTACATGCCGAAAATGGTATGTACGGATGTTTTTTTTTTAAACTACCAGCCGATTCTACATGTTATTAAGAAGAGACAGGCAATGTTAAAAGTTTCTTTTTAGGGGAACCACCCCTTTAATTCATAGTTTTGATGCCTTCAGTGTGAATCTACAATTTTCATAGTCATGAAAATAAAGAAAACTCTTTGAATGAGAAGGTGTGTCCAAACTTTTGGTCTGTATAGTAGGAGTAAAGTCTGTTAAGCCAACCATAGATGCATCGAATCCGGGGCTGGTTCAGCAGGGACCGGACAAAATTTGTTCCATTTATGGATAGGCTGATTGTACCCAAGGCATTAATCCACGGATCGACTTGGGTACAACCAGTATGTTGAATTTTTAGCATGCGATTATTGTCAGCGGCTATAGCAGCCAGTAATCATTGTGTTCTCCTGGCAGGGACAGCTCCCCCTACCCCCAACACGATGATAACACAATAGCTCAGCTGGAGGGATATCCCATAAACTGGGGGAATCAAGCGATTTTATTTCCTGTAACCTGCGGTTACAGAAAAGAAAATTGCATAGTCTATGGACAACTGGATGTTCAGTGAGCTTATTAAATAAGGTGAAGCTGGGTTCCTTTCTTCAGTCATGTTCAAGTCTTTTATTTTTTACAATTTTCTTGTACTTGATGCTTATATAGAGAAAATAGAGTTTCAACATACTTACTAAAAATATTCAATTGCAATGAGAATATTTTTTTTACGACCTCAATGTTTTGTCAAATTTTTACCAAATATTCTCCACATTTTTGACATGATTAATTAATTTCTCAGCCTATGAATTATTCCTTTCTATAATGTTCCACTCAAGCTGTTCATAGTATGGCGTGAATATTTACAATATTTATAAAGAGGGTGATTAAATTTGACTATGTATTCACCTTTCTCTTTGGCTAATGCGGTCACCTCCTTTTGTGTACACAATAAGACCATATGCTATGGGAATCAAATAGAAAATGTTGAAAAAATTTGAAAACAGAAAACATTTTTATGACGTCAAATTTTTTTCTTTTGCTGTAAAAATAATAAATAGGAAGAGGAAATTGTTGTTTAATTAGGATTTGTTCAGAGACTTTATTCTAGTTTATTATTTTAGAATGTTTATATAATCTTTCTTTATACACTGTTACTTATTGATTTACTAATGGGTAATAAATTGTTCAGCATTTTTCATGTTGGATAGAGTGAGGGAGAGTTATAACCCCTATCAGGTTTTTTATTTTGGCCATCTGTGCCCTATTGGGGAGCTTTATCTTCACTTCCTGTCCATAGCCAAAACTAAAATTATGAGGAAATCACTCCAAATTGAGAGAATCCCTAGTTGTTACCAGTGTCACCAGAACTAGTGTCCACAATTGGAAGATTTCCCTATTACTGTCCTGAGGACAACCCAAAATGTGCGATTTTCTTTTACTTTCACGTTCATCAAGAGGGTGAATCTCCCTAATCAGAAGCAAACAGCAATAAAAACCTGACCGATGTCCCAATCCTTCTCGACTGTCGCAAAAACTTAAATTATCAATATATTATTTCTTACTTTTCTCAGTGAAGAGGTCCCATGTATGAATAGTTCTGAAAAAGACAGACAGCCTTCTTATGTATTTGCTTATTCATCTAATTTTCAGCTAAAATTACCCAATAACTAAAAATAATGAAACTAGTAAGGTGGAGCCTACGTACTCACGTCAAAACCGGAAATACCGAGCTAACTGTGGAACGCAGGTGGTGCGCACGCCGCTACCACTGCTGCTCAGATACTTACCAGTGTGGATTACTACCGCAATTATCCCACTCATTTTAAACTGACCGCAGCTTTTGTTGCGGCATATTTGTTTTGTTTTGTTTTTAATAAAGACCACTTCAACAATTTTTTTCTACACCATGGGAGCCCTTGAGATTTTCTTTTTTTGAGGATCTTCTAACATCCAGTCCCAGCTGCAGAGAGGTGGAAAAGATTATTTGGAGTAGGTAGGGAGAGAAGCATCTAGGAATACCAGCAGTCCTGCTGTGGACCGAAGACTGGATAAAAGACTGGACAGCCGCACTTCCACAAAATTCTTAAAAAAGTTGCCTTTAATGGTAAAAAATGGAAACAGCACTACAGGTCAAAGCAGACAGTGGGGTGGATATCTGACATGTTTCGCACTGGGGTATCAGCGCTTAATCATAGTCCTGCTGTGGACCCTATCTGACACGCTGTCTGCCCCTGTAGGGGCTCCGCAATCTGGTGAGTGGGGACACATGAGGGGGATCACCCTAGTCAATTGTCTCTCTCTGTTGGCACTACGGAACACTTAGGGCCCTTTCACACTAGCGGACGAAAGGTCCGCTCATTACAAGTCCGTTTACGGACTTGTAATGGGTCCCTATGGGAGCGGATCCGTTAGCGGATGATGCATCCGCTAACGTCCGCTCGATCCGCATCCGTTTTTGCGGACGGAAGAATGTCCTATTTTTCTTCCGTCCGGCCAAACGGATCGGATGCAAACGGGCAGACGGTCCGTTTTCATCCGACTCCCCATAGGGGAGAACGGAGGAGAGACGGGGCGGTCCCTGCACAGTGTGCGGGGACCGCCCCGTCCGCCCGACAGCTCAGCGGAGACCCCCCGCTGAGCTGACGGACACACGGAGCGGACCGAAAAATGGACACGTGCGGACCGTTTTTAGATCCATTTTTTTTATCATCAGTTGATCAGCTTTTCATCAGTTTTTCATCAGTTTTTCATCCGTTTTCATCCGTTTTTCATCCGTTTTTTCATCCGTTTTTTTTTTGGTTAGAACTTTTTTTTTTATTACATAATTTGCTGAAAAACGGACGTTAGCGGTCCGTTTTTCGTCCGTTCCGTTTTTTTGACGGAAGAAAAATAGGGTTTGCTTCCGTCCAAAAAAACGGAGCTTAACGGAGACGGACGTTAGCGGATGTGTGTGAAAGGACCCATAGGAAAGCATTGCGGTCAAAAAACGGACGTCTAAAAACAGACGAACGGTCCGCTCGTGTGAAAGGGCCCTTAGAGGTGTTATTGAATATCTCTTGCACAAGTATTAAATAATTTGGTATCGTGGAATGCATGTGACCTGGTTCTGGTGGACTTTTTGTACCTGATCCTGGACATTGTATCAATCAGTTTGCCCTTTATAAATATATAAACGAATTAGCGGGAGGCTAAGATCAGGTTTATCTTACCACGGCTGCACTCTCTCTGTGCTTTGTAGATGGACTTTGGGGTGCCTGTCTCATTATTACAATTTGTGGTAAAATCTGCTTTTCTCACTTATGGTACCTATGCTAAGGTTTTTTAACATTGACCTATTTTAATAGGTGTTTTTTCGTTTACGGGCACCTATATTTATTTTTGCACATTCTGGGCCAGATTCTCAGTGGCGCTACGACGGAGTATCTCAGATACCCCGTCGTATCGCCGTTTTTTTTGGCTCATATCTATGCGAGTGATGCTTAGCATCACTTTGGCATAGATACGCTTGAACATCCGACAAGTGTAATACCATTACACTTGCGGATCGTAGTTGTAATGACAACTCCGGCCACTAGGTGGCCTTTACGTTGTTTTCTCATTTGCCTATGCAAATGAGGCTACTACGCCGATTTCCGATCGCTTTTACGCCGCCCCATCGTCGCGTACGTCGTTTACGAACTCGTAAGGTTACCCCTGCTTCTATGAGGAGTAACCTTACGAAGTACCGTCGGATGCCGTCGGGTGCCGTCGAATGCCATGTTAAGTATGGTGTCAAGTCAGCGTCGGCTTTTTCAGTCGCTTACGTCGTTTTACTAACTCGTTCGTGAATAGGGCATTGCGTAGTGACGATCACGTCGTTTTGACGTCGGTTTCAACGGCGCTTTCCGACGTGAGCTGGAGCATGCGCACTGGGCTTTTTCCCCGGCCGGCGCATGCGCAGTTCGTTCGAAGCGGGGGCGCGCTTAATTTAAATACAAGCCGCCCCATTTGAATTACGCGGGCTTACGCTGGGCCATTTTCGCTACGCCAACGCAAACTACGGAGCAAATGCTTAGGAAATACGGCACTTGCTCTAGTACGATGCGGCGGCGTAGTGTAAATGGCTTACGCTACGCCGGCAAATTTCTTAGAGAATCTGGCCCTCTATATTTATTTTGCACATTCTATATTGCATTCTTTATATGGGCCACTTCAGACACTTAGTAGTGTCCTTATACTTTATATTACTGGCCCAAATTGCACCTAGATTTGCATATATTATTAGGTGTTTTTGACACCTATCAGTGTTCACACACTTGTTACAGCTGACCCTCACAATTGGGAGGCCAGCTGCCATTTATATACACATACACTTCTCACAGGTGTGAGTCTTGGTGTTTGGTACCTAGTCTCTGTTTATACACACACTGATTTTCTGTTGAGTTTACTTTAGGTTGCACCACTACCCCATTCATTTTTATCGTAAACATAATGCAGATTAATTTCTGCTTGTAAAATTCAGACTACTGATTTTGAAATACCAGTATACTCTGTAAATTTAGGACTGATCGACCCATCCCACCTACATACTCCCTTTCTGTCCTACCAAGCAATTATGAGCATGTAAAGCCACTGGAGACTAAAGCCGCCACAATACAATGCACCTTTTTCACAGTAGAGACATTGCTCCAACCTACCTCCAACTTCTTTTCCCATTTCCCTATCAACTTTCCAAATCCTCTCCTCTATGTCCTTCCAACCTTCTTACCCCACCAACCTTCACTTTTCCAAACCATTACAGACTTGGAGCTTCACCCTTAACTCCTCATTTATATGTCCATGACCCTTCCCCTGCCTGTCGTACAGCATAACTCTCCAATCTTACCCTTTCTTATTAAGTCCATTGTCCTTTATTTCAACTTACAGTTATTTGGCTATTATTACCAAATACAAGCTATTGAGTAAAATAAAGTAGAACTCCCAAATAAATGGTACCAAAACTCCAAACAAGGATGCAGAACTCAGTCCAAGAACAAGGCAACAATAACTTTTCTAATAATTATAACATCTCTATAATGTTTCCTAAACTTCCATCATGCAGGCCACAAAGTATATTTAGGTTAACAGTGATGAAGAGGCTGCTTATGAGGAAATAAATGGTAAAGTATGGGTGAAATCCAAATCTTTTTTTAGCTATCTCATATATTAAGATTTGGATAAGAGAAGCCACGCCAGTTTATGTCCAAAATAGTTTATTTGATTGGAGAACATATAACTTGTTCTAAAGGTTTTGAAATGGTGAGATGAATTCATCTAATGTAGACACCGCAGTGCTTAATTCATAAAGTGCACCTCCACCAGTTAAAAAACTTGCTTACCAGATGGTAAGAAAACCAGGCATGTGGCTTTAGCCCAGGCCAAGGCCTTTGCTTGCACGGATGATCTTAGCAAACCCTGGGGAAGATGGTTGCACTGAATCTTACACCGATATCACCATGCGATCCGCAATCGTACCATTCAATATTGGACCCAAAAAGAGAAACTTGTACCCTCTCCAAGGTGCAACTATCTACCCAGGGTTTCCTAAGATCATTCGAGCAAACAAAGGCCTTGCCTGGGCTAAAGCCACATACTTGGTTTGCTTGCCATCTGGTAAGCAAGTTTTTTATCTGATGGCGGTGCAGTTTATGAATTAAGCCCTGTGGTGTCTACATTAGATTAATTCACCTTACCATTTCAAAACCATTAGAACAAGTTATATGTTCTCCAATCAAATAAATTGTTTTGGACTTTTGGACTTAAACTAGCGCGGCTTCTCTTATCCATTTACGTTTATTGTGTATATCTCACATTAAGCTGCTGCTTTATTTTGACTATTTTTTTTTATTTAATATTTTTTATGTTTATTTTTAACTTTTTATTAGCGCAGTTTTTTCCCCTTTATATAGTAAGATTTGCAATAACTAAATCAATAAATAATTTAGTTTTGAGCAGTACATATAAAAACAAAACAAAAAAACAATTACTAAATTAGGTAATTGGAAATCTATACGGTATATCTTATTTGAATGCCCCTTCAAAGGACATCTTTAACTTATTCATATCAGAAGCCATGACAGCTGTAACAGAGTGACTCTTTAGAAACACTGTACAACTGTATCTATATATATAGTATTCTGAAAAATGGAAATAGAATATTAGTCATACAGTAGTTGTCAAGACGCAATTAAACTTTGATTGTGTTTATTTGAAGTGGCTTCCTACACCCCCTGCTAGCTAATGAAACATAATGACTGATCCTTTAATTGCAGAAACGATAGCTTAATCTCTTCAACTCAAGTGGAATATTTGACAGAGGAACTGCAAAGTTTAAATAAATATTTAAAAAAACACATTTTCTTTTCAATGATTTTTATTGAAAATACATTGTTTAGAGATAATAAGGTTCTCAATAACGCAAAGCAGAGTTCAAAATTTCCTTGTGCACCATGGTCGACCATTTGAACCAAACATCCTCATCAATAGTCTCCCCCAGGTCTGCCTCCCAGGCTAACTGATAGGGGAGTTTAGAGCCCTGATTCGTTAACAGAATATACAACTCTGAGATACTACCTCGTGCCCCAGGATAGCTCAGACATTTGTTTGCGTAAAATGTTCTAGTAGTAATGTCCCCCTGGTCTTGACATAGTGACTATTAATAATGGGTAATTTGGCAAAACGACTTCATTTTTAAACACCAGAGATGTAGGAGAGTGGAAGTCCACCCTGCCTTCACACCCACAAGTCCCTGCCCCAATTCTTCCTCTCCAGAACAACTCACCTGCTTGAGGATTTCATCCTCCACCATCTTGTGCCTTCTCTATACCAGAGGCCGTCACATCACATCAACATACTATCTGGGATCAGTTGACAGTACATTAACAATCACATATAGTGGATGATCTGCAGCATTCACATGTGAAAGCATCCAGCAACCCATAGAGCAAGCCAACTTCCCTAGCCCAGTCTCTCTCCACCAGAGGCTGTCTGTGCCCACTCACTGTTACTTGCAAAATGGGATCGCTGCAGACACATTTAGCTGGGTACACCCCTCCCAGGTCCTCAAGGGGAATAGCCTCACTCCAGGGAATGCTTGACCTGGCCTAAAAGGCCTTTTGCAACCTGCCCTAGCTTTTGCCTTCATAAGAATCAGGAAGTTTACAGCTGGCTCTGCTTGGTGCAGGTCTACCTCTCCCTGGCCTCCAGCCCTATCCATGGCCTCCACTTGCTGACTACAGCTAGCAAATGGTGGGGTATCTGGCTTTAATCTCACAAATGGCTCCTTCTAACCAGGCTTACGTGTGGGCACTGACTCACCCATTGCATTACTACAGGAGGGCTCTAGCTAAAAGAGACCTATCACCTGATTACACCATTCTGTTTAGCCACACTCTTTTTTGGGACAGAGCCATATAGTGGCAATCTAGCTATCTGCACCTGCTTACACGCTATATGTATTGGCATACCTCCTTAGACCCATTCTGTTGGGACAGTATGATCAACTGCTGACTTGACACCATACACAGGCAGCTTAACTTTTCGTTACTGTATGTCACAGAAGATGAATCCAGCGCAATTGTACTTCAGACAATTGCAGTACAGAGAATGTTTTGCCAGTCTTTTGAAGTGTAAGAAGACAATCCTAAGCCCTGTCTCTGTGAATACCTAACACTAACGGAGGGAACATGGAAGAAATTGAGACGACCCAGATAGGACTAAACTAACTAGCATTAAACATGAGGTGAGGACAGAGGAAGATACCAAAATCTCAGAAAAAAAGTTGTCATAAAATAGTCATTAGATGTTAGCATACTACAAAAAAAAAATAACCTGAAACAGTTAAATACTTTGGACAGAGGCGTGGCGGTGGACGTGGTATACTTGGATTTTGAAAAAGCATTGACACAGTTCCCCAAACACAACTAATGTGTAAGGTAAAGTCTATAGGTTTGGTAGATCATTTTGTAGATAAAAAACTGGCTAAAAGACGGATTCAGAGAGTAGAGGTTAATGATTCATAATCCAAATGATCTAAGGTTATCAGTGGTGTACTCCAAGGGTCAGCATTGGGACCCTTACTTTTTAACCACTTAAGACCCGGACCAAAATGCAGGTAAGGACCTTGTCCCTTTTTGCGATTCGGCACTGCGTCGTTTTAACTGACAATTGCGCAGTCGTGCGACGTGGCTCCCAAACAAAATTGGCGTCCTTTTTTCCCCACAAATAGAGCTTTCTTTTGGTGGTACTTGATCACCTCTGCGGTTTTTATTTTTTGCGCTATAAACAAAAATAGAGCGACAATTTTAAAAAAATGCAATATTTTTTACTTTTTGCTATAATAAATATCCCCCAAAAATATATAAAAAAACATTTTTTTTCCTCAGTTTAGGCCGATACGTATTCTTCTACATATTTTTGGTAAAAAAAAATCGCAATAAACATTTATCGGTTGGTTTTCGCAAAATTTATAGCGTTTAAAAAATAAGGGATAGTTTTATTGCATTTTTATTAATTATTTTTTTTTACTACTAATAGCGGCGATCAGCGATTTTTTTCGTGACTGCGACAATATGGCAGACACTTCGGACAATTTTGACACATTTTTGGGACAATTGTCATTTTTACAGCAAAAAAATGCATTTAAATTGCATTGTTTACTGTGGAAATGACAGTTGCAGTTTGGGAGTTAACCACAAGGGGGCGCTGTAACTTTCGCTGTGACTGTGTGTGTGTTTACAACTGTAGGGGGGTGTGGCTGTAGGTGTGACGTCATCGATCGCGTCCCCCTATTACAGGGATGACGCGATCGATGCTGCGGCCACAGAGAAGCACAGGGAAGCCGTGTTTACACACGGCTCTCCCGTTCTTCCGCTCCAGGGACGGATCGCCGCACTGCAGCGGCGATCGGGTCCACGAATCCCGCGGTCCCGGTCCTGGAGCTTCGGACCGGGTCACGGTAGCGCGCCGCGGGCGCGCGCCCGTGACCCACGGCTGGGTACTAAAATCAACGTATATATACGTTGATGTGCCCAGCCGTGCCATTCTGCCGACGTAAATGTGCAGTAGGCGGTCCTTAAGTGGTTAATATCTTTATAAATTATATAGGGTCTGGGATTAAAATTACCATTTCAGTCTTTGCAGATGACACCAAGCTATGCAGTGGAATAACATCCTTACAGGATGTCTCCAATTTATAAGCCAATTCAATGCCAATTCCAAAGCCCTTTCTTGTATTAAGAGAGGTCTGGACTCCAGAGAGAGATATAATGTTGCCCCTGTAAGACCCCATCTGGAATATACAGTTCAGTTTTGGGTACCAGGTCACAAAAAGGATATCGGGAAACTGGAGAAAGTGCAGAAAAGGGCAACTAAACTGATAAGAGGCATGGAGGAGCTCAGCTATGAGGAAAGATTAGAGAAACTGAATTTATTCCACGAGTGTACTTGTGCCCGGCGTATCAATATACGCTTTTTGGCATATGGCGTACGACCGGCGTAACTTTACCCCTCATAAAGCAGGGGTAAGTCATGTTAACGTATGGACGTCGGAACAGCGCAGAATTGTACGTTGTTTGCGTAAGTCGTACACGAATAGGGATGTGCGTGAGTTACGTTCACGTTGTAGGCAGTGTTCGGCGTATCTTAGGCATTCAATCCAACGCATTCGCACTGGGATACGTCCACGAACGGCGCATGCCATTCGTTTGGCCATGCATCTACATGGGGTCACGATTCATTTAAATACAACACGCCCCCTACCTGCCTACTTTGAATCACGCCGGCCGATTTACGTTATGCCGGCGCACATATGGGAGAAAGTTCTTTGAGGATACCATATGAGCCACTCTGACTTACGGCGGCGTAGTGCAAAGGAGATGCGCTACGCCCGCCTAAAGATACGCCGTTTTTTGTGGATCTGGCCCTTAGTGTTTAGTTATTCACTTTAAGGTCATCACAGAAGACAAGGGGGCACTCTTTACGCCTAGAGGAAAACAAAGCGTACACACGGTCAGAATTTCCAACAGCAAATGTTCCGTGTGAGCTTGTTGTCAGAAAATCCGACCTTGTGTATGCTCCATCGGAAATTTGCTGTCGGAATTTCTGACAACAAATGTTTGAGAGAAACATACCGCTCCAAGTCCCCAAACACCTGTGATTGCTCCCTCCCTGTTACACCGACAGGTGCTGACTCTGCACTAATCCATGGAAGAAAGTCCAGAATGTTTCTTTCTTCCAACAAATGTTTGAGGGCTGGTTCTCTATTTTTCTCAATATTTCTTGTCGGAAATTCTGATCGTCTGTAGCCAATTCTGACGCAATAAAATCCTACGCATGCTCAGAATCAATTCAACACATGCTCGGAATCATTGAACTTTATTTTTCTCGGCTCGTCGTAGTGTTGAATGTGACTGCGTTCTTGAAGTTTGGAATTTCCGACAATATTTGTTTGACCGTATGCAAGACAAGTTTGAGCTAACAATCCGTCGGGGAAAAAAACACGGTTTTGATGTCGGAATGTCCGATCGTGTGTACATGGATTAAGAGCTGTAAAAAATTATGGAATAGACTACCTCCTGTGGTGGTTCTGTCCAGCTCAGTAGATTTCTTTAAAAAAGGGCCTAGATTATTTCCTAAATGTACATAATATAACTAGGTACTTATATTTATAGGGAAAATCTGGTTGCCTCTCTGGGATCAGGAAGGAATTTTTTCCTCTGCTGTAGCAAAAAAAATTTTCCGCCTTCCTCTGGATCAACTGTGGGTATAGGATTGTATATATGGGATTGTATGATTTTTATTATTTCTTTATTGGTTGAACTGGACGGACTTGTGTCTTTTTTCAACCTGACTAACTATGTAAATACAATACAAAAAAATGACATGAAAGTGGGACAAAATACACAATTGGAAATGCTCACAGTGTGTCCTCAACGCAACAACTGTGATCCGGATCCGCGAAACTCCCCACCCCCCGCTCAACAACTTAGATCTGCCCCCCCCAACCTCGCTCAACAACTCTGATCCGTAGAACCCCCCCCCCGCTCAACAACTCCCATCTGCGAAACTCCCCACCAGAACCCCCCCCCCCCCCCCCCCGCTCAACAACTTCGTTGGGAGGTATGCTCATTTGTCCCTCATTCTGAAGTTGAAAAGTTGGGAGGTATGTATGGTGCAATCAGCTTTAATCGGCTTTTAGTATAGGTTTTGTGGTTCTTTAACTCAAAGTTTGTATGTTTCCTAAGAGCTTTCACTTAAATGTATTACATCAATAGGGGCTGACAATCCAGGGTTTTTTGTTCAACCTATTTTTGTCGAACAATGTGTTTCAGTTGATCTCTTTAAACAAAGCTACCATAAGAAAAAAAAAAAAAAGACTGAAGGGAATCATAAAATGTAATTGACAAAGGCCTTATCTTCTGTATATGTCACTCACAACAAAGTCTATTAACATTAAATGAGTTGCAGTATACAAGATATGATAAAACCGAGCACCTGCAGGCTCCTCTGCATAGATTTATGAGAGTATAATTCTCGGATGTGTTTCTCCCAAAGGATTTCATTTTTAAAAGTGTGTTTCAAAGACTTGTGGCCCCAACTTACTAAAGAATATCTCATGTGATAATTAAATGACGTGACACATTTTTCCAATTATCTCATGAGATGCTGAAAATGTAAATTTGCTATCACCTTATGAGTTATTTACCTCACAAACCAAAAACATGAGGTAAATAATGCATAAAACGGCATTAAAGTCAATTCACTAAAAGAAATAAATAAATGTATGAGTTAAAAAAAAGTAGTGGTGCAGGCAAGAGGTATTTAAGGAATGTAAAAATATAGGGGTCAATTCACCAAAAGGTAAATACAGAGTCGACTGAAAAAATGTGGTAAAATAACGCATTAAGGAAAATCGTTTTTAAATGTGCAATTCACAAAGAATTTTGCAGTAAATAACTCATGCGTTATAAATTTGGTAATGCTGTAATTGGCGCATATTTTCATGTGGTAATTTATCGTACGGTAGCTGGTTGTTAAGGAGCAAACTGGAAAGCTGGGCTGCGCAATGACTCATCAGCTGTCAGCGAGTTTTCCACTGACAGCTGAATGTAAACAAAACATGCCGGCAGTTGAAAATTCTTTAAAAAAAAACAGCATCCCCCCCAATACATATCAGGCCATTTGGGTCCGACCCTCCCCTATGTGAAAGAGTAGGAGATACATAGTACTCCTACTCATTCACCAAAAAAGTCAAAGTAAACCAAAACACAGCACAAGTTTGTAATCCATGTGCCAATAGAGCGCCCTTTCAGCTTCTTGGTATAATGCATCTTAGTAAACCCCTGTTTCCCATATAAGTAACACAGACATGACCACAATCCTTACATCCTTAGCTCCACAGCTCGACTGTCTGACTCTGGGAGCAATCTTTATTCATATAACAATAGAGCTTGGTGGCTTCACAAATCAGCCAATCAAGCACAGGCAGGAGGAGTTATACAACAACCAATGAACAATAACTAAGGGAGTGTTATGGGCATGTCTGGGCAGGGGCAGGGTATATGATTTCCCACCCCCTGTACCTGTAAGCCATCATCATGGCTGGTCTTGATATCATTGATGCTCTCACCGACCATAACAGTTTAAAGACTCCTGTTTTCGCCGTTGGCGTTAATACTTATTCTGCGTTGTTCAGAGAACAACACATACCTGGATTATACTACCGTTCCTGTGGATGTGAGATTATCTGCAGGGGCACCTCATGGCCCCCCCATGTGTTGATCAAGCACAAGGGGGCGACACGAGTGTACATCCCCTCATAACCAATAATGTCTTTGCAGAGTGAACGCATACCCCCCCAGACGATCGTCTGTGTATCGCACACGGGCCCTTCGCTGGCGGACATTTCCACACTCTGCAAACACTTCTCTGCATCCTCAGGAAGGAATCGCGGAAGTTTTCTCTGAAAGCCTGTTTTTTGCCATACAGGTACATCCTGTAATTTGTACCTTGATGCGCTTGTTATAGATGCCCAGTGGTATTTCACATGTTACCTTTTTCTTTACTTGTCGGTGGAATGTGATATCCCTCCTGCTATCAAATATCCGTTAAGAAATTTCATTTGAGGAACTATGACATCTAGAGATATTGGCCCGGATTCACGTACCTCATGGCATCTTTTTTCCGGCGTATCTTTTTTCCGGCGTAGCGTATCTTCTTTACGATACGCCGGCGCAACGTTGAGAGGCAAGCATGGTATTCACAAAGCAAATGCTCTCAACGTTGCGCCAGCGTAGCGTATAGTTGTCGGCGTAAGCCGACGTAAGTCAATGTAGGTGGAAGTGGGATGGAAGTGGATGTGTAACATTGAAATGAAGCGTGACCTAATGCTAATGATGGACTGAGCTTCAAAAAACGATCTGCGCATGCGTCGTATTTTGGACGCATCCCATTGCGCATGCGGTCGAGATAACTGGCTAAGATACGTCAAAACACCGCCCAGCTCTATTCACGTAGTACTACGTAAACGACGTAAAATACGACGGCTGTTCTCTGGTCCATACCTTTGCATGAGTTGGGCCTCCAATATGAGGAATAACTTTACGCCGGACGTAACCCTGACGCAAATCGCTTAAAACATGCACCAGGCGCAACTACGTTCGGTAATCGCCGTATCTCCCTCATTTGCAAATTTAACCACTTAAGAACCGCCGCATGTACATTTACGTCGGCAGAATGGCACCGACAGGCACATCAACGTATATATATACGTTGGTGCCTTGGGGGGGTTCGGGGGTCCGATCGGACCCCCCCTCCGTACATGCGGCGGTCCGGTTACCTGGCCGAGCGATCCGGGATGAGGGGGCGGCAGTTGGTTTTTGTCCGCCCCCTCCGGATCGCTCTCAGCCAATCCGCGCGCTCCCCCTGCGTGTCATTTCCTCCTCCTGTGTAAACACAGGAAGGAGGAAGTGATGTGATCTCTCCCTCTGTGTTTTTTTCAACCACCGCTGAGGAGAGATCACATCACATAGTAAGTGTACACAACAGCACACTGACACACAGACACATAGGAATATTTAACCCGTCAGTTAAATCGACGCAGTGCCGAATCGCAAAAAGGGGCAAGGTCATTTGGCAGCATTTTGGTCCGGGTCTTAAGTGGTTAACATGGGTACGCCGAATGTGTCCAGCGTAACTATGCGCCCACGATACACCGGCGTAGGCAAGTTACGCCGGGCGGCTGAAGCCTATTTTACCGACGTATCTAGCTTGGAGAATCGGCGCAGAGATAAGACGGCGCACATTTGGACTTACGATGGCGTATCTCGAGATAATTCGGCGTAAGTCCTACGTGAATCTGGGCCATTGTTTCTGTCTACATGATTCCAGACTGAGAAGCTGAGGATCTGCCATTTCTGGTAAGTGGGTTTCCAAAGGGAGATCTTTCTGTATCCTTTCGTGAGAACGTTGGACACATTGAAGAATAATTAGCCCTTCGTTCTCTTAGAGATTTATTAAGTTTTATAGCACATTATTATATAGTGTCACATTGTTATTTGCAATTTGCATATATATCTTATTTATGGGCACTTATTTTAAGTTTTGCCATTAGGTAAAATGTATTCATTTATTATTCAGCTACCAGCGCTGCTCCCCATACTTTTTTTTATACTGATATGTTCAACCACATACCCTAAATAAAGAATAAAAAATAAAATATATAGGGCCAGATTCTCAGAGGCGCTACGACGGGGTATCTCAGATACCCCGTCGTATTGCCGTTTTTTGGCCATGTATCTATGCGTGTGATTCCTAGAATCACTTACGCATAGATACCGGTGAAGATCCGCCAAGTGTAAAACAATTACACTGGCGGATCGTAGATATAATGACAACTCTGGCCACTAGGTGGCCTTTACGTTGTTTTCTCATTTGCCTATGCAAATGAGGCTAATACACCGATTCCCGAACGCTTTTACGCCACCCCGTCGTGGTTAACGTCGTTTTCGTCCGCGTAAGGTTACCCCTGCTAAGATGTGGAGTAACCTTAAGTATGTTAAGTATGGCCTCGGGACCGCGTTGTGTTGTGCGTCGTTTACGTACGTCGATTCTCAATGGGGCTGGCGTACGCTACGATTACGTCGTTGCGGCCGGCGCATGCGCAGTTCAATCAGCACGGGGGCGCGCTTAATTTAAATACAAGACGCCCCCTTCGATTTACGTGGGGATACGCCGGGCAATTTACGCTACGCCGCCGCAAACTACGGAGCAAGTGCTTTGGGAATAAAGCACTTGCTCCAGTACGATGCAGCGGTGTAGTGTAAATGGCTAACGCTACGCCGCCGCAAATGTACGAGAATCTGGCCCACAGTCAAAAACTGTTCAGTGTAAAAAAAAAAATTGTCCATTCATCTGCTTGTAATTTTGGAAAGTGTGCTCAAGTTGTTGGTACTATATAAATTCTGTAGAATAACAACAATATAATGAAAAACACAAGATGGGAATTTATTTAAACAGCTTTCCAAATAAAAGCAATATGTCTCCTTGAATTTTTTTTTTTAAATGATTTAAAGGGGTTGCAAAAGCCTAATATTTATTATCTTAATGCTTTCTATGCATTAAGATAAAAAGCCTTCAGTGTGCAGCAGCCCCCCTAACACTAATTTGAACCCCCCTCTCTATCCAGCGATGTCCACAAGTCATTCGACCATCTGGGACTTTCCCTCCTGATTGGCTGAGACCAGGGGCGGACTGACAACTCATGGGGCCCCCGGGCTATAGGAGATTATGGGGCCCCCGGGCAATAGGAGATTATGGGGCCCCCAAGGCGATAGATTATGGGGCCACACAGTATAAACACACACACACATACAGTATGCATATACAGTATACATACACACAGAATACACATACACACTGAAAAGGTACTGGAGAGGCAGGGCAGTTAAAATCTTGGGATTTTTTTAAAAACACAGATTTTTACATACTGCCCCTGGTTTTACCAAGGCTGGCAACCCTGATGGGGACCCCTAGTGGCATGGGGCCCTCGGGCAGTGACAAGGCCCGAATGGTCAGTCCGCCCCTGCCTGAGACACAACAGCGGCGCCATTGGCTTTTGCCGCTGTCAACCAGTTAGCCAATCAGGAGAGAGAGGGGGCGGGCCAAACTGCAGTGTCGTGTCTGAATGGACACACAGAGCTGCAGCTCGGCTCAAGTGCCTCCATACCAAGATGCTTGCTGTGGGGGCACTCGATAGGAGGGAGGGGCCAGGAGCAGAAAAGAGAGACCCAAGAAGGGGAGGATCCAGGCTTCCCTGTGCAAATCCCCTACACAGATGAAGTAAGTATAACCAGTTTGTTATTTTAAAAAATAAATAAAAAAAAGAGACTTTACAATGACTTTAAGTCAGCAAATTAGGGCATACGGTTATTGTCAAATTAACTGTTGCATACACAGCCACTGCTAAATTTGGTTTGGGCATCTAGGCTTCCATGACCTCTGCTTATAAAAGGGTTACATTTGAAGATCTGTATGCTGATAGGAGGCATCAGCTATATAACTCCTAGTACACTGTAAAAAAAACAAGTATTTTTAGACATTTAGCCCAAAAGCCAGAGGGCCACCATCCAGCTCAGCCTGTAAAACTGTATGATAGACAAAGCTTCTGGGGCTGGATGGTGCATCGAATGGTAATAATGTTTACGACAGTAGATCTCTGGGTGCAAAGCCCTAAATGTTAGCACCTCTCAGTGCACCATCCAGCCACAGTGAGAAGTCTCCAGCCTGTGCGTCCATCCCTGGGCACATACTGCCCTAATTGTTCATACTGCTCAGTGCACTGCTCAACCCCATCCAGCTGCAGCAGTATTCAACCTCTCAGGCTTCGTACACATGACCGAGAATCTCGTCGTAAAAGAAACGTTGTTTTCCTCGACGAGGTTCTTGTAAAGCTTGAATAGATTGTCAAACTTTCATTGCATACACACTGTGAAGACAAAATCTTGTCGTTCTCAAACGCGGTGACGTACAACACGTACGACGGCATTTAAAGGGGAAGTTCCATTCCACTGGCGCCACCCTCGGGGCTGCTTTTGCTAATCTCATTTTACTGCGTGTTAAGTAAAAGTTTGGTGAGAGACGATTCGCCCTTTTCAGTCTGTTACAGCGTGACGAATGTGCTATCTCCATTACGAACGCTACTTTTACGGAAAGGTGCGCTCCCGTCTCATACTTTATTCTGAGCATGCGCGGGTTTCTAAGCATACACACGAACGTTTTTCTTGCCATTAACCAGCCCGACGAGGAACAGGACAAGGAAATTGAGACTCCAGACGAGAAAAAAAAAGAGAGCATGTTCTCTTTTTTTCTCGTTGAGATCCACGACACACAATCGTTTTTCTCTGCAAAAAAGCTCTGCCAGCATTTTTCTTGATGGTTTTTGCCGAGAAAAACGGCCGTGTGTACGAGGCATCAGAGTTTTACAGGCTGCAAACATTGTGGCTAGAGGTTGCACGTTTGCTTTTCACCAGCACCAAAATGCCGGAATCTCATGAACCAAGGCAAAATACCCATTTTTCATGTGCCCTTAGTGCCCAACCTTTTGAAGAGCGGGGGCCACTTAAGCGACTTGTTAACCGGTCACGGGCCACAATGAGCGGAACGGGTAGATGACAGCCAGGCCCATGTCCACTCCGTATATGCAGAGCAGACAGGGTCACAGCCCACACTATTCTTTTGGCCCTCCAATCTGATCTTCCCAGATGGAAGGGGACAAATCTCCCCCCTTCTTTTTTTGTGGCTCGAATTAGAGGTAGGTGTGTGTAAAACGGCCACAAGTCTGTTTACATCTGTGGCTCAATAGAGGTGAATGAAGGGTCCAATTGGGTCAGACTGATTGTGTCAAGGGGGACTAAGGTTGCTTTCACACTAATGCGCTGCAGTATACCTACACCGAGGGTGTAATGCAGTGCACCTGTGGCTTTAGCTGCACTTTGCCATAGACTTCTATTATATATCCTGCAGGTGTGGTGCACTTCCAGAGCAGGAGGTCACGGGGCACATCAGACGGCTCCGCGGGCCACATGTGGCCCCCAGGCCACTGGTTGGGCACCCCTGCCTTAGAGGGTATTATGAGAAATAATCTAAAAGAAGCAGACAGGATGGCCAGCACCTTTATACTTCTGCAGAATCGCTATATCTCCTCTTCTAAGGCTGGGTTCACACTAATACTACATGACAGTCATACTACTTTGCTCTGCATCATCAGTCCAACATCCATCAGACTTAAATGAACAGGATACTACTTTTATCCAACTTTGTGATAGTCTGATTTGTCCTTTTGACCAATCAAAACAATCCCAGTGTGACATGAATTCCTTTTATTGCTGCTTTGATCACATGTCGGATGTCAAAAGTTGTAATGGTTTGGAAAAGGATCCTACTTTGATCCAACCTCAATGATATTCAGCAGGGCTGAAGTCAGACCAAAAGTAGTACAAGGAGCATTTTTAAAGTTGGACCGACTTGTGTCGGACCAGTTAAGACGGCTCTCATAGGGAACCATTGCTTTGCACACATCATGGGACATGAGCTCCCAATGTCAGAGCGTTTGTCATACCAGTGTGAACCCAGCCTAAGAGTATACATCTGCGAAATGATAACAATGAGACAACGATTATATACCATAGGTGTCAGAAAAAATTTGACCACAAAATTGACCATAAAGTTTTCATGATCATAACTTTTTACCTGCTAGAAAAGCCCTGCAAACCCTTTTATTCCAGTCTTTATTTATAAAAGTAAGACATGTCGGCCTGATTAAACTGCCACATTCTAAATTGCTACCTTAGGCATGCTGTCTAAGGTAACAACTGTCAAGTTTTCGAACAGCATGTGTTCTGCTTTTGTTCATTCAAATTCTCATTTGGTTAGCAGGGAGCTTTCAGGCGGCAAGCTAAAAATGTGTAGTAGATTCAAGCCAGTCTGATTAATAAGTAATCTCATTAAGCTTCATTTAATGCTGAATGACATCACCAGTCTACCTTTTGTATGCACATACCCGTCATTTGTATTTCCTCTGCTCTTTGGTTCTGTATTCCATCTACTTTTATCAATAGTTGGAGATGGAATGAATAAATCACCTCTAATGCACCTCCATTAAATCTGACCTCCAGCCCTCCCTTTAGTCTTGCACAGTTGTACAGGCTCCTCTCCTGTCAGTACAGTAGTTGCTTGCTCTGATTTTACTGCACACCGTGAGCTTCTCACAATGTGCATTAGAAACGTCAGCAAGTCAGACACAGCCCAGTATCACCTAGCCCAGTGCTTCTCAACCAGGTCTTCTGTGGAACCCTGGGGTTTCTCCAGAGGTTGCTAGGAGTTCCTTGTCTGATGCCGCGTACACACAATCGGAATTTCCGACAACAAATGTTCGATGTGAGCTTTTGGTCGGATTTTCCTACCGTGTGTACGCTCCATTGGACATTTGCTGTAGGAATTTCCAACAACAAATGTTTGAGAGCTGGTTCTCTATTTTTCAGACGGCGAAAGCTTCTGTCGGAAATTCAGATCGTCTGTATGCAATTCTGACGCATAAAAATCCTACGCATCCTCGAAATCAGTTCGACACATGCTCGGAGTCGGAATCATTGAACTTCACTTTTCTCGGCTCGTCCTAGTGTTGGTGTCATAGACATGCAATAGCATGGCAGCTTACCTGTTTGTTCATCTGTCCAGTAGAGACCTGACCCTCTTCTGGTTTCCTTTTTTATCACTTCCTCTTCCTGTATGGCTCCACCCAGGCCATCACAGGAAGTCTTTATTAACCATCGCACTACAGGTCTGCGGTGCTGTTCAACAATGTTGTTTGCTAATTCCTGTCTACAGTGTGCTACGATCATCCTTCTGTGTACCGTTTCTGGTGTGTCCCTGACTTCTCCCGTTTGCCTGTGCCCCTGACAATTTGCCTGTTCCTCGTTTACTCTTGCCTGCTTGTTGCCCTGACCTCTGCCTGCATATCACCACCGTTTGTTCTGCTGGCTACTCCCATCTCTCCCTGCGGAGTGTGACCTAGGGGATCTCGCGGGTCGCGACTCTGGTGAAAACAAAGCTGGGTCTTAGACCCCGCGCCCTGGGCGATCCTGGGTTAAGCTTCCTCTGAAAGCAGCAGTCGGCTAAAGGGTTCACTACCCTGTGGTGCATCCCTGACACCAACGGGGTGCACTTGTCACCCTGCCTCGTGTGACCTTACAGTTGGCGAATTTTCGACAACATTTGTGTGACAGTGTGTATGCAAGACAAGTTTGAGCCAAAATTCAGCCGGAAAAAAATGGTTTTGTTGTCGGAATGTCCGATCGTGTATACGCGGTACAAGGAAGAGTTTTGTTTTCCACTGGTCAACAATAAGAGTGTACTTCTCCCACTACCAATTATTATATGGGGTCCTCCTCCCTTTGGTCACCAATATATGGGACCACTACACCGAATACTAAGATGTCCTTCTCCCATTGGCCACCCATGTATGGGACCACTATACCGATTACTAAGGTCTCCTTTTCTCATTGGCCACCAATATATGGAAGTGTGACCACTACACTGATTACTAAGGTTTCCTTCTCCTATTGGCCACCAATACATAGGACCATTACACTGCCTACTAATTTTAAAAGGCATTTTTCCACTGACCCCGAATGAAAGGAACACTACAATTTTCACCATCTGGGTTTCTTTTCTGGTCATTATTATTATTTGTTCCAATTTATGATTGTAAATGAAACATTGTTTTCTTACAGAGCAAAGGAGTGTTAAAAAAAAACATCTCTGCCATGCAGTAGAGATGTTATAATCCCTTATGCCCTGTACACACGTTTGGAGTTTTCGTCGGAAAAAACTCAGACGGCTTTTTCCAACGGAATTCCGTTCAAGCTGTCTTGCATACACATGGACACACCAAATTTTCGACCATCAAAAACACGGTGACATACAGTACAACACTAGTAGGCCCAGTAGTTAGACTGGGTCTGCACTTTCAAGATGATCCTATGTTGTCCATCCTGCAGGAGGAAGCCACTTGATGAAGAAAGCCAAGGGAGAGGACCATGCAAGAAGCTGGTATATTGGGAGAAGGCCTGGAAACTTCATCGAAGGATGTACCATAACCTGAGAGACTTGATGGTGATCGCCTGTCACATCTGAGTTCTAGAGAAGTTAATCTAAAGAGATCCGGGTGCTGAATCCTGTGGCAGAGGATTCTGGACCAAAAGTGTCTCTTCATAAAGGAAGGTCTGTGGCAGACACTGTACTTTTTCGTGCGCAATTCCGGCTGCTAGGCCAGTGAGAGGGACCTGTCCGGGTGAGCAATACCCACTCTGGCTAGAGTGGCGACGAGAACTGTGCATGCTGGAAGTAGGAGTGTTTCCTAATTGAGATTATGCACCTGAACCTGCCTACCTATTTACCCTTCTACCCCTCCAACTCCTTAATTTTTACCAAGTTCTGCAAATAAATCTTAGAAAGTGTACAGTGTGGACATTACATTTTTTTCAACTCAGCAGCTCCTTCGGGGGTAGTGCTATGTATGTAAGGAAAATGGATAGATTTTATTTTTTACTTTCATTAGCATGTTTATAAGGGTAGAAAAGAGAAACCAGAGAAGCAAAATATAAACAGATTAAACTTCAACTTTACATATGTTTAAAGAAGAATTCCAGGTATGGAAAGTTTGTCCATATTTACAGGGGCCCAGCTTGGACCACTGTAACTATGTATATAACATAAATACCAGCTATAACAGAATGACGCTGCTCCAAGCCTGCAGGCTCCCAGGTTTCCAATCTGTATTCAGGTGCTGGAAAAATACAGCACACCCCGCTCCAATATATAATATAGCATACAGGTACTGTATTGAACTCCAGAGTAAGGTACATGGTACCATGTCAGGGGGTGGTGACCAATGGGTTGGAATTTGAGCTGAAGCCTGTCTTTTATTTACCTTGAGCTGAACACAGTGTGTGGTGGTAATTGCATGCCATATTATAAATGTGTGTGTGTATATATATATATATATATATATATATATATATATATATATACAGTACAGACCAAAAGTTTGGACACACCTTCTCATTCAAAGTTTTCTTTATTTTCATGACTATGAAAATTGTAGAATCACACTGAAGGCATCAAAACTATGAATTAACATATGTGGAATTATACACATAACAAAAAAGTGTGAAACAACTGAAAATATATGTCATATTCTAGGTTCTTCAAAGTAGCCACTTTTTGCTTTGATTACTGCTTTGCACACTCTTGGCATTCTCTTGATGAGCTTCAAGAGGTAGTCACCTGAAATGGTCTTCCAACAGTCTTGAAGGAGTTCCCAGAGATGCTTAGCACTTGTTGGCCCTTTTGCCTTCACTCTGCGGTCCAGCTCACCCCAAACCATCTCGATTGGGTTCAGGTATGTACTGTATATATATATATATATATATATATATATACACCATACCTGGATGATCCTAGTGGAAACTGGAAATCACGGATGTAGACACCGCTATTCTGAACACAGAAGATTGGCCGCTCAGCACGGGCACCATTTAGAGAGCACTTTGCATTCTCTCAATGAATGCAAAGCTCAATTCTCTCAAAGAATGCAAAGCGTTCTTTGATTGGACGAGCTGGTGATTATGACATTGCTGCCTTACATTTCCACCTCATTCAATCAGAGAATGCAAAGCTTTTTCTGATTGAATGAGGTGGAAAGGTAAGGCAGCAACGTCATAATCACCAGCTCGTCCAATCAAAGAACGCTTTGCATTCTTTGAGAGAATGCAAAGCATTCTCTGAATGCTGTCCATGACAAGCAGGGGACCTCATGATCTATGTTCAGTAAGAAGCAGGGCAGCCGATGGACATGGGACCCAGAAGCAAGTAGAGATACTGTAGGAGCAGCGCCTACTACAGTAAATTCCAGAGGTATGATACATGCATAGTTACAGTGGTCCAAGCTAGACCAATGTAACTATGTAGAAATATCAATTTCTGGAATCCATTTAAAAAAAGTTTATTAAAACTTTACTGTCACAATCAAGGGTCAGACCTGAGGACCAGTTGCTATAGCAGTAGTGGGTCTTCCACCAACCAGCATGATAGGTACACGGGTACAGAAGCAGATATAGCAGCGTAGTCAGTAAAAAAGCCAAAGGTCAGTAATGGGTAGTTGCAGGTTGGGCTAAGGCAGAAGCGTAGTCAAGGAACAAGCCAGTAATGAGTAGTAGCAATGATAGTGATGGCATCAGGGTAAACAGAGCGAGATATTAGCTGGAGAGAGCACAATATTCTGGCGAACATGAAATATAGAGACATGGTTTAAATCAGGAAGTTCATAGGAGGAGAAAAGAGAAGTCAAAGAACAAGGCAGGGTTGTCCAATGGATCAGACAGGGTTATGTCCAGCATTCAAGCTAGCTCAACGAGAAGAGTCATTGCCAGACACAGCAGAGGTTCCAGATTCAAGTCCAGGCCCTGACATTTACTTGGTCAGCAATCACCTATTCGTTGTTTTGCAAATCATGAACAAATCCTTGCTCTAAGTTTAGGCATACATGAGCAGATCTCTAACCAGTGGTATTGTTAGTCCTCAATTTTCTGCCAAGGCTTGGGTCTTGAGAAAAGGGCTAGAGTAATATTTGTTAGTGACTAGAGAAGCATTAGAGACTGGCCAATGGTCAGTGTGGTAGACAGACTCCCTATTTGCCTTAACATAAGGTATACAGTATTAGAAGTATTTTATCTAAATTACTCAAAGGGAATCACAGTGCATGGCTGTTCCCAAAGCTTCCCTATCCTATATAACTCTACTGGAGGAGAGCATAACACAAGATACTTTGGAGGGGAAAGGGAAGGTAAATAAAGGGTTGGAAACTAGCAAAAGTCATGAAGTGAGAAAGGTAAAAAAAAA
The DNA here is from genome assembly GCA_029574335.1 of Rana kukunoris. Lineage (NCBI taxonomy): Eukaryota > Metazoa > Chordata > Amphibia > Anura > Ranidae > Rana > Rana kukunoris. Next base: position 25,890,652 of record CM056057.1, read on the forward strand.
AGAGGGGATTAGAGAGGGATGTGAAAATCTGCCATAGATACATATTACTTTTGTGTGGGTTCCAAAGGCCTCCAATCTTTCAATGCCCTATCAATGTTGTCCCTCATTTTAACCAAGCACAATAAACAATAAGACATCTGCTTATTATCATTGCAGTCATGGACCCCCTTCAAGACCCCCTCAAGACTAATCTCCAGATTACTGAATGAATGAATGAATGAATGAGAACTTATATAGCGCGGCACATGCGAACTGAATCGCCTCTGGGCGCTTGTTGTTCCTGTCTCCTTTGATATCAAAAGAGAAAAGTCTTGACCTTTTTCCTAAATGCTAGGTGGTTCTCCTCCAACCGAATGCTGGTTGGTAAAGCGTTCCATAGTCTGGGACCTTGGATCGCAAATCTTCTTTCTCCTTTGGACTTGAAGTTGGCTTTCGGAACCTGGAGCAGGTTCTGATTCGTGGATCGCAAAACGCGATTTGGATTATGCGCTTTTATTAATTCGCATAAGTAAAGGGGGGCATTCTCATGGACACATCTATGCGTAAGACAGAGGGCTTTAAAAGCGATTCTGTCTTTAACTGGCAGCCAATGAAGGGCTCTCAGTGAAGGTGAGATGGATTCCCAGGGTTTTTTCCCAGTCACAAGTCTGGCGGCCGTATTCTGAACGACTTGCAGACGAGCGATTTGGTATTTGGGGAGTCCGAGGTAAAGGGCATTTGCATAATCCAACCTGGAGTTTACAATAGCTCCCACCACGACCGCTAGATCTTCTTTAGGGATGAACGGAGTGAGTCTGCGTAGTAGGCGCAGTAGATGGTGAGATCCGCTGACCACTGACCCTATTTGTGCGTCCATTGTCATAAAGGAGTCAAAAATGACCCCTAGGCTTTTGACTTTGGCGCTAGGGGTGATGAGCTTGCCCAAAATAGGTGGGGGAGACCACACTGTTGAGGGTTGATTCCTTCGCTTGGCGTGAAACAGAAGAAGTTCTGTTTTCGCTCCATTGAGTTTAAGATAACTCTTTGTCATCCAGTCCTCTATCAAAGAGAGACATGTCTCTAGATTGAGGTGGTGATCCTGTCTATTGCAGATGCGGAAATACAGTTGCGTGTCATCTGCATAAGAGTGATAAAGCAGATTTTGGCTGCTAATAATCTCAAAAAGAGGACGAAGGTAGATGTTGAATAGCACTGGTGACAGAGGCGATCCTTGAGGGACTCCGCATGTTACTGTGCGTTTTTCAGACGTAAAAGGTCCTAGCTTCACTGTTTGCGATCGGTTTTCCAAAAAAGAAGAGAACCAAGATAAATCGCCTTCTGCGACCCTGGCTACTTCAGAAAGCCGAGTCAGTAACAGATTGTGGTCTACAGTGTCAAAAGCTGCACTTAGGTCCAACAGAACCAGGAGACAAGATTCTCCTTCGTCTGCGGCCTTGAGAACATCGTCCCATACTTTCAGTAATGCTGTTTCCGTCCCATGTCCGGGACGGAAGCCTGATTGCAATGGGTCAAGTAGCTTGTAGGTATCTAGATGCAGTTGCAGCTGTTGTACCACTACTTTTTCCATTATCTTAGAGAATACGTTGAGGCTTGTTATGGGACGGCGGTGGAGTGGGTCCTTGGGGTCCAGGGAGGGTTTCTTCAGGATGGGTTGGATTACTAACCCAAATGTTGGAAAAAGTCTGCAATTTAACACAGGCGATGAAATATGATATTGACTATTGACCTTTGCATTGTTTTCATTTTGCATATTATATGGAACATACTGTACATATTTTTCTTAGGAACTATAAATTCTTGTTCACAGTTATTCAATTGTAAATTAAGAAACTGAATGTCAAATGTATTTCACAATACCATGAGTTCCGGGATATCTGTGATAAGAATGCCGATCAATTCCTCATAGTCCATATGATTGTCCCATTGAGCTGCTCTCAGGGGCAAAAATATCCTTTGGCCACCTATTCAATCTGTCAGAACCTGAATTAAAGGTGCTCAGGGAGTGGCTTGAAGAGAATTTAGAGAAGGGCTTTATCAGATACTCAACATCTCCTGGAGGAGCAGCCCTGTTCTTAGTTGAAAGACCCCACCTTGCGTCCATGAATCGATTACAGGGACTAGAAAAAAATCACTATTATAATCACTCCCCTTGATCTCTGAAATGTTGAAAAGACTGTTCTGCCAAAATCTTTACCAAACTAGACTTAAGGGGGGCATAAAACCTTGTCCACATTTGTCAAAGAGATGAATGGAAAACCATCTTTAGAACCAGATATGGGCATTTCGAATCCTTGGTTATGCCTTTTACAGCAATTACACCGTACCAATTATTACCTTTTATCGATTACACAGCTTACAAAGAAAGGGATGCCCTTTGTGTGGTCATCTGCGGAACAGACAGCTTTTAGTAAGCTAAGGACTCTTTTCACTTCTGCACCAGTATTGGTACATCCTGATCTGCAGTTGAACTACCTTTTATCGTGAAAGTGAATACTTTAGACGGCCGAATTAGCTATTTTCATGTAACTGCTCTCAGTGATCATAAAACTTTGGAATTCACCCGTTCTACCAAAAGGTTGTCATCTAGACAAGCATGTTGGTCTCTATTCTTCTCCGTGTTCAATTTTATTATCTCATATTTACCTGGATTGGGGAATGGTAAGGCCAACGCCCTATCAAGGATGTTATTCGAGCCTCTCCAGGATGGTGATTCTGAACGTACAACCCTACCTCAAAAGAACTTCCTAAGGGCCACAAGTTTCAAGACCTTATTGAGTCTCCTAAAAGAGTGGTATGAGAGTGACCCACTCCCCAATAATCCCCCTAAGGACATTAGCTTTGATTACAAAAACGGCTTTTGGACTCAAGCACATTTTCTCTATGTACCTGAATCTCCTTGAGTTGAACCCCTTATGTTAGTGACTCCAAATTTGTGGGGCATTTTTAGATTTCTAAAACAGAAGAACTTTTGTCCCATTCTTTTTGGTGACCTGGGTGCAAGAAAGATGTCAAAAGCCTCATGCCTGATCTGTGCACACAATAAGACATCCAGAACTTCTCCTTTGGGACTGTTCCAGCCACTCCCTGCTCTATTTAGACCGTGGGGGTCAAATTGGCTGCATACTGGAGGATCTAATCTTTTTTGCTATCTCTCCATCCATCTCTCTTCCTTCCCTTCTCTCAGAATTAAGCAGATATGGACAACTATCCAATTATGAAATTAACTATAATAATTCGGAAGCTATGGGTGTTGAGCTTTCCCCCCTCAAACCGACATCAGCTAAGACAGTCATTCAATTTAAAAAATGGACGGACTCCCACAGACACTATTTGTGAACAAACATTCCCTACAACCTTGGCAGGATATTTTAACCTAAATTCTCACCCCTTCTTTGCAAGCTTAAATCGGGCCTTCAGCAGTGGAATAAAGAGACGTTTGCATGGTTTGGTCAGTCTGATGTCTTAAAATGAATGTAATGTTGCATCTGTTTTACTTGTTTCACACATTGCCCGGCTCCCACTGAGTTTTCTGACCGACATACAGGCAAGATTTACATGTTTAACAACTTCAATACCCAGTCATAGTAATATGTCATCCACAGATGGGATTTACCATCCTGGGTGGATGCCATATGATGGCCTGGGCTGTGTGGGGGGATATCTGAATGATGCCTGCAGCTAGAGGCATCATTTAGATATCCTTCTCTTCTGCTGGTGATTCTGCGCACGATAAGAATGATCATAGCTGCAGTTCCACCGCTTCACCATTTTTATAGGCGGCAGGAGGGGACATCCCCCCTCCTGCAGCCTACCGGTGCTTCTCCGGGGGCCCAGGGAAAGAATCATCCAGCGCCAATGTCTTGTCACATGACGAGCATAGAGAAGACTGGTGACCAGATGGTCACCAGTCATATCTATGACCGTCAGAGGCCCGGGCGCGATGTGATTACGTCACGCCTGGGTTCTCAGAAGTAAACAATGCCGCGATTGCGGCAATTAAGCATTAGATCAGTGAATTTTTTTTTTACGATCTCATGCTTTCCAGCCTGGAAGAGAAATGTGAGGTCTTATTGACCCTGCATCTCTCCAAAAAGAGGACATATCACATACCATTCCTATTACAATGGATGTTTACATTCCTTGTAATAGGAATTAAAGTTTTTTTTTTTTTTTTAAAGTGTAAAAAAAAAAAAATTAAGTAAAAATAATAATAATAATAATAATAATAAAAAATGAAAACGCCCCTGTCCTCGGTAGCACGCGCTCAGAAGCAAACACACGCTTAAGTCCCGCCCACATATGTAAATGCCTTTCAAACCACATATGTGAGGTATCGCCGCGTGCGTTAGAGCAAGAGCAACAATTCTATATAGCATTAGACCTCCTCTGTAACTCTAAACTGGCAACTTGTAAACATTTACAGAAGTTTGGTGATATTCCATGAGTGTGCACAATTTTAAAGCGTGACATGTTAGGTATCTATTAACTTGGCGTAACATCATCTTTCATATTTTACAAAAAAATTGGACTAACTTTACTGTTTTGTTATTTTTTAATTCATAAAACCATTTTTTCCATAAAAAAGGCGGTTGAAAAATTATTGCAACGACCGTCATTGTATTCCCTAGGGTGTCTGCTAAAAAAAACATATATAATGTTTGGGGGTTCTGGCAAAATAATAATGATTTGTACATGTAGGAGAGAAGTGTATAGACTATATTGCAGGAGACGTAGGAAAAATTAATTGATACTCTGAAAGGCTCAGGACTGTTACAAGGAGGCTGCTGACAGACATTGCAGGTCATTTCCTACATTTTATGTGGGCGAAAAAGTTTGATTATCTACCAAAAATTTGAAGGTTCATGTTCCATCTGCTAAACTAGGCCAAAAGTTTGTGGGACCTTTCTAGATTGCTGCTCAAATCAATCTGGTCACCTTACACTTATAACATCCGGACAGTATGAAGAGTCACCCCGTTTTTTACATTTCACTACTCAAAGCATTTTGTGAAAATCCTATACCTGGAAAGATTCTTCCACCTCCTCCACCTGTTGAGGTTCATGGTGAAGAACAATTTGTGGTGGAGAAAATTCTTGATTCCAGGATCTTTAGGAACAAATTACAATATCTGATTTTAGAGGAAAGATATGGGCCAGAAAAAAAATTCTTGGGATCCTAAAGGAGAACATTCATGTCCCTAGATTAACAAGAGAATTCCACCACTCTTCTCGCTGAGCTAGCTGAGATGCTGGATAGTTCCCTGGACAATTCTTTGAATGATCCTGCCTTGAAGTCTTTTCTTCTCCCATGGACTTCATGATTTAAGCCATGTTATTGCACTTCATGTTTGCCAGATTATTGTGCTCTCTCCAGCCAGTATCTTGCTTTTGCCTTTCCTGCTGCCATCCATATCTTTTCTACCACTCATTACTGACCCATGGCTTGTTCCTTGACTACATTTCAGCTTTTTACCAACCTTTGGCTTGTTTACTGACTAAGCTTCTGTTTGATCCTTAGCTGCTATATCCGCAACTGGACCCAAGCTTGCACACCTCCTGGTGGGGCAATCCTGAGGACCACGACCTGGTTACTATCACTTTTCTGTTCCAGTGACATTGAGATTATATTGATTTTGTGGGTTAATGCACTTTACTGTATTGAATAAACATGTACATGTTCCTGCATTAAGAGGTTGTTTACATAGGGCATACATGCAGAAGCTCATTTAGCACCTGCTGTGTTTGCTTAGTGCTGCTCACATCTATTCCTGGCAGAGGACCTGGCAGGAGCAGACTGCAACATTGGTATGAAGTATGGCTAGACACAATCCATAATCATTGTATTGTAGCATCACAAAATGGAAGGCAGCCGCCTTTCTAAGTGTTTGCAAATTTGCATGACGGAGCCTTTGGCAGACATTGGAAACAGACATGAATCATATAGTTACATAGTCAGGTTAAAAAACGTCCATCTAATTACAATAATATAAAAAAATAAAATGTAGCGCTAAAACGAAACACTCAAAAAGTGAAAGGGAAGGAGTGTGTCTCTATCCCACAAACTAAATGGTGATATATGTTATATAATAAAACATAAACATATAGTGGTAAAATGTGATAAATGCACATCAAACAGGAACAGTGTAAGGGGGAAAAAATAAGGCCCCTTGAGGGCTAAAAAAAGTTCCAGGTAAGTCCAGGTAGTACTGACACTACAGTGAAAGTCCAGTGCGGGAAGTCACGATGGAAGCTGGCAATCCAATGGAAGGAAACAGAGGATCAAACATACATTCCAAAGTTGTCAGAAGAAATGAACACTCTTACCAGATACGGTGGACATACAGACCGTTGGTAGTATGTCAAATAGGCAAAGAATGGATCCTCAGTCAGGTGTAATTCATGTAAGGCTCATCAGATGGTATCTCCAGGAATCTCCAAACTTCTTAAGTATCTCCTGTTATTGGTGATTCTAATGGTCCAATCGGCATGAACTTAGACTGTTATTGGTGATTCTAACGGTCCAATCGGCATGAACTTAGACTGTTATTGGTGATTCTAACGGTCCAATCGGCATGAACTTAGACCAGTTTTTCAGCAGCCTCCTTGCTCTCACAGATTCACACTGTTTTGGGAAACAGTGTGAATCTGTGAGAGCAAGGAGGCTGCTGAAAAACTGGTCTAAGTTCATGCCGATTGGACCGTTAGAATCACCAATAACAGTCTAAGTTCATGCCGATTGGACCGTTAGAATCACCAATAACAGTCTAAGTTCATGCCGATTGGACCATTAGAATCACCAATAACAGGAGATACTTAAGAAGTTTGGAGATTCCTGGAGATACCATCTGATGAGCCTTACATGAATTACACCTGACTGAGGATCCATTCTTTGCCTATTTGACATACTACCAACGGTCTGTATGTCCACCGTATCTGGTAAGAGTGTTCATTTCTTCTGACAACTTTGGAATGTATGTTTGATCCTCTGTTTCCTTCCATTGGATTGCCAGCTTCCATCGTGACTTCCCGCACTGGACTTTCACTGTAGTGTCAGTACTACCTGGACTTACCTGGAACTTTTTTTAGCCCTCAAGGGGCCTTATTTTTTCCCCCTTACACTGTTCCTGTTTGATGTGCATTTATCACATTTTACCACTATATGTTTATGTTTTATTATATAACATATATCACCATTTAGTTTGTGGGATAGAGACACACTCCTTCCCTTTCACTTTTTGAGTGTTTCGTTTTAGCGCTACATTTTATTTTTTTATATGTTTATTTCGATTTGCTCCATCGTTGATGTAGGCTGCTTTTACGCTCATAATTTATTATTCCAGTAGCGCAATTATTTTTTATTTTTTCACATAATTACAATAATAGTCTACACAAATCACAAATTTTACCTTTGTGGATTCACAACCTGAAGCTCCCACCCTGTACTTTGGGAATGCATGTAGAGGTGACAGATCGACTTTATTGTAAATCATGAATGATCAGGTCTAAGAAGGAATTCCTGAAACCACAGTAATGAATCCCTTAGTTAGTGAGAGGAGCCAAGGGTCAGGCATTATGACATGAGGGCTGTTAAAACAAACTGCCAAATGTTGCTGTGTTAGTACACAAATTCCCCAAAAAAGCCTATCCTTTTAGTCCTTACAATTTGATATCTTCACAAGTCCCAATGAAGGGAATGATGTTCCCCCCCCCCCCCCCCCCAAAAAAAACCACATTGGTTATGTTTGGAATAAACATGTTCAGACTCTAATGCCGCGTACACACGGTCGTTTTTTGTGATGAAATAATACAACGTTTTAAAAAACTTCATTTAAAATGATCGTGTGTGGGCAAAACGTTGTTTTATGTCTTCTGAAAAACGACCAAAAAAAAAAATCGAACATGCTTGCATTTTTTATGTCGTTTTTCAGAATGTCGTTTTTCGTGTCATAAAACATGATTGTGTGTGGGCAAAACGACGTTTAAAACAACGTTTTTAAACCCGCGTATGCTCAGAAGCAAGTTATGAGACGGAGCTTCAATGGAACAGAGTGCCGTAGAACGTGGTGTACGTAACCACGCTTTGCAAGAGCATTTTCAGAAAACGATGGTGTGTAGGCAACGTCGTTTTTTAAAATTAAGTTTGAAAAACGTTGTTTTGTTTCGTGAGATAAAACAATGTTTTTTTACATCACAAAAAGTGATCGTGTGTACGCGGCATAACATTTTGGCGTGGTGCCAGAATCCCGGATCGAAGCATTAGGACATGATTGGCAGTAGAGTAAAGGGCCAGTGAGGATGAGGGGGGGGGGGCATGCCCTTACTCCAGATGGTAAGTGCAAAGCCCCTGTGTAGCAACCACCTATGCACATTTCTGATGGCTGTGTAAGGCCTGGGAGTGGCCTGTATTGATTTTTTTGGGTCCCTGCAGAAAGCCATCACTCTATTTAAGTGGATCCTCTAGCCTCAAAATAAGACTTATTTTCTCTCCAGTTAAGATGGAAGCCACAATAAAGGGACATCATTGAAAATGCTATTACTTCCATGAGGAGTTTGTACTGGCCACGGCTTGGGCTGTTTAGACCCAGTTTGGTGGATTGGGTTGCAATGTAAAGCCTGTGAAACTACTCTGTAGCCTTTGTCCATCTGTGAATGCATTGGTCCTAACAACTTATTATATAGGTTAGAGCTTTATGAGAGTTTAACATCTTATTCCTAATGACAAATTGACAATATAAATGAAACAAAATGCTGTAAAAACAAATTGTTTACATGTGTAAAGACTTCAATAATATGCCGAAGACATCCATCAAATACTTCAAAGAGTGTTTTTTACTTAAAATATTTGCTAAAGGCCAAGCATGTGTCTGGGTTGGGTTACCGTAATACTCAGTATGGGTGTGTGTGTATATATATATATATATATATATATATATATATATATATATATATATATATAGTGACTTTCCGCAAACCTAGTACCTCTAGCAATGACCACTAGCTACATACTTTTAAAATATGTTTAGTAAAATCTAGTGCTTTATGTTCATGTTTCAGTTGTTCAGGTTAATCTTTTGACAGGTACATAGCTTTTTTTTTTATATTTTTATTTTAAGAAAATAGTTTATGTAATTGAAAAATCAATTATCTAGTCTGTCCGGTCTTATGACATTTCCGTGAGCAGAGGTTGCATAGTTTGGTTGAAAAATGACACACATCCATCATTTTTAACCAACAGATAAAACGCAACTTGAGGCAAAACATGATATTTAAGGAGCATTGTCAATTTCAACTTGAAACCACTTTTTCTTTAAATGTTGCCTATCTTGTTAGACAATTACCAAGGGCACATTGCTGTTGAGCTTAAATTTCTTATTAAAAGTGTATGCAAATCCTATATTTATTTTTCAGCATGCTTGGCATCATGTCTACCCGTCTAACAGGCATATTGAACTAAAGTTCATGGAGGCCGGGTCAGCAAAAACTTCTTCCAGCAGAGGTCTGACTTCAGATCCTGCACATGAACCCCCCCCCCCACACACACACACACTTTTACATCAGTGTCATCAGTCCTCATTCACATTACAGCTCCCCCATTTACATCACAGCCCACAGCCCTTCTTGCCCAGCTCAGAATGCTGATTTGGTTCCAGATAGCTGTGAGTCAGTGAGGCCTTGGACTAGCAGCAGGAGCTCCACACGGCGCACGTTCCTAAAGTAGGAGCGTGTGTGCTATAGCTCCAGGCAGGTTTAGGAGGTAGTCAGGTAGATAGGCTAGACGGGGTCTAATTCAGCCCTGCTCAGCCCAGCTACAGCTCCACCATCAGCCTGCACGGACCGACCTGAACCCGGCCAGCTTTTTCTCCTGTCTCCCCCAGCACTCCTCCTCCCCTCCTGAAGGTGAGTCCCCCCGGGACTGAGGGCGGCCGTCCTTTTCAGGACAAGCCGCGGCATCGGATCCCGGGAGACAGGCGTTAAGACCTGTAATCATCTCCCCCTTTACAGGCTCGAGGCACCCCTTCCACATCCCCTCGCCCCCCACCCACCGCCGTCGATTCCAGGCCGTTTTTTCGATGCTCCGCGCCAACCTTGCTAGGTCCGCGGCAGCCGCGGCTTAGGAAAGGCCGCGGCTTCATCCGCGGCCTAGCGGCGCATCACATCCAGGCCCAGCATCTGCCCAGTACACCCCCCCTCACCCCTGGAGGACCCCATCCACCCCTAAATAGCCACCTCTGCTGCCAATCCTCCCCACAGATAGCCCCCCGGCCTGGGTTTTTGTGCCAGGCCGGCGGCTGTCTTAGTACACCCCCCCCTAGCAATCAGAGACATCTCCTACCCCAAGTCCCCCAAACCATAATAGTATTTGATCCAGGGTCGGACCGATCGCCTTTCAGGGATCAGGAAGGAATTTTTTTCCCTGCCCCAGCATATTGGCGTAGCTTGGCCAGGGTTTTTTTGCCTTCCTCTGGACCAAAGCCAGGAGAGAGGATTCAGTTGAATCCCCCCTCCATCACCTTCCAACCACCGCCGCCCCCCCCCCCCCCCTGATGACGGGCATCATGGCGAGGCTGCGGTATTCAGCAGAAACCATTTGGGGTCTGAGGCGATTTTCCGCAGTGCTACCAGCCGTCACCAAAAAGGCCCTAAGATCTGAGAAAATTTTGAGAATTGATCGACGATCGATTATCAAAAAATCTAGTCATCCATCCCAACCGAAGCACATATCCTGTGCTTTGATCAATACAAGATCGGCAGTAAAACACCGATTAGAAATCCATGATTTTATACTACAATACGATTTAGACTGCCTCTTCATTACAGAGAGCTGGCTTACAGCCGACTGTAACACCATTCTAGGAGAACTGGTGCCAGAAAACTACCGTATTATAACGGAAAACAGAATAGGGCAAAGAGGAGGGGGCCTGGCGGTGATTTACAAGACTCAGCTTGCAATCACCAAACCAATCCTTCAAAATCCTCTTCCATTCATGGAAACCCTTACGCTACAACTGCAAACAATTTCAAAGGAGACCATCCACATTCTGCTCTGCTATAGGCCACCTGGCCCAAAATCGCAGCTGCTACCATCATGGACGGATTTCTTCTCCACTTATACCCTTAACAGCAAACATTTTTTGCTGCTCGGGGATTTCAACCTTTGGGCCAATTCCGCACAAGACCCCATTGCCGATGCCTGTATTAACCACCTGGTAGATTTAGGGTCACAGCAACTAGTATGTGGACCCACACATGCTTCAGGTCACACACTTGATCTTATTTTCAGACAAGCTCTGGAAATAAAAATTTGGGAAAATGAAAAGTTGCCATGGACAGACCACCATGCAATTAAATTCATTATATCCACAATTCCCCCAGCAACAAAAACATCAAATCCAGTGACAACTCACTGGACTAGATGTCAGAAGAAGCTCCATTCGGAACTCTTCAAAACTACGTTAAGGGAAAAAATAGAAACAATTCAGCCGCATCAAACAGCTGTTGAAACGCTGGATGCCATAAATTCGGCCATGCTACAGTCAGCCGACTTGGTAGCGCCGAAACGAAAGACCCACATCCGGAAAAATAACCGCAGCTGGTTTAACAACCAGCTGTCGTTACTGAAGCAAGAACGCAGAAGGGCAGAATCTGCCTGGAAAAGATGTTCTTCAGAGCTAAACCTATCCATCTACAAGGCGGCGACAAGAAAATACCACAAAGAAATTTTCCAAGCCAAGAAAAATTATTTTTCGGAAGCTATCAACAGTGCCATAAACCGCCCCCGCGAACTCTTCAAGATGGTCACTCAGACCATGAAACCAGGATGTATTGAAGCCCCCAATACAGACACACAAGAATTTTGCAATGAACTATCGGATTGCTTCATTAATAAAATTGAGGCAATCCGTGAAAGCATTCAGCAGAACAATACCCCCCGCAGCCCCCCCCTGCAGCCTCTCACACTACACCCATAGTAATTTCCCTATATCAGGTAAGTTCACCCTGGAACCCATCTCCATCGAGGCCACTAAGAATATCATTGGGGCTTTGCGAAATGGCACAGCACCTAATGACATTATCCCCACAAAACTGCTGAAGGAGTGCGCCTACATCCTGGCTCCTCCCATCACGCAGCTTATCAACCAGTCTTTCTTGGAGGGCATAGTGCCCTCACAGTTGAAAGAGGGTATAATCCAGCCCATCCTGAAGAAACCCTCCCTGGACCCCAAGGACCCACTCCACCGCCGTCCCATAACAAGCCTCAATGTACTCTCTAAGATAATGGAAAAAGTAGTGGTACAACAGCTGCAACAGCATCTAGATACCTACAAGCTACTTGACCCATTGCAATCAGGCTTCCGTCCCGGACATGGGACGGAAACAGCATTGCTGAAAGTATGGGACGATGTTCTCAAGGCCGCAGACGAAGGAGAATCTTGTCTCCTGGTTCTGTTGGACCTAAGTGCAGCTTTCGACACTGTAGACCACAATCTGTTACTGACTCGGCTTGCTGAAGTAGCCAGAGTCGCAGAAAGCGATTTATCCTGGTTCTCCTCTTTTTTGGAAAACCGATCGCAAACAGTGAAGTTAGGCCCTTTTATGTCTGAAAAACGCACAATAACATGCGGAGTCCCTCAAGGATCGCCTCTGTCACCAGTGCTGTTTAACATTTATCTTCGTCCTCTTTTTGAGATTATCAGCAGCCAAAAACTGCTCTATCACTCATACGCAGACGACACGCAACTTTATTTCCGCATTTGCAACAGACAGGATCACCACCTCAATCTAGAGACATGCCTCTCTTTGATAGAAGACTGGATGACAAAGAGTTATCTTAAACTCAACGGAGCGAAAACAGAACTTCTTCTGTTTCACGCCAAGCACAGGAATCAACTTTCAACAGTGTGGACCCCCCCGCCTATTTTGGGCAAAACCATCACCCCTAGCGCCAAAGTCAAAAGCCTAGGGGTCATTTTTGACTCCTTTATGACAATGGACGCACAAATAGGATCAGTAGTCAGCGGATCTCACCATCTACTGCGCCTACTACGTAGACTCACTCCGTTCATCCCCAAAGAAGATTTAGCGGCCGTGGTGGGAGCAATTGTAAACTCCAGGCTGGATTATGCAAATGCCCTTTACCTCGGCCTCCCAAGTACCAAATCGCTCGTCTGCAAGTCGTTCAGAATACGGCCGCCAGACTTGTGACTGGGAAAAAACCCTGGGAATCTATCTCACCTTCACTGAGAGCCCTTCATTGGCTGCCAGTTAAAGACAGAATTGCTTTCAAAGCTCTATGTCTTACGCATAGATGTGTCCATGGGAATGCCCCCCAATATCTATGCGAAATAATAAAAGCTCATAACCCCAATCGCGTTTTGCGATCCACGAATCAGAACCTGCTCCAGGTTCCGAAAGCCAACTTCAAGTCCAAAGGAGAAAGAAGATTCGCGATCCAAGGTCCCAGACTATGGAACGCTTTACCAACCAGCATTCGGTTGGAGGAGAACCACCTAGCATTTAGGAAAAAGGTCAAGACTTTTCTCTTTTGATATCAAAGGAGACAGGAACAACAAGCGCCCAGAGGCGATTCAGTTCGCATGTGCCGCGCTATACAAGTTTTCATTCATTCATTCATTCATTCATTCATTCATTCACAGTGTCCTCAGCTTCTTTAACACCCCCCTTTAAACCATGATCCCCCCTTTTGCTTCAGTGTCCTCAGTCCACTCTACAGTCCCTTCTCCTCTTTACATTTCAGTCTCCTATCACATCACAGGGACCCCCTTTACATCACCATCCTCTCCCAACCTTATATCACAGCCCCCACCCTACATTACAGTCCCCTTCACATCACACATCACACATCACATCACATCACCCGTCTTAGCGTCGGTTTGACTGGCAGTTGCCATGATGCTGCATATGGGATCAGGTATGACACCAGCCATATCATGGCTCGACAGTTTGGTTTAGAGTACAAGCAACAGTGTCAGCTATTCATGACATGCTTTGAATGTAGCTGTTTTAAAAAAGTTCAATTGATGGGTTTAGTTTTTAAGTGCTAAGCAATATAGGTAATAAATAGGCATGCAGTAGTTGTGAAGCCAAGTTGAGAAACAGCAAGCTCAAAAGATTCAATATTTCGGGGGACTGTCTGGCCCTTTTTTAAGGTAGAGTTGTAATCCTTTCCCCCTTAAGCAGGCCATACACGGTCGAATTTCGAACGAATTTTCTTTTCAAAATCAGAAAGTTCGTTTTTTTTGTGATCCGATTATGCCACCATTGATTTTCGAAATTCGGCCGACCAAAACTTTCATGTTGCCGGGAATATTCGTTTCTCTCCGGGAATATTCTTTTCTCTCCGTAAATATTCGTTTCTCTCCGGGGATTTTCTTTTCTTGCACATGCACATTTTATTTTTCTATTACATTTCTCGCACAATTCTCCCATCATTGATCAGAAAATCGGCCGATTTTCGGAAAATTTCCAACATGTCGGATTTTTGAAATTTGTTTGCCACACGAAAATCGGCTGTTGCTGCAGCCCACTAACGGTGCGAAATACGAACGAAAATTCTTTGATACGATTTTCGAAAGAAAATTCTTTCGAAATTCGAATCGTGTATATGTGTATATGTAAATCAGCCAGATACGCCTATTCACGAACGTACACCCGTCCGACGCAGTGAATTTACGCCGTTTTCGTTCCGGCGTAAAGATAAACCACCAAAAAGATGGCGCATCCTATGTTAAGTATGGACATCGGGACCGGTCAAATTTTTCAGATTTTACGTCGTTTGCGTAACTCGTCCGTGAATGGGGATTTATGTCAATTACGTTCACGTCGAAAACAATGCATCGTAGCGTCATAATTTGGAGCATGCGCACTGGGATACGTCCACGGTCGGCGCATGCGCAGTTAAAAAAACGTAAAAGACGTGGGGTCACAACACATTACCATAAAACACGCCCACCTCATTCACATTTGAATTACCCTGGCTTATGCCGGCCCATTTACGCTACGCCCCCGTAACTTAGCTTGGTGAATACAGCATTTGCCCCGCTAATTTACGGCGGCGTAGCGTAAACAAGATACGCTACGCCCGCGAAAATTTAAGCCTCCGTACCTGAATCTAGCCCATTGTATACAACGTTGTACACCAATCAGCCATAACAATTATGACAACCTGTCTTTTTTTTGGACTTTTTTTAACCAGTACATTCCACAGATGCTCAATTGGATTAAGAACTAGAAAATTCAAGGCCAAGTCAGCACCTTGAACTTATTGCTGTGTTCCATAAACCATTCTTGAATTCAACAGATCAGGCCACCTTCTTCCATTGATCCAGTACTGATGCTCATGTGCCCATTGTAGGTACTTTGGCTGTGAACACAGATCATCATGTGCACCCTCACCAGTCTGCAGCTATACAGCTCCATATGCAACAAACTGCAGTGCACTATGTGTTTTAACACCTTTCTATTGGAACCAGCATTATCTTTTTTTTGGCAATTTGAGCTACAGAGGCTTTTCTATTGGATTGGACTAGGCAGTCCAGCCTTCGCCCCCCACATACATCAATAAGTCTTGGCCTCCCATGAACTTGTCGTTGGTTTGCCAGTTTTCTTGGACCGCTTCTTGTAAGTTCTAACCAATGCAGGTCAGGAACATCTCAAGAGATGCAGTTTTGGAGTTGCTCTGACACAGTAATTTAGTAATTTTTTCTGCTTTCAACACATCACCTTCAGGGACCACATCTTCATTTGCTGCCTAATTTATCCCATCCACTTTCAGAGGCCATTATAACAATATAATCAATGTTTTTTACTTTACCTGTCATCGGTCTTAAAGTGGTTCTAAGGGCGGGTGTTTTTTTACCTTAAGGCCTTATTTAGATTTGCAGTTGGAGGGCGTTAAAAAAATGTGCAATTGAGGTGCTTTTTTGCTTCCCGCCAATTGCCACCCTTAAGCTGCAGTAGGCAGTCGGCAGGGATGTTTACATGCCCTGGCTTCGGTGCTTCTTGGAAATTTGACTCGACGTGTATCGCTACACATGCAACCACTTCCCAACGGCCGTACGACTATGTACGGCCGCAGGGTGGCTCTACTTCTCTAGGACGTCGTCTTTTTACGGCCGCCCCTTTCCTCTTTCTCCGTGCGCGCTCCCGAGCGCGAATCGGGTAACTTCTGTGCTGGCCGTGTCCCTTGGACACAGCGAATCACAGATCGCGGTAAATAGCCAATCACAGCGGCTATTTACAGCGCGATCATCGTGGCCAATGAGAGATGATCTCAAATGTAAACATATGAGATCATCTCTCATTGCCATATGTGGGATTTGTGTACGTGGATCTGTGTCCCTTGTACATAGAGACACAGATCGGTCACCTCCCCCAGTCACCCCCTCCCCCCACAGTTAGAACACTATGCAGGGTACACATTTAACCCCTTCCTTGCCCCCTAGTGTTAACCCCTTGCCTGCCAGTCACATTTATACAGTAATTAAGTGCATATTTATAGCACTGATCGCAGTATAAATGTAAATGGTGCCAAAAATGTGTCAAAAGTGTCCGATGTGTCCGCCATAATGTCGCAGTCCCAATAAAAATCGCAGATCACCGCCATTACTAGTAAAAAAAAATAATAATAATTCTGTCCCCTATATTGTAGGTGCTACAACTTTTGCGCAAACCAGTCGCTTATTGCATTTTTATTTTTTTTTACCAAAAATATGTAGAAGAATACGTATCGGCCTAAACTGAGAATTTTTTTTTTAATTTTTTTTCTTTAAATGGGATATTTATTATAGCAACAAGTAAAAAATATAGATTTTTTTCAAAATTGTCGCTCTTTTTTTGTTTATAGCGCAAAAAATAAACAACACAGAGGTGATCAAATACCACCAAAAGAAGGCTCTACTTGTGGGGAAAAAAGGACGTCAATTTTGTTTGGGAGCCACGCCGCATGACCACGCAATTGTCAGTTAGAGTGACGCAGTGCCGGAAGCTGAAATTTCACCTGGGCAGGAGGGGGGTATATGTGCCCAGTAAGCAAGTGGTTAAATGAGATGCGTTTTTAGCAAAATGCAATTAAACATATATATGGAATATAAAAATATTTCCATAATATCCAGGCTCAAAGTTGCCAACCAAAAAAGCAACAAACCAAAATAACCTGTCTAGCTGTAAGCATTAAAAACAGAGGTTTAGTCGCACGCATTTGCAAATACCTGTGTGAGCTGCAGGCCCCCGTCAAGGCACTCTGTGTACTGCAGTCCCTAACCATGAATTTTAAAGTCTCCTCAGTAGGAGCACAGGAGTGCTAATCAATAGAAAGGGGGCAGGTGATCACCTGACCATGCCCCTACCTATATAGCTATAGAAATTTTTAATGCCCATTTTTTAGATCGTAAAAAATTCTCTGGAGCCCACACACGATTTAAAACGTAATTTTTTAGAACCCTGTTGTGTGTACGTGACATTACAATTGGCTCTTCCCTTATTACTTGTATTGTTTAGTACCTATTGCATGGATGTACTTTGTTGGTGTTGGAACCACATTTGTATGTATTTGCTCATATAATATAAACACCACATCAAACGCATTGTAGTGGGCGTGGTGTTCCTTTTCATAAATTATTTTGCCATTTTGGTGACCCATTTGGGATAGAGTCTATTGGATCTTAAGCATTCACAAATTACCCATTTTTGCAATATGACAATTAAAGCAGTTGTATACCCGCTGACACTTTTTTTTTTGGTACACCTGTAAGGCAAAAGGCATAATGAGCTAGTATACACCGCATACTAGCTCATTATGAAATACTTACCTTAGAATGAGGCGTCGGTATCTCAGCCAGTTCAGGGAGGGAGATTACATTTTGCCTCTGCGTGTCTTCCGGGTGAGTGGCTGGAGCCGCAATGTCGTCACTTCTTTCCAGCAAGGTCCGGCATCTGCCGGGCTTTCAGCCGAGAATCCCAGAGGCACATGTGCCGCTGAAGTCAGCCGCGCATTGCAAGGGCAATATCACCTAAACTGTACAGGTTTAGGAGATAATGGGGCAGATTCAGATACAATTAGATTATCGTAGCGTTTCCCAAATACACTACGCCGCCGTATTTTACTTGGCTCTACGTGGAATCCAGGTAGATTTTGTCCAGTAAACTACGGCGGCGTAGTGTATTTCTCCCG